>CM037853.1:187491811-188241705 GCA_021234595.1 Delia radicum
GAGTGATTCTTATTTTATATGAAGTAAAGTGGTTCAAATAAACGCTATTTAATAATTGAATGAAACATTCAGGAATTTTAATACCGTTAATGACAGCAGGATTTAAACACGTCTTCAGCGTTTCCGTAAGAGACTGGGAAGTTATCTGGTCGATATCCGCGTGGTGTCTGTTGAATCCAGGATGCGGCTGCAAACTACTACGCAACTCTCTTCCCTCCCTTATTATGATCTGGTTTCGAAAGACGTTTAAGGGGACTTCCACGTGAGGAATTAAATCGCTATTATCCTGTTCGGCGCTATGCATCGTAGCGTCGGATATAACCATCTCCCTTTCTAAAGCCTCATCGGCTGTTATGGTTTCAGAGCCAATTTCCGAAGCTGTGATTGTATCTTCATCACTAAGTGTGTTTATTTGATTCAAATTGGATCCCAATCGCGAAAGAGCATCGGCTACTACATTTGACTTACCGGGTTTGTATATGAGTTCGAAATTATACTCCTCCATCCGAGCCTTCCATCTTTTTAGCTTGGCGTTATGATTTTGGTTCCCCAATGCATAAGTCAGAGGTTGATGATCAGTGAAAACTCTAATCCTTTTCGCCCCATACAGGTAAGCACGCAGATTTTCCAGGGCCCATACGATGGCCAGCATTTCCTTTTCATTCGTTGCGTAATTTTCCTCCGTTTTATTGAGAGAACGTGAGATATACGCAATTGGTTTGTCTGCTCCCGAACAGTCTTGGGATAATACGGCACCGACAGCGTAATTAGATGCATCGGTAGTCAAGTTGAATGGTTGATCGAAGTCAGGAAATGCTAAGACTTCGGATGACATTAACAGGCTTTTAAGCTCGTTGAAAGCGTGCAATGCCTCTTCCGTCAAGGTTATGGAGATCTTTCTAGACATATTTGCTCTAATCTGTGCATTTTCACCCCTGGTAAGATTTGTCAACGGCTTAGCAATCTTCGCATAATCTTTTATAAACTTCCTGTAATAAGAAGTCATGCCAAGAAAACTCTTTAAATCCTTTAATGTTCCGGGAGGATCTAAACTCCGAGTCGCCTCGACCTTGCCAGGATCCGTTCGTATTCCGTCCCCTGATACAATGTATCCCAGGAAAGATACTTCGGTTCTAAGGAACTGGGTCATTTCCGTAACTGATGCCTTAAGCTCCTCCATTTTATAAAAGGAAAATGTACAGTAACGAAAAGCTAGAGTTGCAAATTAAAACCAAACCAAGCTTCGAGACAATCTTTGAAAGTTTTTAAGAAAACCCAAGGGAACACATAAATTCAACAAGTAGGGAAAGAAAAACAAGTCCTTGCACTTACCCTTGAAACACCATTCCAATTCTAGGCTATATTTTAGGTTAGTTAGTTTTTTTTTTTATATTCTAATTTCACGTACTATAGGTTTTCCGTCGCGAAGTACATGTGATTTTAGTTTTCAGCAGGTTTATCTAAAACGATAGAAAGATTTATACCTGCATTTAATTACTTCGAATATAATTAACATTCTTGGTTCGTGACTTTTTTTATGTAATCTTTTGTTTCACTAAACTTTTTATTTTTGTTTCATTAAAACTTTTTAGTAAATTTTTTCTCTTTCAATATATTTTTTATAATTTCTTTTTTGCTCTTTTTTGCTCTTTTTTTGTTGAATTTTAATTTTCACATTGGATTTTAATATTGAATATTGAATATTGACTTTTAATTTTAATTAATTTTAATATCAAATTTTAATATTGAATATATTGCAAACACTATTCATGTTTTCTATCAATCCCCTGTGTGCCTTTATCCGAGTACTTGCGCTCTTTATATTGTTTTATGTTTAGATAATTTTATAGTTGACTTGATGGAGGATCGTGTTGTCCGTTTTCGAACAGCAAAAGCTGGCGTACTAAGGCACGATTTGTCTCACCCCGTGAGTTTTTCCTACCTTTACTCATTCGTAACTGGACAAAAAGGGTTGAATCTATCCCACTAAGTAGTGTAGGTTCTAATGTTGACTACAACTTGCGAGGATATGTTTGGCCGTATCCATACTGAGTTGTGTAGGTTCCAATGTTCACTACAACTTGTAAGGATACTATTTGGCCGAATCCATACTGAGTTGTGTAGGTTCTTATGTTCACTACAACTTGTAAGGATATTATTTGGACGAATCCATACTGAGTTGTGTAGGTTCTTATGTTTACTACAACTTGTAAGGATATACGGCATTCCGTGAGTCACCTTTAGTCCCTCATAATTTCACCAGTCATGAACGAGTATCTCGATGGAAAACTTGCACGTTTTTCACAGTCAACTTATTTTATTTGTTCATATTTGTGACATATAATCATTTTTTACGCACTGGAGGGCCTGGAGTTCAGGATCGCAGTACGCTGGGACCTCTTTGAGGGCCCATATTGGTCACTTTCCTTTTCACTGGTTATAGCACAATACTCACAAACTATTCGGTACACTTAGCACTTCTAGAGGTTTTCTATATATATTTTTTTTTATTTTATTCAATATTTTTCCGCAATGGCGAAATTCAAAAAACCCACACATTATTCAATAACCAAAAATCCAAATGGTTTTTTTTTTTTTTTTTAAAACTTTAAATTTTTAGACACAAACTTTAAATTTATTTCAAACACTTGAAATTTTTATGTCACGAACCAAGCACTTTTTTTAAGGATCCGGCACATCCTTTAATTCGCGGCCGGTCCCTGCTCGGGCGCCAGTTAAGCACGGTGACGGACGTGCTTTAAAAAAATTACTACGTTGGGCCACCCATGGGGCCCAAACGACCAAACTCACTTTTAGAATAAAACACGGGATTTAATATTTTAATTACTATTCACGTTCAGCACTAGAATTGGAATGCCAAACAGTTAATTTATTGAATAAAAAGAAACTTAAAAATACTTTATAAAATGCTTATACTAGCTTAAATTAATGGGAACGATTTGCCAACATATTTCACATGATTGCACAAGTATGGTGTCGTATTGCAACACACGCTGTCTGGAATATTTGCTGAGTCGAAATAACATACAGGTACAGTGGAACATAAGGTTGAAAGATAGATTGAAAAAGTGTGAGGTGTTAACTTTTATTATTTCTTGTACTCTAGTTAAGAGTTGTTTGTTTTCATTCAATACTGTGTTTTGTTTAGTTTGTGTGGTAGTTACTTGTTGTGTCTCTGTGGTGGTTGTTGGATTATTTAAAATTTCTTTCTTATTGTTAGTAGATGAGGTGGAGGGGGCTGTACTAATGTTGACAGCGTTTAGGGAAGTGTTATTATTGTTTTTATTACTTTCGTTTATTTCGATTTCTTGTTTTTCTATGAGTTCTTTGTTACAATTTGTATTAGTTTGGATAATTTGGACTATTAATAACTGCATTGTGGTGCTTAACACTTTGCAATTAGATACTGCAAACTGGGACCCAATTATAATTTATATATGCACTTCCAAATTTCCCAAAGAAACCCTTTTGATATTTGAGAGGACCTTAGCAGACAACACTAGCTTTCCGTCTTGGACTGAACTGGATGAATTTTTAACATCCGAGTATAAGGGTCTCGAAGCAGCTACTGATGCCAAAGCTCTATAAGTAAATGTAGTTGAAAACCCAACCCAAAAAACACACCAAACCCCAAATCCAAGTCACAGACAAAATAATGGTAGTAAAAATCATTATGAAAAAAGAGGCAACGTTTTTTTGAATAACCGTTTCAGAAAGGATAACCGTTTCAGGAAACCCCCTCAACACGAACAGGTAAACCCTCAACGCCAACAAATAACCCCTCGACGTGAACAGTATACCTTGCCATCAAACCCCCTAAAACCCAAATTAGATAGACCTGATGACTCTGTTTGTGCACTCTGCAGGGAAAATCATACACTAAGAGATTGTTCGTCGTTCATTTCTATGAGAGTAAATGAGAGAAACGAATTCGTAAAAAAGAACGTTTTTTGTTATAATTGTCTGGCTGTTGGTCACGCGCTTAAAGATTGCAGAAGTGCATGTACATGCAAGCATTGTGGAAGTCGACACAATTCTCTGCTACACCAACCCAGATCTAACACAGAATCCCAGAACACCCAAAGCGATTTAAGCCAGTAATCGACTTCGAGAAAAGCGGCACAAATTTTTTCTATAAGTACCCATTCCAAGACCCTAGATGATCGCAAAAGACTAGTAGGTTCTCTAATACCCGTAAGAGCGCTTATTGATCCAGCATCGGATTACTCCTTTGTTTCGGACACACTTAGGAAAAAGTTAAAATTACCCACCACACCCATCCGCGCAGAATCTCAGGAGTGAATGAAAGTCATTCCGGGAGCCCTGATAAAATGTGCGACATAATATTGCGATCGGATAAATGCAGTAAATTTAGTCATTGCGAAAAAATATACCCACCCGAAGTTTAAGCTCGGAAATTCTCAAAGAGTCAGAGTATTTCACTTGCTGACGAAAGATTTTTTGAAAGTCGGCCAGTCGATATGTTAATCGGCGGCGACTATTACCCCCAAATTATGTGGAAAACCGCTATCAAAGATTGCAGGACTCTCTTATCTCAAGAATCCCACTTTGGTCCGATATAGACTGGGCCGCTTGATGATTTACAGAAACCCCGACCCGTAGTACCGCATTTTAGCACTGTGACCCTTGATAAGTGCTTAGCAAAGTTCTGGGAAATTGAGAAAATTGCTAAAAAACCCATTAAATCAGTAGAAGATACCCTGTGTGAGGAATATTTTGCTAAAACTACTGATCGTTAAGTTAGGTAACTCACGTCATATTGCGATGGCGCAATATCTCAGAAATGAGAAAAAATTATTGAGAAAACCCGTGCTAAAGGAATAATATGATAACGTTCTTCAAGAATATATCGACTTAGGCCATATGAAACCCATAGCTTATAACCCGAAAACTTCTTAAGACACTCATTATTATTTACCCCATCATGCGGTCGTAAAAATGGACCGTATTACTACTAAAGTTTGAATCGTTTTTAATGCATCGAGCAAAACTTCGAATACAATGAGCTTAAATGATGCCTTATACACCGGGCCTACACTACAACAGGATTTAGTTTCAAACAGTCGAGTTCGGAGTTAATTGCGCACCTTATTTGGCAATTCGAACTCTTTTGAAACTGGCAAAGTTCAGAATACCCACACAATTGCGTCCCAAATTTTAAGAGACAATATGTATGTTGACGATGTTTTAGCTGGTGCTCATACTATTGGTGACGCTTAACAAGAGTTGATCACAGTTCTAGACTCAGCTGGTTTTCCATTAAGAAAATGGATATCCAATACTGCTGATCTTTTAAACACTTTACCCAAGGACCATTTACTCGATGTCGATCTGCTTACATTGCCAGAATCGAATAATGCCAAAACCCTCGGCATTCGGTGAAATGCCAAAGAAGATGTATTTTTCTTTAATGTACCCTCAATTGAAAGAAAATCGGCATACACAAAACGCTACGTCTTATCTGATATTGCGCGTCTTTTTGACCCCGCTGGTTGGCTAGCACCCATTGTTATTTCTGCTAAGATTGTTATGCAGCATGTCTGGCAAGATAACACAGCGTGGGATGAATGTCTGAAACCCCTTACCCTTACAAAATGGCAACATTTTTTACAATATTATGAAAATATTGATAAAATTAGAATTCCAAGATGGATTCAATGCACCCCATCAGCAAAAATTGAGTTTCATTTTATTTATTTTTTTTATTTATTTATTTATGTTAGTCTATGGAAGAAATCCTTACAGATAATAACATCGAATTGCGTTAATATAAATAACATGGATATAAATTTATGTGTTTAGAAATAAAATAATATTGCGTTTAATAATCCTAACATTAATATTAAAATCAATAAAACTATAAAATTCATTAAAATCATTACACACTCTAATCAGAGGATCAGCATCAGCATAATTTTGACGAAAAAATTTAACATATAACAAATTGAAGTTTCTCGTTGAGCGTTGAGGAATATTAAATGACAGGTTATTGATTAGAAATTCAGAACATAAGTCACCATTAATCAGCTTGACTACAAAAGTAACATTTAGCATTTTTCTTCGGCTTTCCAAGGTTGGTAGTTTGATACGAGCAAGTCTAATAGAGTATGATGGCAGATTAACAATAGATCCCAAGTAGAAATTTCGTAAAAAGAAAAGTAAAAACTGTTTTTGAACTGATTCAATCATTTGAATACGAACATTATGTTGAGGATCCCAAATTACGGAACCATATTCCAAGATTGGCCGTACTAGGGAAGTATAAAGATGTTTAGGATCAGTAAATTCTTTAGCCCATCGTTTAATAAAAGAAAGAACTCCACGAGCTTTATTAACGGACAGAGTAATGTGTTGTGAAAAACTTAGTTTGGGGTCTAATAAAACACCAAGGTCATAAAATGAACCCACTAACTCTAATTGGTCTCCACCCAAAGAGTAGTAAGAAGGAACGAAGTTTTTTCTGGAGAAGCGTATATGTTCGCATTTTTTCAAGTTTAATTATATTAAGTTTGCATTGTAGGTGTGTATGATAAGAAATTTTATCAAAACTAAAGAAAATTTTAATGTCGTCAGCATACATTAGGACGTTAGAAAATTTAATCGAAAGTGGTAAGTCATTTATGAAGAGGGAGAATAAAATCGGCCCAAGGTGGCTTCCTTGCGGTACTCCAGATTTTACATCGATATTTTTTGATTTAGAATTGTTAAATAACACACGTGGTTTTCTGCCACTCAAGTAAGATCCTATCCAGTTAATACAATTTTTGGTAAATCCCATCAAATATAATTTTTAAAAGAAGATTATGATTAACTTTGTCAAAGGCTTTGCTAAAGTCTGTGTAGATCAATCTTGGGCACAAAGAGAAATGAGTATGTATTAGTTATTTTACAAAAAAATGAGATTGTATTGGTACAATTGCACTGAACAAAATCATTTGGTTTTGTTTGTTTTTTTGTTTGTTTACATTGTTATACTTTTTTACTATTTATGTACTTACGTGATAAATTTCAGCTATGAGGCGAACAAAAAAAGTAATATTCATAAGAGGAAATTAATAGGAAATAAAAAAATGTTTTTTTAAGAAAATAGTCACATGAGTTCTTTGCCAATAATGTACTGGGCAAACAAATATATATAATAAATATGGATTAATAAATTAAAAAAACAAAAAGGAAAAAAAAATATTTTATATTAATTCTTATAAAATACAACAAAATTGAAAATACTTGCGTTGTAATTGTTTTTAATATAAAAAATTATAGTTCAGGGATTTTTAAATTTTTTAACTTATAGATTGTTTTAATATTTTAGGTTTTGTGTGTTAAAATTAAATTATGAATGAATAAATAAATCAAGATATATTTATGTACGTATAGGAATAATAATGATTTAATAAAGAAAAGTGAGTAAATAGATTTTATAGGTAATAAAAAACGTTCTTTAAGAAACAGGTAAATAAGTTATTTTCACACAATGTATTGCATTAAAATAAAATTATAACTAATGTTATTTATAAATTCATATTAAATAAAAATTATAAAATTCAATTAATTTATAAATTTCTTTGTTGTAACATTTTGTGTCGAAAGTTTGTTCTATGAACCTGTTATAAAGTGCTCAAATTTGAATACGAAAAAAGTGTTAATAAATTCAAAAAATATTAAAATTAATCGAAAAAACATTATTAATTCTTATTAAATAGAAAAAAGTTGCATAACTCCGCATTGTTTTATTTTTTTGAAGTTAGATTATTTAAATACTTTTGGTTTTGTGCGTTAAATGTAAGTAATGAATAAATGTATAAAATTATTTATTAATGAATTATTGAATGTATGTATGTGTAAATGAATAAATGAATGAAATAAATAAATTACGATATTTAATGAATAAAGAAATATAAGTAAATATAATTAAAAAGGGTATTTAAGAAGTTTGATAACAAACAAGTTTTCAATTTATTTCAATTTTTGGTCACAAACAAGGCACTCTGCTTCATTAAAAATATTCAAGCTAAATAAAAATGCGTTTCCCAACAAAAACCCCCATAATGAGTGAAAAAAAAAACATTTAAAAAAAATTATGGTACGCTTGGCTTTATTAATTAAAATATTATTGGTTGTTGTCAAATACTCTCTGTGTACTTATTTTATTTAACAAAGCGACACAAAGCGACATAAACCTACTCCATCCAATGCTGGCAAGCAACTAAACAATTTTTTTGTTTTTTTTCGGTTTCTCTTATTTACGTTCGGGTTGTGTGTGTGTAAAAAACGATTAGTCTTCGTTGTTTCAACAAGTGTTTGCCCGACACTGGTGTAGATACAATCAGTAAGTTGACCGTTTGTAAATCCGCGGTTAACTATTGTTGTGAGATTTAGTAGATTTGTGGTTGTAGAGCATCCTTTACGGAAACCATGTTGAGAAGGTGATAATATCGATGATATTGTATAACAAAAATGATCAGTTAAACATTTTTCAGACAGTTTGGGTATTGAACTAAGTTTGGCAATACCTCTATAATTAGTTACAAGAGACTTATTTCCTGATTTAAATAAAGGAATACTATAAGAATCTTTCCAGTATTTGGGAAAATAACCGTATTTAATAGATAAATTAAACATGATCGATAAAGGAATAGAGAGAACTTCAGCACAATTAGTAAGTATGCAGCTTGGTACCCCATCAGGTCCATGGTAAAATGAAGATTTAATGTGAGACGTGGTTATAGATGCAATTGATATTGACTGTTGTTCAATTATTGGAATATGATAATCGTTGGAATTATTATATTGAGCATCAGAATAAGTAGTGGAAAAAAATCCGCAAACATATTACTTATGACAACATCATCAGAAGATTAATTTTTTTTTTTTTTTTTTCATTTTTTTTTTTATTTTATTGAATCTTCACTAAAATTATGTGAACTAACAATAAGTATTCAAATCTTAAAACTACAAAATAAAAATACTATTAAGTCCGGCCAGTGCCAGACAAAATTTTGTATGCTCGTAAATTATACAATGTGTTCAAAAGCATTCATCCTTCACTTCAGTATGCCAAGTCAGCAGTGGTCCTCCTTCTAAGGCGTTGGTGACCACGATTATTGAGTAGATTACGCGCTAAATTGTTTGGATGAGTTTCCAATTTTAGTAAATAGTTTTGTGTATGTCTCGCAATTTCCTCTTTAACAAAGGAAACATTCAGATCTCTGTGAAGGTTTAAATTTCTAACATACCAGGGGGCACCAGTAATTAATCGCAAAATGTTGTTCTGTTTCCTCTGTATTTTTTCGATATTAGACGCAGAGGCAGTGCCCCATAACTGAATACCATAGCACCATATGGGTTTTATAGTCGAGTTGTAGAGCAATAGCTTACAGTCTAGCTTAAGTTTCGAGTTTCTTCCAATTAGCCAGTTAACTTCAATGGTTTTTAATTTTATCTGTGTTAATTTTGCATCTATATGGGTTTTCCACGTGAGACGACGATCAAGATGAATTCCGAGGTACTTAACAGTTGAATGTTGGGGTACAATGTGATTATTTATTCGAATTTGGGGACAAGTTTCTCGTCTTAACGTAAAAGTTATGTGGATGCATTTCTGCTCATTCACTTTAATCTTCCACTTATTTAACCAGACTTCTAATTGAAGAATATGACTTTGCAAAATACGTGTTGCCTCAAGTGGATTGTTATGAGAGCTTAAAATCGCTGTATCATCTGCAAATGTGGAAATATGCGTATTTTCATTTGTAGGCATATCAGAGGTGTACAAAATATACAAAAGTGGCCCCAAAATGCTACCTTTTGGAACACCGGCTTGTATGATTTGTGGGGTGCTGACAAATTCGTTCTCTTTTATTGTAAACTTACGATCTGTTATGTAATTTTCGAGTAATTTATGTGTATTTGGTGGTAACACATTTTTTATTTTATGGAGTAAACCCTCGTGCCAAACCTTATCGAACGCTTGTGAGACATCAATAAAAAGTGCAGAACAATACTTTTTTTCCTCGTAAACTCTTCTAATTTCACCTACCAGTCTATGAATTTGCTCAACTGCGCTGTGTTTTTTTCTAAATCCAAATTGGTGATCGGGGATAGAGTTGTTCAGGGTTACATGAGTAGTTAATCTGTTCACTAACAGCTTTTCAAAAAGTTTTGATAAATTTGATAATAGACTGATAGGCCTATACGATTCAACTTTTGTGTGATCTTTGCCTGGCTTAGGTATCATTTTAACAAGCGAAATTTTCCATTCTGAGGGATAATGTTCAAGGCGTAAAATAGCATTAAAAATAAAAAGTATTATTCTTAATGCTATCCGGGGTAATTCCAAAAGCATTTTATTACTGATTTTATCAGCACCAAAGGCCTTCTTAGGGTTTAAATCAAAAACTGCTTTTTCGACCTCTTGCAACTCAAACCGGATGGGTACTTCTCTTCGCTGGGGTAAAATTGGTGGCATCTCTGATATAACACTAGATTCATTTGGCGTGAATACATTTTTCAAGTGCTCAACAAAGAGATTCCCTTTTTCAGCATCATTTCTTGCCCAACCTCCATTTGGTTTTCGCAAAGGAGGCTTACGTATGACAGGTCTTTTTTTTTGTTGCACGCCATAACGAGTAATCCGTTTTTGATGTAGGCTCTAAATTCTCGAGAAATTTATTTAATGAGTCAACTCTCTGTGATTCCAACAATCTTCGCAAATTGTTTGTGCGTTCCCTCAATCGTGCCTTGAGTTGTGGAGATCTGTGCAATTGCCAATCTCTACGAGCTCTCCTTTTATCATTTAAGAGTCGTTCGACATCAACAGAAAAAAACTGGGTTTTGTCTTATTTGTCGGGGGGGGCTTAGTAGCAATTAGGGCAGCTAGTTTGAGATTTGATTCGAAATTTTTGAGCGAAAGGTCAATTTGAACTGGGTTGGTCAGCATAATGTTTTCCGAGCAATGAGTACTGAGAAATTTTTTATATTTTAGCCAATTTGTTCCTCTGTCTGTAAGTGATAAGCCACCAGAAGGGGATACAATTTCTCTGGGGTTAAAAAGGGTAACAATAGTAGGTGTGTGATCTGAAGAGAGCTCCAACGAAGAATCTACAGTTAATAAGTTTCTCGCAATATTCTTAGTTACTCCAAAATCTATAAGATCTGGAATCTTATTTTGATCTGATGGCCAATATGTCGGTTCGCCGCTAGAAATCACGTTCATACCCATTTTACAAATTGTATTGTACAGAACGCGGCCTCTCGGGGTAATGAGACGTGACCCCCAGAATGTATGCTTGGCATTATAGTCCCCAGCTGCCAAAAACCGTGAGCCTAGTGATTCGTAGAATGTTTTGAATTGATTTCCAGTGATCTTAAATTTGGGGGGAGCATAAATAGACGAAATAACTATGTTCATATCAAATTCTTCTAAACATATTGTGGTTGCTTGAAGATAATCTTCACAAAGATCACACATGAGATAGTGTCTCAGTCGAGTTTTAATTAGAATGCCTGAGCCTCCACATGCCCTACCTCTGGGGTCTTTAGTGTCATAAAATGTGTAACCTCGAGTTGAGAATAAGCTTCGGGGAGTTAAATGCGTCTCAGAAACAAGCATTATATCAATCTGCTTGTTTCTAAGAAAATATTCAAGCTCGTCCTTTTGTTGGCGTAAGCCGTTTGCGTTCCAGTAACATATTTTTAGACTGTTCATGATTTGTTTAACAGAGTCTGCAGCAACATAGACTGCATACTCAACATCTCTTGCAACATATGGCTCATTCTATCCGTGAAATTTGTAATTGACTGAACTAGGGTTTCAATCGTTTTTTCAAGCCTACTAAAATTATGATTTTGACCGGATGGTTGTGTTCGAGGATTTTCTCCATTGAGTGTAGATTGATTATTTGAAGTCGGGTTACCAATTCTTGGGGTTTTGGGAGCTACGGGTCGTCCTCTTAAAACAGATGCAAAGGATTCAACACTTTGTCCGAGATTCGGAACATTTATCGGGGGTTGTTGATGGGTATTTGGAACGTCTAACGAGGGTTGTTGCTGGGTTCTGATTTCTTGGGCAGTTTGAGCCTCCGTGTGAGTAATTTTTGGCCGACTATCATGGAAGCGCTTTTCCATTGTATAAACAGGGCAACCTCTGTAGTTTGCAGTGTGATTTTCACCACAATTACTGCACTTTTTAACTCTGGAGTCGGTTTTGGGTTTGTTGCAATCTTTAGAGTTATGCAGATCACCGCAAACAACGCAAACGGTAGGGTGCTTACAATAAGCTTTCGTGTGGCCAAATTCTTGGCAATTAGTACATTGCACGGGCCCATTTCTTTTGTGGGGCTCCTCAACTGTTATCCTACGATAAAGTAAATATTTTAATTTATATATTGGGTGAACTTCGTTTCTTTTTAGTTTTATGTCATTGGGTTCAAATTCAATACGAAATAGAGGTTGGGGTATTTTTTCTCTATTTCGAATATTGACAACAGTTTTAACTTTAAAGCCCTCTGATGTAAGCGCATCTTTTATTTCGATAGGATTAACGCTGGAGTCTACTCCCTTAATAACTGCTTGCAGCCCTTTACCGCTTTTCAACTGATAAGTAAAATAACTTTTATTTTCGGATTCGAAATGGGAAACCAGCTTTCTGTAATTTTGTTCGCTATATATTTGAATCTTCGTCTCGTGAATATTACCTTTTTTAATCGGAATGATGTGAAAGGATTTTTCACCGACAATGGAAATGAGGCTAACTACAAGCTCACTAGAACTCTTCTCTCTTAAAAAAATAGGTGGTGGTTTAAACGACTTTCCAGTCGGTTCGGGTTCACTTGATTCTGAATCTAGTATCGCAAACCGATTACCTGATTCGTTGGTAGCTTCATGTTCTCTTACTTGCTTAGCAGGTTGTATAGATTTAGAGGACCTAGGACTACGTTTTCTCTTGAGAACGGTCATGTACATATCAATGCCGGTTTGGACTGTACATTTTTTAGTAGAATCAACATTATTTTCAATGGTTGAATTTACTTTGCCTGTTTTTGGTATAGCGCCTTTTAAGGTGTCCTTTGCCGATTCATTTGTAGCAAGATCATTGCTTTGTACAATATGTGTAATAGAATTTTTAAGAGTTTCACACGCTTGCTCTTTATTATTGTTAGTTTGTTTAATAATAGTAGTATTCTGTTTATTAGTGGGAGTAAAAGTAAAGAGTGAATTACATACTGACATACTAGGTAGGTTTGATGATTGTGTTGTTGTTGTTGTTGCGGTTGAAATTGCTTGTGTTGTAATCGTTGAACTAGTGTTTGTACTAGCGGAGTAAAAAGGTACTGAAGGGGGGAACGAAAAATTATTTGTTGATGTAATTGGAGTTGTGCATTGAGAACTCCACGATAGGGGTGTGGTTTGCGCATGCGCAGATAGAGAGTTTTTTGTGTAATTTGATGGAGATGCAATTTGCGCGGGGGAAATAGAATTATTTGTTGTTTGCACTGTTAAATTTGTCATTGTATTTAGCCCTTCATTAAGAGAGGGGGGAGAGTGACCCACCGGCATTTCTTTTTGCACTATTCTTTGTTTTTGTTCTTTTAGGTAAAGTTTTAAATTAAAAAATTAGTTTTTATTTTATTTTTTAGTTTTTGTTTATTTAAATTTTTCATTTAAATAAAACTAACAAACCAGGTGATAAAGCGTCTTTTCGCAGGTTATAGTAAAAATGTATGATTTTTTATAAGCACTTTAACTATATTTTTTGCTATTATTTGTCGGAGCAAAATCGAAACACGACCGCACTAGTTGAGAGTGGATAATGTTTGAAATGATTCATTAGTTCAATATTTTACAACAGAAGGATAACCACCGGATTTTCTTTTAGAATTCGCGAATTTATAAAACGATTTGGGATCACGTTTTAAATTATTTTTCATGTTATTTAAGTAGTGTTGAGCAAGTTATATTCAGCACGAGATTCCTTATACTTTTTATAACGTTTGTTTTTTAAATTTTTAAGTCTTGAAAGTTGTCTTGAGTTCCACGGTGGGCCAGAATGTTTACGTAAAGAGACCTTAGGAACACATTCAGCGATATAATTAAAAATAGTTGAATAAAATGTATCAATCATTACATCAATGGATGCTGAATTACCATCAGGAACAGATAGCAATTCTAGCCAATTAGTGTTTCGTAGAAGAAAGTTTAGATCGTTGTAATTTGTTCGTTTAAAGCAAAACATTTTCTTATTATTATCCATGGGTTTCCGATCTGGTAAGTTACAATTTACTTCAATAGTTGGATGATAACGGTCTTCGGGTTTAGTAATGGGATCGGAACGGTTTATGGTGCACTTAGCAGGCTCATTTACGAATATCAGATCTAACAGTCGCTCATATTCGTTAAATATATTATTTATTTGAAAAAGGCTTAACTCAGATAATTTTTTTAGAAATTCATCGATGCAATCATTTGATTAAATTGGGGCGTAATAAAAAAATCTGATAAAAATGTCCAAGAAACTCAAGGTAAATTAAAGTCTCCGAAAACAAAAATCGAGTCTTCCGGATTAGCTCTTAATACAACGGATTTTATAGATTCGTAATGTTCGTTATATAAAGTGCAGTCAGAATTTTGGAAGAATATAGGAACATGTAATACAATAAATTCTGCTTTACGAGCTGAACCAGATAATATTTGTTCTGATGGGAGGTGATTTGAGACTGCAATCATTACACCACCACCAGTTGTCTCGGTTTCTCTATCGAGTCTATAAATATTATATGCAGTACATAGTATTTCCGTATTAAAAACTTTATCGCTTAGCCAGGTTTCCGTAAATACAATAACGTGGTAATTAAAATCGAAGCTTTAATAAAATAGTTCTGATAATTTAGAGTTAATTCCATTTACATTTTGATAGACGAAGCTGAGTTGGTTATCAGAGGAAAAATTTAGTTTTTTGAAATAAACGTTTTACGTGCAGGAAGTCCAGCTGTATTATTTGATCTTTTCTTTTCCCTAAATTCGAATTCACGAATCAATGTGTTTCCAGGCCAAAATCGAGTATCCATAATTGTATCGAATAGTTCAGACGGAACAGATACTTTGAAAGATATTATGCTTTTAGGTCGAGCATATGTATATTTATACCTTAAAATATCGGCATTGTAATTCAGCATACTCTTTATGTAATAATAATAATAACTACTACATAATCGCCAACTAAATATTGTTTCGCTGGAATGTGATGTTTATCAAAATATGATTTATTATAACTTTGAGAACGTTGTATCGCATTAAGTTCTTTTAGTCTTTTCGATGCTAAATCACGATCGTTATCAAAATTAACTTTTTCGTCAAAATATTCTGTTAGTTCATCGACTATTGTTCCCCGTTGATTAATACCAAATAGAAGTCGACTTGGAGTATCCTTTGTTGAGCTGTGTAAAGAATTATTGATTGTATATTCAACTTGAGATAGTTTTAACGACCAGTCAAAATGGTCAATGGGATCACTTAATTTACTTAACATGTCTTTAATGACACGATTAACGCGTTCAACCTGTCCATTGGCTTAAGGTGATGCTACAGCAACTTTAACGTGATCTATATTATGCTTAAGCAAAAATTCTGAAAACTCATGTGATGTGAAACATGAACCTCTATCTGATATTACCCGCCTAGGTCTGCTATAATAACCAAAATATTTGTCTAAAGCACAGCAAACTTCCTTTGTACTGGTTGAATTAACTGGGTATAACCTAAAAAATTTGGTAAAGGCATCTACTACGGCAAGTATGTATTTCCGTTTTGATTTTAGAGATGGTAAAGGTCCAAAATGATCTATATGGATTGTATCAAATGGAATAGGCTTTTTTGGAATACTATGCAAACTCTGTTCATTTGTGCGTGCCGGAGCTGCATATATGATACATTTTATACAATTTTTTATAAACTCAGCAATTTTTGTTCTCATATTTGGGAACAACGGATTTGGCCATCAAATTAATTCTACTACCGGTATCAATCATACAAGAAATATTCGAATAATTAGTATACCTGTCTCTACAAGACGTACAAAATGCCACACTCACCTCTTGCATCGGTTCAACTTCATTATAAATAATATCTGATTCAGGAAAAATGGAGGCAGCAATCTGTTGACGTTTCGGGCACTCTTTGTGAAAATGACCCATTTGATGACAATCAAACCAAGATCCTGGTGGTCGTATAGGCTTAGGGCAAGCATTTTTTAGATGTCCAAACTGAGAACAATTGAAACATCTGAGTGTTCTGTTCTGAATACTTTTTGGTTTCATATTAGGCTTATTTTTATCTCGACATTTTCCATACCTTTCCACGCGTTGGATCAATTCTTCCACTGTAGTTGACCCATATAATAATGAAATGTTGTTAGAATTGTCGTTCATACCATCAATTATAATATCTACTAATTCTTGACCATTGATGTTTGCCTGAGAAGCAATTGTTTGCACAGACACAATGTAGCTTAAACAAGATTCCGATGGTTTTAAAGTCCGTAGACGCAACTTACAATAGACTTCCTCGCGAGTGATTGTTCGTTTGAAAGTTTGAACCAAAACCCCTTTTAAATCTTTGTATGTCCAAGAAGTATAATTTTCAATTAATTCACGTGCTGTTCCTCGCAACAACCACTTCAAGCAGATTAAACGTTTTTGATCATTTAAATTTATTAAATAATCTTCTAATTCTATAAACCATTTACAATTATCTCGGCCGTCAGTTCCTTTAAACTTGGGAATAATTTTATCCAATTCATCATAATTTATTTGTGACGTTTTGGGAATTGCATTTCCTCTAAATCTTGAATCTGCTTTTGAAGTAAAAGCATTTCGCTACGCATTTTTAAAATATTAATTTGCTGTTGCATTTCTAATTCTTGTGTTGTGAAAGAAGTCGCAGATCTAGCAGAAGCAATTGGTAAAGAATTTGAATAGACAACAGCTTCGCCTGAAGAACAATGAGAAGTTGCACCAGTTGTAATCTGGTTGGAATTATGCGAAAATGTTGATGTAATTGCGGAAGAAACAGCTGTAAAAATTTCATCATTTAATCCTGAAGAAGTAGCGGAAGTAACGGAGGTGACAGCTGTTGTAACTGAGGTTGAGTTTGCGTAAGTAACGGTGGTAGGAAAAACATTTGCAGTTATTTCTGATTCATTATTAAGATCAATAATATCTTGTTCCACAGCGGCAGTATTGGTTGTTACAGAGCTATATAAAGTCCTTAACTGCTTCATAGTTGCTGATTCTGGAAATGAAATTCCAGCAGCCAATAAAGAATCAACGATTTGTTGACGGGTTGGGCGTAAATCCATTATTTAAAATTTTTGTTTTGGAGACCCCACACCTGAACTGTAAATTGTTTTTTTCAAAACTGTCTTTTTTATTATTTTCTTTCCAATGAATATTATAAATATGAAACTACGATTAATACAAAACAAGAATTTATAACAAACAAGTACATTACAATATATATATTTTTTATTTTCAATTTTATATCTTTTTTCTCAGGGTAGAGAACTTTATTACTTTTTTTCTATATTTGTCATTTCTTTTGTAACTTTTTTCATACGTATTTTGTTTAACATTAATTGAGAACAAGGAGTTCTTTTTTCACCGTTAACTTAGTTCTAAAAATTGAGTACCTTTTATTTTTGCTAAGTACACAGCCTTCATGGCTTTTAGTTTTTTTTAAGTTATCATTATTATTTGAATAATCAAACCAGCAAGAGGCTGCCAATAAACGTTTAAGTTTTTTATAGTTAAAATTGAACGCTATCTTGTCTTTTACTTCTTTCCATCTGTGAAAGAAAAATTTACACGGCTGACCAAGGAGACAACCACTTCTACGTGGTCCCCAAATCCCCTAGGACAGCTGTTCATGGTCCTTCGAAGAAATTCTTGTGGAACTAGAATAGGAAAAACCCAGTGGACGCTCTCCCGCAGCAACATCATCAAAAACCGGTGGACGCTCTCCCGCAGCAACATCATCAAAAACCGGTAGACGCTATTGGGTTATTGTAAAGGTTCTGGCAGTTGTTCATTCGCAGCAACTGCATCAAATACTTTGTCAACTGCAGCAGACACAAGGTTTGTTAAAGGAAATTCTTCAGGGCGCTCCCATTCCCGAGGAGGAAGGCGTCTCCCAGACTGAAAATCATCCCTTTACAGAAGGAAGGTGTCTCCAGGACAAAAAATCAAATTAATTCAACAGCAGAAGGTGAAAGATTGGGTATGTACAGTCATTTAATTATATTTAGTGCAATTGCGAAGAGTCGCTAGATAATTAAAACCTAAAAGTGTTGAGAAAATTCGTTAAAAAATATACCAAAACCACTTCCAACCTAAAATTTTAACATAACCTCACTTTTCAAAAAAAGTACCGACAACGTGCAAAAGGTACAACCTGTACCAACACTTTCATTGTTATATACACACACACGCACATATATAAGAAAAACCACTTGTCACACTCTTTCCGCTTTAAACATTTAATTAGCGGCAACTTCTTTGTTTTATTGCCAATTGTTCCCCCAACTCTAAATCAGTGACGGGCAAACACTTGTTGAAACAACGAAGACTAATCGTTTTTCACACATACACAACCCGAACGTAAATAAAAATAAAAAGAGAAACCGAAAAAAACCAAAAAAAAATTGTTTAGTTGCTTGCCAGCATTGCATGGAGTAGGTTTGTGTCGCTTTGTTTAATAAAATAAGTACACAGATAGTATTTCACAACAACCAATGATATTTTAATTAATAAAGCCAAGCGTACTATAATTTTTTTTAATTCATTATGTGGGATTTTGGTTGGGAAAACGTATTTTTATTTAGCTAGAATATTTTTAATGAAGCAGAGTGCCTTGTTTGTAACCAAAAATTTAAATAAATTGAAAACTTGTTTGTTATTGGTTGATCAATGGTTATCATTTTTAACTTCAAGCTCATATATTAGTTCTGATATAGTGAGTAGACTAGTTTATATGAATGTTTGATGTTTGGCATGGGATTGTTACCGCTTTCAAAACGTGTTCTGATGATGGGAACCTAGAAAATTCTGGAAATAGATCTATCAACACATTCCTGAAAGGGTCAAATAATAAATTTGAAAACAAAAAACTCTATAGATTATTTGTTAGGACAATATCCTAATAAAGAAATATAGAGTATGGCCTCGAATTTGAATAATTTTAATTTTCACTGCACAATTAAAGGTCGAAAAAAACATAATTTTTATTTTTTAATAAAAATTATATGAAACTTCTTAAATACCTTTTTTAATTATATTTACTTATATTTCTTTATTCATTAAATATCTTAATTTATTTATTTCATTCATTAATTCGTTTACACATACATACATTCATTAATTCATTAACTTTTTCATTAATAAATTTTTTGGCTGAATTTCAGTTTATGGGGGACACCCCTAGAGAAAAAATCTGAATATGCCATCCCCTTCAGAATGTTCCCAGGAGTACGAAAATCATAATGAATAAGGGGGCTCACGCGCCCTATGGGCGTGGCAGTCAAAAAACGACCCGGCCCACCTACGTAGACAATATGGGTATCAAATGAAAGCTAATGTCTTCACGATTCCAAAAATAGCCATAGTTGCCAGATCGGGCGGTTTTTGCAGCCGATACGGCCATTTTTGTTAAATAGGGGCGGGGGTGAAAAACGACCCATGCCACCTACTTAGGCAATATTGGTATCAAATGAAAGGAAATGTCTTCACGATTCCAAAAATACCCGTAGTTGCCAGATCGTCCAGAATTTGAGGAAGATATGTTAATTTTTATAAAATGGGGGAAGGACTTTTTTTTGTTTATTTCTTTTTAGCTCGGCCAGAGGCCGAGCACTCGAGATCCCCGCCGTCTAGAATTAAGACATACTGGAGTTAAAAACCCCTAAGCCCGGCCGTAGGCCGGTCACGCAGAAAAACTTTACTAAGCGAAGCCAGTATAACAAATTTTCATTAACCAATCAGAAGCTTTCAAGAGTTTTCCTCGTTTCTTAATTTTGTACTTATCCTCATTTATGATTTGACTCTTGACACGAGAACATCACTAAATATGGATTGCGTTACTGCCTTTGACATTCACGACTGGGGTCGTGAATTGGACGATAAGCCGCCGATTTTATTGAAAAAACTTATGCAATTTGGTATGCTTCCTTCTGAAGGTACTATGCAAATTTTGCCAAAATGGCCATATCGGCTACAAAAATCGCCCGATCTGGCAACTACGGCTATTTTTGGAATCGTGAAGACATTAGCTTTCATTTGAGACCCATATTGTCTACGTAGGTGGGCCGAGTCGTTTTTCGACTGCCACGCCCATAAGGGGCGTGAGCCCCCTTATTCATTATGATTTTCGCACTCCTGGGGTCATTTAAGGGGGCGTGGCACTTTTTTTTTTTTTTCCAGGGGTGTCCCCCATAAACTGAAATTTTGCCAATTTTTTTATACATTTCTTCATTACTTACATTTAACGCACAAAACCAAAAGTATTTAAATAATCTAACTTCAAAAAAAAAAACAATGCACAGTTTTGCAACTTTTTTCTGTTTAATAAGAATTAATAATGTTTTTTCGATCAATTTTAATATTTTTTGAATTTATTAACACCTTTTTCGTATTAAAATTTGAGCACTTTATAACAGGTTCATAGAACAAACTTTCGACACAAAATGTTACAACAAAGAAATTTATAAATTAATTGAATTTTATAATTTTTATTTAATATGAATTTATAAATAACATTAGTTATAATTTTATTTTAATGCAATACATTATGTGAAAATAACTTATTTACCTGTTTCTTAAAGAAATTTTTTTATAACCTATGAATTCCATTTACTCACTTTTCTTTGTTAATTCATTATTATTCATATACGTACATAAATATATCTTGATTTATTTATTCATTCATAACTTAATTTTAACACACAAAACCTAAAATATTAAAACAATCTATAAGTTAAACAATTTAAAAATCCCTGAACTATAATTGTTTATATTAAAAACAATTACAACGCAAGTATTTTGAATTTTGTTGTATTTTATAAGAATTTATATAAAATATTTTTTTTTGCTTTTTGTTTTTTTTTATTTATTAATCCATATTATAACATTTTTATATATATTTGTTTGCCCAGTACATTATTGACAAAGAACTCATGTGCCTACCAACATTTTTTTATTACCTATTAAATTCCTCTTATGAATATTTCTTTTTTTATTCGCGAAATTTATCACGTAAGGACATAAATAGTAAAACAATACAACAATGTAAACAAACAAAAACAGGTGATTTTGTTCAGTGCAATAGTACCAATGCAATCTCATTTTTTTGTAAAATAACTAATACATTCTCATTTCTCTTTGTGCCCAAGATTGCTCTAAATGCATACATAAGACGAAGAAAACAGCATCATCGAATGATCACTACGAGCAACAAAAGCAAATAGGAAAATACTCCATTAGGCAGTAAACGTTGTCGAGCAAAAAAAAACTGTAAAATTAAATATTGGAAAATAAAAGTTAAATTAAATAAAAATTGGTGAAGAAAAAATAAAAAAGACAGTGGCCTATAGCAGAAAAAAAGCAAATTAAAAAAAAAAAATTATTAAATAAAAAATTGTGCTGCTAATTATAATTAGCAAATAAAAAAAGATTGTAAAAAAAAAGCACAAGGAATCTTCTACTAGAAGGAAAAATTATTTAAAAAAAAGCCACTATCCCAACAACAACAAAGAATGGACAGCACCATTTCATCAAGATATGATTTCAGCGAAAAAAAGACCTTTGAAGGTGAGTCAAAGTATATAGAAAAAATATATAATAATTTTAACGGGGAATTTGGTGTGACGTATGCAGATTTTTTTTTTTAGTGAAGAAAAAAAAAGTTAGAGTGGCACTGAAATTTGAGAATTCGAAAAAAAAGAAAATTTTTTTATTTCTAAAAAAAAATAATTAATTCGTATCGGTAAATGAAAGTGTTAAAATTTTGAGGTTAGGGTGTCCCAAAAACTCGGATATATATTATTGTTTCGGAAAACTCTAAAACTTAAAATTTTTAAAATTAAGTTGGAAAAAATAGTGGTTCGACTTGGAAATTAGGGCAGCCCGAAAAATTCGAAATCGGAACCCTAAAAGTCGAAAATTGTTTTATATTGATTGAATTTAATTGTGACAATGAAAATGTGCCCTAAAAAATTTTTTTTGGAACATTAGGGCAGCTCGAAAAATTTTTTTTTTCCTCGAAAAGTCAGAGATTTGGTAAACGGTTAAGAAATTTTATAATTTCAAAATGGTATCAAAAAGGAAATGCAAGTCCATCATTCAGCAATTAGCTTCCTTTTGCGATAATTTTAACAACGTTTCGCCTGAAACTTTTACAATTTCACTATTAGATGTAAAAAAGGAGGAATTAGAAAGAAGATGGGCGAAGGTGATTGAAATCTATGATGCCTATATATCGGACGAAAAAGTCAAAGAAGAAGAAGATGTGCAGGATGAGGTTTCAACAAAATATGAAGAGGTTAGCGAGCAGTATCAAAATGTAAAGGCAGTCATCTTAGAGTTAGTTAAATCAAAAGCTCCGGAACCAAAGGAACAGGTCGTTCGTCATTCAGCGCTCAAGTTACCAGCAATCGAAATTCAAAGTTTTGGGGGAGGTTTTAGCAATTGGCCGGCATTTAGGGATATGTTTATGGCGGCCATTGGGAATGAGCCTTCAGTGGCTCCTGCTAATAAATTGTATTATTTACATACCAAAACGAAGGCCTATCAAATCATTAAAGATTATGCGTGGGTAGATTCGAATTTTGAAGTAGCATGGCAGGCGTTGAAAAATCGTTACGAAAAAAATTTCCGAATGAAAATTTAAAATTTTTAAGGCAACTTCAGAATACGGTCAACGATAGTTTATCGATTATGAAATCGTCCGACATAGAAGTTGCGGACAATGACCCTTTCTTAATGCATATTTGTGCTTCAAAGCTACCTGAAGAAACTTCTTGAGCCTGGGAAGACTCCTTGAGTGATCACAAGGAACTGCCTACTTGGCAACATTTGAGCAAATTTGTTACTGAAAGAATCGAAACCTTAGAAACTTTTGTGAGTCTAAGGAAACAGGGCAGCAAGGACAATCATGTTTCAAAACCCCAAGTTTTTTATTCTAATACTGAGAACGATAAGAAAACTTTCAGTTGCACAAAGTGCAAGCAAAATCACCCGCTGAGACATTGCAAATATTTCCCATCTTTGTCAGTCGACGAGCGAATAAAATTCGTTCATGCTAATATATACGTATACAACTAGTAGTTGTATACGATGCAATAAGAGGCATCACACAATGCTCCACCTAGAAAACAATGAAAGGGCAAAAAAGGGCCCTGCCAACCTTACCGTCAATATGGGGAAAGGCCTTCCGGTTCAGGCACTCAGAATAAAATAAATTCTTCAAATTTACGATTATCAACTTCAAACGCAGATCAAACAGAGTCAGTCAGCGTTAATTTCACACAGCACGACGGAACGACCATTTTATCCACCGCTTTAGTTCGCGTGGAACATATGGGTGAATCATTTCAAATTCGGGCGTTAATAGATACAGGGTCTACTAGAAGTTTTGTTTTAAAACGTATTCAACAGGCTCTTTCGATACCAATGGAAACTCACCGAACCGCAATTTCAGGTTTTGGAGAAACAATCGTGGGAAATTCGAAAGGAAGATGCTCGGTTACTAGAATATTTTTAATGCAGCAGAGTGCCTTGTTTGTAACCAAAAATTTAAATAAATTGAAAACTTGTTTGTTATTGGTTGATCAATGGTTATCATTTTTAACTTCAAGTTATCATTTTTAGTTTATATGAATGTTTGATGTTTGGCATGGGATTGTTACCGCTTTCAAAACGTGTTCTGATGATGGGAACCTCGAAAATTCCATAAACAGATCTATCAACACATTCCTGAAAGGGTCAAATAATAAATTTGAAAACAAAAAACTCTATAGATTATTTGTTAGGACAATATCCTAATAAAGAAATATAGAGTATGGCCTCGAATTTGAATAATTTTCATTTTCATTGCACAATTAAAGGTCGAAAAAAACATAATTTTTATTTTTTAATAAAAATTATATGAAACTTCTTAAATACCTTTTTTAATTATATTTACTTATATTTCTTTATTCATTAAATATCTTAATTTATTTATTTCATTCATTAATTCGTTTACACATACATACATTCATTAATTCATTAACTTTTTCATTAATAATTTTTTTTATGCATTTATTCATTATTTACATTTAACGCACAAAACCAAAAGTATTTAAATAATCTAACTTCAAAAAAAAAAAAACAATGCAAAGTTTTGCAACTTTTTTCTGTTTAATAAGAATTAATAATGTTTTTTCGATCAATTTTAATATTTTTTGAATTTATTAACACCTTTTTCGTATTCAAATTTTAGCACTTTATAACAGGTTCATAGAACAAACTTTCGACACAAAATGTTACAACAAAGAAATTTATAAATTAATTGAATTTTATAATTTTTATTTAATATGAATTTATAAATAACATTAGTTATAATTTTATTTTAATGCAATACATTATGTGAAAATAACTTATTTACCTGTTTCTTAAAGAAATTTTTTTATAACCTATGAATTCCATTTACTCACTTTTCTTTGTTAATTCATTATTATTCATATACGTACATAAATATATCTTGATTTATTTATTCATTCATAACTTAATTTTAACACACAAAACCTAAAATATTAAAACAATCTATAAGTTAAACAATTTAAAAATCCCTGAACTATAATTGTTTATATTAAAAACAATTACAACGCAAGTATTTTGAATTTTGTTGTATTTTATAAGAATTTATATAAAATATTTTTTTTTGCTTTTTGTTTTTTTTTATTTATTAATCCATATTATAACATTTTTATATATATTTGTTTGCCCAGTACATTATTGACAAAGAACTCATGTGCCTACCAACATTTTTTTATTACCTATTAAATTCCTCTTATGAATATTTCTTTTTTTATTCGCGAAATTTATCACGTAAGGACATAAATAGTAAAACAATACAACAATGTAAACAAACAAAAACAGGTGATTTTGTTCAGTGCAATAGTACCAATGCAATCTCATTTTTTTGTAAAATAACTAATACATTCTCATTTCTCTTTGTGCCCAAGATTGCTCTAAATGCATACATAAGACGAAGAAAACAGCATCATCGAATGATCACTACGAGCAACAAAAGCAAATAGGAAAATACTCCATTAGGCAGTAAACGTTGTCGAGCAAAAAAATAAAAGTTAAATTAAATAAAAATTGGTGAAGAAAAAATAAAAAAGACAGTGGCCTATAGCAGAAAAAAAGCAAACTAAAAAAAAAAAATTATTAAATAAAAAATTGTGCTGCTAATTATAATTAGCGAATAAAAAAAGATTGTAAAAAAAAAGCACAAGGAATCTTCTACTATAAGGAAAAATTATTAAAAAAAAAAGCCACTATCCCAACAACAACAAAGACATTTCATCAAGATATGATTTCAGCGAAAAAAAGACCTTCGAAGGTGAGTCAAAGTATATAGAAAAAATATATAATAATTTTAACGGGGAATTTGGTGTGACGTATGCAGATTTTTTTTTTAGTGAAGAAAAAAAAAGTTAGAGTGGCACTGAAATTTGAGAATTCGAAAAAAAAGAAAATTTTTTTATTTCTAAAAAAAATTAATCAATTCGTATCGGTAAATGAAAGTGTTACAATTTTGAGGTTAGGGTGTCCCAATAACTCGGAAATATATTATTGTTTCGGAAAACTCTAAAACTTAAAATTTTTGAAATTAAGTTGGAAAAAATAGTGGTTCGACTTGGAAATTAGGGCAGCCCGAAAAATTCGAAATCGGAACCCTAAAAGTCGAAAATTGTTTTATATTGATTGAATTTAATTGTGACAATGAAAATGTGCCCTAAAAATTTTTTTTGGAACATTAGGGCAGCTCGAAAAATTTTAAAACTAAAGAAAAATTATAAAATTTTACAAAGTTTTTGCCAGGGTTAAGAGAATTGTTCTGGTTATATTTGCGTGGTAGTACCATAATATAAATTTACGAAAATTTAATCTAATTTTGCTAATGTTGGAAATTTATTTGGAGATTTTCAACATTTTTGATATTAAAGATTCAACGGATTTAAAAATTTGGGCGCAAGGAGCAATAGTTCTCCTCGAACAATAACACGAATATAAATTTGAACTCAACATTTATGCCGTCATAAGCAGATTTCGATTTGCCAAGAAAGTTTTTCTGAATCGATTTGGTAGTGTGAGCTTATTTTTTTTTCCTCGAAAAGTCAGAGATTTGGTAAGCGGTTAAGAAATTTTCTAATTTCAAAATGGTATCAAAAAGGAAATGCAAGTCCATCATTCAGCAATTAGCTTCCTTTTGCGATAATTTTAACAACGTTTCGCCTGAAACTTTTACAATTTCACTATTAGATGTAAAAAAGGAGGAATTAGAAAGAAGATGGGTAAAGGTGATTGAAATCTATGATGCCTATATATCGGACGAAAAAGTCAAAGAAGAAGAAGACGTGCAGGATGAGGTTTCAACAAAATATGAAGAGGTTAGCGAGCAGTATCAAAATGTAAAGGCAGTCATCTTAGAGTTAGTTAAATCAAAAGCTCCGGAACCAAAGGAACAGGTCGTTCGTCTCCTCGAGCTAAGCAAAGATTGCAAACATTTATACCCCAAAGAATCTACCATTTTAAAAAATGAGGTTTACGGAGATGATATATTGTCTGGTGGACACACACTTGACGAAGCCAAGCCCAAACAAAGTGAGCTTACAAAGGCTCTTAAATCCGCTGGATTTCCCTTAAAAAAGATGACAGAAAATTATAAGTTTCTACTTGAAAATTTGCCCCGGGAGGATCTTCTAGATGAAGACTTTTTAAGGTTTAATGAGTCCAGTACGATAAAAACTTTGGGAATCCGATGGAATGCGTTGTCGGATTCATTTTACTACGCTGTTGAACCAATTGAAATTGAACCCTTGATGTGGGTTTTGTTAGAATGAAAAAGTCATGATTGTTTTGTTTTAGCTCTACTGAGCGACTGTTTTATTATTATTTATTATACTTATAATTTACCTTAATTATATTTCGTGGGTAACCATCAAATGAGTGGTTCCCACGGTTCATATAATGAAGGTGTCAGATTAATCAACCAAAAAAGTACGGCTTTTAGCCAATCACAATTAAGTGTCAAGTTTATGACAGTGATTGCTATTGCACGACAATGTTGACTTATTAATCACACTACACCTCCTTTTTTTGGGAAAAAGATTGATCAGTAGCTAATTGATCAATCTTTTTATATAACTTAGTTAAATAAAAATTAATTTTAGTTTAAAATTAATTTATATATTACATTTCTATTTTATTTAATATTTATTTTAACATTTTTTTTTTTTTTAAAAAAAATTAAATATTTTTCCTTTATTTTATTTATTTTTTAATTATTATTTTTAATTTTTTAAAAGTTTAAAATTTATAATTTAAGGTGTAATTTTATTAGAAAAATTTTATTCTAGAAATTTTTTCTTATAATGTATAAAAATATATTAGAATTTAATTAAATAATTTACAATATTTACAATTGGAATTTTCTAAGACGATTTTTATGGACTTTCATAATCCTTGTATCGTCGATTGCTAATAATTTTTTATATTTCACTAACAAACAATATTTTTGTTTTCACTAACAAACTAAAATTTATTTTAGTTTTAAAATTTTTATTTTTTTTTTAAATTGTATATATTAGTTTAGGCACATATTTTAATATATTAGTTTAGGCACAAATTGTTTTTATTTTGAAGTTATTTTTAATGTTTTAATGTTTCATATATTTTAATGTTTTTAAGTATCCAAATTTTTTTTTTTTTTTAGTTTCACTGCAACTTTTTAATTAAAAAAATTTTTTGGCAGGATCGCCATGATGTGGGTTTTGTTAGAATGAAAAAGTCATGATTGTTTTGTTTTAGCTCTACTGAGCGACTGTTTTATTATTATTTATTATACTTATAATTTACCTTAATTATATTTCGTGGGTAACCATCAAATGAGTGGTTCCCACGGTTCATATAATGAAGGTGTCAGATTAATCAACCAAAAAAGTACGGCTTTTAGCCAATCACAATTAAGTGTCAAGTTTATGACAGTGATTGCTATTGCACTACACCCTCCACTACAAAAAGAAGAATTTTGTCAGTGATAGCAAGGTTGTTTGACCCTCTAGGTTGGTTAGGCCCAGTCGTGATTATTGCTAAGACCCTAGTGCAAGAACTGTGGAAAGAAAAATCCGATTGGGATGAAGGAGTACCTCAACTCATACTCATGAAATGGAATTCGTTCCTCAACAATTTGCCATTTATTTCAAATATAAAAATCCCTAGATGGGTAGATTTCTCGCCGCGGTATCGTATTCAGATACGCGGATTTTGTGATGGCTCCGAAAAGGCATATTGTGGTTCTATATACCTTAGAACAGAAAATGCCGAGGGCCAATTTAAAAGTCATTTGCTAGTCGCAAAGACAAAAGTAGCTCCGATCAAGTGGACTACAATTCCAAGGCTCGAATTATGCGGAGCTTTATTGCTTGCTAAGCTTATCCGATGCTTAGTTACGAACTGCCTGTTCACCTACGAATTGTTGTTGTGGACAGATTCATCTATTGTCTTGGGCTGGCTACAGAAACCACCACACACATTGAAAATGTTTGTCGCCAATCCTGTGACACAAATTATAAGCATCGCCAGCACAAACCACTGGAAGCATGTTAAAACCGAAGAAAATCCTGCAGATATGGGCACGCGAGGCTGCTCCCCGCAGGAACTGGCAGATAGTGAACTTTGGTGGCATGGGCCCACCTGGCTAAAACTTGGAGACCAAAAAGTCAGTGATTTGGAGACCAAAAAGTCAGTAAACTTCCACCTTGAAGTAAGATGTACAGATGTACTTGAAGAATTTTTATCATTGGAACGGGCGTTACGAGTCCTCTGTTACCGACTTCGTTTTATTAACAGCGTCCTCAAAAGACCCTTTTCAACCGAACAGTTCATCACCTCAGAGGAAGTAAAGTTCATGAAAAATCGGCTTATCTCCCTAGCACAAAAAACACATTTCGGTCGCGAATCCGAGTGTTTAAAGAATAAAAAACTGTTAAGTCGGAAAAGCAGATTGCTAACCCTGAATCCTTTTATCGACAAAAACGACCTTCTACGGGTTGGAGGCAGGCTTAGCAATTCAGGTTTAAGCTACGAGGAACGTCACCCAATTATTATACCAGAAGGGTCTCAACTCGCAAAACTTCTTGTCAACTTTACACATCGCATCATGCTCCACTCTGAGCACCATATAATGTTGCGAGCGATTCGGCAATGCTTTTATATCCCAAGACTAAAAAATCTCGTACGAAAATGCATTCTTGAATGCAAAGCGTGTACAATTTACAAACACCAGTTAAAGCACCAGATTATGGCTGCACTCCCCCCAGAACGCGTGAGTTTTTCCCTACCATTCACCTATACAGGAGTCGACTTTGCTGGTCCTTTTAATATTAAATCATCAAAGTTAAGAAACCCTAAAATACTCAAAGGCTATGCAGCAGTGTTCGTGTGTTTCTCTACTCGAGCAGTTCATCTGAAAACCTGTTCCGACCTTTCAGCTGATGCCTTTTTAGCGTGTTTCGACAGATTTATCGGGCGTAGAGGTGTCCCTAATACTATGTTCTCGGACAACGGTCGAAACTTTCTCGGCGCAAGTTACGCTCTACTTAAAAGCCACAACACCTTTCTTAAGTCAGCAGAAAAAGCTTTGATAGAAAAGTATACCACTCTAGGCTTTACTTGGTCCTTCATACCCCCGTATGCGCCCCACATAGGTGGCCTCTGGGAGGCCGCTGTGAAAAGTATGAAGTCGCATTTAAAAGAGGTATCCTACAACTTGTCATTTACCTTCGAAGAATTTACCACACTTCTTGTTCGCATCGAAGCAGTACTAAATTCGAGACCGCTTTCGGCAACAACCGAAAATCCCAATGAAATTTTACCTCTGACTCCTGGTCATCATCTACTAAAAGAAATCCCTTTTTTTTGAAACGATGGGAGCGCTTAAAGGCACTGCAATATATATTTGCGCGACGTTGGAAAGCTGAATATGTAACCGAACTTCAACGCCGCTTTAAATGGAAAACGGAACGAGACAATCTGAAAAATAACGACATTGTCATAGTAAGAGACGATTTCTCCCCACATACCGAGTGGCTACTTGGTCGTGTTACCAATGTTACCATTTATGGATGGGACAGTAAAATTAGAGTCGCCGAAATCCAAACAAAAAATGGTACTATTTTGAGGCCAGTTGTAAAATTATGTTTACTGCCCGCTAATAAACACGCTCAAATCGAACATTAACCCAATTTTAAAACCCACAAACTAAACCACCAAATTTCCCTACACTGAAATCGTAAAATTTAGAGACCTCAATTGCACTGAATGTTTTTTTTTATGACTGTACATATTTCGTTTTTCTCTCTTCCTTTTTCACCTAGACTACAGGAAAACCTCTGTGGCCTCAATCACCAACTGAAGTATTGTCGCAAATTTAAGGGTTGGAGCTTAGCGTTAAATCGATCAACAAGGGGTATTGCCTTAATTGTTTGGCTTTTACTCACACCCGTTATTGGTGTTCTTCTCGAGAACGTTGCCAATTTCAATATTGTCCCAACAAATTTTGCAACGCTAGACATCACACCATATTGCATAGAGAAGAGCGTGATCCTTTGTCTTCAAGTTTTGAAGATGATACCCAGCCACCATGGGATGTTTTCGACGAAGAAGAGATTACAAATGATATGGTGGTCGATATTCCTCTCCCTGAGGCTCCAACCGCAGGAAAATTTACTGCGAATAGTCCTCTCCCTGAGGCTCCAGCTGCAGACAAGCGTACTGCGCGTATTCCTCTCCCTGAGGCGGTAGTAAGAGATGTGTCCAAAGGCGCTATTAAAAAGTTCCCTCTTGGTCATGGCAAGCAGTCACATCGTCGAGCACGTAAGACAACGGAAACCTCACCCACAGCTGCCAAAAAACAATCACAGACCCGTTTAGCCCTTAATCCGATTGGGCCAGCACCGATGATGCCAGGGAAATTACCTACCTGACCAAATCAACCTCCACTGGTACGAGTACACTTAAAGCATCGTGGTCAAAAAATGTATACCACCTTTTCCGTGGACCTAAATGCAAGTGACTCATACATTCTGAGGGAAACGCTTACATGGTTGATTATATGATTAGATCAGAAGGCACTATGCACCGCGACCAATGTAGGTCTTTTGTGCTGCCTAAAGTTACTTACAGATTCAAGCTACCTATAAAGCCAATTATCCTATTTGGCAAAATGTTCGCGATGTCGGAAGGCGAAATGAAGCGATCACCTAGAAGCCTAAGTCTCCTATCACAAAGCCTGGGACATTCGCAGAGAACATGCTCCGAGGTCTCAGACACTATCTCGCAAAACCTACACATATCCGTGTCCGATTGACCCTTCTTGTGCAGATGGTATCTGAGATTACAGTGTTCAGTTAAGTACGACGCCAGGGTCCTCAAACCCCCTCTTTCAAGCGACAAGAATCGCCTCGACCCCCTACTGGAAAAAGAGATCAATCTTTTAGCCTGGCGCTGACCAGGAGAGTTTTCCCAGTAACCAGAGAATTCAGACTCTCTCCATGCTCTGAGCCTTTCCCTAACATACCCCGCAGGTATTCCACAGAATGGTTCAGGACCAATAAAGGGCTTTCGATCCCCGCGGTTGGCAAGACAATCTGCCCTCTCGTTGCCCTCATGCCCCTCATGACCAGGAATCCACCCCAAGGTTAGAGAGTTGCCTCTACCGAGCCTATTGAGAGTCTGAATGCATTCCATGACCAACCCGGACGACACCTTATAAGCCATTAAGGCCCTCAGTGCAGCCTGACTGTCAGAAAGAATGTAGCTGCGAGATCTGCGAGTTCCCCTTCGCAGGCATTCCCCTGCACAAACTCAGATGGCCCAAATCTCCGCCTGAAAAATGGACGGATATTTTCCCATAGGTAAAGCTCGCTGGAAGCCTGGTCCAAAGACGCCCGCACCCGTGTTCCCATTCGACTGCTTAGAGCCATCCGTGAACCACACCTGAGAACCATCTTCCGGTTCCCAGGATTGATTGGTCCATATGTCTCTGTCAAACAATAACACATCAAAATATCTATCAAAGATCCACTCCGGTGACACTTTGTCCGCAACCTTAGAAATCGGGTCATCTATTAAGATTCGCGCGATCCTCATGTGACCCCTTAGGTCGCCCCCCCTCATGCCACCGAATTCACTAAGTCTAGAGGAACCCATACTGGCAACTTCCATTACAGAAATATGCAATGGCGGGATCCCCAGCATAACCCCCAAGGCATTCGTCGGGCAAGTTCCGCCGGCCACTGTAATGCCAACACACGCAAGACGGTAGATTCTCTTAAGAGCATCCCTTGCCTTACTCTGTTCAACTTTTGGCCACCATGCAAGGGCAGCATAGGTGATCATCGGTTTAACAATAGTATTGAACGACCAGTAGACCATTTGTGGCCTTAGGCCCCATGTTCTCCCGAAAAGCCTATGACAGGCGTGATATGCCCTGGTGGCCTTCTTGGAGACTTGGTCAAGATGTTCGTTCCAGGTAAGGGAGCTGTCAAGAGTCACTCCAAGAAACTTAACACTGCTGGAGAAGCCAACCGTTACACCCCTAACGACCGGCATAGACAGGTTAAGTTTTCTCCTTCTCGTGATTGTATTCGACGGATTGACAGACAAACCCTTTTCCCGGCACCACGAAAGAGTGAGGTTCAGAGCCTGTTGCAAACGCTCGGAGATGGTCCTGTCATCCCAGCCCACAACGGAAATGACAAGATCATCGGCGTATCCATAGGTCCTGAAACCCAAGTCGTTCAGACCCTCGAGTAATTCATCAATGACCAGTGTCCATAGTAATGGCGACAAAACGCCACCCTGAGGACACCCTCTGGTCGCATTCACGGTACTACAAGTAGTCCCTATTCCAAACGTGATTATCCTAGAGCGGAGCATCTCCAATGTCCAATTAATTATGATTGGAGGAATGCTCTTCTTAGCCATGGATACCCTAATCGCATCGTGGGACGTGTTGTCAAAAGCGCCCTGTATATCAATAAATGCACAAAGGGCAATGTTCTTTGCCTCCAGTGCCCGTTCTATTGTTGTGACAACATGATGGATAGCAGTTTCGGTAGACTTACCCCGTTGATACGCGAACTGTAGCTCATGTATCGGCTTTCGTCTGAGGTAAGTGTCCCTAATATACTGATCCAAGACTTTCTCCATTGTCTTGAGGAGAAACGAGCTCAGGCTAATTGGTCTGAAGGACTTAGGTAGCTGCTCAGACTTTTTACCCGCCTTCGGTATAAAGACCACTCTAACCTCCCTCCAGGGTCTCGGTACATGTCCGAATAATAGACTCGATCTAAATATCCTAACCAGTTGTGGGACAATTAAGTTCATCCCTCTCTGTAAGAGACAATGATAGATCCCTTCTGGACCCGGAGATTTAAATGAAGAAAATTCATCTATCGCCCACTTTACCCGGTTCTCCTGAAAGATTGCACCCGCCAGGCGTACGCACCTACTTGTCAGGTTCGGGATTCTCTGAATCACAGCGGACCCGCAGTTGTCAACGCATCCTGGGAAGTGAGTATCGAGCAAGAGTTTACAAATTTCAGTGGGAGATTCCGTGTATGAGCCATCCGACCTCCTAAGAGTGCAGAGACCATTTGTATGATCCTGTGACAGGGCCTTTTGTAGTCGCACCGCCTCTGGAAGATCAGAGACCTTCTCACAGTAGTTGCGCCACGTGGTCCTTTTGGATCTGCGTAGTTCTCTATTGTACTCAGTGAGTGCGGCCCTATAGGTGATGCAGTCACATGTTTCCTTTGCCCTGTTGAACAGTCTTCTGGCTTCGTTTTTAAGCTTCTCCAGACCTTCATTCCACCATGGAACGTCCCTTTTCGTCTTCCTGGTATTTTGGGGGCAGCTCAAAAAGAAAGCAGAAGTTAGATTCGATTGCATATCGGATGCCGCATGATCGATCTCTCTAGTGCTCAGAATGAGCCCTTTAGAGACTTCTGCATCTCGTTCCAAATTGTATCGGAAATCCTCCCAGTTCGTGCGACTGGGATTACGATAAACCTGGCATGAGTCCAATGCACTAACAACATCAAATAACAGATGGTGATGATCCGACATTGAGAGTTCATTGGATACATGCCAGTTTGAGATGGCAAATGACATATCAGAACTAGTAAGAGTGAGATCCAAGACATCTGTCCTAATAGAATTCCTGAAAGTCGGCTCGTCACCCCTATTCACTATGTTTATATTGTTACTACATATAAATTCAAGTAGGTACTCACCACGTTTATTTATATTGGTACTTCCCCATATCGTGTGATGTGCGTTGGCGTCACAACAGAGGATCCAACTTAGGTTCCACATTCGGCAATATTTCACCAAGGCCGAGACCTCAGCTGTTGGTGCCGTGTTGGTGTCGCCAGGTAGATACGCGGAGGTCAGTACTACCTCATGTTCCCCAGATAAGGAGGGCACCTTTGCCCAAATCGCAACCAAGTCTCCCAAAACAAATTCTGAAATTGGAAGAAATGTTATATTGTTTCTAACAAGGATGGCCGCTCTGGGCCGACTATGCTGATAATCGTAAATCAGCCTACCTTGATTAGCGTTAAGCCCCTTGACGGCTCCATCGTGCACCCATGGTTCCTGGATGAATACAACATCCAGGGCATCAGTGGTGAACCTTCTGTGGGCGATGTCCGATGCCGCTTTGGCATGGTGAAGGTTCACCTGTAAGCACCTTAGGTGCTTTGGTGTCTTACCTTTTCGGGCAGCCATCATTTTAGGCGTGTTTTGCGGCACGCTTTGCCATCTTCCTGCCTCTATTGGAGTTCAGCTGAACCGCTTCTTCTGCCGAGTGTCTCCCATTTTCTCGGTCTGTTGGGAGCCTTTTGTTTGGCCGTCTTTTTAGCTTTGGGCTCAGAAGAACTAGGCGTTACAAAGTTTTTCGAACAGCCCGGTTTTTCATCCGACGTTGTTGGGTCGGATTTAGTCGCAGCTGTCGAAGTATTTGTTTTTTCCTTACCAGGTATGACACGCTCGACCCCATATTGTTGACGGGTGGGTCTTACCAGTACTCAACGGAAAGTTCGCAGTTTTTTTTTTTTTTTTTTTTTTTTTATTAAAAATATAATATAAATTCACAATTGCTTAGAACTATGACCTACGAAGCTTTAGCTTGTCTGTAGGAACTTATGCTATTTCATAATTCATTAAATGTATTTATTCATTGCGAGGTTGTGTAATATGTTTTTAAAAGTTTTTTTCTTTTAAATTTATTGGGAATGCTCATTAGATGTACTGGAAGATTGTTCAATATAGTTGGTAAGGTGACCTGTAGCGTGTTTTTTCCATAATTGTTTTGATATCTCTCGACTTTGTATCTTCCATCAGCTCTACGTCTTGTGTTGTGTGAATGTTCTATTACTTGTAGAAATCTTGAGTCATTATAAAACTTGTTTATAACTGTCATGTTGTAAATACTCTTAACGTTCAATATACCAAGCCTTTTAGTAATGGTATCCGTTGTATCATTGCTGGTGGTGATATTATTAGTGTTGTTGTGATGTATGTTGATTAATGTTGTATTGTCTTGGCCGGTATTGCTGCTATTATTGCCGGTGCTGTTGTTGGCAGTATTGATAGGGTTGCTTGTTTCGGTGTTGCTGTTATTGCCGGTGTTGTTATTCGTGTTGTTGCCGATGTTTTGACAAATAAATTGATTGTTGATTTCCGTGTTGTTGTTGCTTCTAGTGTTGTTATTGGTGTTGTTGCCGATGTTTTGAAAAATAAATTGATTGTTGATTTCCGTGTTGTTATTGCTTCTAATGCTGTAGAATGGGTTGATTCTTCTTGTGGTGTCGTCGACTGTGTTGGTGTTATGAGCAGTGATGTTTGTTGTGTTGAAGCGTCTGTTTACAATGTTGTTATGTGAGTTGTGATAAATAATGTTGTTGTAGCCTATGCCTATGTTATCATTGTTGGTGGTGTAGAAGGAGTTGAATATATTATTGTTGTTTGTAGTTCTAGTAATGTTGTTGTTGTAGTGGGTCATTGAAAGACGTTTATTTTTCTCCAAAATTTTAAGGACTCTGTTTTGCGTTTTCTGAAGTATCCTGCAATGTGTTGAGTTTCCCCATGCTGCTATTCCATGCCTGATATATGATTCTGCCAATGAAAAATAAGCCTGCCTAAGGACGCTATATGTGGAACAGTTACTGAGATGGTAAAGCAAATATGCGGTTTTTCTTAATTTCTTTTGCACATTTTCCACTTGAATTTTTCACTTGAAGTGTTGGTCAACATATACACCAAGATATTTATAGTTTTCTACTAGCTCTATAAAAGTGTTACATGTGTCGTGATTATTGTTAACATTGTTGATTTTGTGTAAGCAGTCTGTTTCGTGGAACCTTATTTTAATGTTTGTTGTGCTTCGAAAATTGGATGGTCGAATATGCATAAGTTTAGTTTTTGTAGCATTTATAACTAACCCATTGTCATGACACCATTTACTGACAATGTTTAGCTGATCTTGCATAATTTCAGTGGCGGTTTCAATGTTTTTATGCGAGACAATGACAGCTGTATCATCTGCATATGCAAAAGTCGTGCTGTTTTTGAGTTGGTTTATCATATCATTAGCATAAAATAGATAAAGTATTGGCCCAAGTTTTGAGCCTTGAGGTACTCCATGGTGGGACACAATTTTTTGACTAAGATTGTCTTTAATTTTCACTCGATACGATCTGCATTCTAGATAACTTTTAAACCAATCAAGGCAGTTTCCTCTAATACCATTTCTTTCTAATATTTCAATTAGTTTTGAGTGAGATAACGTATCAAAAGCCTTACTAAAATCAATAAACAAGGAAAGACAATGCTTTTTTTCACTTAGTGACTTGTTCTGGCCCTCCACCAGTCCAAGAATCAATTCATTGGACGTGTCCTCTCCGGAAAGTATCCCACGAACACCTGGGCCTTCGGCACTTCATCTTCCGCCACTACCTTCAACACAGCGTCACTCCATGGCTTTACAGTGGAGACATGAGTCTCCAGCCACTGCGCTGTGTCCTTATCGCGGCAGACGAAACTGAGCCAACCTGGCTTTTAGGAGCAACTTGAGAAGCTGGGCTTAATGGCCCCTTTTCTCAGCTCCGCGATCTTGTGCAAGACAGCTCTTTGGATAGAATGTAGCTGTTCATCTGTCCATCTTGTCGCCGGAAAATCAGGTGGAATAACACCAATCTTTACTGTGGCAACTACTTCCTTATAGGACGGTGCCGCTTGCTTTAGCTGCTTAGCTGGAGCCGTCAGGGTCGGCTTTGGCAATGAGCCACCTTCAACCTTGCGAGGTGTACCATCCGCAGCTATTTCAGCGGTCCGTTTTGCAGGCTGTTTCGATCCTGGTGGCGTTGTTTCGATCCTGGTGCATGGTTGCCAGACTTCAAGTCAACAGTGGATCAGTTTCGTACTGTGTGTGGTCGGTTCACATTAGAGCCACATTTCGAGCATAAGGCTGAGGACGAGATTCGAATTGAGTTGCCGCTCAAAGATCGCTTGGATATCAAGGTGCCAGGTCCCATTATTGATCCTGCCATTGTCATTCATTTTGGCGGATATAAGCCATTGGCTCACCCCTTTTTAGCACGTGTCGTGAGGTGGACGGTGTTATCGGTGGCGAACTAGCTGAAAAGATCCTCATAAACCATCTCGAAGATCCCCTTGATAACGGGCCTTACGTCCAAAAGTCCAAATTTGGTTGGGTTGTACCTGGCCCCTGGAAGGGGTGCACCTGTCATTCGCCCGCGGGAGTATGTTGAAGCCACTTCAACCAGGTTTTTTTTATATATATATTTTTTATTTTCAATTTTATATGTTTTTTCTCAGTGTAGAGAACTTTATTACTTTTTTTCTATTTTTGTCATTTCTTTTGTAACTTTTTTCATACCTATTTTGTTTAACATTAATTGAGAACAAGGAGTTCTTTTTTCGCCGTTAACTTAGTTCTAAAAATTGAGTACCTTTTATTTTTGCTAAGTACACAGCCTTCATGGCTTTTAGTTTTTTTTAAGTTATCATTATTATCTGAATAATCAAACCAGCAAGAGGCTGCCAATAAACGTTTAAGTTTTTTATAGTTAAAATTGAACGCCATCTTGTCTTTTACTTCTTTCCATCTGTGAAAAAAAAATTTACACGGCTGACCAAGGAGACAACCACTTCTACGTGGTCACCAAATCCCCGAGGACAGCTGTTTCAATATATATAATTATACTATTTTTTATTATGTTATCCGATTTTAAAATTATTTTATTCATTTGAAAGTAAATACTAGTAAATCTCGGGAGACAACAAATTTCAACTATTTCACTAAGAACAGGATGGTTCGTGTAGTAGTTTAACTTATTATTAGAGCATAACTCCTTACTGCCAAATGAGTCAAAAAAATCTGTAGTCTCTTGTAGTCCGGACTCTCCCTCTTCCTACACCCCACCTGGCCGCCTGGTTGCGGCCGTGCGAGCTAGAGCAATAACTGTTACCCAAGCTATCCGGTTTCAAATATATGATATATATATATATAACGTTACTGAAATTAAAGATGGTGAATCTTAAAGAATTTCCGACGCTTATCACAACTCTGGTTCAAAATGACCACATTTCGTCATTTACAAGTCTTCTTTATGGCATTAATTTTGATAATTATGTTAAAACGAGACTTTTACTTTTTATGCATAAAATTATATATACACGTCAACCAGAACATCTCTACTCAAGATTAAAATTTTCAACACTAAATAGGGGTAAAAGGCTACTTACATTTAAGCATCACACGCAGATTTCTAAATGGCAGTTCTTTATTTACGCAATCGGTCTCTGGAACATAATTCCACATAGCTCTCAAACTATAAGTAGCGCACTTATATTTAAAAAAACATTATTAGGTATTTTTCTTGATAGATAATGTATTTGATAATGTATTTAGTTTGATTTTCAATGATATAAATATTTAAAAAAAAAACATTTAAGTGAGTTGTTGGTTAGTTCGGTTCAAGATCATGAAAAATTTTTCATATTAACAGAAAAATTATAATTTTATTTGTGATAATTTACTTTAATTAACAGAAAAAACAATTAGAAAAAAGTTATTTGACACCTGCATGAATGGAGTTAACTTTCTAGCCCGCAACGGCCTTCATCAACATTCTTCGTGCCTTAAAGTGTTAAATTGTAAACATCATCTATTTAACTCAACTAGTTAGGTTAAAAATGTGCCGTAACTTAGTTTCTGAGTATGACGAAATTTACTGCGAACTTATTTTCTATAAAGCTATGTTTAGTTGTTAATTATTACCACAGTTGCCAGTTCAACTAATTAAGTTGAAATTTGACTGGCAGTTATTTTCAAATGTCATCATATTCTATCCTTTACATTGTAAGTGAAGGAATATCAAACATTGAAGATTTTATTCGTTTTTCAACATATGTCTAGCATATATATTAAGCGAATTTTTTGCACTGTACCTTGTGAGTGGTTAATAGTGAATTTTTATTGTTGATCTATATAAATTGTATGTGAGTTGTGGGTTAGTTCAAGATCATGAAAAATTTTTCATATTAACAGAAAAATTATAATTTTATTTGTGATAATTTACTTTAATTAACAGAAAAAACAATTAGAAAAAAGTTATTTGACACCTGCATGAATGGAGTTAACTTTCTAGCCCGCAACGGCCTTCATCAACATTTTTCGTGCCTTAAAGTGTTAAATTGTAAACATCATCTATTTAACTCAACTAGTTAGGTTAAAAATGTGCCGTAACTTAGTTTCTTAGTATGACGAAATTTACTGCGAACTTATTTAGTTGTTAATTATTACCGCAGTTGCCAGTTCAACTAATTAAGTTGAAATTTGACTGGCAGTTATTTTCAAATGTCATCATATTCTATCCTTTACATTGTAAGTGAAGGAATATCAAACATTGAAGATTTTATTCGTTTTTCAACATATGTCTAGCATATATATTAAGCGAATTTTTTGCACTGTACCTTGTGAGTGGTTAATAGTGAATTTTTATTGTTGATCTATATAAATTGTATGTGAGTTGTTGGTTAGTTCGGTTCAAGATCATGAAAAATTTTTCATATTAACAGAAAAATTATAATTTTATTTGTGATAATTTACTTTAATTAACAGAAAAAACAATTAGAAAAAAGTTATTTGACACCTGCATGAATGGAGTTAACTTTCTAGCCCGCAACGGCCTTCATCAACATTCGTCGTGCCTTAAAGTGTTAAATTGTAAACATCATCTATTTAACTCAACTAGTTAGGTTAAAAATGTGCCGTAACTTAGTTTCTGAGTATGACGAAATTTACTGCGAACTTATTTTCTATAAAGCTATGTTTAGTTGTTAATTATTACCACAGTTGCCAGTTCAACTAATTAAGTTGAAATTTGACTGGCAGTTATTTTCAAATGTCATCATATTCTATCCTATACATTGTAAGTGAAGGAATATCAAACATTGAAGATTTTATTCGTTTTTTAACATATGTCTAGCATATATATTAAGCGAATTTTTTGCACTGTACCTTGTGAGTGGTTAATAGTGAATTTTTATTGTTGATCTATATAAATTGTATGTTAGTTGTTGGTTAGTTCGGTTCAAGATCATGAAAAATTTTTCATATTAACAGAAAAATTATAATTTTATTTGTGATAATTTACTTTAATTAACAGAAAAAACAATTAGAAAAAAGTTATTTGACACCTGCATGAATGGAGTTAACTTTCTAGCCCGCAACGGCCTTCATCAACATTCTTCGTGCCTTAAAGTGTTAAATTGTAAACATCATCTATTTAACTCAACTAGTTAGGTTAAAAATGTGCCGTAACTTAGTTTCTGAGTATGACGAAATTTACTGCGAACTTATTTTCTATAAAGCTATGTTTAGTTGTTAATTATTACTATAAAGCTATGTTTAGTTGTTAATTATTACTCGAAATGGTTTAATTATATTTAAACCATTTCGAGTATTTCTTTGTTTTTTATGTAAATTTAAATTTTTTCTTTTATTTTTATTTTTTTTTTATAATTCCAATTTTTATTTTTGATTTTTCAAATTTATTCAAGTTTGTAAACAGTTATTTTTTATATTATATTATATTATATTATATTATATTATTTTTTTTTTTTTTCTTCTTTTTTGATATTTCTATTGTTCTATTGTTTAATTTTTACTGGTTTTCTTATATCTATTAAAATTTGAAATTTTTTCTTTATTATTTTTCTTTGGTTAATATTGTATTGTATGTGCATTAATGTAGTAATATTTATATATATTTAACGAATTATTGTATTTAACACTTGCTCAGTCCTATACTGCAATATAAGACCTATAGTCTTGTGTATAGGATACCAAATAAATAAAATAAATAAATAAATAAAAATAAAAAATAAATAAAATATGTGTTATAAATATAACGTTACTGAAATTAAAGAAGATGAATCTTAAAGAATTTCCAAATCTTAAAGCAATTCCGGTCACAGAAATTGTCTTGCACGTCAGGTTTGTGAGAAACTATTTTGCTTTTATGGCCATTTTTATGAATTAGCTTAAATTACATAGTTTAGATACCTGTACATTGCAATTAAATTTAAAACAAATGGAAACAGCATTTCAAAGAAAGTTAATAAAAGATTAAATTTGAATTAAAAAAATTTTAGGGTTTTTTGTATTTAAAAGCAGTGGTAATAAAAGATTTTTTAAAAACTTCGATTATTGTTTAACCAATTTCTAAGTTGTAAAGTTTAAGTTAAAGTTTTTAAGAAGCCATCGATAAGCGTCAAAGAAACTGGAAAAGTGGGTCGACCAGCAAAACCAATTAACAATTGTAGTGAAAGTTCACGAAAATGCAAGCTTGAAAATATCAATGAAGAAATTTCTCATAGTATCATACAGGATTAATGTCTGCATCAAATTCAACCAACGCAAAATAAGAAAAGTAGAATTGTTATATTTAAAAAAAGATGGAAGCGAGCCCCAGATGCACAAAGCGGTTTTTACACCAACTGAAGAAAATAAATATACTCCAGATGAAGCATTTGCACTATTTTTGGATTTAAAACTAAAAATCAGTACACAGAATTGAGGAAGAGAACCAATGCAAAAAGTTTCTGTCAAAAAAGATCTTATCTTCACGATCTTCTAAAACAAACTGCTGAACGATTACACTTGATGCTGACTACAGCTACAGAAATGGATGTATGGAAAAATTAAATTCCCTCCTCAACAAAGTATATCAGACCAATAAATTTTGCTTACAAAAAGGCAACTAAAGATGTCATAACTGAAGAAGTTGGAAAAGTGAAAGATCCAATTAAAGAACTTCAACCAGTAATATTTGCATTTGATGGCAAACGCATCGAAATTAATTTTTTAAATTTTCCTTACAATGATCGATGGAAGAGTTGCACAACCTTTAACCGAAACAAAGTCTTCGTCAAGCTGCACCATATACCAAAAGACATCAAGTCAATTAAGCCAACTACTATCACAAGACGAATGTTTCAATGACGCATACGAATTTGGAATGTCCCGTCTTCAGAGGGGACATTCCAGAATTCGTTGAATGGAGCATATTCTTAAATTGGGTTATGATTTGGAATGTGGGCTGTTAAATAAAAGAAGCAAGAAAAATAAAATCACCTAGCCCTTACAATCTATCTGAAAAAGCACAAGAAAAAAGGAACAACGACTACGGATTCCAGATGTTGTACTAATGAAGATCATACCCAGTAAAAAAACGCTGCTTACATGGAAGCAGGTTTGTAAGGCAGTAAGCCCAAAAGAATCCCTTACAAACCTGCTTACATATGCTATGATGAATTCGCACTTGGAAGCATTACTTTTGGGCATAATAAGCGCGGATTTTAGCGCTTACAAAAAGCTGTGATTTCATGGCTTTCTGTTAAATCATATTTCATGTCTTCATTATTACGATTAAAAGTAATAATATGCATATTCATAATTTATTTTACATAAAATTTTTTCAGATATTAGTCTGTTTTGTTAAAATTTTTGACATATAATATACTTATATTTTTTTTTCCGCTCCACGTGCTAGCTCTTCAGAGACAGTTAAATGACTAATTATTTTTCATAACATATTCGAAAACACCAAACTCGATCGTTTATAATCCACGATATAAAACTTTTTGCATTACAACCTGCATCCTTATAAGGGATTAGGGTAAGCTGCTTACAACCTGCATCCTGGTTAGGGAAAACAGTAAGCCCAAAATTTTTGTTTGTTTATTTTTATACGAAAATTAGTCGTTTATTTTGCTGACTTTCAGTATTATGTAATGGTAAGCACTTACATCAGCGCATTTGTTATATCCTGCTCCTAAAAACACGAACATTTTTTACTGGGTATCAACCATAAATTTTATGTGCAGTATTCGACCAACCTCAACCGAATTAGATAAAGAAGCTAAAGAACTCCTGGAAAATGAAAATCAAAGCTATTTAGAAGAAATTTTTACTAATATTGTTTAATTTATAGTAGCTTATACTTTATAATTTGTTTCCGATTTAAGTATATATTTGTATTAATATATAGAAATAAAATACTTTTTGTTTGTTAACACAAATATATGTTTTTGTTCTTTATTTTTATTAAAAATTTTAATTTATTTTTTGTTTCCATTTTTAGCATTAGAACAGGATGGTTCGTCTAGTAGTTTAACTTATTACCTATTAAAACATTAAGCTCTGCTACTTTTAGAATTATTTATATATATTTTTTTTAAAGCACACCATTTCCTGGAATAGAGCATAACTCCTTACTGCCAAATGAGTCAAAAATATCTGTAGCCTCTTGTAGTCCGGACTCTCCCTCTTCCTACACCCCAATGTATATGCGCCTGGTTGCGGCCGTGCGAGCTAGAGCAATAACTGTTACCTTGGACAGCAGCACTGTCCAAGTTTGTTTTGTGATTTTTTTTGCTCCTGTTAAATCGTATTCAATTGGTAAATTATCTGCATAAAGCTAAGTATTCTACTACCAGATAATAAATTGTGTATTTCTTCACACATACAAAGTGAAGTTTCATCGTTTATTGGTGTAAATTATTAGTTTGGAGTTATTTTTGCCATAAATGTAATCTTACAACAACAAAAAAGTCTTAGTTGATTTTTGTTATTTTGCTTTGCTCTTATTTGCCGTTCACATTTATATTGTGCTACCAGATCTGTATAATAATTGCACATACATAGTGCTACCACATTGATCACATTTGGTTCGTGTCTTAACTAAGCAATTTTAAATATTGATAAACAGCCTAATACCCAACAAACATTTTGCTTACATATTGAATATGGAGTGTGGAAAACCAAATTGCACAATAACTGGAAATGAACGTATGGTATCATGTTGGTTATGTACAAATATTTTTCACATGAAATGTACTTACCTTAAAGCTCGTGATGCTGATGCCCTTCTTGATAAAAATAAATCACTAACATGGACTTGCCCAAGTTGTAAAAATATAGGTGTTGAATTTTACAACTTCTTTAAAAATTCTCGTGCTGAATATGAGGAAATCAATAAAGATTTAATGCGCTTATCCCAACGTCTGAATAAGTATGCCGACACTTTTACCAATTATAGTAATTTGGAAAATTTTGCCAAAACTTCTCAACCATCTCTCCAAATAAATAAGTCAATTGACTAATCTAAAACTACTTTGCCGGTACCAGTGTCATCGGCGCAAAATAATGCTCAAGCACAATTCAATTTAATCGAAATTGATGCTTTGTCTCCACTTCCAACCACTTCTACCCAATCATTTCTTAGTAATCAATCCGTTATAACAACACCTCAATTACTTCATCGCCCCTCAATTAGAGTAAATGATGTTTCAAATTCTTCCGAAATTAATACCATCGATTCTCAGCAAGTTTCCTTTCATCAACCGCAATTAACTCGTCAGACTGAAAATAGTGTTACCTCAAGACCACCTTCAACTAATGATACTGCTCATAAACCGCTCCACATTTCTCCCAAAAAAAAACAATATTTGTTACACGTTTTGCTGCGATACAATTGCTGAAGATGTTGTATGTTATATTGAATCGAAAATAACTAATGACATCGTCAATGATATTAAGGTATATAAAATGAATACGCGCAATCGAGTATCTTTTAAAGTAATTGTTCCAACTGAACTTTTTGATTCAATTGTCAATCGTGAATTTTGGCCAAAAAATACCTTAGTTCGAGAATTTATATATCGTGATGAGGATAATGTTCGTCTACCTAAAGCAGCCAATAAAGATAACTCAAAAAACTGATTGATGGCATTCCAAAATTCCCAAATCATAACATAGAAAAGACTAAAAAATTAAATACTGCGTATCAAAATGTCCGTGGTTTAAATACCAAGCTTAAAAATTTTTTTGTTAACAGTTTTGAAATCGATTATTATATTATTGTTCTCACTGAGACATGGCTAAAAAATAATCCTGATAAATTTATACACAATTCAGAAATTATGTGCAATAAATTTCAAATTTATAGATGCGATAGAAAAGATAAAAATGGCGGTGGCGTGCTGATAGCTATAAATACTTGTTTTCCATCCGAAGAAGTATTACTTGATGGTGTACAAGACATTGAATTTATATCCGTTTGTATAAACCTTAAATTTAAAAAATTGTACTTAACATGCTCCTATGTTCCTCCTAGTCAAAGTAATCAGTTTTACCAAAAACATTTTAATGCAATTAAACTATTAGTTGAAAGATTAACTCCAGATGATCAATTAATAATTTTTGGTGACTTCAATTTACCGTCTGTCCTATGGCATAATGTTCCGGATGAGAACTATTTAACGTCGTCATTAATGTCTGGTAATTCCAATGAATTTTTGGACTCTATTGCCGAATCTGGTCTATTTCAAATAAATTACATCCATAATGAGTACGGCAAAACACTCGATTTAATATTCTCGGATCAAGTGTCTGAATTGTCTGTTAAACGTATTGATCCACTTTCGACTCCAGAAGATAAGTATCACCCTACATTGGAAATAATATCACAACGCCTATAAACGATGAAGAAGTTTTTCAATTTAAAAATGCGGATTTCGTCAAACTAAATAAATTTATATCCGAAATAGATTGGACTTTAAAATTTCCAGTCAGTCCTTGCTGCAGTAATGTCATTGATTCATATATACACCAATTCTATACTGAATTGTTCATTTGTTTCGAGAAATCTATTCCAAAAATGATTGTATCAACCATTAATGGTCCTCCATGGAACTCAAAAACCTTGTCTAAACTCAAGAATTTAAAAAACAAATTTTATAAAAATTATAAAAAAACTGGATTGCTTTTGGACTATGCAAAATATTCCGTTGCCCAGTCTAATTATACCTTACTTAATAATGAGTGTTACAACAAATACTTATATAAAGTTAAAGTCAATTTGAAGAGGGATCCAAAATCCTTCTATCAATTTGTAAATTCTAAACGCCGTACATCTGGATTTCCTTCTTTAATGAAGTTTGGTGACATTGAATCTTCAAATGATAATGAAATCTGCGATATGTTTGCTGACTTTTTTGCATCAACATACTCATCAAGCTCTTCAACAACAACAGCAAATTATCCTTTCGATATTCCAGAGGCGTCTCTAATTAGTCTTCCTATTTTAAACACGTCAACTGTAAAAAATGCTATTATGAAACTTAAATACTCGAATTCTGTTGGTCCTGATGGTGTTCCCAGTTGTGTCTTAAAAAACTGTATTGACTCTTTTTGCATGCCATTAACGCTTTTATTTAATTTATCACTTTCCAATGGATACTTTCCCTCGCATTGGAAACAATCATTTATTATCCCACTGTTTAAATCCGGCAATAAATCAAACATATCCAATTACAGAGGTATTGCTAAACTTAGTGTTATTCCCAAACTATTCGAGAAGATTATTACTGATTTTGTGTCTCATCAAGTAACTTCTATACTGTCTTCTTCTCAACATGGCTTTCGTAAAGGTCGTTCAGTAATTACCAATTTGTTAGAACTATCATCATCAATAAATAATTCATTTGTAAATGGAATGCAGACTGATACCATATATACTGATTTCAGTAAAGCATTTGATAAGGTAAATCATGACATACTCCTCTTCAAATTAAATAAAATGGGATTTTCTCCGTATTTTCTAAACTGGATTGAAACGTATTTAAAAAACAGATCTCAGTGCACTCTTTTTAAAAATCTAAAATCTAAATTTTTTCCTGTTCTGTCTGGTGTTCCTCAAGGTAGTCATCTTGGGCCTGTGCTATTCCTGCTATTTATTAATGATCTTCCTAAATGCACCAATCACTCCAAAATTTTAATGTATGCAGATGACGTAAAATTGTTTATTAGCTATAATAAACACTACACAAGTTCTCAAATTCAAATTCATCATAGCCAGTATCTCCAAATGGACTTGGACAATTTCTTTCACTGGTGCAATTTAAACAACATGGAGCTGAATTTAAAAAAATGCAAACATATGACTTTTAGTAGAACTGTTCCGATTATAAGAAAATATATTATTAACGGATATGAACTAGAACAAGTATACACATTCCTTGATCTTGGAGTATTACTGTATAAATCGTTAAATTTCAATGCACATATAAGTCAAACAATTAACAAGGCAAAAGGCGTTCTTGGTTTTGTAAAAAGATGGGGTAAGGAATTTGAAGATGCATACGTCGCTAAGCAACTATACGCATCCTTAGTGAGGCCGATTCTTGAATATGCGTCTGTAGTTTGGGATCCCTACTATGAATCGCACAATACAGAAATTGAGTCTGCGCAAAAACAATTTTTACTTTTTTGTCTTCGGAAATACGCTTGGACTAGAGATAATTTGCCGTCGTATGAAAAACGCCTTGCACTTATAAAACTACCAACTCTAAAAAGTAGGAGATTGGTATTAAACATATCCTTTCTACACAATCTGTTAAATGGTGCTGTGAATTCTGACTTTCTTCTTTCAAAAGTAAATTTCAACGTTCCAATTAGACCTACAAGGCATTATCTTCCAACAAAACTGAGTTTTTGTCAATCAAATTATGAATATTTTGAACCTTTTCGCAGAATTTGTAACGAATTTAATATCATGTTTTCTTATATAGACTTATCTATAAATATCAATATTATTAAAAGAAATCTTATTCTTATCTTAAATCAATTAAATTCTCTTTAAAAATTTTTTTATTATTTTTTTTATTACACTTTTTTTTTGTAAATAATTTTTATGTACATTTGTTATATATACTAGTCTGTAAGGATATTTCCATAGACTTAATAAATAAATAAATAAAAAAAAATAAATAAATATATGATATATATATATAACGTTACTGAAATTAAAGATGGTGAATCTTAAAGAATTTCCGACGCTTATCACAGCTCTGGTTCAAAATATGTGTTATAAATATAACGTTACTGAAATTAAAGAAGATGAATCTTAAAGAATTTCCGAATCTTAAAGCAATTCCGGTCACAGAAATTGTCTTGCACGTCAGGTTTGTGAGAAACTATTTTGCTTTTATGGCCATTTTTATGAATTTGCTTAAATTACATAGTTTAGATACCTGTACATTGCAATTAAATTTAAAACAAATGGAAACAGCATTTCAAAGAAAGTTAATAAAAGATTAAATTTGAATTAAAAAATTTTTAGAGTTTTTTGTATTTAAAAGCAGTGGTAATAAAAGATTATTTAAAAAACTTCGAGCAAGAGTATAATAATGCATGCATTAAAATTCTTTCTTCATTATTGTTTAAACAATTTCTAAGTTATAAAGTTTAAGTTAAAGTTTTTAAGAAGCCATCGATAAGCGTCAAAGAAACTGGAAAAGTGGGTCGACCAGCAAAACCAATTAACAATTGTAGTGAAAGTTCACAAAAATGCAAGCTTGAAAATATCAATGAAGAAATTTCTCATAGTATCATACAGGATTAATGTCTGCATCAAATTCAACCAACGCAAAATAAGAAAAGTAAAATTGGTATAATAAAAAAAAATGGAAGCGAGCCCCAGATGCACAAAGCGGTTTTTACACCAACTGAAGAAAATAAATATACTCCAGATGAAGCATTTGCACTATTTTTGGATTTAAAACTAAAAATCAGTACACAGAATTGAGGAAGAGAACCAATGAAAAAAGTTTCTGTCAAAAAAGAGTGCTTATCTTCACGATCTTCTAAAACAAACTGCTGAACGATTACTAAATACACTTGATGCTGACTGCACTCAAAAAAAAAGTTTGTAAAGTCATCAAAAAGTTTTGCTGAGTCAGCAAAATTTTAGTCAGGAGGATGCTTGCAAAAAAGTTGCTAATGTCAGCAAAATCTTTTGCTGAAAATCAGCGAGCTGATTTTTAGAAACCAAATTTGTAGATTCAGCAAAAGTTTTGCTAACACTTAGTAGATTAGAAATAAAAAAGCCTTGCTAAAAATTAATAAATTTTTTGCTGAATTTTAGTAGACTGTAGAAAAATTGTAATTTAGTTAATTTATTTGCTGAAAATCATAAAACATATTTTTGTGATTCTTTTAAAAATAATTTACTATAATAACGAAATATAACAATTTTCATTTTCCCACATTGACGACATGAATTAATTTAATATCTGAAAATTTATAAAAATAAATAAATATAACATAACAAAAATTTTCTTTCAATTACTTACATCAATGGTTGTCTAAATGATGCTACCGTTTAAAGGACGCTTCTGCTGAAGATAATTATAGAAACGAAACGCAAAAATAAACAAAAACAAACCAAACTAAAAAAACAACCCTTTTTTGCAATAAGAAAAAGGATCCATAAAAATCTACCTAAGATGTGTGTCTTTGTCTTTTGCTTTACTCTGTCTACATTTCTGTATATGTTTGTTTGCAATTTGACCACACTATTATTAATCTATTAGTTATATATAATATAAAAGTTTAAATAAATAAATATTTTATTTTGTCTTTTATTTAATTAATAGACAATTATTTTCACAAGCCGGTGACAATGCAAAATTTAAGTTGTTTTAATACTCAATTTTGTTTTATGTACGAAAAAGAGATACAAAAACTTCCATTGTTGATTTTTTATATGTCTTATTAGAGTTGTACTTTTTTGTATCATTTTCATCTTCTCTACTACATCTTGACATGCCGCGACATCTACTTCATTCTGCGTATATCTTTCAATCTGTTTGCCGTCCACACTATTAATGTGCTTATCAGCACAATTTTTTTTTAGCAGAATTAATTAGTAAAACATTAGTATATTAGTAAAGCATTAGTATAAAACAGTTAAGTGCTGAATAAGTATAACAAAAATTTTAGCAAAAAATTTTGCTAAAAAAATAGTATAACTGATTTACAAGACGTTTTACTAACTTTTCTACTAACTTAATTTTTTGAGTGTACAGCTACAGAAATGGATGTAGGGAAAAATTAAATTCCCTCCTCAACAAAGTATATCAGACCAATAAATTTTGCTTACAAAAAGGCAACTAAAGATGTCATAACTGAAGAAGTTGGAAAAGTGAAAGATCCAGTTAAAGAACTTCAGCCAGTAATATTTGCATTTGATGGCAAACGCATCGAAATTAATTTTAAAATTTTCCATACAATGATCGATGGAAGAGTTGCACAACCTTTAACCGAAACAAAGTCTTCGTCAAGCTGCACCATATGCCAAAAGACATCAAGTCAATTAAGCCAACCACTATCACAAGACGATTGTTTCAATGACGCATACGAATTTGGAATGTCCCCTCTTCAGAGGGGACAGATTCCAGATGTTGTACTAATGAAGATCATACCCAGTAAAAAACGCTGCTTACATGGAAGCAGGTTTGTAAGGCAGTAAGCCATTAGCCATCGCCATGGATAACAATCTTGTCGCGATGCGGTGGCTTAAGTGTTCTGGGGTTTGTATACTGATACAAAGCACTGGAACATTGCGCACTTGTGCTCCTGCTCCGGTCTTTGTCTTAGTGTACTAAAAGCTGCAAGGAACATGAGCTAACGGTTATCCTCCCCCCTCTCTAATTCCCCTCTCCCACTGTTGCCCTACTAATCCTTCTTTCAGTCTTTGTATCCTCTTCCTTTATCCCCCACTTGTAAGGTCAAGGTGGTTGGTAGCAGTGCCGATTTCCTGAATGGCTAGTTAGTGGTAAAAGATGACTAGTCGTTAACAGCTCCCCTCCAACGCCAGGGCACGGGTTGGTTGTAATACTTTTTTGCCTAGTCCATGTACGCCGTCACTGCATGGTACGGTCCATCCCCTTACGTGCCTACTCGTGGGACCAAAAATGAATTCTAAAATAAACAACAACAACAAAAACAACAACAAGACGATTAGCGGGTTGCCTTGCAACTCGTCTGAAGATGACCTACTGGCTTCCAGTCAGGAGACGGTGGTCAACTTCCCAGGCACTGAGGGTACACTCCATAGTACTCCAGCGTCTCACCAGACAACATCTCAGGCAATAGCCCAACCTGGACAGGTCACCTCGGCAGGTGACTTGCCCAAGCGTATGCGGAAGAAAAAATCCTCAGGCGACGTATGGAAGTCTAGATATTCAAGAGCGAAGTTTATTCTTGACAAAATTGCCAAGAACGCGTTGAATGGGACCGTTCATGAGCGCGATGAAGAGGACCGCGTAAAATACCAAGCTCTGGTGGATGAGTACCTTAAGCGAAAGGAGGCCGCACCCAGCACATCAAACATGACAAGAAAGGTAGAAGGGGCAAAGCGAATTCGCTCACAGATTGAGGGTGACAAATCGCCGAAGCGGAAAAAGGTCCACGAGCAGAGAACCGTTGCGCAGCCTATTTCTACCTCTCGTAGACCCTTTAATGAAGTTGTAAGGGATCATTTGCTTGTGGCTCTAGCAAATGTCAGTGGTGGGTTGCCTTCGCCTGTAGTAACAGAATGGAGTGCTATCGAATCCAAGTTGTCAGAACTCGTGATGGCTCACGTGATCTCCAACAAGGGTAGTCCGGTACCTCGTTTTGACTCCAGTGAAATTCACAGGGGATACAGGATAATCAAATGTATGGACTTGTTCTCCTTGGAATTCCTCAGCAAATGCGTTACTACGATAAGCGATGCATGGGATGGCCTTATTTTAATGCTAATCCCCGCTGCAGAAATTCCAGCTAGACCTCGTGCCAGAATTTGGTTACCAAAAATGGCAATGGACAATTACAGGCTGCTAGAGTGCCTCAAGGCTCAAAATCCTGAGATTCCGTTGAATGACTGGTCTGTCATCCGGGCAGAGGAGCCTCAGAACAACAGCATGAGCTACGTGCTTGTCATCTCCGAACAGGGTGTGTCCGCACTCGAGAAGGTGGGCAACAAGCTCTTCTTTGGTATAAGGGAGGCCAAGGTAAAGGTTTTCCGTTCATCTGGGTCGGGTGGTGTCGATGGGAAAGATGAAATCGATGACGCCAACCAGCTGCTCGATAAGATGCAGCTCGAAGAACCCCCCAATATAGCTAACAAAGATGGGGAAGCTAAAGGTCGTGCAGATTAATCTGCAGCATTCCCGGATTGCTACAGACAACCTGCGGGTTCTTCTAGCCGAGGAGGACCTTGACATAGGCATCATCCAGGAGCCCTGGGTCAATGACTCACAGGTTAAAGGGTTTCAGGGTGCCCCGTACTCAATACTATACATCAATCATAAGGGAAGCCAAGATCCTGTATAATAGCTAAAAAGAACATAAAGATTTTTCTATGCTCTCAATTTAGCTCAGCTGACCTTACTGTTGCGAAGGTTGAATTGACAGGTGGCCACTATTGCCTCCTGCTATATGGCTCACAATCGAGACGATCCTGGGCTGTGATGCCAATGCCAGGCACACAATCTGGGGTAGCACTGAAATCAACGAGAGAGGTGAGTCTTTTCTTGATTTTATTAACGATAACAATCTCAATATATGTAATTCTGGTACTAACCCAACTTTTATGTTTCCGAGCTCCGATAATTATAGGGGTTGGGAAGAAGTTCTAGATATCACAGCTATCTCAGGTAATTCTCACGTACGTGTTGAAAAGTGGAGGGTATCCGATAAGAAGTCCTTTTCGGATCATAATTGGATGCTTTTCGATATCAACACGAACGTTAGGGAGAGCGTTTGCTTCAGGAATCCTACGAAGCTGTGTATGGGGCCAAGGGTCGAAGGGACAATCGAAAGTCTCGAGGACTCTGTAGGGGTCCTGAACAAGGCCATTGATGTGGCGTTCAAAGCTTCCTGCCCTCAGACTAGGGCAAGCAAGAGTTTTCCTCCCTGGTGGAATTCTGAACTGTCAGAGCTTCGGAGGGAGACACGAAGAGCTTTCAACACTAGCTATTCCAGCAAACAGTGGAAGCCATACCGCGACAAGCTGAAGGTGTACAAGAAAGCATTGGCGTCTGCAAAGCGGAACTCATGGAGAGAGTTCTGCGAATCTATAGACAATACTAGGGACACTGCTAGACTTAGCAAGGTGCTGGCAAAGGGTCACTCTAACCCTACTTATGTCAAGAGGGGTGATGGATCCTGGTCAGAGTCATCGGCTCAGTCGTTGGAGATCCTTCTGAATACTCATTTTCGTGGCTGCTTGGATGCAGATACCTTGGACAATGACCAACGCAGCCGCTCTAGGGGCGCTTCTAATGGGATGGAAAACGAGATAATTACACTTGATAGGATAGCCTGGGCAATTGGCAGTTTCTCCCCATACAAATCGCCGGGTCTGGATGGCATTTTACCGATAATGAGGTTGTGAGAGTGGTGGAGAGATCCTTGGAATTTAGAAAATAGACACTGGCCGCCTTTCTGGACATAGAGGGGGCTTTCAACAATGTCACGACCGATGGAATACAGGGAGCCGTCGTGGATCTGGGCGCTGAGACTTTCATCAGCGACTGGATAGTGAACATGTTGGACTCCCGTGTTGTCAGTGCTAGTCTGGGAAATAGCGAGTTGTCAAAGCAGGTCAGGAGAGGTACACCTCAGGGTGGTGTGATCTCGCCCCTGTTATGGCTCCTTGTTATTAACTCAGTTCTCGTCACGCTGGATAATAAGGGTGTTAAGGTTGTCGCTTATGCGGACGATATGGTGGTATCGGTATCAGGGATGTTCTTGGACGTGATTAGCGATATTATGACCAGCGCTCTGGATACTCTCAGTAGCTGGGCCACCAGTTGTGGCTTAGGAGTGAATCCGAGTAAAACAGAACTGGTGCTTTTCACCACTCGGTCCAATTCGGGCTTCAGACCTCCGCGGCTGCAAGGCCGTGAGCTCACCCTCTCTGATCATGCGAAATATCTGGGTATCATCTTGGACTCTAAACTATCATGGCGACTTAACACCGAGCACAGGGTCAGGAAGGCAACGGTAGCTTTCTACTCCTGTAGGAGGATGTTTGGTTCAAGGTGGGGTTTGAGTCCGAAAATGGTGCTGTGGATGTACATGGCTACTGTGCGTCCAATACTTACATATGGCTCTATAGTGTGGTGGACTGCGACCGCTAAGAGGGTGGTTACGGATCGTCTCTATAGGGTGCAGCGCTCTGCTTGCATTGGGATCACGGGCGCGATAAGAACTTGTCCCTCGGAGGCTCTCAATGCAATGCTTCACATTATTCCTGTTGATTTGTATATAATGGCGGTTTCTTCTAACAGTGCAGCGCGGCTTGCTGCAACAGGTTCCTGGAAGTCCAGGACCTATTGACATGCTAGGCTTCTTGATGGACTTCACCCACGTATGGGATTTGAGTCCGACTATGTTACTCCTAGATTGGATTTCTGCCGACCTTTTCGGGTTAGCTTTCCCTCCAGGCGGGAGTGGGATATGGGGGATCCAACATGTGGTTTTGACATCAGGGTATACACCGACGGCTCAAAGATGAGTTGTGGTGTAGGCTCCGGGGTCTTCTCGGGTGAGTGTAACTTGCGGTGTTCTTTCAGGCTACCTGATCATGCTACTGTCTTCCAGGCGGAAATTCTGGCTATCAGGGAAGCCTGCAGACTCCTGTCTGAAAGGGGGGCTCGAGGGACAGTGGGCATCTTCGCCGATAGCCAAGCGGCTTTAATGTCCCTGAGCTCGTACGTCACATCCTCTGCTCTCGTTGGTCAGTGCAGGGAGGAACTGTCCAGGCTAAGCTGTCTATCCCAAGTTACTCTAGTTTGGGTCCCCGGCCACAGAGACCTCTACGGTAATGAAAGGGCAGACGAATTGGCAAGGGCAGGATCTGCCTTAAACGTCTCCACATCGGTGTCAGTCGCTGCACCGCTGGGGACTGTTAAGGGGGAAATTTTCCGGCACTATCTTCGCAGGGCGGGGGACAGGTGGCGTAATTTGGATACCTGTAGGACCGCGAGACTTACGTGGCCCAACTACGACCTAGGGCGTACAAACTCTCTCCTGAGCAGGAGCAGGAGGGATGTCTCGAGGCTGACGGCTGATCTGACCGGTCACTGGCTGATTGGTAGGCATGGCATTAGACTTGGGATTGTACGCGGTTCGCATTGTCGCAGCTGCTGCATACCGGGTGGGGAGGAGACTGTGGAGCATCTTCTCTGCGATTGTCCGGCGCTGCAGAATATTCGACTCCGGATCTTGGGTGACCATATACTGGACGGCCTCTCGGTAATACCACGTGTGGGATTCGGTGATCTCATACGTTATATTAACCGAACGGGGTGGGTCTAGTACTCCGGATATTAGTTCCTTACGGGTAGTGTGGTCTCTTCAAAACGGAAGTCGCTTTTTGACTCTACTTGATGCTCACGAGTAGCGTGAGCTGCCACTTAAACCAACCAACCAAGCCCAAAAGAATCCCTTACAAACCTGCTTACATATGCTATGATGAATTCCCACTTGGAAGCATTACTTTTGGGCATAATAAGCGCGGATTTTAGCGCTTACAAAAAGCTGTGATTTCATGGATTTCTGTTAAATCATATTTCATGTCTACATTATTACGATTAAAAGTAATAATATGCATTATCATAATTTATTTTACATAAAAATTTTTCAGATATTAGTCTGTTTTGTTAAACTTTTTGACATATAATATACTTATATTTTTTTTTCCGCTCCACGTGCTAGCTCTTCAGAGACAGTTAAATGACTAAGTATTTTTCATTACATATTCGAAAACACCAAACTCGATCGTTTATAATCCACGATATGAAACTTTTTGCATTACAACCTGCATCCTTATAAGGGATTAGGGTAAGCTGCTTACAACCAGCATCCTGGTTAGAGAAAACAGTAAGCTCAAAATTTTTGTTTGTTTATTTTTATACGAAAATTAGTCGTTTATTTTGCTGACTTTCAGTATTATGTAATGGTAAGCACTTACATTAGCGCATTTGTTATATCCTGCTCCTAAAAACACGAAAATTTTTTACTGGGTATCAACCATATAGCAGTATTCGACAAAAATGGAAACCAACCTCAACCGAATTAGTTGAAGAAGCTAAAGAACTCCTGGAAAATGAAAATCAAAGCTATTTAGAAGAAATTTTTACTAATATTGTTTAATTTATAGTAGCTTATACTTCATAATTTGTTTCCGATTTAAGTATATATTTGTATTAATATATAGAAATAAAATACTTTTTGTTTGTTAACACAAATATATGTTTTTGTTCTTAATTTTTATTAAAAATTTTAATTTATTTTTTGTTTCCATTTTCAGCATTACTGAGTATGTTCAGTGAACTACTATTTTGGCAAATATGGCAAAAAAAAAATCACTAAACACAGGCAAAATCACTGCCAAACCCTGACTTTTAAGAGATTATTGATGGGGTTTATAAAATATTTCGTCAAATTGAAGTGATTATTAGAAAAACATTTGCAATTATCTTAAAGAAACCACGTTCCTGTAAATGGGGTAATAGTAGCTGATAGATTGATTTTATATAAATTCTTTTTTAAAAATAATTTTAAAAAATTTAGGCAATTATTTAGTTTTTTACTTAAGTTAAGCAAAGCTTAATCTGTGTGGATCGGTATTTTAGCGGTTACGGTACACTCAAAAAAAAGTTTGTAAAGTCAGCAAAAAATTTTGCTGAGTCAGCAAAATTTTAGTCAGGAGGATGCTTGCAAAAAGTTGCTAATGTCAGCAAAATCTTTTGCTGAAAATCAGCGAGCTGATTTTTAGCAACAAAATTTGTAGATTCAGCAAAAGTTTCGCTAACACTTAGTAGATTAGAAATAAAAAAGCCTTGGTAAAAATTAATAAATTTTTTGCTGAATTTTAGTAGACTGAAAAAAAAAAACGCAAAAAATTTGTAGAAAAATTGTAATTTAGTTAATTTATTTGCTGAAAATCATAAAACATATTTTTGTGATTCTTTTAAAAATAATTTACAGTAATTACGATATACAAAAATTTTAATTTTTCCACATTGACGACATGAGTTAATTTAATATCTGAAAATATATAGAAATAAATATATACAACATAACAAAAATTTTCTTTCAATTACTTACATGCTGTCTAAATGATGCTATTGTTTAAAGGACGCTTCTGTCGAAGATAATTATAGAAACGAAACGAAAAAATAAACAAAAACAAACCAAACGAAAAAAACAACCCTTTTTTGCAATAAGAAAAAGGAACCATAAAAATCTACCTAAGATGTGTGTCTTTGTCTTTCGCTTTACTCTGTCTACATTTCTGTATATGTTTGTTTGTTTGCAATTTGACCACACTATTATTAATCTATAAGTTATATATAATATATAAGTTTAAATAAATAAATATTTTATTTTGTCTTTTATTTAATTAATAGACAATTATTTTCACATGCCTGTGACAACGCATTAATTTTGCTAAAAAAAATTGTGCTGATAAGCACATTAATAGTGTGGACGACAACCAGATTGAAAGATATACGCAGAATGAAGTAGATGTCGTGGCATGTCAAGAAGTAGTAGAGAAGAGGAAAATGATACTAAAAAGTACAACTCTAATAAGAGATATAAAAAAATCAAGCATGGAAGATTTTTGTATCTGTTTTAATACATAAAACAAAATTGAGGATTAAAACAACTTAAATTTTGCGTTGTCACCGGTTTGGGAAAATAATTGTCTATTAATTAAATAAAAGACAAAATAAAATATTTACATCTAATATGTATTTCTAAACTGCATGTTTATAGATTAATAATCTAGTGTGGTCAAATTGCAAACAAACATATACAGACATGTAGACAGAGTAAAGCGAAAGACAAAGACACACATCTTAGGTAGATTTTTATCGTTTGTTTTTCTTATTGCAATAAAATTGTTGTTTTTTTCGTTTCGTTTGTTTTTGTTTATTTTTTCGTTTCGTTTCTATAATTATCTTCGGCAGTTGCGATAGCATCATTTAGACAACCATTGATGTAAGTAATTGAAAGACAATTTCTGTTATGTTATATATATTTATTTCTATATATTTTCAGATATTAAATTAATTCATGTCGTCAATGAGGGAAATCTTAGGTAGATTTTTATGGTTTGTTTTTCTTATTGCAATAAAAGGGTTGTTTTTTTCGTTTCGTTTGTTTTTGTTTATTTTTTCGTTTCGTTTCTATAATTATCTTCGGCAGTTGCGATAGCATCATTTAAACGATAGCATCATTTAGACAACCATTGATGTAAGTAATTGAAAGACAATTTCTGTTATGTTATATATATTTATTTCTATATATTTTCAGATATTAAATTAATTCATGTCGTCAATGAGGGAAAATGAAAATTTTTATATTTCCTAATGATTGTAAATTATTTTTAAAAGAATCTCAAAAAATATGTTTTATGATTTTCAACAAATAAATTAACTAAATTACAAATTTTCTACAAATTTTTTGCGTTTTTTTTAGTCTACGAAAATTCAGCAAAAAATTTATTAAGTTTTAGCAAGGCTTTTTTATTTCTAATCCACTAAGTGTTAGCAAAACTTTTGCTGAATCTACTAATTTTGTTGCTAAAAATCAGCTCGCTGATTTTCAGGAAAAGATTTTGCTGACATTAGCAATTTTTTTGCAAGCACCCTCCTGACTAAAATTTTGCTGACTCAGCAAAATTTTTTGCTGACTTTACAAACTTTTTTTTTTGAGTATAGCGTGCGAACAACAAATACATAGGAAAAATATATAGAAAATCTTAAATTTTGGATACTTATATAGATTTTCATAGATATTCGTTAAAAAGTATTTAAACGATATTTTGCGCATTAAGTGATATTTATTTTGCAATTTAGCTGACTGATCCTGAATTTAGCCTGATCCTAAATCGAGATATAGTCATATTACTCAAAAATAAAAATTAAAGTATAAAAAATATTTAAAAACTACTCCATAAAATTTTTTTAATGCGATTTTGGGTTTAAGGACGCCCAAATACATAATAAAGAAATAGTTCATGCTTGAAGCATTTTTACTGTAAACTAGTATTATCAATCGGAGTTTGCAAATGATTTCATGCAAATGATAAAAAAATCTTCAACCTGTAGATACCGCACATTACAGTTTACAAAAAAAATTTCTTCGTCCACTCTTAAATGATGCAGAATTTGATTTTGCACGAAATGACAAAGTGAAGATATCTCATACACCACCTTATGAAGGTCCATACCCAGTTAAAAAAATCATCAAAATATAACAGTAAACAAATTTGTAAACGATTTCCATCGTACTTTAATATTTTTGTACTCAATTTTACTAGAAATTTGTATTTTAGTAAACTTTTCTACTATTTTTATTAGCAACCCATTTTATTAATTTTTGAAAACCAGTCGCTGAAATTAGCAAAAACATTTTAATAATAAAAATTTTTTATGTAAATGAAACGTTTAAATTACACAGTTAAAATTAAAGAAATGTTTATCTATTAAATCAGACGTTAACTCTAAGTGAACTGCCTTGGATGTGAAACAAACAAAAACCGCTATATACATTTTTATAGGTGGTCTACCGCGAATCCGAAATGAAATATTTACTGGACCACAAAAGTCTACGCCTACTATTAAAAATGGCCGTAGAGCTCTCACCCGATCGGTGGGTAGATTTCCCATTATTTGGGTCATCAATTTAGGTTTATAGCGGTAACAGTGAACACACTTACGCACAATTTTGCTGCACTCCTCCCTGGCATTTATAAGCCAAATGTGGACCCTTGAAAAGGCTATCAATGCTTTCGTTCCAGCATGGCAATTATCGAGGTGCAAATTGCGTAAAAGAGTGCTTTCCTTGGTAATAAAAGTGGGAATTTCGTATCATACGGTATTGGTGCATTTAGCAACCTCCCACCTACCCTGATTAGTGAAAAGTTTCTGTTTTCTTCCGTGAAATTGTGGATAAAGGGTATGTTGTATGTTCGACGGTAACACAGAGATTTCTGCATTTTTCGAATCTCTTCAGAGAACGATGCTCTCTGAATTATTTCCACAAACTTATAGAAGGCAAAATTCATTTCCCTTGCAGTAGGATATTTTGACTTGGAAATTTTACAATTCCTTCCAAAGTCAATGAATCTAAATAAGTGACTCTCAGTAAGTGATTCTCAGAATCTTCCGATATGAAGAATTATCTTCAATCAATTTTATGAAAATATTTTTCTCAATATCTTCCGGATTATCTCTATTTATAGAATTTTCTACACCCGAAGAGTTTTCCAATTCGGTAAAATTCTCCACTGCAAGAAATACATTAGATCTCCTTATCTCCAAAGATTCATGGTTCTCTGTTAATTTAAAATGATGATTAACAGGCCATTTTGAAATATCGTCGATTAAAAACGAATGACCTTGAAACGAGATTGAATCTTTAAGGTCATCTACGTCACACCCTCTTGAAACAATGTCAATGGCGCCAGAAAGCGCAGTTCGACCATTCCCGAATCTCAGTAACTCTGTTCGACACGAAGGTTGCGAGGGTGAATGGATGTGTTTTTATCCAATATAAAGTGATTTCTGAATCACTCTCGATTTCAAATGTTATCATAGTTCTAATTTGAATCCAAAATTTTGCCAAAGGGTGTGCTGCACACAACTCAAGTCTCGAAAGTGACTTCGTCTTGAGTGGAGCGACTTTAGATGTGGCAGTAAGTAGCCGACAAAAGACTCCATTTGAGTCACTGCTCCTTATGTAAATGCAGCACCCATAAGCCCGAATTGAGGCATCAGCAAAGCCATGAATTTGGATTTTTGCTGAAGAGGTAGTGTGGACGAATCTTGGAATTTTAATTGAATCAATTTTCAACAAATTACACTTGAGGTTATCCCATGCTGTATCTAGTCGCATGGGTATTGATTCATCCCAGTCAAGTTTCTGAATCCAAAGTTCTTGAAGCAACATTTTGGATTTTGTTATAATTAGGCATACAAGTCCGAGAGGATCAAACAACCGAGTAGAAACAGACAAAATGTTTCTTTTCGTTGCCTTAAGATCACGAAAATTATTTTCCAAATGAAACTTAAATGAATCATTCTTCGGAACCCAATGTTTCGGAATCATCATGCAATAATTTTTCATTGGAATCGGAAAAACTAAAATCGGGGTTGTTCAAACTTGTGATAATTGAGTTACCCTAATATTAATTTTTATTTTGTGAGCCACCTTAATGCTAAGTGTTTCAGATTACACATTATGTGAATAAAATTGTCACATGAATATCAGGTGGCATTAAATGCGTGCTTTCAACCATTGGTTGGGAAGACGTAAATTTTATACACCAATTTTAAACCAAATAATGGTAACTCAGCAAGTTTTAGCATTCTCGACTCTTATTGGCTAAAAGGCCATAAATTTTAAGTTAATAGAATTAAGTAAAATAAACAGTAATTTTACTATAAATAATTGAATAAAATTTATAAATATTGTCAGTAATAAAAAGAACGTTCTTTAATTTATTGATCACCGAACTCCAAGTTACAAGTGCTTGAAGTTCATCTACAACAGAAAAAGAAAAATTAGCACAGTTCTAATTTATGTGTTAGAACTGAATTTGCTAAATATCTCTTAACATTTTGGTGACCCCGACGTTTTTTGGTAATTTTGAGTTTCCCCCCCACCAGCGGTAAGGGACTCGAAACATCCTAAAAACACTTTAAACACGCAACTTGCTGATAATCAGCCAACGGTTTTTTGTTTTTGTAATTTTGAGTTTCCCCCCACCAGCGGTAATTGACTCGAAACATCCTAAAGGCCGTCTCAACACACAACATTCGGATCATCAGCATTTTGAGGTTTCCATCCAGCGCCCAATTTCCTTCCCTTAAATACAGTAGTTGATATTGTAATAATGACAACAATTGAAAAACTATTAGAACTTCAAAATGAAACCGGCGAAGTTATCCAGAAAATCATCAGAAACTTCAAAAAGGATCACCAGAGAGGAAAGCAACATCAGCCTATTTCGAGGAACGGTTGCAGCGTCTATTGGAGTCTTGGGAACAGTTTCAAGAAACAGATTCAGAAATAGGGGATAAATGCGATGACCCATTGAAACTGGATTATTTTTCGAAAGGCTACTATGACAAAATCAGTAACATAGCACAGCAGCACATGGAACTGTTAAGCTGGCGACCATCATGAGGATTCTACAGACTGCAGCGGAACTTCGAAAACACACAATAATACACACATTCATAAAGATTGCAATAATACGTCTGGTACCATCCGAAGGTTAATGGCTCGTTTAACAGCTCTTAAACGGCTATTAAATGGACTAGATATTACGGAAGATCAACCAAAACAATATTTCGAACTAAATATAAACACCATTAAGAAGTTATGGGAACAAATTGAAACGCTACATGATGAAGCTCATGATCAATTGACAAACCCAGCCGCATATGGCCTAGACCAGAATGAATACAACGCCGTATATGACTCAATGCATCAAAATCTTGTGAGACTTTCGGTGGAAGCAGACAAACTTCAGCACGAAGATAGGCGCAGGCAAACCGAAACTCCAGAATCAATGAATAATGGTTTAAATGGGAACTCATTACAGCTGCCAAAATTGACCATACCACAATTCAATGGAGATTATCTGAAATGGCGTCAGTTCCATGATTTGTTCTCCGCAATGGTAGACAGACAACCAATTCCAGCCATTCAAAAAATGTGGTACCTAAAAAACAATTTGTCCGGGGAAGCTGAACACTTAATAAGCCAGTTTTCTCTGTCAGAAACAAATTACGGCACCGCCTGGCAAACGCTACAAGATCGTTACAACAATAAAAGAATTCTTGTTGCCAATCTGGTAGAAAAATTAGTTAATCAACCTTCTGTGACGTCATCAGCGCCATCAATTAAGGCCCTTCATGACACCACCAGGGAGTGTTTATTGGCCTTAAATAATTTAGGAATTGAAACAACATCATGGGATGCAATTCTTATTCAACTATTGATGAAGAAACTTGACAGGAATACCCACATCAGGTACATCCAGTCATTGACCAACCCGAAGGACGTACCAATGATTGGTGAGTTTTTATCATTTTTGGAACTCCAGTTCCAATCGATGGAAGCAATTGGTCAAAAAGAGAAATCAGCACACAAGGCTGTTTCATCAGTTGCAACATCCAACGAAAAACACAATGAAACATGTAAATTATGCAACAGGAGCAACCACAAGCTTTTCCACTGCCAGAAATTTCAACAACTTTCAGAAGCAGAACGGCTGCACTGGGTGCAACAACAAAAACTATGTGTGAATTGTTTCAGATCTGATAATAAGGCGAAAACATGCACTTTAGGTAGCTGTAAAAAATGCGCAAAACTGCATAACACATTACTACATTTACCACAACAAAATAGCTCCCAAAAGAAAAAATCACCCCAAGCAACGAACAGCGTTGCATCTACTTCGAATGCAGTAGCACGCACAATGGCAGCATCAAGTGACGCTGCGGGCCGCCAGGGGTCTGTCTTATTAGCGACAGCAAGAGTTGTAATAACGGCTCCAAATGGTGTACCCGGTGAGTTCCGGGCAGTGTTAGACTCAGGCTCACAGGTGAATCTAGTTTCTGAACGTCTCATCAAGAAATTAGCAATCTCACCAACAGAAGCTTCGCTATGCATAAACGGTGTTGGAAAACTCCAAAAACGATCATCGCATAGAGTTAATGTCATCATGAAGTCCCGAAACAGCAGTTTTGCAACCAACTTGGAAGCATATATACTTCCAACTATCATCCCACCACAACCAAGTCAACAGATTGAAATTTCGTCCTGGGTCATTCCAAAACATATCCAATTGGCAGATCCCCACTTCAACAAACCAGAAAAAATCGACATTCTACTCGGCGGCGAATTCTTCTATAACATATTACAAAATTACACAATTAAACTCGCTGAAGATCTCCCAATCCTCCGAAATACGTCACTTGTTGGATTGTGGGTGGACCTATCAAAAGGAACTCGGTCTCCAGCAACTCATGTACATTAACATGTGCAATATTTAGCAAGGCTACATCATTAGAAGAAACGATAGAACAACTATGGAAATTAGATGAAGTAAAATTAGCTGAAAAATGCCTTTCTCCTGCAGAAAAACAGTGTGAGGCACACTTTGCTCAACATGTACACACCAACAGCGATGGGCGCTTCATAGTCAATCTTCCGTTTCGAGAAAATCCAGAAGCCTTGGGGGAATCACACACAATGGCATTCAACAGATTTTTAAGCCTTGAGCGCAGACTTCTGAAAAATAAGGCCATCCAAAGCCAGTATATAGAATTCATGCAACAATATGAACAACTAGGACACATGCACAAGGTGGATATCAACACCATGTGCGGTCCTAAATATTTTATACCCCACCACAGCATACTTAAACCAGAAAGCTCCACAACGAAACTCAGAGTGGTTTTTGATGCGTCTGCAAAAACAACATCAGGATATTCCTTAAATGACTTGATGTACAATGGGCCAACTGTTCAAGGTGAACTATTTTTAATCCTATTATGTTTTCGACAACCAAGATTTGTTTTCACTACTGACATCGAGAAGATGTACAGGCAAATTTTGATTCATCAAGACGACCAACAATATCAGTTGATTATTTGGCGAGAAAATCCGTCGTTACCCATCCAATACTACAAACTCAACACTGTAACATATGGTACACGGGCGGCTCCATATCTTGCCACAAGATGTCTACAGAAAATTGCTGATGAAAATGCAGCACTTTATCCAAAGGGCTCTCAAATGCTTAAACACAACTTTTACGTTGATGATGGTCTTGGTGGTGCGGATAGCCTCAACACTGCAATTGCAACACAGGATCAACTGATTACTATCCTGAAAAAGCATGGTTTCAACTTAAGGAAATGGTGTGCCAACCACCCAAAACTACTTAACAGTATTCCAGTCGGCGATCAGGAAGTCGATCTGGACTTCAACAGCAACAACGATAATACAATTAAAACATTAGGATTACTATGGTTACCTAAAACTGACCAATTTTGTGTCAAGGTCAAACTTGATACACTTCAGATTGTGTCAAAACGGTCGGCAACTTCGGACATCGCAAAATTATTTGATCCTCTCGGACTCGTTGCACCTGTGGTTATCCGAGCGAAAATGTTTATCCAACAATTATGGCAACGCAAATTAGACTGGGATGAGCCATTGCCTGAAGAACTAAGGGCAATTTGGGTTAAATTCAGAAACGAGTTAGACAAGTTAAACAATTTGAGGATTTCACTACACATTTTTAAAGGGCAGCTTCCAACAAACACTCAGCTACATATATTTGCTGATGCATCTGAGAAGGCCTTTGGTGCCGTTGCTTACATCCGTGCAAGGCTTAAAGAGGGAAGCATAGTTGTACAACTACTTTGTGCAAAAACTCGAGTGGCTCCATTAAAGCAACAAACTCTACCACGCCTAGAGTTATGTGCAGCACTTCTGGCTGCCCAACTTGCGCAAAGAATCAGGACTGATCTCCAAGTAAAAAATCAACCTGTTTTTCTATGGTCGGATTCTGAAATAGTGTTGTCTTGGATAAATGCCCAATCGTCTTTGTACCACACTTTTGTAGCTAATCGAGTGGCTAAGATTCAATCATTAACACTGCCCGAACAATGGCGCCATGTCGGGTCAAAAGACAATCCGGCTGACATATTATCCAGGGGATTACCAGCGCATAAACTGCCTGACTGTAATTTATGGTTTTATGGACCTCTATTTCTACATGGACGAGAAGAACTATGGCCACCTAGATTTTCAAGGACGTTACAAATTGAAGACAACATCGAGAAAAAGAAACTGTCCACCATTTTGGCAGTAACTGTTTCCAGCAATCTTGAATTTGTATACAAAATCAATCACAAAAACTCATTCAGGACTCTGCAAAGGGTTATTGGATATACCCTCAGATTCATAAGGAACTCAAGAATATCAAAGCAGCTTCGTCCTACACATAAATCACTATCACCTGATGAACTGAACGAGGCACTATCCGTGATCGTAAAAACCATTCAGGCTTCCGATTTCTCACAAGAGATAAAACAAATTCGCAACTACAACGAAGTTGGAACGAACAGCTCTATTAGCAGTTTGTCCCCATTTCTTGACGACCAATCCATTATTCGTGTTGGGGGTAGACTAGAGGCCTCAGCACTACAGTATGAGGCAAAACAACCAATGGTACTTCCATATAACGATCCTATCGTCAAACTACTATTCGTGATGTATCATAAGGAAAATAAACACTGTGGACCTCAGGCGTTACTGAATACCTTGAGACAACAATTTTGGCCCGTTAAAGGAAAAATAACAACAAGATCAACTATACAAAAATGCATTCAATGTACCAAGGCACGACCGCAATTGTGCCAGCAGATTATGGAATCAGAATCTTTGGACACTGTTGAGAATAATGAGGAAGCCAAGGTCCAAGTGCCTGAGACCACTGAAGAACCTAGGACCAAGAGAAAAAAAACGCTGTCATCCCATCTCAGTCTAGCGTTGCTTATCATAGTTTTGCTGTTGCCAATAACATGTGGAACTCCGGTGAAAAATAAAAAATTTGGATCAAAAATAGGAATCCATTTTGAGCAAGTTGGGACAGCAGCAATTTCACCAACCGAATGGAACTTATTTGTATATTATGATCTGAATGCTTACTGAGCTGAAACATCAATTTTGACTAACGGAACAAAATCGCTACAGAAGATTTGTGAAATGATAAAATTAAAAGAATCATGTCTCAGTATCATCGATCACTTCAAACAAATGGAAGGCGACTTACAGCTGGAAAATCAACTACTACGAAGCAAAAGAGGAGCTCTGAATATCGTAGGTACTATTGCGCACTCATTATTTGGCATATTGGATTCAGAATATGCTGACCAGCTATCTGATACGATCCAACAAGTGAATGAAAACGAGTCATATTTGTTGAAGTTGCTTAAAAATCAAACATCAGTTGTGGATTCGACTCTAAATGTCATACAAAACGGCCAAATAGCGATCAGGACAAGATTTGAACAGTTGGAGCAAACAATCAAAACCCTTTCGGACGAAATGGAACACATCAATAACGTGTTATTCCAAGTACACCTCACTCAACTATTTAATTCTGGAGTCCTGGACTTAACCACAATTGCAAACAACGTCCAAAAAATACAAGCTTCAATTATCAACAGTCTCATTGACACCCGTCATGGAAAAATCAGTCCGCTGTTATTAACTCCAGATCAATTACAGAATGAAGTGAATCAAATTTAGCTTCATTCACCAAACTCAGTAATCCTCCCTGTGGATGACAAAGATGATATATTACAATTATTCAGACTAATGAAGGTACGAGGTAGACTTACGCAACGTCATGTATTTCAAGGTAACTTTACCGTTAATTGAACGTGAACCATTTAAACTAGTACATTTGATTCCTGTGCCTAACATTATCAACAAGACCTTGGTAGCCATCAAGCCATGTTCAAGATTCCTAGGTATAAGCGCATCCCATAAACAATACGCACTTTTCACAAAGGCGGAGTTGAACTCATGCGACATAACTAAACCCGGTGTGTTCTTGTTTTCCAACGTTCAAATCCGATACACCTACGGGTCAGAGAGGTGTGGGTGTGAAATAAACTTGTACAACAACAAAACATCACCAACCTGCATACTCGAAACCACTACTACAAAATGGTTCCCACTCATCAGCAGAAATCAATGGATTTACGCCTCATCATCATCACGGGCCACTGCAGTTTGTGATAAAGAAATCATAAATATCTCGTTAAAAGGATCGGGGTTGCTGGCGCTTGATCCAGGATGTATTCTTAAAAATGAATTTATCACAATGACTGGACAACAAACTGTATCAAGCACATTAGAATCATCATTCACAAGCCTTGGAAATATCTTTGACCTAGCGGGATACGAGAATGTCACACACCTAATAAACCACAATCGATCTACAAACTTGAATAACGCGTTTGCAAAAAACATTGATGAACTAACAATCTTGCATTAATCATTGAAGTAACAAGAAATCATGGAACTACCAAACAAATTGAGGTCCCTTCAACTGCACAGCCATACGATTGGGTACCTAGCACTCACAGTCAGTTTGGTAGCACTCATAATTCTGCTAACTAGATACGTAACATGCAAAAACAAACGGGAACCGCCTATTGAAGGTGTCACGGAGACTATCGAATTTCCATCATGTGGATCAACCACTAACAACCCAACACCTTCACCAGCGCCACGCAGATTCACAGTGAATACCTAGCTGGCATATAACAACATTGTTGAACGTCCGTTCAACGCGGGGGAGAATGTTCAAACTTGTGATAATTGAGTTCCCCTAATATTAATTTTTATTTTGTGAGCCACCTTAATGCTAAGTGTTTCAGATTACACATTATGTGAATAAAATTGTCACATGAATTGGCATGCTTTCAACCATTGGTTGGGAAGACGTAAATTGTATACACCAATTTTAAACCAAATAATGGCAACTCAGCAAGTTTTAGCATTCTCGACTCTTATTGGCTAAAAGGCCATAAATTTTAAGTTAATAGAATTAAGTAAAATAAACAGTAATTTTACTATAAATAATTGAATAAAATTTATTAATATTGTCAGTAATAAAAAGAACATTCTTTAATTTATTGATCACCGAACTCCAAGTTACAAGTGCTTGAAGTTCATCTACAAGAGAGAAAGAAAAATTAGCACAGTTCTAATTTATGTGTTAGAACTGAATTTGCTAAATATCTTTTAACAGGGGTGATTCGAAAACCATTTAGTTACGTTAAATCCAGCTGAACTCAATATTTGAGTCATCTGATCTCGAATAGTCACAAGTTCTTGAATACTATCGGCACCAGTTAGCAAATCGTCAACATAAAAATCACTGCGAATAACATTTGCGCCAATGGGCAAAGTCGCTTTGTACAAATCACTTAAATAAATAAGAGATCGGATCGCTAAAAACGGTACACTCAAAAAAAAAAGTTTGTAAAGTCAGCAAAAAATTTTGCTGAGTCAGCAAAATTTAAGTCAGGAGGGTGCTGCAAAAAAATTGCTAATGTCAGCAAAATCTTTTGCTGAAAATCAGCTCGCTGATTTTTAGCAACAAAATTAGTAGATTCAGCAAAAGTTTTGCTAACACTTAGTAGATTAGAAATAAAAAAGCGTTGGTAAAAATTAATGAATTTTTTGCTGAATTTTAGTAGACTGAAAAAAACGCAAAAAAATTGTAAAAAAATTGTAATTTAGTTAATTTATTTGCTAAAAATCATAAAACATATTTTTGTGATTCTTTTAAAAATAATTTACTATAATAACGAAATATAAAAATTTACATTTTCCCACATTGATGTCATGAAGTAATTTAATATCTGAAAATATATAGAAATAAATATATATAACATAACAAAAATTTTCTTTCAACTACTTACATCAATGGTTGTCTAAATGATGCTATCTTTTAAGGACGCAACTGCCGAAGATAATTAAAGAAACGAAACGAAAAAATAAAAAAAAACAAACGAAACGAAAAAAACAACCCTTTTTTTGCAATAAGAAAAAGGAACCATACTAAGATGTGTGTCTTTGTCTTTCGCTTTACTCTGTCTACATGTCTGTATATGTTTGTTTCCAATTTGACCACACTAGATTATTAATCTATTAACATTTATTGTAGAAATACATATTAAATTTAAATATTTTCTTTTGTCTTTTATTTTATTAATAGACAATTATTTTCACAAGCCGGTGACAACGCAAAATTTAAGTTTTAATCCTCAATTTTGTTTTATGTATGAAAAACAGATACAAAAGTCTTCCATGGTTGATTTTTTTATGTCTAATTAGAGTTGTACTTTTTAGTATCATTTTCCTCTTCTCTACTATATCTTGACATGCCGCGACATCTGCTTCATTCTGCGTATATCTTTCTATTAATGTGCTTATCAGCACAATTTTTTTTAGCAAAATTTATTAGTAAAACATTAGTATATTAGTAAAGCATTAGTATAAAACAGTTAAGTGCTGAATAAGTATAACAAAAATTTTAGCTGAAAACACGATTTTAGCAAAAAAAATTTGCTAAAAAATAGTATACCTGATTTACAAGACGTTTTACTAACTTTTGTACTAACTTATTTTTTTGAGTGTACAGCAGAAGTGCCATAAGTCACAGTATTCAAACGAAACACCTGTAACGCATCATATGGATTCTGTCTTCAAAGGACTAGTTGTAAATTTCCATCATGGTCGCTAACCAAACTTGGCGATACATTTTTTCAATATAAGCAGTGATAACATATTTATGAAATCGAAAACGGATCAAAGTCGAATATAGTTCTTCTTGCACAGTAGGCCCAACCATTAACAAATCGTTAAGCGAAGTTCGTGAAGAAGTTCGACTCGAAGCATCAAAAACTACACGAAGTTTTGTAGTCGTGCTTTGAGTACGCAAAACGCACTGATGCGGAATAAAATAATGAGAAATAATCGGTATTTGATTGTCCGTAATAGACATATGACCTAAGTCGACATACTCTTTCATAAAATCGTGATACATTTCTCTCATATAATGGTCGTTTGAGAACTCTACGTTCAAGCGCAAGAAATCGCCGCTTAGCGTATCATAGGAAGCTCCTAAAAAATTAGGATTAGATTTGAAAGGAAGTGAGACTTCAAAACGTCCTGACGGTAAACGTCGTACCGAATTCATAAACTTGTCTTCACATTTCCATTGCTCCACACTATAAATAACTGTTGATTCGCTCGAGCATTCTTCCAATTCCCAGAACTTTCGAACAATTGAATCAACAGATTCCTCGTTTTCAATTGTATTGCTAAGGTGGTAAACACGCGAAATTGAGCCCTTTGAATGATTGTGTTTCCCAGCCACAATCCAACCAAGAGACGTTTTCTGAAGAACTGGAAGGCTCGGATCAGACCTAATTTGCCCAATGCATAATAGATCAAAGAAAACTTCACCACCAATTAATAAATCAACCCCTTGTGGTACATCAAAGCAAGGATCTGACAATTCAATATTCCTCGGAATATTTAATTCCGTTCGCGGAATTTCGCGATTCGGCTGGCAGCCAGAATTTGCCTCAGAATATTTAATTCCGTTCGCGGAATTTCGCGATTCGGCTGGCAGCCAGAAATTTGCTTCATTAAACAAAACTCTGAATAGAATTGAGTAGAATTAACCCTTGACATGACAGATATTCCGACATTAGATTTTAAAGACGCACTCATATCTTCAACGCCACTCAAAATCAGTCAGCCTCCTTCTCGTTTCATTCTAAGTCTCTGTGCAAGTTCCTCGGTTATCATATTAACTTGAGAACCGGAGTCCAAAAGAGCTTTAGCCAGGATATAATTCCCAGAACTGGTTCTCACTTTGATTACTGCTGTGGCAAGAATAACGTTTTTATTCACAGATGCGTGATGCACCAAAGCGTGAAAACACGAAGGCTGCTCTGACAAATAATTCACAGACGAATTTTGAACAGTGCTCGCATTTTGAGTCTCAGAACTGTAGCGATGTAAAAGTTTATTGTGTGTCCCATTGCAAACTCTGCACTTATGAGTATTACACTTTGCTACGGTATGACCTTTTTTACGGCAATTTATACACGCAGGCACTCCCTTTATAAAGTCAAATCTTTGAAGCACTGCGGCAAAAGAAGGGTATGTTGCTCGGTTCCACAAAATAAGCATTTATTAGTGGACTGTTTATTGGCAGACTGTTTCAAAATCATAGTGATGTTCTAGAGGTTTTCTTAGGTGCATTGTCGGGTTTATGCCGCGAAGATTTGGACCTTGAACCCGAAGATTCATCAGCCGCTATATGCTGATAGCGTCTGTTTAACACTGCCTCACAGTCAGACCACAATGGGAGCTTTTCGAAGTCAAGCTGTTCATCCCACTTGGATTTAGTGGCTGGACCAACTTTTAACATCACTAAATGAATTAAAATGGCGTTAGAAATCTTTTTATCATCACCAAATAGAAAGCAATGATTTATAAATAGCAGTGACAGTATCAATCATGCTTCTCAAAGCAAAAGCCGAAGGTTTAGAGATCACCGGAAGATCAAAGAGTCTCGAAATATTATCGGAAAATATCAAACATTCATTGTCGTAAACCTTTTTTAAACTAGCTAATACTTTGTGGTAATTCTCCTCCGAAACTCGAAAAGCTTGTACTGTGCCCAAAGCTTCATTCGACAAGCATGATATTAAATGATTGAACTTTTGAATGCCAGATAACATGGGATCATTGTGGACCAAATCCTCAACAAGACTTATGAAATTTTTAAATTCATAATATTTCCCGCTGAATTTAGGGAGTTTTACATTTCGAAGCCCAGAACGGTGAGTTTGCATCATAAAAGAATTTTCAGGCAATCTCGTTCTTCTATTTTTGGCCTAAAGACTCAATAAAAGAGACTTCGTATTCACACAAAGATCTTCAGTTCATTTCATCCAATTGCGACTGATACTCCATTTTAATATTTCCAGACGACAGTCTATCTCAAAGGGATTGAATGAAATCGTTTTTTCTATAATAGATTTACGAATTCTTGAAATACTTTCAATCACCGTGGCTTTTTTCTGTATCAATTTAGATAAATCCGCTGATGCAGGAGTATTTTGGTGTCTTTTACCACCAGCCATATCGTAAAAACCACAAAAATTCAATAAAATTAAAATCAGTAAAAAGCGCAAAAAGTTTCCGAATTTTCGCAACAACTAATTTCCCAGATAATTCGCAAATAAATTAAGGTTTTACTCGAAAATTGTGTATAAAAATTAATAAAAACTTATAAAATACACAGCGCTCAACAATAAATGTGTATCCAGGATATATCAAAACGTTAAAAATGAAGATTGTTGTATTGTCCAAATATTATTGAACGAAAATCAACAACAATTTATCAATCTTCCGAAATTATAACAATTTATTTTTGGAACTGGGTTTGTAAATAAAATCGTTCCAATAAACCAGAAAAGAAATAATCAAGTACGCAATATAAGAAAAATCTATATGAAAAAAAATATGAAATTAGTTTTTGAAATGAATTAGATTACAATATTCAACACCACGCTCAATTCGTTCACAATAAATTAAATAAAACTTATCTCACCAGCAATTATTCCGTTAAAAATACACAATTATTGGTAATTTTTTACAAAAAAAAATAATAATTTCGCATTAAATTCAATTTTAGTCCCAAATTGTTATTAAATTTCACAAAAACTTATATTAATGTTATCACTTTGTTTCATTTATCTACGGAATTATTCAATTAAAATTAATAAACCTCGTTTAGAACCAATCAAACCACTTAACAAGCCTAAAAACCAAATACTTTACCAAGTTCCTTATGAAAATTATTCTTAAAAACACTGTTCAGATGTAGAAATACAATAATTATTTTAATTTTCACTCACAATTAGCTAGCCTTTTACAATTCCCAAAAATTTAATTTACCGTGCTATATGAACTATAGTGTAAAAGCACCTTTGTGGTTGATCTGGTAGCACTAAATGGTTTGTTTATAGTGGCCACACTAAATGCTTCTTTAATGAGTATGGCAGCACAATACGAATGGAATTGAAACAACAGATGATCGACAACACAACAAAATTTTTTGTATGTGAAATAATCGAGAAAAATAACAAAACAACTAAAGGTTTGCCAATAGTAAATAAATTCATGTAATAGATTAACGTCTTATTTAAGAATTCATGTTAAGACGTAAGTTCAGTTTTAAAATTAAATCCAATATACATTTAACTAAAACCAATTAATAACTGATTATTAAAAAAAAGGGGCAAAATTTCAGTTTATGGGGGACACCCCTGGAGAAAAAAAAAATGCCACGCCCCCTTAAATGACCCCAGGAGTGCGAAAATCATAATGAATAAGGGGGCTCATGCCCCTTATGGGCGTGGCAGTCGAAAAACGACCCGGCCCACCTACGTAGACAATATGGGTATCAAATGAAAGCTAATGTCTTCACGATTCCAAAAATAGGGCGGTTGCCAGATCGGGCGATTTTTGTAGCCGATATGGCCATTTTGGCAAAATTTGGGGTGGGGGAAATTTTTTTTTCCTTGTTTTTTGCTTATATTTTGTTAAAATCAAACAAAAATGAGCATTTTGTGCGAAAAGATTACTATTGTTAGCGTTACCCAGGGATTACCGCGTGGAGGTCATAGTAAAATTTGTTATACTGGCTTCGCTTAGTAAAGTTTTTCTGCGTGACCGGCCTACGGCCGGGCTTAGGGGTTTTTAACTCCAGTATGTCTTAATTCTAGACGGCGGGGATCTCGAGTGCTCGGCCTCTGGCCGAGCTAAAAAGAAATAAACAAAAAAGTCCTTCCCCCATTTTATAAAAATTAACATATCTTCCTCAAATTCTGGATGATCTGGCAACTACGGGTATTTTTGGAATCGTGAAGACATTTCCTTTCATTTGATACCAATATTGCCTAAGTAGGTGGCATGGGTCGTTTTTCACCCCCGCCCATATTTAACAAAAATGGTCGTATCGGCTGCAAAAACCGCCCGATCTGGCAACTATGGCTATTTTTGGAATCGTGAAGACATTAGCTTTCATTTGATACCCATATTGTCTACGTAGGTGGGCCGGGTCGTTTTTCGACTGCCACGCCCATAGGGGGCGTGAGCCCCCTTATTCATTATGATTTTCGTACTCCTGGGAACATTCTGAAGGGGATGGCATATTCAGATTTTTTCTCTAGGGGTGTCCCCCATAAACTGAAATTCAGCCAAAAAAGGTATTTTAAAAAGGTAAGTGCAAACAAAAATTATTAAAAAAAGGGTGACCAAACTTTTGAAACCGATGTCTTCCGATCGGGATGAAATTTGCACCAAAGTTAGTCAACATTTCTGCCATCATTCTCAGAATTGCTTTTGTCTTCATCTGGAATAACTTCAACGCAAAGCTCATTACTATTCAAATCCGGTAATTCTTTCAACTCTCCGAGCTTTTTCCTGCATGATCCACAAAGGAGCCGTAGACATTGTGAAGATTAATTATGTAAGAAATTATGTAAATAACACACGTCGAAACTTTAACGCTGTTTCTAAAAAACTGATTTCCGAATGTCTATAGAATGACAATAAACAGTTTTTTAAGATACTTTTAACCAAAGTTAATAATAATAATAAAATAAACAGCCTGCTAATTTTTACCTTTTCAACATAGTGTTAAAATAAACATAAATCTCGATGTATATAAAAACAAAGAACTAATAAAAACTAAATGTTAATTTCTACCTCTTCAAACACTTTTTAAAGCCAAGTGTCATAAAATAATAAATAAAATGGTATTTTTGGATTACTAATAATAATAAAACTAAAATACCTGCTAATTTTTACCTTTTCCACATAATAATAAAATAAACTACATGTTAACTTCTACCTCGCAAAACACTTTTTAAAGTCAAGTGTGATAAAATAATAAATAAACTAGTATTTCGGAGAATGGTCATAAAATATTTCCACCTGAATCAAAAACTTGTCTCTGGGGAACCTTTTTTGACAATAAAAATCACAGTTAATATTACGTGCGCTTAAAACTTCCTATAGGATTGAGAAAAAAAGCAGCAATGAAAGGCAGATACAAGACTCAGAAAAAATGTTGGGGGTTTAACATATTGTGGGTATTACAGTATCGAGGGTATAAAATTTTAGTTAGGTATGTTACATACCTTCGGAAAGGTTAATTTGTCTAGTTTCTCAGTAGAATTTTTATTTTTAAGGTTTTAGAAACACTTACACACAAAATGGGAAAAATTCAAAATAGTGCATATGCCAAAAATTCATAAACCTTTGTCTTGAGTTACAAAACATTTATTTTGATGGATATCCCACTAAGAGACCAAAAAGTTCTTAAAGGAAAAGACCTAAGCTTTTTTTTGAGCAAAAAAAAAATAAATAATGGGCATATTTTGAAAAAAAAGTCAAAAAAGTTTTTGATGTTGAAAAAAAAATAGTCAAAAACTTTTTTTTTAATATTTTTTTCCGAAAGATTGAAGAAATAGCTATCTGAACTAGTTAGGACAAATTTTGCTAAGAACAATAGATAATAAGTTACGTGAATGAGAAAAAACACATGTTTGGCCAAAATGTTAAATTTTGACCCCTTCTAACTCAGAGAGTTCTTGACCGATTTTGTTAAAAAATTGTGTCTACTACTATACACTAGGACTAACCTTGGTGCAAATTTCATCCCTTTTAGAAGACATCGATTTCAAAAGCTGGGTCACTTGAGATGAAACATATTATATTAGATACATGGGGAATGGAAATGTTTTCCAAACTTAAGTATATTACCAGCATTTATATTTAAAGCATTTATATTTTCAGCAACAACTACGTGCAGATCAAAACATCTTTCAGTTCGCTTCGCCACATAAAAGTCTGGAGGAGATTAATGTGGGCACGTGCTATTTAAATATTTTAACTAACATTTTAAATATTAATAAGAATTAACTTTTCTTTTTTTAATGTTTGTAATAGTTTTACAGTAAATTGTATTTTATAATTATAAAATAGCTAAACCAGTTAAAGTTATAAATAAATAACACAGTCTTTTATAATAATCCGAACATTTATTGCTTACTTAAACTATAAAAATGTAAGTTAATGAGATTGAGGATCACATTGCAATAAACGGACTATTGATGGATCGCTTTTCGCACCTTCTATAAGTTCTTCTAAACTTAATTTTCCATCTTTGTTTCGATCCATTTGTCTAAATATTTTATCAGTCCTTTTTTCTGGTGTACTTTCGTCTTTGGGCATTTTCATGACAGATCCAACTATTTTATATATTGCCTGAAATTAAATAAAAGACATAAATATAAAAGATTACATTTATAGTAATTAAATGTGCTAAAGTCCCAAAACTTATTTAACAACTTATGAAAAACAATCTGATACTCCATTTTAATATTTCGACTGATACTCCATTTTAATATTTCCAGACGACAGTCTATCTCAAAGGGATTGAATGAAATCGTTTTTTCTATAATAGATTTACGAATTCTTGAAATACTTTCAATCACCGTGGCTTTTTTCTGTATCAATTTAGATAAATCCGCTGATGCAGGAGTATTTTGGTGTCTTTTACCACCAGCCATATCGTAAAAACCACAAAAATTCAATAAAATTAAAATTAATATCAGTAAAAAGCGGAAAAAGTTTCCGAATTTTCGCAACAACTAATTTCCCAGATAATTCGCAAATAAATTAAGGTTTTACTCGAAAATTGTGTATAAAAATCAATAAAAAATTATAAAATACACAGCGCTCAACAATAAATGTGTATCCAGGATATATCAAAACGTTAAAAATGAAGATTGTTGTATTGTCCAAATATTATTAAACGAAAATCAACAAAAATTTATCAATCTTCCGAAATTATAACAATTTATTTTTGGAACTGGGTTTGTAAATAAAATCGTTCCAATAAACCAGAAAAGAAATAATCAAGTACGCAATATAAGAAAAATCTATATGAAAAAAAATATGAAATTAGTTTTTGAAATGAATTAGATTACAATATTCAACACCACGCTCAATTCGTTCACAATAAATTAAATAAAACTTATCTCACCAGCAATTATTCCGTTAAAAATACACAATTATTGGTAATTTTTTCCAAAAAAAAAATAATAATTTCGCATTAAATTCAATTTTAGTCCCAAATTGTTATTAAATTTCACAAAAAATTATATTAATGTTATCACTTTGTTTCATTTATCTACGGAATTATTCAATTAAAATTAATAAACCTCGTTTAGAACCAATCAAACCACTTAACAAGCCTTTGGCAAAGTTTTAATTAAAAACCAAATACTTTACCAAGTTCCTTATGAAAATTATTCTTAAAAACACTGTTCAGATGTAGAAATACAATAATTATTTTAATTTTCACTCACAATTAGCTAGCCTTTTACAATTCCCAAAAATTTAATTTACCGTGCTATATGCACTATAGTGTAAAAGCACCTTTGTGGTTGATCTGGTAGCACTAAATGGTTTGTTTATAGTGGCCACACTAAATGCTTCTTTAATGAGTATGGCAGCACAATACGAATGGAATTGAAACAACAGATGATCGACAACAAAACAAAATTTTTTGTATGTGAAATAATCGAGAAAAATAACAAAACAACTAAAGGGTTGCCAATAGTAAATAAATTCATGTAATAGATTAACGTCTTATTTAAGAATTCATGTTAAGACGTAAGTTCAGTTTTAAAATTAAATCCAATATACATTTAACTAAAACCAATTAATAACTGATTATTAAAAAAAAGGTATTTTAAAAAGGTAAGTGCAAACAAAAATTATTAAAAAAAGGGTGACCAAACTTTTGAAACCGATGTCTTCCGATCGGGATGAAATTTGCACCAAAGTTAGTCAACATTTCTGCCATCATTCTCAGAATTGCTTTTGTCTTCATCTGGAATAACTTCAACGCAAAGCTCATTACTATTCAAATCCGGTAATTCTTTCAACTCTCCGAGCCTTTTCCTGCATGATCCACAAAGGAGCCGTAGACATTGTGAAGATTAATTATGTAAGAAATTATGTAAATAACACACGTCGAAACTTTAACGCTGTTTCTAAAAAACTGATTTCCGAATGTCTATAGAATGGCAATAAACAGTTTTTTAAGATACTTTTAACCAAAGTTACTAAGAATAATAAAATAAACAGCCTGCTAATTTTTACCTTTTCAACATAGTGTTAAAATAAACATAAATCTTGATGTATATAAAAACAAAGAACTAATAAAAACTAAATGTTAATTTCTACCTCTTCAAACACTTTTTAACGCCAAATGTCATAAAATAATAAATAAATTGGTATTTTTGGATTACTAATAATAATAAAACTAAAATACCTGCTAATTTTTACCTTTTCCACATAATAATAAAATAAACTACATGTTAACTTCTACCTCTCAAAACACTTTTTAAAGTCAAGTGTGATAAAATAATAAATAAACTGGTATTTCGGAGAATGGTCATAAAATATTTCCACCTGAATCAAAAACTTGTCTCTGGGGAACCTTTTTTGACAATAAAAATCACAGTTAATATTACGTGCGCTTAAAACTTCCTCTAGGATTGAGAAAAAAAGCAGCAATGAAAGGCAGATACAAGACTCAGAAAAAATGTTGGGGGTTTAACATATTGTGGGTATTACAGTATCGAGGGTATAAAATTTTAGTTAGGTATGTTACATACCTTCGGAAAGGTTAATTTGTCTAGTTTCTCAGTAGAATTTTTATTTTTAAGGTTTTAGAAACACTTACACACAAAATGGGAAAAATTCAAAATAGTGAATATGCTAAAAATTCAAAAACCTTTGTCTTGAGTTACAAAACATTTATTTTGATGGATATCCCACTAAGAGACCAAAAAGTTCTTAAAGGAAAAGACCTAAGCTTTTTTTTGAGTAAAAAAAAAAAAAATAAATAATGGGCATATTTTGAAAAAAAAGTCAAAAAAGTTTTTGATGTTGAAAAAAAAATAGTCAAAAACTTTTTTTTTAATATTTTTTTCCGAAAGATTGAAGAAATAGCTATCTGAACTAGTTAGGACAAATTTTGCTAAGAACAATAGATAATAAGTTACGTGAATGAGAAAAAACACATGTTTGGCCAAAATGTTAAATTTTGACCCCTTCTAACTCAGAGAGTTCTTGACCGATTTTGTTAAAAAATTGTGTCTACTACTATCCACTAGGACTAACCTTGGTGCAAATTTCATCCCTTTTGGAAGACATCGATTTCAAAAGTTGGGTCACTTGAGATGAAACATATTATATTAGATACATGGGAAATGGAAATGTTTTCCAAACTTAAGTATATTACCAGCATTTATATTTAAAGCATTTATATTTTCAGCAACAACTACGTGCAGATCAAAACATCTTTCAGTTCGCTTCGCCACATAAAAGTCTGGAGGAGATTAATGTGGGCACGTGCTATTTAAATATTTTAACTAACATTTTAAATATTAATAAGAATTAACTTTTCTTTTTTTAATGTTTGTAATAGTTTTGCAGTAAATTGTATTTTATAATTATAAAATAGCTAAACCAGTTAAAGTTATAAATAAATAACACAGTCTTTTATAATAATCCGAACATTTATTGCTTACTTAAACTATAAAAATGTAAGTTAATGAGATTGAGGATCACATTGCAATAAACGGACTATTGATGGATCGCTTTTCGCACCTTCTATAAGTTCTTCTAAACTTAATTTTCCATCTTTGTTTCGATCCATAGTGCTAAAGTCCCAAAACTTATTTAACAACTTATGAAAAACAATCTGATACTCCATTTTAATATTTCGACTGATACTCCATTTTAATATTTCCAGACGACAGTCTATCTCAAAGGGATTGAATGAAATCGTTTTTTCTATAATAGATTTACGAATTCTTGAAATACTTTCAATCACCGTGGCTTTTTTCTGTATCAATTTAGATAAATCCGCTGATGCAGGAGTATTTTGGTGTCTTTTACCACCAGCCATATCGTAAAAACCACAAAAATTCAATAAAATTAAAATTAATATCAGTAAAAAGCGGAAAAAGTTTCCGAATTTTCGCAACAACTAATTTCCCAGATAATTCGCAAATAAATTAAGGTTTTACTCGAAAATTGTGTATAAAAATCAATAAAAACTTATAAAATACACAGCGCTCAACAATAAATGTGTATCCAGGATATATCAAAACGTTAAAAATGAAGATTGTTATATTGTCCAAATATTATTGAACGAAAATCAACAAAAATTTATCAATCTTCCGAAATTATAACAATTTATTTTTGGAACTGGGTTTGTAAATAAAATCGTTCCAATAAACCAGAAAAGAAATAATCAAGTACGCAATATAAGAAAAATCTATATGAAAAAAAATATGAAATTAGTTTTTGAAATGAATTAGATTACAATATTGAACACCACGCTCAATTCGTTCACAATAAATTAAATAAAACTTATCTCACCAGCAATTATTCCGTTAAAAATACACAATTATTGGTAATTTTTTACAAAAAAAAAATAATAATTTCGCATTAAATTCAATTTTAGTCCCAAATTGTTATTAAATTTCACAAAAAATTATATTAATGTTATCACTTTGTTTCATTTATTTACGGAATTATTCAATTAAAATTAATAAACCTCGTTTAGAACCAATCAAACCACTTAACAAGCCTTTGGCAAAGTTTTAATTAAAAACCAAATACTTTACCAAGTTCCTTATGAAAATTATTCTTAAAAACACTGTTCAGATGTAGAAATACAATAATTATTTTAATTTTCACTCACAATTAGCTAGCCTTTTACAATTCCCAAAAATTTAATTTACCGTGCTATATGCACTATAGTGTAAAAGCACCTTTGTGGTTGATCTGGTAGCACTAAATGGTTTGTTTATAGTGGCCACACTAAATGCTTCTTTAATGAGTATGGCAGCACAATACGAATGGAATTGAAACAACAGATGATCGACAACAAAACAAAATTTTTTGTATGTGAAATAATCGAGAAAAATAACAAAACAACTAAAGGGTTGCCAATAGTAAATAAATTCATGTAATAGATTAACGTCTTATTTAAGAATTCATGTTAAGACGTAAGTTCAGTTTTAAAATTAAATCCAATATACATTTAACTAAAACCAATTAATAACTGATTATTAAAAAAAGGTATTTTAAAAAGGTAAGTGCAAACAAAAATTATAAAAAAAAGGGTGACCAAACTTTTGAAACCGATGTCTTCCGATCGGGATGAAATTTGCACCAAAGTTAGTCAACATTTCTGCCATCATTCTCAGAATTGCTTTTGTCTTCATCTGGAATAACTTCAACGCAAAGCTCATTACTATTCAAATCCGGTAATTCTTTCAATTCTCCGAGCTTTTTCCTGCATGATCCACAAAGGAGCCGTAGACATTGTGAAGATTAATTATGTAAGAAATTATGTAAATAACTCACGTCGAAACTTTAACGCTGTTTCTAAAAAACTGATTTCCGAATGTCTATAGAATGACAATAAACAGTTTTTTAAGATACTTTTAACCAAAGTTACTAAGAATAATAAAATAAACAGCCTGCTAATTTTTACCTTTTCAACATAGTGTTAAAATAAACATAAATCTTGATGTATATAAAAACAAAGAACTAATAAAAACTAAATGTTAATTTCTACCTCTTCAAACACTTTTTAACGCCAAGTGTCATAAAATAATAAATAAAATGGTATTTTTGGATTACTAATAATAATAAAACTAAAATACCTGCTAATTTTTACCTTTTCCACATAATAATAAAATAAACTACATGTTAACTTCTACCTCTCAAAACACTTTTTAAAGTCAAGTGTGATAAAATAATAAATAAACTGGTATTTCGGAGAATGGTCATAAAATATTTCCACCTGAATCAAAAACTTGTCTCTGGGGAACCTTTTTTGACAATAAAAATCACAGTTAATATTACGTGCGCTTAAAACTTCCTATAGGATTGAGAAAAAAAGCAGCAATGAAAGGCAGATACAAGACTCAGAAAAAATGTTGGGGGTTTAACATATTGTGGGTATTACAGTAGCGAGGGTATAAAATTTTAGTTAGGTATGTTACATACCTTCGGAAAGGTTAATTTGTCTAGTTTCTCAGTAGAATTTTTATTTTTAAGGTTTTAGAAACACTTACACACAAAATGGGAAAAATTCAAAATAGTGAATATGCTAAAAATTCAAAAACCTTTGTCTTGAGTTACAAAACATTTATTTTGATGGATATCCCACTAAGAGACCAAAAAGTTCTTAAAGGAAAAGACCTAAGCTTTTTTTTTGAGTAAAAAAAAAAAAATAAATAATGGGCATATTTTGAAAAAAAAGTCAAAAAAGTTTTTGATGTTGAAAAAAAAATAGTCAAAAACTTTTTTTTTAATATTTTTTTCCGAAAGATTGAAGAAATAGCTATCTGAACTAGTTAGGACAAATTTTGCTAAGAACAATAGATAATAAGTTACGTGAATGAGAAAAAACACATGTTTGGCCAAAATGTTAAATTTTGACCCCTTCTAACTCAGAGAGTTCGTGACCGATTTTGTTAAAAAATTGTGTCTACTACTATCCACTAGGACTAACCTTGGTGCAAATTTCATCCCTTTTGGAAGACATCGATTTCAAAAGTTGGGTCACTTGAGATGAAACACATTATATTAGATACATGGGGAATGGAAATGTTTTCCAAACTTAAGTATATTACCAGCATTTATATTTAAAGCATTTATATTTTCAGCAACAACTACGTGCAGATCAAAACATCTTTCAGTTCGCTTCGCCACATAAAAGTCTGGAGGAGATTAATGTGGGCACGTGCTATTTAAATATTTTAACTAACATTTTAAATATTAATAAGAATTAACTTTTCTTTTTTTAATGTTTGTAATAGTTTTACAGTAAATTGTATTTTATAATTATAAAATAGCTAAACCAGTTAAAGTTATAAATAAATAACACAGTCTTTTATAATAATCCGAACATTTATTGCTTACTTAAACTATAAAAATGTAAGTTAATGAGATTGAGGATCACATTGCAATAAACGGACTATTGATGGATCGCTTTTCGCACCTTCTATAAGTTCTTCTAAACTTAATTTTCCATCTTTGTTTCGATCCATTTGTCTAAATATTTTATCAGTCCCTTTTTCTGGTGTACTTTCGTCTTCGGGCATTTTCATGACAGATCCAACTATTTTATATATTGCCTGAAATTAAATAAAAGACATAAATATAAAAGATTACATTTATAGTAATTAAATGTGCTAAAGTCCCAAAACTTATTTAACAAATTATGAAAAACAATCTGATACTCCATTTTAATATTTCGACTGATACTCCATTTTAATATTTCCAGACGACAGTCTATCTCAAAGGGATTGAATGAAATCGTTTTTTTCTATAATAGATTTACGAATTCTTGAAATACTTTCAATCACCGTGGCTTTTTTCTGTATCAATTTAGATAAATCCGCTGATGCAGGAGTATTTTGGTGTCTTTTACCACCAGCCATATCGTAAAAACCACAAAAATTCAATAAAATTAAAATTAATATCAGTAAAAAGCGGAAAAAGTTTCCGAATTTTCGCAACAACTAATTTCCCAGATAATTCGCAAATAAATTAAGGTTTTACTCGAAAATTGTGTATAAAAATCAATAAAAACTTTTAAAATACACAGCGCTCAACAATAAATGTGTATCCAGGATATATCAAAACGTTAAAAATGAAGATTGTTGTATTGTCCAAATATTATTGAACGAAAATCAACAAAAATTTATCAATCTTCCGAAATTATAACAATTTATTTTTGGAACTGGGTTTGTAAATAAAATCGTTCCAATAAACCAGAAAAGAAATAATCAAGTACGCAATATAAGAAAAATCTATATGAAAAAAATATGAAATTAGTTTTTGAAATGAATTAGATTACAATATTCAACACCACGCTCAATTCGTTCACAATAAATTAAATAAAACTTATCTCACCAGCAATTATTCCGTTAAAAATACACAATTATTGGTAATTTTTTACAAAAAAAAAATAATAATTTCGCATTAAATTCAATTTTAGTCCCAAATAGTTATTAAATTTCACAAAAAATTATATTAATGTTATCACTTTGTTTCATTTATCTACGGAATTATTCAATTAAAATTAATAAACCTCGTTTAGAACCAATCAAACCACTTAACAAGCCTTTGGCAAAGTTTTAATTAAAAACCAAATACTTTACCAAGTTCCTTATGAAAATTATTCTTAAAAACACTGTTCAGATGTAGAAATACAATAATTATTTTAATTTTCACTCACAATTAGCTAGCCTTTTACAATTCCCAAAAATTTAATTTACCGTGCTATATGCACTATAGTGTAAAAGCACCTTTGTGGTTGATCTGGTAGCACTAAATGGTTTGTTTATAGTGGCCACACTAAATGCTTCTTTAATGAGTATGGCAGCACAATACGAATGGAATTGAAACAACAGATGATCGACAACAAAACAAAATTTTTTGTATGTGAAATAATCGAGAAAAATAACAAAACAACTAAAGGGTTGCCAATAGTAAATAAATTCATGTAATAGATTAACGTCTTATTTAAGAATTCATGTTAAGACGTAAGTTCAGTTTTAAAATTAAATCCAATATACATTTAACTAAAACCAATTAATAACTGATTATTAAAAAAAGGTATTTTAAAAAGGTAAGTGCAAACAAAAATTATTAAAAAAGGGTGACCAAACTTTTGAAACCGATGTCTTCCGATCGGGATGAAATTTGCACCAAAGTTAGTCAACATTTCTGCCATCATTCTCAGAATTACTTTTGTCTTCATCTGGAATAACTTCAACGCAAAGCTCATTACTATTCAAATCCGGTAATTCTTTCAACTCTCCGAGCTTTTTCCTGCATGATCCACAAAGGAGCCGTAGACATTGTGAAGATTAATTATGTAAGAAATTATGTAAATAACACACGTCGAAACTTTAACGCTGTTTCTAAAAAACTGATTTCCGAATGTCTATAGAATGACAATAAACAGTTTTTTAAGATACTTTTAACCAAAGTTACTAAGAATAATAAAATAAACAGCCTGCTAATTTTTACCTTTTCAACATAGTGTTAAAATAAACATAAATCTCGATGTATATAAAAACAAAGAACTAATAAAAACTAAATGTTAATTTCTACCTCTTCAAACACTTTTTAACGCCAAGTGTCATAAAATAATAAATAAAATGGTATTTTTGGATTACTAATAATAATAAAACTAAAATACCTGCTAATTTTTACCTTTTCCACATAATAATAAAATAAACTACATGTTAACTTCTACCTCTCAAAACACTTTTTAAAGTCAAGTGTGATGAAATAATAAATAAACTGGTATTTCGGAGAATGGTCATAAAATATTTCCACCTGAATCAAAAACTTGTCTCTGGGGAACCTTTTTTGACAATAAAAATCACAGTTAATATTACGTGCGCTTAAAACTTCCTATAGGATTGAGAAAAAAGCAGCAATGAAAGGCAGATACAAGACTCAGAAAAAATGTTGGGGGTTTAACATATTGTGGGTATTACTGTATCGAGGGTATAAAATTTTAGTTAGGTATGTTACATACCTTCGGAAAGGTTAATTTGTCTAGTTTCTCAGTAGAATTTTTATTTTTAAGGTTTTAGAAACACTTACACACAAAATGGGAAAAATTCAAAATAGTGCATATGCTAAAAATTCAAAAACCTTTGTCTTGAGTTACAAAACATTTATTTTGATGGATATCCCACTAAGAGGCCAACAAGTTCTTAAAGGAAAAGACCTAAGCTTTTTTTTTGAGCAAAAAAAAAATAAATAATGGGCATATTTTGAAAAAAAAGTCAAAAAAGTTTTTGATGTTGAAAAAAAAATAGTCAAAAACTTTTTTTTTAATATTTTTTTCCGAAAGATTGAAGAAATAGCTATCTGAACTAGTTAGGACAAATTTTGCTAAGAACAATAGATAATAAGTTACGTGAATGAGAAAAAACACATGTTTGGCCAAAATGTTAAATTTTGACCCCTTCTAACTCAGAGAGTTCTTGACCGATTTTGTTAAAAAATTGTGTCTACTACTATCCACTAGGACTAACCTTGGTGCAAATTTCATCCCTTTTGGAAGACATCGATTTCAAAAGTTGGGTCACTTGAGATGAAACATATTATATTAGATACATGGGGAATGGAAATGTTTTCCAAACTTAAGTATATTACCAGCATTTATATTTAAAGCATTTATATTTTCAGCAACAACTACGTGCAGATCAAAACATCTTTCAGTTCGCTTCGCCACATAAAAGTCTGGAGGAGATTAATGTGGGCACGTGCTATTTAAATATTTTAACTAATGCTATAAACACATAGACGACTGCAGCTACACGACTACAGCCTGTCAAAAATAAAATACACACGTTTATATGAAAACGATTATTTTGGCACCAACACAACTACACGGCTACCCGACTACTTTTGCCGCTGTAGTCAACTTAGGATAATTTCTATTTTTGTTGGCTGCAAAACAAAAATAGTGTTGACAATAAAACAAAATATGTAACAAATTAGTGCTTAAAAATATTTTATTTTGTTAAACACAAAAAACGTCGCAACATCAAATTTTATAATTGCATTAATATTCAAGAGGGGTTATATAAATTTATTTTCACGGTATAATAATGTATTATAAATAAGTAATTGTATTTTTAAGTGAACTTTATATACGTGTCTACAACCAAGCATGTTGTTCTATTTTAATAAAGAAAAAAAAGATGTAATTGGCACTACTGAAACAAAAATGCATTTGTATCAGGGATGTTAAATGGAGTTTTCAATTTTGTACCAACATCCAAAAAAAATTGTACTTTTTGGACGTTGACGGTACCATTTTTTTAAATTTATTAAAACAACAAAAAAAAAATACATAAAAATTCTCTTGTACAGAAAAAAAAAACAAAACCTTCCAATAACATACATTATATGTATGAATAAAATAAGGCATAGATTAGATTATATGGCACTATGCACCGCGACCAACTTAGGTCTTTTGTGCTGAAAAAAATAAGGCATAAAAAAGTCTTATGAATATATGAGACCAAATCATGGAATTATTTGTTTAGTTAATAAACTATTTGGAATTTCTACATCATAGCAGCATAAATTTGTCGCTCTTAACCAATCCTTAGTCTGTATGAGACTTGATAATGTTGGCTAATGTAGTCTGTTTCTTTCCTTAGTTTTTATTATATTTTGAAAAGAAAAAAAATCTTTCCACATTTGCAGACCAGTGTGGAATGGATAAAATTCCAGCAACGACTAGAAATGTCTGGAAACATATTGACATTCAGTTCATTTTGAAAATTAGCTACTAACGACCAAAAACTACAAACGTTTTAATTTTTTAACGACTTCAGTTAAAAAAATTTTAGTTTTTACTCTGGCTCAAGTAATATTTTTACTAAGAAGACAAGAATGAAGCAAAATTAATGATTAATCGGTTTTTTGTTAAAGTTCTGCCTATTATGGAGGCTATAACTTTTCTAAAACATTGGGTTCTGATGAGATCTTTAACCAGATCGAAATACTAGTATTAACCTAGCTAATATGTTTGATTTGCTTTATTTTTGTAAATATACGGAGGTTGAGAGCTCGTTCTAAATTAAACATATATAAGATTGTTTGGAATTTTCTTTCATTTCTTTAACAATAATTTAATTTTCGTTTGAGTTTGAATTTTAACGTCTTTATCAGACAATTGCAGTTAATACTATAATTAATATGCAATTTTATTTAATTTAATTGTGAAAGGCGTGGTAGAGAAGAATGAGTGTATTTTCTAAAAATCATAACTACATTGCAAATATTCAATTTTTTCTGAATCAGACTGCGCAGTTTCTGGTATTGAACGTTCGTCAGTGACCCTGTTTTTTTTTTTGAATAATGTAATATTTGTTATGTTTTTATTTGTTCGATTGCGTCTATATGAAATTTTTCTGTGCAATCACTGACCGTGGTATAGATAAACTGATTTCTAATGCCACATGCACTCGCACTACACGTTAGACAGAGCGCTTTAGCCCTCTGAGCTATAGTTAGGTCGAGTTTTGTTGTGATTAAAACTAGTTTTATTCAATACACGGTGTTTTTGTTCTTGCATACATAATCTCAGAAGTACAACTCCAACAACACAACAGTTCTATTTTTAGAAACTCACCTCACTCTAATGTCCACTGTTTTCCCATATGTTATAAGTGATGCCATATCTATATATCAATTTTCACTTCTTCAGAATTTTAATAAATTCAAAATAAAAGTGAAGTTGGCTGCAACAAGTGTCAATATATGTAAGAGCTGCCAGATAAATTTTGTAAAAAATCGTAAATTTTTAATCGATATTAAAAAAAAAAAATTGCCAACTTTATTCTTCAAAATCCTTAAAATGATGATAAATCGTAAAATCTGGCGGATATAGTCGCATATATTTTAAGAGCTCATTACATAAAACGAATAAATGCAATGAAAAAGGACACAATAACAATTTGTTTGCTATACTAAAAATTCAAAAAGGGGAAAAATTAAAATTTTTAAATTGTACCAAATGAGTCGCGGTAGTACCACGGTACTTTATAAGGTCAAAATGTACCAAAAAAAGTACAACTGTACCAACTTTAACATCCCTGATTTGTATAAAAAACAGCTGTTGATATTTTTAAATTGAATCGTGATCAGCTGTTTACTATGCTGCTGTCGTTTCCAAAATAATAAGTAGCTGACCACACGGCGACGATTGCAGTCAACGGCATTTGCAGTCGTGTAGCTCTGCAGTCTGCGGTGGTCTATGTGTTTATAGCATAACATTTTAAATATTAATAAGAATTAACTTTTCTTTTTTTAATGTTTGTAATAGTTTTACAGTAAATTGTATTTTATAATTATAAAATAGCTAAACCAGTTAAAGTTATAAATAAATAACACAGTCTTTTATAATAATCCGAACATTTATTGCTTACTTAAACTATAAAAATGTAAGTTAATGAGATTGAGGATCACATTGCAATAAACGGACTATTGATGGATCGCTTTTCGCACCTTCCATAAGTTCTTCTAAACTTAATTTTCCATCTTTGTTTCGATCCATTTGTCTAAATATTTTATCAGTCCTTTTTTCTGGTGTACTTTCGTCTTCGGGCATTTTCATGACAGATCCAACTATTTTATATATTGCCTAAAATTAAATAAAAGACATAAATATAAAAGATTACATTTATAGTAATTAAATGTGCTAAAGTCCCAAAACTTATTTAACAAATTATGAAAAACAATCTGATGTAGGCGTGTCCCTATCCGGATTTCATTCCTGCCCGAAGAAATGTTCAGGGGACTTTGTTATTATAATTTCTAGAGATATTTGTTATGTTAAATCACAAACTCAATGAGAATTTCTTGTCTTCGTCTAGGAGCGAGATTCAAAATTTAAAATATCAAAGAAAAAACAAAACCAACAACAAAATATTGTCACAATTGGCTTTGTCATCTTCCAAATACTACTCTGTTTTTTTGACAGACCTAGCAATGTAGTGACGTTTATTCAAGTAAATCAACAATAGAAAATCACATGTTTTCTATTAGTGTCAGTTACATTTAAATTTGCACAAGCACCTGCATATTTGTTATTTTAAATTTATTTTCATCGGGATAAACATTAATTGCATTTATAGTAATTAAATGTGCTAAAGTCCCAAAACTTATTTAACAAATTGTGAAAAACAATCTGATGTAGGCGTGTCCCTATTCGGATTTCATTCCTGCCCAAGGAAATCTTCAGGGGACTTTGTTATTATAATTTCTAGAGATATTTGTTATGTTAAATCACAAACTCAATGAGAATTTCTTGTCCTCGTCTAGAAGCGAGATTCAAAATTTAAAATATCAAAGAAAAAACAACAACAAAATATTGTCACAATTGGCTTTGTCATCTTCCAAATACTACTCTGTTTTTTGACAGACCTAGCAATGTAGTGACGTTTATTCAAGTAAATCAACAATAGAAAATCATATGTTTTCTATTAGTGTCAGTTACATTTAAATTTGCACATGCACCTGCATATTTGTTATTTTAAATTTATTTTCATCGGGATAAACATTAATTGCATTTATAGTAATTAAATGTGCTAAAGTCCCAAAACTTATTTAACAAATTGTGAAAAACAATCTGATGTAGGCGTGTCCTTATCCGGATTTCATTCCTGCCCAAGGAAATCTTCAGGGGACTTTGTTATTATAATTTCTAGAGATATTTGTTATGTTAAATAATAGAATTATATGTTTTGTGAGAATAAAAACGAATAACTTTATAATAGTTTGGGCAAACGAATATTAAGATAACTTAGAATTTTTGCGTATCACAAATTTAAAATACGTGTTTTTGCCCCCACTAGTCTGCAAAGTTTTGAGACAGCTCATTCCTTCTGATATCCAGTAATATATGGTGCTTCCCTATGAGCAGGTTTGTAAGGGAGAACGCTAAAATAATCCCTTGCGAACCTACTTACGTATGTCATGATTTTTATATGGCGAACTCCCACTTGGAAGCACTAGTTTCGGGAAAAAATAAGCGCGGGCTTTAGCGCATATAAAAAGCTGGGATTTCATGGCTCCCAGTTAGCTCACATTACATGTCTATATTAATACGATTAAAAAGTAAGTATTATATAAATCATTTTAAAATTATAAATTCTGTTACCGTTAAAATTTTAGATATATTAATATTAGTATTATTATTATATTATATACTTTCCTAATATTCATGTTTTTATCGCTCCGCGTGCTAGCTCTTCAGAAACAGTTTAATGACTAATTACATGGTCAGTAAGTTAAATTGACACACCAAAACCCCGGGATACGAAAACTTAATTTTGGTTTGTAGAATTCAGTAATAACTCTGTGTTAAAAGATTAGGTCAAAATAAAGAGATATTTAATTTTTAAGTTTGTATTAACTTAAGCGTCTTTTTGATTATATTCTAAGTAAAAGATATCCAAATTACTTTTAAAAATATTTTATTTGTCGAAATTAAACTTTAACAAGTTTTGAAGAGGATACAATTAATTGTATATACAATTCGAAATGTAAAGGTAATAGCCTTCGACTTATACTGTGTCAAGAACAGTTTGTAGTCACGAGGATTCCGGCTAGCTTTTTATGAACACCTCAAGAGGTCCCCTCTAGGGGTGCCAAACGGGATTGATTTTTACAAATCCCGGGATTCGGGATATTGAAACCTCCGATCCTGGGATCGCTGGATTTCGGTATTATTTTTTTTATAATTTTTAGTTTAAGTAAAACATTCATTAGAAAAATTTATTAATCACATCATACAGTATGAAAAATAAACAAAACAAAAACTATTAACTCATTTTTGACCAAATAATTATTTGAGAAAATCAAATTTTTAGTTTTTTTAATTGGATCGTTTTAAAAATTATTCGAAAATATAGAAAAGCTTTGTCATATATATTTTCGATTGTTACGTTGATGAAGAAATATAAATATGTATTTCTCTAGTAGTTCGTCGATTGCATATATTTTTTGAAAATCTGACCTATCGGACCATTCATTTTTTAAATTCACAAAATCTAAAATATTCCAAACTTTATTCTGTTTTTGTCCCCCGAAGTGAGGAGCTCTGGGAGGTATGAAGACCTTGCACAAGGCTGCGTATGACACGACGTCTTCCTTGCTCCTCTCGAACGCTTGGTACAGCTCCTTGAGGGTTCGGCTGGCTCCTACGAAGTTGGAGGCGTTGTCGCAATAAACTTTGCTGGGAAGACCTCTCCTGGCAGTGAACCTTTTAAAAGAAAGAATAAAAGCATCAGTCGATAAATCAGACACTAACTCTAAGTGAACTGCATTGGATGTGAAACAAACAAAAACCGCTTTATACATTTTTGTAGGTGGTCTACCGCGAATCCGAAATGAAATATTTACGGGACACACAAAAGTCTACGCCTACTATTAAAACTGGCCGTAGAGCTCTCACCCAATCGGTTTGTAGATTTCCCATTATTTGGGTCATCAATTTAGGTTTATAGCGGTAACAGTAAACACACTTACGCACAATTTTGCTGCACTCCTCCCTGGCATTTATAAGCCAAATGTTGTCCCTTGAAAAGGCTATCAATGCTTTCGTTCCAGCATGGCAATTATCGAGGTGCAAATTGCGTAAAAGAGTGCTTTCCTTGGTAATAAAAGTGGGAATTTCGTATCATACGGTATTGGTGCATTTAGCAACCTCCCACCTACCCTGATTAGTGAAAAGTTTCTGTTTTCTTCCGTAAAATTGTGGATAAAGGGTGTTAACCTTTGTATATTCGACGGTAACACCAGAGATTTCTGCATTTTTCGAATCTCTTCAGAGAACGATTCTCTCTGAATTATTTCCACAAACTTATAGAAGGCCCAATTCATTTCCCTTGCAGTAGAATATTTTGACTTGGAAATTTTACAATTCCTTCCAAAGTCAATGAATCTAAGTAAGCGATTCTCAGTAAGTGATTCTCAGAATCTTCCGATATGAAGATCAATTTTATGAAAATATTTTTCTCAATATCTTCCGGATTATCTCTATTTATAGAATTTTCTACACCCGAAGAGTTTTCGAATTCGGTAAAATTCTCTACTGCAAGAAATACATTAGATCTCCTTATCTCCAAAGATTCATGGTTCTCTGTTAATTTAAAATGATGATTAACAGGCCATTTTGAAATATCGTCGATTAAAAACGAATGACCTTGAAACGAGATTGAATTTTTAAGGTCATCTGCGTCACACCCTCTTGAAACAATGCCAGCAGGATTTTGCTTCGTAGGCACATGGCGCCAGAAAGCGCAGTTCGACTATTCCTGAATCTCAGTAACTCTGTTCGACAAGAAGGTTGCGAGGGTGAATGGATGTGTTTTTATCCAATATTAAGTGATTTCTGAATCAGTTCAGAACTTTACACTCTCGATTTCAAATCTTATCATAGTTCTAATTTGAATCCACAATTTTGCCAAAAGGTGTGCTGCACACAACTCAAGTCTAGAAAGTGACTTCGTCTTGAGTGGTGCGACTTTATATTTGGCAGTAAGTAGCCGACAAAAGACTCCATTTGAGTCACTGCTCCTTATGTAAATGCAGCACCCATAAGCGCGAATTGAGGCATTAGCAAAGCCATGAATTTGCATTTTTGCTGAAGAGGTAGTGTGGACGAATCTTGGAATTTTAATTGAATCAATTTTCAACAAATTACACTTGAGGTTATCCCATGCTCTATCTAGTCGCATATGTATTGATTCATCCCAGTCAAGTTTCTGAATCCAAAGTTCTTGATGCAACATTTTGGATTTTGTTATAATTAGGCATACAAGTCCGAGAGGATCAAACAACCGAGTAGAAACAGACAAAATGTTTCTTTTTGTTCCCTTAAGATCACGAAAATTATTTTCCAAATGAAACTCAAATGAATCATTCTTTGGAACCCAATGTTTCGGAATCATCATGCAATAATTTTTCATTGCAATTGGAAAAATTTAAATTTAAATTTGATCTCGAATAGTTACAAGTTCTTGAACACTATCGGCACCAGTTAGCAAATCGTCAACATTAAAATCATCGCTAAAAACGGTGCAGCAGAAGTGCCATAAGTCACAGTATTCAAACGAAACACCTGTAACACATCAGATGGATTCTGTCTCCAAAGGACTAGTTGTAAATTTCCATCATGGTCGCTAACCAAAACTTGGCGACACATTTTTTCAATATAAGCAGTGATAACATATTTATGAAATGGATAACGGATCAAAGTCGAATATAGTTCTTCTTGCACAGTAGGCCCAAGCATTAAGAAATCGTTAAGCGAAGTTCGACTCGAAGCATCAAAAACTACACGAAGTTTTGTAGTCGTGCTTTGAGGACGCAAAACGCACTGGTGCGGAATAAAATAATGAGAAATATTCGGTATTTGATTGTCCGTAATAGACATATGACCTAAGTCGACATACTCTTTCATAAAATCGTAATACATTTCTCTCATATAATGGTCTTTTGAGAACTCTACGTTCAAGCGCCAGAAATCGCCGCTTAGCGTATCATAGGAAGCTCCTAAAAAATTAGGATTCGATTTGAAAGGAGTCCTGACGGTAAACGTCGTACCGAATTCATAAACTTGTCTTCACATTTCCGTTGCTCCTCACTATAAATAACTGTTGATTCGCTCGAGCATTCTTCCAATTCCCAGAACTTTCGAACAATTGAATCAACAGATTCCTCGTTTTCAATTGTATTGCTAAGGTGGTAAACACGCGAAATCCAGCCGTTTGAATGATTGTGTTTCCCAACCACAATCCAGCCAAGAGACGTTTTCTGAAGAACTGGAAGGCTCGGATCAGACCTAATTTGCCCAACGCATAATAGATCAAAGAAAACTTCACCACCAATTAATAAATCAGCACCTTGTGGTACATCAAAGCAAGGATCTGCCAATTCAATATTCCTCGGAATATTTAATTCCGTTCGCGGAATTTCGCGATTCGGCTGGCAGCCAGAAATTTGCCTCATTACCCAAAACTCTGAATAGAATTGAGTAGAATTAACCCTTGACATGACAGATATTCCGACATTAGATTTTAAAGACGCACTCATATCTTCAACGCCACTCAAAATCAGTCTGCCTCCTTCTCGTTTCATTCTAAGTCTCTGTGCAAGTTCCTCGGTTATCATATTAACTTGAGAACCGGAGTCCTAAAGTGCTCTAGCCAGGATATAATCCCAGAACTGGTTCTCACTTTGATTACTACTGTGGCAAGAATAACATTTTTATTCACAGATGCGTGATGCACCGAAGCGTGAGAACACGAAGGCTGCTCGGACAAATAATTCACAGACGAATTTTGAACAGTGCTCGCATTTTGAGTCTCTGAACTGTAGCGATGTAAAAGTTTATTGTGTGCCCCATTGCAAACTCTGCACATCTAAGCATTACACTTTGCTACGATATGACCTTTTTTAAGGCAATTTATACATGCAGGCACTCCCTTTATAAAGTCAAATCTTTGAAGCACTGCGGTAAAAGAAGGGTATGTTGCTCGGTTCCACAAAATAAGCATTTATTAGTGGACTGTTTATTGCAGACTGTTTCGAAATCGATAGAGATAGTGATGTTCTAGAGGTTTTCTTAGGCGCATTGTCGGGTTTATGCCGCGAAGATTTAGATCTTGAACCCGAAGATTCATCAGCCCCTATATGCTGATAGCGTCTGTTTAACACTGCCTCACAGTCAGACCACAATGGGAGCTTTTCGAAGTCAAGCTGTTCATCCCACTTGGATTTAGTGACTGGATCAACTTTTGACATCACTAAATGAATTAAAATGGCGTTAGAAATCTTTTTATCATCTCCAATAGAAAGCAATGATTCATAAATAGCAGTGATTCATGCTTCTCAAAGCAGTAGCCGAAGGTTCAGAGATCACCGGAAGATCAAAGAGTCTCGAAATATTATCGGAAAATATCAAACATTCATTGTCGTAAACCTTTTTTAAACTAGCTAATGCTTTGTGGTAATTCTCCTCCGAAACTCGAAAAGCTTGGACTGTGCCCAAAGCTTCATTCGCCAAGCATGATATTAAATGATTGAACTTTTCAATGTCAGATAACATGGGATCATTGTGGACCAAATCCTCAACAAGACTTATGAAATTTTTAAATTCATAATATTTCCCGCTGAATTTAGGGAGTTTTATATTTGGAAGCCCAGAACGGTGAGTTTGCATCATAAAAGAATTTTCAGGCAATCTCGTTCTTCTTTTTTTGGCCTAAAGACTCAATAAAAGAGACTTCGTATTCACACAAAGATCTTCAAGTTCATTTCATCCAATTGCGACTGATACTCCATTGCCTGAGCTATATGGTCTTTTAATATTTCCAGACGACAGTCTATCTCAAAGGGATTGAATGAAATCGTTTATTCTATAATAGATTTACGAATTCTTGAAATACTTTCAATCACCGTGGCTTTTTTCTGTATCAATTTAGATAAATCCGCTGATGCAGGAGTATTTTGGTGTCTTTTACCACCAGCCATATCGTAAAAACCACAAAAATTCAATAAAATTAAAATTAATATCAGTAAAAACCGGAAAAAGTTTCCGAATTTTCGCAACAACTAATTTCCCAGATAATTCGCAAATAAATTAAGGTTTTACTCGAAAATTGTGCATAAAAATCAATAAAAACTTATAAAACACACAGCGCTCAACAGTAAATGTGTATCCAGGATATATCAAAATGTGAAAACTGAAGATTGTTGTATTGTCCAAATATTATTGAACGAAAATCAACAAAAATTTATCAATCTTCCGAAATTACAACAATTTATTTTTGGAACTGGGTTTGTAAATAAAATCGTTCCAATAAACCAGAAAAGAAATAATCAAGTACGCAATATAAGAAAAATTTATATGAAAAAAAATATGAAATTAGTTTTTGAAATGAATTAGATTACAATATTCAACACCACGCTCAATTCGTTCACAATAAATTAAATAAAACTTATCTCACCAGCAATTATTCCGTTACAAATACACAATTATTGGTAATTTTTTACAAAAAAAAATAATAATTTCGCATTAAATTCAATTTTAGTCCCAAATTGTTATTAAATTTCACAAAAAATTATATTAATGTTATCACTTTGTTTCATTTATCTACGGAATTATTCAATTAAAATTAATAAACCTCGTTTAGAACCAATCAAACCACTTAACAAGCCTTTGGCAAAGTTTTAATTAAAAACCAAATACTTTACCAAGTTCCTTATGAAAATTATTCTTAAAAAACTGTTCAGATGTAGAAATACAATAATTATTTTAATTTTCACTCACAATTAGCTAGCCTTTTACAATTCCCAAAAATTTAATTTACCGTGCTGGTTGCACTATAGTGTAAAAGCACCTTTGTGGTTGATCTGGTAGCACTAAATGGTTTGTTTATAGTGGCCACACTAAATGCTTCTTTAATGAGTATGGCAGCACAATACGAATGGCATTGAAACAACAGATGATCGACAACAAAACAAAATTTTTTGTATGTGAAATAATCGAGAAAAATAACAAAACAACTAAAGGGTTGCCAATAGTAAATAAATTCATGTAATAGATTAACGTCTTATTTAAGAATTCATGTTAAGACGTAAGTTCAGTTTTAAAATTAAATCCAATATACATTTAACTAAAACCAATTAATAACTGATTATTAAAAAAAGGTAACTTAAAAAAGTAAGTGCAAACAAAAATTATTAAAAAAAGGGTGACCAAACTTTTGAAACCGATGTCTTCCGATCGGGATGAAATTTTCACCAAAGTTAGTCAACATTTATGCCATCATTCTCAGAATTACTTTTGTCTTCATCTGGAATAACTTCAACGCAAAGCTCATTACTATTCAAATCCGGTAATTCTTTAAAATCTCTCCGAGCTCTTTCCTGCATGATCCACAAAGGAGCCGTAGACATTGTGAAGATTAATTAGACATTGTAAGAAATTATGTAAATAACAAACGTCTAAACTTTAACGCTGTTTCTAAAAAACTGATTTTCGAATGTCTATAGAATGACAATAAACAATTTTTTAAGATAATTTTAACCAAAGTTACTAATAATAATAAAAATAAACAGCCGGCTAATTTTTACCTTTTCAACATAGTGTTAAAATAAACATAAATCTCGATGTATATAAAAACAAAGAACTAATATAAACTGAATGTTAATTTCTACCTCTTCAAACACTTTTTAGAGTCAAGTGTCATAAAATAAAAACTAAACTGGTATTTCTGGATTACTAATAATAATAAAACTAAAATACCTGTTAATTTTTACCTTTTGCACATAATATTAAAATAAGCTACATGTTAACTTCTACCTCTCAAAACACTTTTTAAAGTCAAGTGTGATAAAATAATAAATAAACTGGTATTTCGGAGAATGGTCATAAAATATTTCCACCTGAATCAAAAACTTGTCTCTGGGGAACCTTTTTTGACAATAAAAATCACAGTTAATATTACGTGCGCTTAAAACTTCCTATAGGATTGAGAAAAAAGCAGCAATGAAAGGCAGATACAAGACTCAGAGAAAATGTTGGGGGTTTAACATATTGTGGGTATTGCAGTATCGAGGGTATAAAATTTTAGTTAGGTATGTAACATACCTTCGGAAAGGTTAGTTTGTCTAGTTTCTCAGTAGAATTTTTATTTTTAAGGTTTTAGAAACAAAATAGTGCATATGCTAAAAATTCAAAAACCTTTGTCTTGAGTTACAAAACATTTATTTTGATGGATATCCCGCTCGCTTCCCACTAAGTGGCCAAAAAGTTCTTAAAGGAAAAGGCCTAAGCTTTTTTTGAGCAAAAAAAAAAAATAATGGGCATATTTTGAAGAAAAAAAAGTCAAAAAAGTTTTTGATGTTGAAAAATAAAAATAGTCAAAAACTTTTTTTTTAATATTTTTTTCCGAAAGATTGAAGAAATAGCTATCGGAACTAGTTAGGACAAATTTTGTTAAGAACAATAGATAATAAGTTACGTGAATGAGAAAAAACACCTGTTTGGCCAAAATGTTAAATTTTGACCCCCTCTAACTCAGAGAGTTCTTGAACGATTTTGTTAAAAAATCCACTAGGACTAACCTTGGTGCAAATTTCATCCCTATCGGAAGACATCGATTTCAAAAGTTGGGTCACTTAGATACATGGGGAATGGGAATGTTTTCCAAACAAAAGTATATTACCAGCATTTATATTTAAAGCATTTATATTTTCAGCAACAACGACGTGCAGATCAAAACATCTTTCAGTTCGCTTCGCCACATAAAAGTCTGGAGGAGATTAATGTGGGCACGTGCTATATAAATATTTTAACTAACATTTTAAACACTAATAAGAATTAACTTTTCTTTTTTTAATGTTTGTAATAATTTTCCAGTAAATTTTAAACTTTAAATAACAAACAAGCTTTTATATAAAAAACTACAACGAATTGTATTTTATAATTATAAAATAGCTAAACCAGTTAAAATTATAAATAAATAACACAGTCTTTTATAATAATCCGAACATTTATTGCTTACTTAAACTATAAAAATCTAAGTTAATGAGATTGAGGATCACATTGCAATAAACGAACTATTGATGGATCGCTTTTCGCACTTTCTATAAATTCTTCTAAACTTAATTTTCCATCTTTGTTTCGATCCATTTGTCTAAATATTTTATCAGTCCTTTTTTCTGGTATACTTTTGTCTTCGGGCATATGCATGACAGATTGTAAATAAAAAGACTTTTTGATTTTGCTTTTTATTATCTTTGCATAGAGCGGATTAAACGCTCCCGATGGTGTTAAGCAAAGAATTGATTTTATTGATTGAAATCGAGCTTAATTTATAGTACATAATTGCTTACTCGACATTTCTAAATACAGTGGAAAGTGTAGCAATAGACTAGGTACTTTTAGTTAGATTGTTAGTACAAAACAACGATCAATGTACAATACCAGAAGGGTTGACTGTTAATCAATGTGTACAGTAGATGTTCAACAGTCTGACTGAGCATTCTCAGCTTAGAATGTTTGTAACCACTGCAGTCGTTGTACAATGTAATAAGTGTTGATCGTTGTGTAATATGATCCTTTATACTTAAAGAACTTGAAAATATTCTTGTAGGTACTAGTCGCATACAAGTCATGCTAAACATGCTACACCTCCCTTTTACGGAAGAATGCTCATATAACAAAGTTGTATGAGTATTCTTTTACATTAAAGACATAAAATAATTTTATTACTATATTGTGTTTATGTTTACTTTTGGTTTTTATTGATTTTCTTTATTATATTGGAATTCCATATATTACTTTGTATTATTTTATTTCATTATTATTGTGTATAAATCTTAAGTCTATTCTTATGAACTATTTGTTCTTTTTCGGTTTTGTTATCAAAAATAGTTACATTATGTTTTAAATCTATGTTTTTAACTTTATATGGTCCCTTATATTGAGGGTCTAACTTATGGCCTTTCTCATTTTTAAGTAAAACTAAATCTCCTATTTTAAAATTGTAGTCTAATGTATTTTTATCGTAATTAAATTTTTGTAGTAACTTAGATCTATTTAACATCTCTCGGGCCCTCTTATGTGCTACTTCTAATCTAAATTTTACTTCCTTAGAATAATCATCTATGTTGTAAAGTGGACTAATTCTATCTACCTCATTAAATTGTTGAAACTCATTTGGAAGTCTGCCAAAAACCAACTCATATGGACAATAGTTGTGTACGGATGATGGCGTAGTGTTAAAGCAGTACGTGAAGTACTTAAGCCAATCATCCCAATCGTTTCTCATTTTCATTCAGTTGATGCTGCTTATTCATATTTTTATTTTCAGCCTTGTTCTGTATCTTGTTAGTCATTGATCTTGTTGTCATTTTTAGTATATTGCTATTTAGTATATTTAATTCTTTTAATTCGTTGATCGTGATACGCGATAGAGCGTCCGCGACGTAGTTATCTTTTCCCCTAAGGTATTCAACTGTGAAATCGTATTCCTCTAGATCAAGTCTAATTCTAGTCAATTTTGAGCTGGGGTTCTTCATTGAAAATAGATATGAAAGTGGTCTGTGATCCGATCGAACAAGAAAGTGTTTTCCATAAATGTAGGGTCTAAAATGTTTCACTGCCCAATGTATGGCCGTTAATTCCTGTTCAATAGTGGATTTATTGCTTTCTCCTTTTGTGAAACTTCTAGAGGCGTATGCCACTGGCAAATGTTTTCCATCGTACTCTTGTGTGAGCACGGCGCCACAAGCATGTTTGCTAGCATCTGTTGTTATACAGAATTGTTTTTCAAAATCTGGGTATTGCAGCAATGTTGGCTTCATTAATGCATTTTTAAGATGCTCAAATGCAATATCGCATTCCTTTGTCCATTTAAATGGTACTCCTTTTCTCGATAATCGTGTAAGATGTCTTGAGTATTCAGAAAAATTTTTGATAAAGCGTCTGTAGTAGTTGCAAAAAGCTACAAATCTCCTTGCGCTATCGGCATCAGTAGGTTTTGGGTATTTTTCTATTACTGAATATTTACTGTCATCTGGGAGTATGCCTTTGTTGGTGCATTTATGACCAAGGTATGTAACCTCATGCATGAAGAATGAACATTTTTCAGGATGCAGTTTGAGATTGTGTCTGCGACATAATTCGAAAACATCTGTCAAATTTGAAAGCATGTGTTTTTCTGAACAATCTAGAACAACTAAGTCATCCATGTATAAGAAAGCTTGATCTGGTCTTAGACCGCTAAAAGCAATTGTCATCATTCTCTGGAACGAATTTGGTGCTATTTTCAGACCATATGGTAGTCTGGTAAATCTATATGAACCCTTGGTAGTTGAAAATAAAGTTATGTTCCTAGAATCTTTTTCTAATTCAATTTGATGAAATCCGGATATTAAATCTAGGCAAGAAAAATATTTGGCTCTGCCAAGTTGATCCAAAATATCATCTATTCTAGGTAATGGAAATTTATCTGCAATTAATTTCTTGTTTACTTGTCTGTAGTCTATCACCAATCTCCATCTTTTTTCCTTAGAATTTGGCAATGATTTCTTTGGAACTAACAGAATTGGACTATTATATTCGGAATATGATGATTCTATTATTCCATCATCTATTAATTTATTTACTTGCTCTTCGATTTCTTCTTTATGGGTATGTGGTATATGGTAGTTCTTGATGTATACGGGTTCCGTATCCTTTGTTCTTAACTTTTGTTTGTAAAAATTGTTAGTTGTAACGGTTTCTGATTCCAAACCGAAAATATCACTATATTCGGTGCATATTTGTGTTAATGTTTCGTTAAAACGTTTTGGAAAATGTCTTTTCAATATATCCATAATTTTTCCCTTTCTATTTTCTTCGTTAGTGTTACATTTCATTATTTCATAATTATTGACATCTTCCGTTATAATTTTATTTTCTTTAAGTGTAGTTACTGAATTATTTGTGTTAAGTATCCTTATAAATGCATTTTTAGCTTTCACTATTGTGCTGGCTATGAAAACTCCCGAGTGGGGTTCTTGGTTAGGTACCAGTATTTCCTCAGTGCAGGAAGAAAGTTTTATTTTTCGTATAACTTCCGATCTTGCTGGTAATGCAATATCTTCATTACAAGTATTTGTGATTGGTATAACTATTTGCTGTGCTAAATTATTTGGTCTCAGGATGAGATAATCCTGGTCTTGGTTAAATTCAATAATGGAATTATATTTTTTCATAAAATCTGTACCAATTATTCCATCACATGGTATTGGGAAATTGTCTTCTACCACTTGGAAATTGTGGGGTATCAAAAATTTATCGGTTCTTAAATCGAAAAATGTTGTACCAATGGTAAAATTTGCAGTATTTATTTTCTTGAAAGTGCATTGATGTTTTATTAAGGATATATCTGCTCCAGTGTCTACCAATAATGTTACAGTTGTATTTACTATATCTATTTTAATTTGAATGAAACAACTAAAGTTAAGGTTAAGGTTGTATATCCTCTTGTTCATTGACTTTATCTTAGGGGAGCGTTCGAGTTTTCCGAACTGTCTTCATTTGCAGTTATTGCTCTGGTGTGGTTTCTGTTGCCGTTATAGTTACTACGTCCTCTTCTGCCCCTGTAGTTATTATTTGAATAATTATTATTGTTGTTGCTGGTGCGGTTGTTATAATTGTTATTTCGAGAAAAATTTCCTCTTCCTCGGAATCTTCCTTTACCTCTGCGATAATTGTTATTATTGGGTCTTTGCCCATAGTATAATAAAGCATTTTGCTGACCTGTTGCCTCAGTGCAACTATTTACGAATTTGCTTATTGCGTCATTCATATTATCGAATTGGCCCGCTTCCATGATTAATTTTACTTTGTCTATGGTGCAATTTTTAGTGAGTGCTTTTACAGCTACTTGGGTAGAGTATTTATTTGCCAACTCGCAGGTCAAACCATCTGATATGTACGCGTTCTCGAGTGATTTCACTAGAGATTCAATCTCACTACAATAATCATTTGCAGACTTGTTGTTCTGCTTAATATTCATTATCTTAGCCGACAATACTTCGACTGATTCACCTTTAACTGAACTAGTCAGTTTATTAATGATTTCGGAAATCGAATTTTCATTATCAATCAGGTTTCTAGCAGTTCCTTTCAATTTTGTCTTTATCAGGGACACTGCCACTTGCTCATGTGTGTCTTTGAGTGAGTCGATCAATCGTAGCGAGTCCAAGAACGTTCGTAAATTTTCGGGCTTGCCGTCGAACTCACAAATCAGCCGTGAGGCTGTATTAAGGAATTCCACAACTGTTTGTGGCATTTTATTATTATTCGAGTAATTTTCTGAGTCTGAATCGGTTTCCGCCTCAGAAATTGGGTCAAATTTTTCGCTACTGCCTGAAGCCAGTATCTATTTTCAGTGGCTGTTCAATTGAATGTGGAACCGTTTGGGTTATATTATACTTATCAAGTATTTTAACTAATTGATCTCTGAAACTCCAATAAGTTTCCAAAACAACGTTTTTGTGTTCTTCTGTAAATTTCTCTCTGTTTCTGTATGATATTTCTCTAATTGTTTCCAGTGAATTAATAATTGTGTTTAAATGTTTTCTCACTGTTTCTGGGCGAACAAATCTACTCTTATTAATGCATTTATATGCTTTTTTAAAGTTCTCTTTTTCTGAAGAGATTAATTTTTCCACTAATTCCCATTTATCCATTTAAATTCGCTGTTCTGCTTGTATTTGTTGCTGACGCCTGTTACTTACGGCTTTACATACTATCTTTATCATATAAATGATGGCTAATATTACTATCCCTATTATAGATATGATTTCTATATAGCTGAGACCGTTGCCCTTATCAATGCTCGATTTATCATCTTCTTTAATATTGTGATTCAAAATTTCAACAAGTTCTCTATTATCATTTTCTTCTTGAGATTTACCCACTTCGTACCCAGCAATGAGTAGTGGTATAGTTTGCAATATTTTCTTCCACCAAACCATTTTCTCTTTCTTCTGCTATTTATTTGCGAGTAATTTTCTGATTTCTATCAAATATGGAGCCAGTTGCTCCGGGGTTGAAGCTGGTTCTATTACTAATTCCCTAGTATCTATCGTATTTTTGTCTCTAATTTTAATTTTTCTTCTATTATTCAATATAAAGGACCAGAATTTAAAAAAAAAAATCATAACAAAATCTTAATTTTCGTAATTTTTAATTATTTATTGTATTCATTTTTGTAATTTTTAATTAAAAAGTTTTAAATTTTCATCATTTTTTTTTTGAAATTCAAATTTTAAAAAATTTTTTTTTTTCTTTTAAAATATTTCTTTTCACTATCATAAAATTTGAACACGGGCGAAGTCGCCTCCGTTCGCTACAGGTGCATATCTAGTATGCACTCTGTTTATTATCTAGTTTGGTTTTTTTTTTTTTTTTGTAAAAGATTTTTTTTTTATCATATTTTTCAAAAAAATAATTTTGCCTCGAGCGATGACTCGCTTACAGGCCCTGCAAGTGCGGATAGTACGCACTTTGGTTTGAAGCTAAACAGGTTTTTTTTTTTATACCTGATTTAATATGGATTTTTCACGTTTTAATTTTTGAGTTGTTCCTCCTCTTCTCTTTCGGGATATTTTTTGGGGTTGTTGGTTCCTCTTTTTTATTTATCTTCTGGTGACGTTTCTTATACTCTTCCAGAGTTAGTGGTTGAGGACCTTCTTTCATCCTGCCTCTTGTGCAGACAGGGAACTTCCATCACGCTGCTGGCGAATCTTTGTGGCTGATCCGCCAGGACAAATTTTTATGTATTTTTGACTGTGCAGTGAAGCACTAGTCCCAGTCGGTGCTAGTTTAAAGCACTCCTTCTTTATTTTATTATTAATATTTTTTTTTTAATTCTTTAGACTGGCAGGATCGCCATGTAAATAAAAAGACTTTTTGATTTTGCTTTTTATTATCTTTGCATAGAGCGGATTAAACGCTCCCGATGGTGTTAAGCAAAGAATTGATTTTATTGATTGAAATCGAGCTTAATTTATAGTACATAATTGCTTACTCGACATTTCTAAATACAGTGGAAAGTGTAGCAATAGACTAGGTACTTTTAGTTAGATTGTTAGTACAAAACAACGATCAATGTACAATACCAGAAGGGTTGACTGTTAATCAATGTGTACAGTAGATGTTCAACAGTCTGACTGAGCATTCTCAGCTTAGAATGTTTGTAACCACTGCAGTCGTTGTACAATGTAATAAGTGTTGATCGTTGTGTAATATGATCCTTTATACTTAAAGAACTTGAAAATATTCTTGTAGGTACTAGTCGCATACAAGTCATGCTAAACATGCTACAAGATCCAACCATTTTATATATTGCCTGAAATTAAATAAAAAACATAAATATAAAAGATTACACCCATAGTAGAATTATATGTTTTGTGAGAATAAAAACGAATAACTTTATAATAGTTTGGGCAAACTAATATTAGGATAACTTAGAATTTTTGCGTATCACAAATTTAAAATACGTTTTTTTTCCCCCACTAGTCTGCAAAGTTTTGAGACAGCTCATTCCTTCTGATATCCAGTAAAATATGGTGCTTCCCTATGAGCAGGTTTGTAAGGGAGAACGCTAAAATAATCCCTTGCGAACCTACTTACGTATGTCATGATTTTTATATGGCGAACTCCCACTTGGAAGCACTAGTTTCGGGAAAAATAAGCGCGGGCTTTAACGCATATAACAAGCTGGAATTTCATGGCTCCCAGTTAGCTCACATTACATGTCTATATTAATACGATTAAAAAGTAATAAAATGAGTATTATATAAATCATTTTAAAATTATAAATTCTGTTACCGTTAAAATTTTAGATATATTAATATTAGTATTATTATTATATTATATACTTTCCTAATATTCATGTTTTTATCGCTCCGTGTGCTAGCTCTTCAGAAACAGTTTAATGACTAATTACATGGTGAGTAAGTTTAATTGACACACCAAAACCCCGGGATACGAAAACTTAATTTTGGTTTGTAGAATTCAGTAATAACTCTGTGTTAAAAGATTAGGTCAAAATAAAGAGATATTTAATTTTTAAGTTTGTATTAACTTAAGCGTCTTTTTGATTATTTTTAAGTAAAAGATATCCAAATCACTTTTAAAATTATTTTATTTGTCGAAACTAAACTTTTACAATTCGAAATGTAAAGGTAATAGCCTTCGATTCCGGCTAGCTTTTTATGAACACCTCAAGAGGTCCCCTCTAGGGGTGCCAAACGGGATTGATTTTTACAAATCCCGGGATTCGGGATATTGAAAACTCCGATCCTGGGATCGCTGGATTTCGGTATTAATTTTTTTATAATTTTAAGTTTAAGTAAAACATACTAATATTCATTAGAAAAATTTATTAATCACATCTTACAGTATGAAAAATAAACAAAACAAAAACTATTAACTCATTTTGACCAAATAATTATTTGAGAAAATCAAATTTTTAGTTTTTTTAATTGGATCGTTTTAAAAATTATTCAAAAATATAGAAAAGCTTTGTCATATATATTTTCGATTGTTATGTTGATGAAGAAATATAAATATGTATTTCTCTAGTAGTTCTTCGATTGCATATAATTTTTGAAAATCTGACCTATCGGACCATTAATTTTTTAAATTCACAAAATCTAAAATAATCCAAAATTTATTCTGTTTTCGTTAAAAACACTCAATACTTATCAATAGTATAATGTCAGCGTTGTCACATGGCAATATTAAAAAATGGTCAAAATATGTTTCCAAAAAATTTTAAAAATCGGTTAATTTAAAAAATAAAAATTCCTTATATTTTTAAATAGATCTTACCTTTTTACAAATTTATACAAAATCAATATTTTTTCCAACATTCAGGCCAGATTGATGTCTTCAAACATTGATGTCTTCAAACATCTGGTAGTGGTGCCAGTTTAATAATGGGGCGCTTATAAGCGCCGTTTTTGGTTTTTACCTCCCCCACTCTGACCTTGCCGTCTTGGCCTTCTATTACGCAGACGACTACCCCGGTCAACCACTCTTGGGGCGGGAGATTGTCTTTGTGGACAACCACTACTTGACCGACTATTAGGTTGGGCTCTTCTTTGTTCCATTTGCCCTTGTCCTGCAACCCCAGGACGTAATCCTTGGACCAGGCTCGCCAGAACCTCTGCTTGAGAGCGCAGAGCATGCGCCATCGCTTCAAGCATCGCAGATTGTTCTCGTTGACGTCTCCGACGGATTCTGGCGGCAGCGAACGCAGACCCTCTCCTATTAGAAGATACGCTGGAGTTAGTGCATCCCCGTCGTTCGGGTCTGGAGACAGTGGTGCTATTGGAAGACTGTTGCTTACCGCCTCTACTTCTGCAAGCATTGTTGTAATTTCTTCTTGATTGAGCGACGCATTGCTCGCTGCCCGGGCCTGCTTCACGGTTGCTTCCCATAGTCCCCCGAAGTGAGGAGCTCTGGGAAGTATGAAGACCTTGCACAAGGCTGCGTATGACACGACGTCTTCCTTGCTCCTCTCGAACGCTTGGTACAGCTCCTTGAGGGTTCGGCTGGCTCCTACGAAGTTGGGTCATCAATTTAGGTTTATAGCGGTAACAGTCAACACACTTACGCACAACTTTGCTGCCCTCCTCCCTGGCATTTATAAGCCAAATGTTGTCCCTTGAAAAGGATATCAATGCTTTCGTTCCAGCATGGCAATTATCGAGGTGCAAATTGCGTAAAAGGTAATAAAAGTGGGAATTTCGTATCATACGGTATTGGTGCATTTAGCAACCTCCCACCTACCCTGATTAGTGAAAAGTTTCTGTTTTCTTCCGTGAAATTGTGGATAAAGGGTGTTAACCTTTGTATATTCGACGGTAACACCAGAGATTTCTGCATTTTTCGAATCTCTTCAGAGAATGATTCTCTCTGAATTATTTCCACAAACTTATAGAAGGCCCAATTCATTTCCCTTGCAGTAGAATATTTTGACTTGGAAATTTTACAATTCCTTCCAAAGTCAATGAATCTAAGTAAGCGATTCTCAGTAAGTGATTCTCAGAATCTTCCGATATGAAGATCAATTTTATGAAAATATTTTTCTCAATATCTTCCGGATTATCTCTATTTATAGAATTTTCTACACCCGAAGAGTTTTCGAATTCGGTAAAATTCTCTACTGCAAGAAATACATTAGATCTCCTTATCTCCAAAGATTCATGGTTCTCTGTTAATTTAAAATGATGATTAACAGGCCATTTTGAAATATCGTCGATTAAAAACGAATGACCTTGAAACGAGATTGAATTTTTAAGGTCATCTACGTCACACCCTCTTGAAACAATGTCAGCAGGATTTTGCTTCGTAGGCACATGGCGCCAGAAAGCGCAGTTCGACTATTCCTGAATCTCAGTAACTCTGTTCGACAAGAAGGTTGCGAGGGTGAATGGATGTGTTTTTATCCAATATTAAGTGATTTCTGAATCAGTTCAGAACTTTGCACTCTCGATTTCAAATCTTATCATAGTTCTAATTTGAATCCACAATTTTGCCAAAAGGTGTGCTGCACACAACTCAAGTCTCGAAAGTGAATTCGTCTTGAGTGGTGCGACTTTAGATTTGGCAGTAAGTAGCCGACAAAAGACTCCATTTGAGTCACTGCTCCTTATGTAAATGCAGCACCCATAAGCCCGTGTAATGTTGTGGTATAGGTTGAAGGTAATTTCCTACCTAGCTATTTGTATAGCCGGCGTTTTAAACGCCACTGGCCACTAAATGTTATTGTGCCGGCACTAAGAAAGTGCCAAGGCAAAAGCACTACTGGAGCGCTGGTAAGTTTTTAGTAGAATATAAAACAAACAAGAGCCAATTACTCGGCTTGGTTCGATTCAATAAGGCAATTGATTTTATTTGACAAATTTCCTTGTTTATAAACTAAATTAACGGTATTCTTAAATTCTAATTCCTTTTTTTTGTTTACATTTATTTATGTTTATTTATGTCCTAATTCTCTTACATACTAACATATATTCTAATAACATATGTTTTATTAACATATGTTTTCTAATAATACTGGGATCGGTGATGGTACAATGGTACTCATTACACCCTCACCCTTTAAAAAAAAAATGATTTTTGTTTTTATCCAAAAATCATTTTTAGAAATTTAATTACTAAATACTTACAAAATTATCTCTATAAAAATTTTTTTTTTTTTTTTTTTTTTTTTTTTTTTTTTTTTTTTTTACATTTATTCAATTATATATTTTTTTAACATGTTATTGTGGTATTTTCTTGGCTTACCGCCTATTTCTAAGACAGAATTTATTCCCTGCCTTTCTATTATTTTATATGGCCCATTGTACGGCGCCTGATTTTTCTTTCTATTCACTGTCTTTAATAGAACCAAATCTCCTATCTCTAAACTGAGTGGGTTTATTCTTCTATCCTTATCTACTCTATTGCGTTTTACAATGTCCAGATATTCCCTTGCTTTCTCCAGAGAGAATTTTAGCCTGTGCTTTAACTCATTCGCATAATTTTCCGTGTTATAAAATGTCTCTTGTTTTGTAACTTTGTCATTTGGCAAGTAAGGCAACTTTCCAAAGACTAATTCGTATGGTGTGTAACCCGTATCTACATGCGGTGTGGTGTTGTACGCAAATGAAAAGTAAGGGATCCAAACGTCCCATTCATTGTCCTTGCAATAATTTAATAGAAATTCATTTAGTACTCTATGATTCCTTTCGATTGACCCTAAAGTTTCGTGGTGGTATGGGGCACTAAAAATTTGTTTTATATCCAAAAGACTACAAACTTCTGACATTAGTTGGTTCGTGAATTCAGTGCCCTTATCTGACTTTAGAATTTTAAAATTACCGTACTTCAAAATAAATTGTTCTACTAATGTTCTTGCGACCGTTTTCGCGTCTTTGGTCTCCATAGGGCATGCTACAACGTATTTAGTTAGCTCGCATTGTATGGTTAACACATATCGGTTATAATTTGACAAACGCAAAGGTCCTACTGTATCAATTGATACCGTTTCAAAACTAGTACCTGGCGTATCTGTTATTGTAAATTTCTCTCTTGTATGTCTAATTTGTTTATTTATTTTGCATTGCTTGCAATTTGAAATATATTCCTTTACCATTCTGCTTATATTCTTCCATATGTAGCGTTGTTTAAGTTTCAATACTGTTTTTCTGACACCCAAGTGTCCTCCGTGTGTCGAATCATGATATTCATTTATAAGTTTAATTTGTGTATTTTTGCAAAATATTCTTTCCGGTTCATTATATAATAATATTTTCAAATTCGTTTTCGTTCTCAACTGTAATTCGTTGTATAATTTTTTAAATTTTTCCATGGCCATGGTATTAAATATTCGACTGCTTTTACTTAAAGCCAGTTCGTGTATCCCTAAATTATGCATTTTTGATACCAGCTTCTCCAAAGTCATCATTGTGCTCGATGGATTATCACTGCATCTTGCTATAATTTCATTTTTCGATATATCAATTTGATTGATAGTACAATTTTTATTTATTTCAAACTTAAGTTTTCTCATCTTCTTCAAATCCGATAATGAAGTACAGTCCCAGACAAGAGGTTCATGAGGCCTTTTCCTGGACGTGTATTTTCTATTGTTGGTACCATCAGGGTTATTTGTATTTGCAAGTTGTTTTTGCATGTTTCTGGTTATTGCCAATATAGTCTTATCAGTTTCATCCCTAACAGGGATCATGGCTCTCAAACTTTCGCTATTTAGAACAATCCTGGATAAGGCGTCAGCATTAGTATTCATTTTACCCTTTTTGTATTTTATCTCGAAATCGTAGTCAGATAAATCCATTCTAATTCGCGTCATCTTTGATGATGGATTTTTATGTGTAAAAAGAGATATTAACGGTCTATGATCGGTGATTACTAAAAACTTTCTGCCGTATAGGTATGGTCTAAAGAAATTTATTCCCCAATGAATGGCTAATAGCTCTTTTTCAATTGTGGGTTTGTTTATATCGTGCTTGGATAGAGATTTACTCGCATACGAAATTGGTAGATCTTTGCCAATCTCGCCTTGCGATAAGACTGCACCTAGAGCATAATTTGACGCATCTGTGGTTAAAATAAAAGGTTTGTCAAAATTGGGGTATTGAAGTATTGGTGGTTTCATTAATTTCTCTTTTAGTGTGACAAACGAGTCTTGACAACTTTTATCCCATTGAAAAGGTTTGTTCTTTTTCAATAGAGAATTCAACGTTTTTGCTATTTCAGCGAACCCTGGTATAAATCTACGGTAGTAATTGCAAAAAGCTACAAACCGCCTTACTTCGTCTTTGTTCGTTGGTACTGGATAATTTCTTATAATATTGTATTTGGCCGGATCTGTTCTTATACCCTCGTTGGTTATAAGATGTCCTAAATAAACTACTTCTGGTTTTAGAAAACTGCATTTACTTGCATTTAGCTTCAGATTATATTTTCTCAATCTCTGGAATACCTTTGTTAAGTTGTCGTTGTGGTGCTTCAAACTGCATCCGAATATGATAATGTCATCGACATAAATAAAAGCTTCAGCATCTAGGCCACTTAGTGCTATTGTTAGCATTCGTTGAAAACTGTTCGAGGATATTTTCAATCCAAAGGGTAGTCGCTTAAATTGGTAATGGCCGTTACCTGTAGAAAAAGACGTCAACGGACGCGAGTCCTTATGTAAATTTATTTGGTGGAAAGAGCTGGTCATATCCAGTGTTGAGAAATATTTGGCTCTGCCAAGTTTGTCCAGAACGTCCTCTAATCTCGTTAGCGGGAATTTGTCATTGACTATTTTCTCATTTAGTCTGCGAAAGTCTACGACCAATCGCCATTTTCTGTTATCATCAGAAGATTTTTTTGGTACAACTAGTAGTGGTGAGTTATATGGACTAATTGAAGGTTCAATTATGTTGTCCGCTAATAATTCGTCGACCTGGTTATTTATCTCCTCCATTTGTGTTTGTGGTAGTCTATAATTTTTTATATATACCGGTGTCGAGTCTGTAGTTTGTATTCTTTGTGTATAAAAGTTATTAACGCTTAGTTTCTCACCAGGAAGATGAAAAATATCTTGAAATTCTCTGCAAATGTCAGCCAGAGATCTTTTCGCATATGGGTCACTTCCCCCAATATTCAAGATGTCCAAAAGTATTTTTGCTCTGTCATCCTCTCTACGATGCTGTATTTTTGTATGATAAATATTGTAGTTCTTTAATGGTTTTATTTCACAATCTAAATTATGTAATATTATATCTTCATTTGTTGTATTCAATAATTTGACGTGCGCCACTCCCTTTGCGGGTATCAAGCTATTCCCTAAAAACAATCCCTCAGCTATTTCCTTATTTAATACAATGCTTTCCTCATCTACTTGTATATTAAGTGGAGTAACTACTTCTGACCTTGCTGGTATTATAATGTGTGTTTGATGAGTTGTTTTCGAATTGATCGGAAGGGTGACATCCTGTTCATTAATATTGAAAGTTATTGTAAACGTTTCGAAATCTATCTTGCACATATATTTAATTAACATATCTCGCCCTATTATTCCATCCGTTTTAATAGGAAAACTATTATCGACAATATAAAAGTTATGATTAATACTTTCTGTTGCAATTATTAAATCTAAATTTGCTGTGCCTATTGAATTTATTATCTCACTTGTGATTCCAGATAATCCAACTGTATCTGATGTATCTATTTCTGACACATTTCTACTTTTGCATATCGAAATATCCGCTCCTGTATCTATCAAAAATGTTAAGTTCTCATTTATATTGCTACATTTTATAGTTATGTTTAAATTCATACGATTTGAAATATAAAATATTCTTAATTTTGGCCTCTCTGGGCAACATTTTATATTACCCGGCCCTAACAGTTTCCCTCATCGGCATTATAATGGAATGACCGATATGTATTGTTACGATTTCTATTCGCATTATTATTAATGTTGTAGTTGCTCCTGCTATCATTTTTCCTATAATTGTTGTTTCCATTTATGAAATCATTGTTCGTACCATTATTGTTTCTGTAATTAATGTTTGTACCATTATTGTTTCTGTAATTATTATGAGTACTATTACTGTTCCTGTAATTATTGTTCGTACCATTATTGTTTCTGTAATTAATGTTTGTACCATTACTGTTTCTGTAATTATTATAAGTACCATTACTGTTCCTGTAATTATTGTTCGTATTATAGTTGTTTCTGTAATTATTGTTTTTGTTGAATCGGTTCTTTATATGAAATACGTCTCTACTTTCGAGCCCTAAACTTTTCTCTGCCGTCATACATCTTTCTACCGCTTCATTAAAACTTTTTGGTACATTCGCCAATAGAATTTGTTGGTAATCACTATTTACACCTTTCATGAATATATTAAGAGCAACACTATCACTCATCTTATATATTGCATCTTTAGCCTCTTGGGATGGATTCGATAAGTCCTTAATTTCAAAATTGCTTAGCTGATCTGAAAGTTCAGAAATTTTCTCCCTAAAGTCAGATATGGTTTTGTTGTTCTGACTGACAGTTCCCAACTCTGTCAAAACTTGCTGTAACGTTTTGGGATTAGGGTAAGCCCTCTCTAGTGCCGTTTTCAATTCTAAAAACGTAGTCGGTCTGTTTGAACGACCTAAAACACCACGAACCTGAGATGTCAATTTGAAATTGTAGACGTACTTAATAAATGTTTCTCTGTCTTCATTTTTTGTTAAATTGTGTAACAATTCTGTTTGCGTTACAAAATCTTCCACATGTTTGTACGAACCTTTAAAAACTTGTAGGTTTTTACCCACCATATTAATGTCAAAACTAGCCATATTTGGTAAATTGCCGTCTTGCAAATTATCGTTTAAAATTTCCTCTTTAATATTTAAATTTTCTACAATTTCTTTTATCTCCTTATATAAAATTTCAAATTTCAATTTAAGTTCTCCGGTTCCTTTTTCTTTATCTTCTTTACAAAAATTTTCTACACTTTGTTTTAATGCTTCAAGCCTTGCTAATTTTGTTTCCTGATATGTTTTTCCATATTCTCTATTTTTACTTTTTTTTAAATTCAATTTGAGTTTTTCTAACTCCTCAATATATTCCTCTATTACATTCATTTACAAAGCCTGTAAACCAAGAAGACCGCAAAATTAATAATTATATAAAAATAAATTTTAATGATTTATAAAATAATATTAAAATGACAAATTTCAAATGAAATGATAACAGAATATCTAAGAAATAAGAATAATAAATCAATTATTTCAAAAAAAAAAATGGTCGGTATGTCAAAACAATTCTAAGGTGACGATATCTCAATATTATAGCTGTGTTTAGTAAACACTGTTTACTATCAAAAATTACAACTGTGTAACTGTGTAACAACGGCCAATATTTTTTTTGTATTCTCTTTGTTGTGACAAACGTCAAAATCAAGAATTGTAATTTAATTTATTTAAACGTGGTTTCTTCTTTTTTTTTTTTATTTCCAAAGTGTTTTTCTTATTTATAAATGTTTAATAAAAAAATATTTACATGTTTATATGTAAAATTAAGTGTTTTTCAATTGAATAACACAATTGTGTTAAAAAAATATTGTATAAATTCATAAAAAAAAGTAAATGAAATTGAATTTTTTTTGTTATTATTTATTTCATTATTAAAATGTTTTTTTTGTTTTCTTTTTAATTTTTATTCTTGTTGGCCTTTAACTCGATGGTTATGGCATCGATTTGCTGCCAAATTTCGGTGGCCCGCTCCCAAGACGGCGGTGTCTCCGATGAAACGATGGCTTTTAACGAGGCCAATTTCTTCCGCAGTTTAACAATTCTGCCTGCTCTTCTCCTCTTTGGTTTCTCTGTTGGTGGGATCGCAGTCAATTTTTGTTCCGCGTTCCTCTGCTGCCGTTTGAAATAGTCCTCAATGGACAGTGGTTGAGGCTGCTGTTTCAAATCCGCTGCTGGGCTTATAGGAGCTGTCCGGTAGTCATTTCCTATGACTGGCACAGATCTCGTCTCCAGGTTGTGCGTCGATGCCTGTATCGAGTTTGGCAGGATCGCCATGTAATGTTGTGGTATAGGTTGAAGGTAATTTCCTACCTAGCTATTTGTATAGCCGGCGTTTTAAACGCCACTGGCCACTAAATGTTATTGTGCCGGCACTAAGAAAGTGCCAAGGCAAAAGCACTACTGGAGCGCTGGTAAGTTTTTAGTAGAATATAAAACAAACAAGAGCCAATTACTCGGCTTGGTTCGATTCAATAAGGCAATTGATTTTATTTGACAAATTTCCTTGTTTATAAACTAAATTAACGGTATTCTTAAATTCTAATTCCTTTTTTTTGTTTACATTTATTTATGTTTATTTATGTCCTAATTCTCTTACATACTAACATATATTCTAATAACATATGTTTTATTAACATATGTTTTCTAATAATACTGGGATCGGTGATGGTACAATGGTACTCATTACACCCGAATTGAGGCATTAGCAAAGCCATGAATTTGCATATTTGCTGAAGAGGTAGTGTGGACGAATCTTGGAATTTTAATTGAATCAATTTTCAACAAATTACACTTGAGGTTATCCCATGCTCTATCTAGTCGCATATGTATTGATTCATCCCAGTCAAGTTTCTGAATCCAAAGTTCTTGAAGCAACATTGTGGATTTTGTTATAATTAGGCATACAAGTCCGAGAGGATCAAACAACCGAGTAGAAACAGACAAAATGTTTCTTTTTGTTCCCTTAAGATCACGAAAATTATTTTCCAAATGAAACTCAAATGAATCATTCTTTGGAACCCAATGTTTCGGAATCATCATGCAATAATTTTTCATTGCAATTGGAAAAATTTAAATTTAAATTTGATCTCGAATAGTTACAAGTTCTTGAACACTATCGGCACCAGTTAGCAAATCGTCAACATAAAAATCATCGCTAAAAACAATGCAGCAGAAGTGCCATAAGTCACAGTATTCAAACGAAACACCTGTAACGCATCAGATGGATTCTGTCTCCAAAGGACTAGTTGTAAATTTCCATCATGGTCGCTAACCAAAACTTGGCGACACATTTTTTCAATATAAGCAGTGATAACATATTTATGAAATGGATAACCGATCAAAGTCGAATATAGTTCTTCTTGCACAGTAGGCCCAAGCATTAAGAAATCGTTAAGCGAAGTTCGACTCGAAGCATCAAAAACTACACGAAGTTTTGTAGTCGTGCTTTGAGGACGCAAAACGCACTGGTGCGGAATAAAATAATGAGAAATATTCGGTATTTGATTGTCCGTAATAGACATATGACCTAAGTCGACATACTCTTTCATAAAATCGTAATACATTTCTCTCATATAATGGTCTTTTGAGAACTCTACGTTCAAGCGCCAGAAATCGCCGCTTAGCGTATCATAGGAAGCTCCTAAAAAATTAGGATTCGATTTGAAAGGAGTCCTGACGGTAAAAGTCGTACCGAATTCATAAACTTGTCTTCACATTTCCGTTGCTCCTCACTATAAATAACTGTTGATTCGATCGAGCATTCTTCCAATTCCCAGAACTTTCGAACAATTGAATCAACAGATTCCTCGTTTTTAATTGTATTGCTAAGGTGGCAAACACGTGAAATCGAGCCCTTTGAATGATTGTGTTTCCCAACCACAATCCAGCCAAGAGACGTTTTCTGAAGAACTGGAAGGTTTGGATGAGACCTAATTTGCCCAACGCATAATAGATCAAAGAAAACTTCACCACCAATTAATAAATCAGCCCCTTGTGGTACATCAAAGCAAGGATCTGCCAATTTAATATTCCTCGGAATATTTTATTCCGTTCGCGGAATTTCGCGATTCGGCTGGCAGCCAGAAATTTTCAGTCTGCCTCCTTCTCGTTTCATTCTAAGTCTCTGTGCAAGTTCCCCGGTTATCATATTAACTTGAGAACCAAAAGAGCTCTAGCCAGGATATAATTCCCAGAACTGGTTCTCACTTGGATTACTGCTGTGGCAAGAATGACATTTTTATTCACAGATGCATGATGCACCGAAGCTTGAGAACAAGAAGGCTGCTCGGACAAATAATTCACAAAACGAATTTTGAACAGTGCTCGCATTTTGAGTCTCTGAACTGTAGCGATGTAAAAGTTTATTGTGTGCCCCATTGCAAACTCTGCACTTCTGAGTATTACACTTTTCTACGGTATGACCTTTTTTATAAAGTCAAATCTTTGAAGCACTGCGGCAAAAGAAGTGTATGTTGCTCGGTTCCACAAAATAAGCATTTATTAGTGGACTGTTTTTTGGCAGACTGTTTCGAAATCGATAGAGATAGTGATGTTCTAGAGGTTTTCTTAGGCGCGTTGTCGGGTTTATGCCGCGAAGTTTTAGACCTTGAACCCGAAGATTCATCAGCCGCTATATGCTGATAGCGTCTGTTTAACACAGCCTCACAGTTAGACCACAATGGGAGCTTTTCGAAGTCAAGCTGTTCATCCCACTTGGATTTAGTGACTGGATCAACTTTTGACATCACTAAATGAATTAAAATGGCGTTAGACATCTTTTTATCATCACCAATAGAAAGCAATGATTTATAAATAGCAGTGACTGTATCAATCATGCTTCTCAAAGCAATAGCCGAAGGTTTAGAGATCACCGGAAGATCAAAGAGTCTCGAAATATTATCGGAAAATATCAAACATTCATTGTCGTAAACCTTTTTTAAACTAGCTAATGCTTTGTGGTAATTCTCCTCCGAAACTCGAAAAGCTTGGACTGTGCCCAAAGCTTCATTCGCCAAGCATGATATTAAATGATTGAACTTTTCAATGTCAGATAACATGGGATCATTGTGGACCAAATCCTCAAAAAGACTTATGAAATTTTTAAATTCATAATATTTCCCGCTGAATTTAGGGAGTTTTATATTTCGAAGCCCAGAACGGTGAGTTTGCATCATAAAAGAATTTTTAGGCAATCTCGTTCTTCTATTTTTGGCCTGAAGACTCAATAAAAGAGACTTCGTATTCACACAAAGATCTTCAAGTTCATTTCATCCAATTGCGACTGATACTCCATTGCCTGAGCTATATGTTCTTTTAATATTTCCAGACGTCAGTCTATCTCAAAGGGATTGAATGAAATAGTTTTTTCTATAATAGATTTACGAATTCTTGAAATACTTTCAATCACCTTGGCTTTTTTCTGTATCAATTTAGATAAATCCGCTGATACAGGAGTATTTTGGTGTTTTTTACCACCAGCCATATCGGAAAAACCACAAAAATTCAATAAAATTAAAATAAATATCAATAAAAAGCGGAAAAAGTTTCCGAATTTTCGCAAAACCTAATTTCCCAGATAATTCGCAAATAAATTAAGGTTTAACTCGAAAATTGTATATAAAAATCAATAAAAACTTATAAGATACACAGCGCTCAACAATAAATGTGTATCCAGGATATATCAAAACGTTAAAAATGAAGATTGTTGTATTGTCCAAATATTATGGAACGAAAATCAACAAAAATTTATCAATCTTCCGAAATTATAACAATTTATTTTTGGAACTGGGTTTGTAAATAAAATCTTTCCAATAAACCAGAAAAGAAATAATCAAGTACGCAATATAAGAAAAATCTATATGAAAAAAATATGTAATTAGTTTTTGGTGATATTTCAACACACAATTTAGATCGAAAAATATTCAAATGAATTGGAACACCGAAAATTAGTAGTTGATTTCGGATTTATAATATTCAACACCACGCTCAATTCGTTCACAATAAATTAAAAATACACAATTATTGGCAATTTTTTACAAAAAAAAATAATAATTTCGCATTAAATTCAATTTTAGTCCTAAATTGTTATTAAATTTCACAAAAAATTATATTAATGTTATCACTTTGTTTCATTTATCTACGGAATTATTCAATTAAAATTAATAAACCTCGTTTAGAACCAATCAAACCACTTAACAAGCCTTTGGCAAAGTTTTAATTAAAAACCAAATACTTTACCAAGTTCCTTATGGAAATTATTCTTAAAAAACTGTTCAGATGTAGATATACAATAATTATTTTAATTTTCACTCACAGTTACCTAGCCTTTTACAATTCCCAAAAACTTAATTTACAGTGCTGGATGCACTATAGTGTAAAAGCACCTTTGTGGTTGATCTGGTAGCACTAAATGGTTTGTTTATAGTGGCCACACTAAATGCTTCTTTAATGAGTATGGCAGCACAATACGAATAGAATTGAAACAACAGATGATCGACAACAAAACAACATTTTTGTATGTGAAATAATCGAGAAAAATAACAAAACAACTAAAGGGTTGCCAATAGTAAATAAATTCATGTAATAGATTAACATCTTATTTAAGAATTCATGTTAAGACGTAAGTTCAGTTTTAAAATTAAGTCCAATATACATTTAACTAAAACCAATTATTAACTGATTATTAAAAAAAAAAGGTAACTTAAAAAGGTAAGTGCAAACAAAAATTATTAAAAAAAGGGTGACCCAACTTTTGAAACCGATGTCTTCCGATCGGGATGAAATTTGCACCAAAGTTAGTCAACATTTCTGCCATCATTCTCAGAATTACTTTTGTCTTCATCTGGAATATCTTCAACGTAAAGCTCATTACTATTCAAATCCGGTAATTCTTTCAACTCTCCGAGCTCTTTCCTGCATGATCCACAAAGGAGCCGTAGACATTGTGAAGATTAATTATGTAAGAAATTATGTAAATAACACACGTCTAAACTTTAACGCTGTTTCTAAAAAACTGATTTCCGAATGTCTATAGAATGACAATAAACAGTTTTTTAAGACAAAGTTACTAATAATAATAAAAATAAACAGCCTGCTAATTTTTACCTTTTCAACATAGTGTTAAAATAAACATAAATCTCGATGTATATAAAAACAAAGAACTAATATAAACTAAATGTTAATTTCTACCTCTTCTAACACTTTTTAAAGTCAAGTGTCATAAAATAATAAATAAACTGGTATTTCTGGATTACTAATAATAATAAAACTAAAATACCTGTTAATTTTTACCTTTTCCACATAATATTAAAATAAACTACATGTTAACTTCTACCTCTCAAAACACTTTTTAAAGTCAAGTGTCATAAAATAATAAATAAACTGGTATTTCGGAGAATGGTCATAAAATATTTCCACCTGAATCAAAAACTTGTCTCTGGGGAACCTGATATTTTGACAATAAAAATCACAGTTAATATTACGTGCGCTTAAAACTTCCTATAGGGTTGCGAAAAAAAGCAGCAATGAAAGGCAGATACAAGATTCAGAAAAAATGTTGGGATTTTAACATATTGTGGGTATTACAGTATCGAGGGTATAAAAGTTTAGTTAGGTATGTTACATACCTTCGGAAAGGTTAATTTGTCTAGTTTCTCAGTAGAATTTTTATTTTTAAGGTTATAGAAACACATACACACAAAATGGTTCAAAATAGTGCATATGCTAAAAATTCAAAAAGCTTCGTCTTGAGTTACAAAACATTTATTTTGATGGATATCCCACTCGCATCCCACTAAGTGGCCAAAAAGTTCTTAAAGGAAAAGGCCTAAGCTTTTTTTTGAGCAAAAAAAAAAAAAAATAATGGGCATATTTTGAAGAAAAAAAGTCAAAAAAGTTTTTGATGTTGAAAAAAAAAAATAGTCAAAAACTTTTTTTTTAATATTTTTTTCCGAATGATTGAAGAAATAGCTATCTGAACTAGTTAGGACAAATTTTGCTAAGATAATAAGTTACGTGAATGAGAAAAAACACCTGTTTGGCCAAAATGTTAAATTTTGACCCCCTCTAACTCAGAGAGTTCTTGAACGATTTTGTTAAAAAATTGTGTCTACTACTATCCACTAGGACTAACCTTGGTGCAAATTTCATCCCTATCGGAAGACATCGATTTCAAAAGTTGGGTCACTTGAGATGAAATATATTATATTAGATACATGGGGAATGGAAATGTTTTCCAAACAAAAGTATATTACCAGCATTTATATTTAAAGCATTTATATTTTCAGCAACAACTACGTGCAGATCAAAACATTTTTCAGTTTAGGAGATTAATGTGGGCACGTGCTATTTAAATATTTTAACTAACATTTTAAACATTAATAAGAATTAACTTTCTTTTTTTAATGTTTGTAATAATTTTCCAGTAACAAACAAGCTTTTATATAAATAACTACAACAAATTGTATTTTATAATTATAAATTAGCTAAACCAGTTAAAGTTATAAATAAATAACACAGTCTTTTATAATAATCCGAACATTTATTGCTTACTTAAACTATAAAAATGTAAGTTAATGAGATTTAGGATCACATTGCAATAAACGGACTATTGATGGATCGCTTTTCGCACATTCTATAAATTCTTCTAAACTTAATTTTCCATCTTTGTTTCGATACATTTGTCTAAATATTTTATCAGTCCTTTTTTCTTGTGTACTTTCGTCTTCGGGCATTTTCATGACAGATCCAACCATTTTATATATTGCCTGAAATTAAATAAAAGACATAAATATAAAAGATTACACCCATAATAGAATTATATGTTTTGTGAGAATAAAAACGAATAACTTTATAACAGTTTGGGCAAACGAATATTAAGATAACTTAGAATTTTTGCGTATCACAAATTTAAAATACGTGTTCCCCCCCCCCCCCCCACCATTTTAACTCATATCCAGTAAAATATGGTGCTTCCCTATGAGCAGGTTTGTAAGCGAGAACGCTAAAATAATCCCTTGCGAATCTACTTACGTATGTCATGATTTTTATATGGCGAACTCCCACTTGGAAGCACTAGTTTCGGGAAAAATAAGCGCGGGCTTTAGCGCATATAAAAAGCTGGGATTTCATGGCTCCCAGTTAGCTCACATTACATGTCTATATTAATACGATTAAAAAGTAATAAAATGAGTATTATATAAATCATTTTAAAATTATAAATTCTGTTACCGTTAAAATTTTAGATATATTAATATTAGTATTATTATTATATTATATACTTTCCTAATATTCATGTTTTTATCGCTCCGTGTGCTAGCTCTTCAGAAACAGTTTAATGACTAATTACATGGTAAGTTAAATTGACACACAAAACCCCGGGACACGAAAACTTAATTTTGGTTCGTAGAATTCAGTAATAACTCTGTGTTAAAAGATTAGGTCAAAATAAAGAGATATTTAATTTTTAAGTTTGTATTAACTTAAGCGTCTTTTTGATTATATTTTAAGTAAAAGATATCCAAATCACTTTTAAAATTATTTTATTTGTCGAAACTAAACTTTAACAATATAGGCCAAACGGGATTGATTTTTACAAGTCCCGGGATTCGGGACATTGAAAACTCCGATCCTGGGATCGCTGGATTTCGGTATTAATTTTTTTATAATTTTTAGTTTAAGTAAAACATACAAATATTTATTAGAAAAATTTATTAATCACTTCATACAGTATGAAAAATAAACAAAACAAAAACTATAAACTCATTTTTGACCAAATAATTATTTGAGAAAATCAATTAGATCGTTTTAAAAATTATTCGAAAATATAGAAAAGCTTTGTCATATATATTTTCGATTGTTATGTATTTCTCTAGTAGTTCTTCTATTGTATATAATTTTTGAAAATCTGACTGTTTGTACGAAAATCGAAAACAAGAAAATGAAAACACCGCTGATTTGTGTACTTGTTGCAAAGGTTTATAAAGCAATGATGCTTTACCATTTTTATTAGTAAGAACAAACTAGAAAACAATAGAAAATATGACCCGTTATAAATTGAGCAAAGAAATTTAGTGTTATTTACATTTGATATATTTGATGATTGTAGCAAGGAAAAAAAAACACTTGAGTGATCGAGTACTTTAAAAGAATAAATTTATAATTATAAAATAAAATAAATTAGAGTAAAATGGAGTGCTATTCTGATCTAACATACTGCCCCCATTGAAAGGCACTTTCAAATATTTTCTTCACTAGGTATAGGTGCAACTTTATGAATAGACCTTCGAAGAATGCCCTTTGGTGTTTTTAGATCTACGACTCTGTCTTTGCCATCGCGGCCGGGAATAGCTTTGATGACTCGAGCTAGAAGCCATTGCTGAGGAGGAATGTTGTCTTCATGTACGATGACTAAAGCACCCTCTTGGATATTTGTTGAAGACTTAAACCATTTAGCCTTTTGTTGTAAACTTAAGACGTAGTCACGAACCCATTGTTGCCAAAATTGTTGTTTTAAAAAGGTGACTAGTTGGAAACGTTTCAGATAATTGACATTTTTGGAGTTGTTTAAATGTTCATCTGGTAATGCCATTAAGGATGAGCCAATTAGCAAGTGTGCCGGAGTTAAAGCTTCGCCATCATTTGGATCATCATATCGAGGAGCTAATGGCCGAGAATTTAAAATAGCTTCCACTTCAAAAAGTACTGTTTGTAGTTCTTCATACGTAACACCTGCCTTTGATATGTTTTTTTATCAAAAGCGTTTTTGTTGACTTAACGGCCGACTCCCAAAGGCCACCAAAATGGGGAGAACGAGGAGGGATGAAGACAAATTTGAAGCCAGTTACAGAACTATATTGCATCACATTTTTAATGTTAGCTTCATCGAAAAAACGTTGTTTAAACTCCTTAAGTTTTTTGTTGGCACCAACAAAATTCGTGGCGTTATCACAATATTGCCTTTGGGGTATGCCACGACGACCTATGAACCTTTTAAGACAAAGAAGGAAATTATTAGTAGATAGATCCGAAACAAGTTCTATATGAATAGCTTTAGACGAAAAACAAACGAAAATAGCTACGTATGTTTTATATGGTGGTTTTCCTCAAATACGTGTAGAACGGACCACAAAAGTCTACACCAGTGACAAAAAAAGGACGTTGAACTTTCAATCTATCTGCAGGAAGATCGCCCATAATCTGTTGCAATAGTCTAGGCTTATATTTGAAGCAGTGTACGCAATTACGCACCACTTTCCTTACGATGTCTCTACCGTTGATTGCCCAGACTTGTTGTCGAAGAATACCGATGAGAGCCTTTGGGCCAGCATGTAAATGCTTGCGATGAAGGTGTTCGATGAAAAGTTGAATGAAACGATGATTTGGTAAAAGTGCAGGAAATTTAGTGTTGTACGGTAAATCTGAATTTGCTAGCCGACCACCAACTCTAACAATGATTAAAGTTGAATTGCAGCATTGTACCTTGTCGAGAAACGGTGACAGTTTTTGAAGGCTTGGTTTCAAACCCTTTCTTTTGTTGAGCATATTAATTTCATCTTTGAATGCAGTTTGTTGAATGTCATACACAATTCTCCAAAACGATGATTGCAGTTCTTCCGATGATATAAGAGAGTTACGATTTGATTTGTCAAAAAAGCGATGAATGTATGCGATGATACGAAGAATACGAAGATACGAAGACTGCCGATAAATGATTTGATGAATAATAGTTTCGACGACAATAGATGTACTAAAAATGGATTTTCTCATTTCCGTTTGGGGTAGGTCGACGATTTCACTGTTGTTTTTAGGCCACTCGTTTTCATTTCTGAGAATAAATTCTGGACCGCTAAACCAAATTGTGGATGCTAATTCATTTGCAAGACAGCCTCTAGAAACCACATGGACTAAGTAAACCGAGAACATCAAAAATTTTTGCAACAACTGATAAAACAGTTCGTTTTGTGGGAACTTCAACGATTGTAGCATCGAAACGAAAACAGAAAACATCTTCTTTTAGTTTCCAAGCCATTCCAAGAGTTTTAGTAATATTTTCATCATTTGTTTCTAAAGGCATTTCTCCAGTAGATTGGGTTAATTCTGCACAATTTGAATTCCACTTGCTCAATTCAAGGCCAGCTTTTTCCAAAATTTGTATCAGTTCAGATTTTTTTGTAGAGAGTTCTACAATATCATCTGCCCCCGTGAGAAGATCATCAACATAAAAGTCGTGTTTGAGAACTTCAGATCCAATAGGAAACAAGTCTTTGTAAAAATCAGCAATAAAAAATAAACTTCTTACGGCAAGAAATGGAGCGGCGGAAGTTCCATAAGTCACAGTGTTTAAATGGTATAAACTTATAGGATCGTTGACGTTACTTCGCCATAAAATGAGCTGGAAGTTTCGGTCTCTATCATCCACCAAGAATTGTCTATACATTTTACAGATATCTGCCGATAATGCAAATTTATTAAGTCGTAAAGAAAAAATTGTTGTTATTAAATCCTGTTGTATAGTAGGCCCGACCATTAACGTTTCATTGAGCGAAACATTGCTAGATGTGAGGCATGACGCGTCGAAAACAACTCTGAGTTTTGTTGATAAACTTTGAGGACGAAGAACACAATGGTGTGGAATTAGATAGTGAGAAAAGTTGAGCTTATCAAAGGAAACAGGTGACATGTGGCCTAGACTAATATACTCGTTCATAAAATCAATATACATTTTTTTTAACATGTCATCTTTTAAAAGTCGCTTTTCAAGAAAAATAAAACGTCGGCGACCAGTATCAAAGGAATTACCAAGTTTATTAATAGTAGACTTAAATGGCAAACGTACCTGAACCTTTCCAGATGAGTTGAACGTAGTGTTTTCCACGAAATGCTGCTCGCAAAAATCTTCTTCTTCCGTTCTTATAGGCTTGGATTTTTTAAATTCCTCAATTTCCCAAAAGGCTTTCAACAGATTATCCAAGTCTTGATGTTTTGTGGTAACATTACACGTTAGAGAACGATGTTGTTGTTGATTATTTACTTGGAATTGTGTAAAGTTGTGTGATGTGAAATACGACAAAAACGGCACCGAAAGTTTGAAGGACATTTTGCCATAATATGTCCCTTTCGCAGGCAATTAATGCAAAGACTTGAGCTTTTAACAAATTCAAAACGACGAGGTACAGGTAAAGCTAGGTATGAAGGACAAGATCCAATAAAATGTTTATTATTTTTGCAAAATTCACTACTAGGACGCCTAGTATTAGGTTTGAATTTATGACTACGTTATTGAAAAGACTCTATTTCAGCTGTACGACTTTCAAGAAATTGACAGCGACGATTGAGAATGGAATAACAATCATTCCATGAAGGCAAAGCGTTGAAATCTTGTTTTTCATCATAATTTTTTTTTGAATCAGCATCAATTTTCGAAAGTACGATATGAATAATCATTGCGTTCATAACATCAAGCTCTGATCCTAATGAAAGAAGCGAACTACGAAGACTGTCAACATTATCCAGAATTGAACGCAAAGACGTAGCATTAGGTTCGGTGATAGGAACAATTGAAAACAAAGCATTGACGTTGTCGATGAATATTAATGATTTGTTATCATACCCTTCCTTTAACATCTCCAAAGCCAATTTATAATTTGACTCAACCACTTGAAATGGCTCAATAACTGCTAACGCTTGACCAGATAAAGAATTTAATAAATAATTAAATTTGTCAATAGTTGGGATATTTGAATCCTCATTGACCAAAGTATTAAACGAGCTGATAAATCGTGTGGATTCCGCATACTTTCCATCAAATTTCGGAAGTTTCAGTTGCCGCAAACGACTATGATGCGAAAACGGTGCATTTGTCACGTTCAACAAACTTTGTTCAACATCGCTATGTCTACGCTTTTTATTCATAAGAGTAATCAAAGCTGCCTTAGCCGTAATAAAAAGCTCTTCCAGATCCGATCGGGTAATATCACCTGGATCTAGTTTTTCAATTTGGGATTGAATGTAGCTAATTTGCTTGAAATATGATTCCAGATTTTGCAATCGGCATTCGAGTATGGTATAATCAGACGAAGCACCGTCTTTTTCTATTTTTACCTTCATTTGCGTAATATTCCGTTTCATTGTAGACCGTTGTGTCTTTAATGAAGCTAGATTTTCAGTTTCCCCTTTATCGGTACTCATTTCTAACTGAAATTGTTTAAAATTAGTATTAAATTAAAAAATATACAAAATGTACAAATTCTTTTTATAAAAAGTACAAAATTAATAAAGTACCAACTGATGACCAAATTTCCCAACACTGACAATGTGTAAACAAACCAACTCAATGTACACGTATGTTTGTGTGTGTGAGACTGCTGAGAGTAAACCAGTGATGTTTTTTTGTTTTGGGCCAAATGGACAATTTAAAAGGGCCAAAATACCATTGATAGGGCCACAGGGATGAAAAAGTTAGTACTATTGAACTTTTTTTTGTTACTATTTGACCGGAAAAGTACCATGGTACTCCTTTGACTCTTTTAGTACTATTTACATATAAATAAAAATTAAGATTTAGTTTGAATTTTAACGTCTTTTTCACACAATTGCAATTAAAATAAAACTATAATTAATATGCAATTTTATTTAATTTTAATTGTGAAAGACGTGGTAGAGAAGAATGAGTGTATTTTCTAAAAATCATAACTACATTGTAAATTTTCAATTTTTCTGAATCAGACTGCGCAGCTTCTGGTATTGAACCTTCGTCAGTGACCCTGTTTTTTTTTTGAATAATGTAATATTTGTTATGTTTTTATATGTTCGATTGCGTCTATATGAAATTTTCTGTGCAATCACTGACCGTGGTATAGATAAACTGATTTCGAATGCCACATGCACTCGCACCACACGTTAGATAGAGCGCTTTAGCGCACTGATCTTTCGTCAGGTTTTGTTGAGATTAAAACTAGTTTTATTCAATACACGGTGTTTTTGTTCTTGCATACATAATCTCAGAAGTACAACTCCAACAACACAACAGTTCTGTTTTTAGAAACTTCAGAGAAACTTCAAGATTCAACATTTAATTAAATTACCCATTCATAAATTAACATTTATCAAATGTATTTATTTGGATCCAATCGTTGTAAATGGAATTGATTAAAGATGATTTTTTTTGAGTTCGAGTAAAAAAAAAGTGTTCGAAAAGTGAAAAATAAATGTCTTAAAAAGTACAATTGAAAAAAGGCCATTGCCAACATCTCAAATTTGCATTGTGATTCTAAAATCGAATGAGTAATGAAATGATTTCCTTGCAAAAAATGTGAATTTAAGAAATAGTCTGATAATCTTTATAAATTCTGTAACTAAAATCAACTAAATTTTGTTTTTATATGCAAATAAATTTTAAAAACGTTAATTTATATTAAAAACTTGTATTTAGTACTATGAGGGTCGAAAAAGTACTATTTGTTATGCTGGTTGATACTATTTGAAAATCCCATTTATCATCCCCGTAGGGCCATATTTTTTAAAAATTTCGATTATTACATTTTTACTAAAATAAAAATAATATTAATTTGTTAATTAGAGTTCGTCATTTTAATGCTTTTTTAAAAATGCAAGACAAACCCCTCTGACAATAAAGCTTAACATATTTTATCAATTCTCATAAATTATTTCCGCTCTTGCTATAACATAACATTTTTAAAAAGCCTCCAAAAAAAAAACACATTTTTTTTAATAAAAAATGAATTGCGGCACTTCTTTTAAAAATTTGGACAAATATAAAAAAATTTAAAAATGTTATCGTCCTGCATTCAAAAATTTTAAAACCAGACCTCCGGGTACCAAAATATATGATTTTGAATGCGATTTTTAAAAAAATTAAAAAATTAAAACTCCCCGTTTTTCATTCTCTAAGGAACTAGCATATGCACTCATCGAATAAAAAATCAGGCAAATTTCATACAAGTCTGAACTAAACGGTTTAAAGTAGTTAGTTCAATTTTGAGCTGAAAGGGCCAAAATAGATAAGCAAGTACCACAGGGCCATCAAGCAGTCAAAAGTGCCACAAATGGCCCTATTGTGCCACGTTTTGCATCACTGTAGTAAACTCTTAAACACACAAGCAACTGCTCTCGATGAATCCGTGTAAGTATGGAAGTTTGAGCAAATGTGCAGGTGTATTTGTACGATGTTACAAAGCGATGATGACGTTGATGTTGATGAAACAGCAGAGGAGGTTGGTGGCTAGCAATTCAGTTGAAGATAATGATGACTATAAAATACGATGACGATGCAGTTTGATGATGATGAAGTTTGATGATGATGAAGTTTGATTTATTTATTTCTTTCGCAAATAATTTTAACTTTTTCTTTTCAGAAATTTGGTTTTTAATTTACTTTTAACTTAAAACACTTAACTTTTCCTTTTTTTTAACAGAACTATTATTAATTAATTAATTAATTAAAAAATGTTTGTACGAAAATCGAAAACAAGAAAATGAAAACACCGCTGATTTGTGTACTTTTTGCAAAGGTTTATAAAGCAATGATGCTTTACCATTTTTATTAGTAAGAACAAACTAGAAAACAATAGAAAATATGACCTGTTATAAATTGAGCAAAGAAATTTAGCGTTATTTACAATAAATTGTAGCAAGGAAAAAAAACACTCGAGTGATCGAATACTTTAAAAGAATAAATTTGTAATTATAAAATAAAATAAGAGTAAAATGGAGTGCTATTCTGATCGAACACTGACCTATCGGACCATTAATTTTTTAAGTTCACAAAATCTAAAATATTCCAAAATTTATTCGTTTTCGTTAAAAACACTCAATACTTATCAATAGTATAATGTCAGCGTTGTCACATGGCAATTTTAAAAAATGGTCAAATATGTTTCCAAAAATTTTAAAAATCGGTTAACTTAAAAAATAAAAATTCCTTATATTTTTAAATAGACCTTACTTTTTTACAAATTTATACAAAATCAATATTTTTTAATGTCTTAAACCTCCTAGGATTTATATTCTGTCAAAGTTTTATCTTTGTTTGCAATTATTTCTACAAGGGGCAGCTTTAAGTAAAACAAAATACAAACATTTCTTGACGAAGCATTTTGCTATATATTTGCAAGCTTTGGTTGCGGATCTATGACGTGTCTTTAATTGGTTACAGTATAAGAAATAAATCTTAAAAAATAATCTTAAAAAAATTAATAATAATTCTTAGAACTTATCTTTTCGAAAGATTAAAAAATGATTTAATTTTTTTTAAGGGAATTTATTGTATATTAAATATTAAGTTATTAAATTTAATTTTAACCAATTAAATTGATTCATGCAATGCAAACGCATCGAAATTAATTTTAAAATGTTCCTTACAATGATCGATGGAAAAGTTGCACCAGCTTTATCCGAAACAAAGTTTTCGTCAAGCTGCACCATATGCCAAAAGACATCAAGTCAATTAAGCCAACCACTATCACAAGACGATTGTTTCAATGACGCATACGAATTTGGAATGTCCCCTCTTCATGCCAGAATTCGTTGAATGGAGCATATTCTGAAATTGGGTTATGATTTGGAATTTGGCCTGTTAAATAAAAGAATCAAGAAAAATACCATCACCTAGGCCTTAAAATACCAATTGGATATCTATCTGAAAAAGCACAAGAAAAAAGGAACAACGACTACAGATTCCAGATGTTGTACTAATGAAGATCATATCACTCTATTGTTGTGCACATCAGACCCATGTACGAGTATGTCCAGTATTCGACAAAAATGGAAACCAACCTCAACCGAATTAGATGAAGAAGCTAAAGAACTTCTGGAAAATGAAAATCAAAGTTATTTAGAATCAATTTTTACTAATATTGTTTAATTTATAGTAGCTTATAGAATATAATTTGTTTCCGATTTAAGTATATATTTGTATTAATACATAGAAATGAAATATATATTTTTAACCAATAATAAAAGTTGAATTACTTTTTGTTTGTTAACACAAATATATGTTTTTGTTCTTAATTTTTATTAAAAATTTTAATTTATTTTTTGTTTCCATTTTCAGCATTACTGAGTATGTTCAGTGAACTACTATTTTGGCAAATATGGCAAAAAAATCACTAAACACAGGCAAAATTACTGCCAAACCTTGACTTTTAAGAGATTAATGATGGGGTTTATAAATTATTTCGTCAAATTAAAGTGATTATTAGAAAAACATTTGCAATTATCTTAAAGATTAATAAAAACCAAGTTCATGTAAATGGGGTAATAGTAGCTGATAGATTGATTTTATATAAATTCAATTATTTAGTTTTTCACTTAAGTGAGGCAAAGCTTAATCTGTGTGGATCGGTATTTTAGCGGTTACGGTATCCAAATTGTTTAAAAAAGTAGGCTCGGATATTATGGCCTCTTGAAATATCTATTTATTTTAAATATCTGTATTTTTAAGCTATATTTTTTACATTTTTAATTTTTGTACTGTCATCTTCAATCGAAATATGTTAATATTTAGGACGAGCAGCGTGCTGATAAGAATAAAAGAATTTTTTTGGAGGGGAACTTGGTCAAAACATTGATATATTTTGTCCTTGGGGTAATGGGGTAAGTTTGTTGCGTGCGAACAACAAATACATAGGAAAAATATAGAGAAAATCTTAAATTTTGGATACTTAGATAGATTTTCATAGATATGCTTTAAAAAGTATTTAAATGATATTTTGCGCATTAAGTGATATTTATTTTGCAATAGATATAGATATAGAATAGATATAGTCATTAGACTGGTCGCATCTTGTATGGGATTTTTTTTTTTTTTTAATTTAATTGTTTGCGCTGCTTAAAATATGAGGTTTGGTGTAAGAAATCATGTCCTAATTTTTCAGCTCAATCCGACAGTGCCTAGTCGTGCCTAGTGGGGCCCAAAGTTACCCATATTATAAAAAAACATCTATTCACTCAGATCTTTATAGTTATACTAGTTGAAAAACCGGCAGAGGAGGTTGGTGGCTAGCAATTCAGTTGAAGATAATGATGACTATAAAATACGATGACGATGCAGTTTGATGATGATGAAGTTTGATGATGATGAAGTTTGATTTATTTCTTTCTTTCGCAAATAATTTTAACTTTTTCTTTTCAGAAATTTGGTTTTTAATTTACTTTTAACTTAAAATACTTAACTTTTCCTTTTTAATTTACTTTTAACTTAAAACACTTTAATTAATTAATTAAAAAATGTTTTTACGAAAATCGAAAACAAGAAAATGAAAACACCGCTGATTTGTGTACTTTTTGCAAAGGTTTATAAAGCAATGATGCTTTACCATTTTTTTAGTAAAAACAAACTAGAAAACAATAGAAAATATGACCTGTTATAAATTGAGCAAAGAAATTTAGCGTTATTTACAATAAATTGTAGCAAGGAAAAAAAAAACACTCGAGTGATCGAATACTTTAAAAGAATAAATTTATAATTATAAAATAAAATAAATTAGAGTAAAATGGAGTGCTATTCTGATCGAACACTGACCTATCGGACCATTAATTCTTTAAATTCACAAAATCTAAAATATTCCAAAATTTATTCGTTTTCGTTAAAAACACTCAATACTTATCAATAGTATAATGTCAGCGTTGTCACATGGCAATTTTAAAAAATGGTCAAATATGTTTCCAAAAATTTTAAAAATCGGTTAATTTAAAAAATAAAAATTACTTATATTTTTAAATAGACCTTACTTTTTTACAAATTTATACAAAATCAATATTTTTTAATGTCTTAAACCTCCTAGGATTTATATTCTGTCAAAGTTTTATCTTTGTTTGCAATTATTTCCACAAGGGGCAGCTTTAGGTAAAACAAAATACAAACATTTCTTGACGAAGCATTTTGCTATATATTTGCAAGCTTTGGTTGCGGATCTATGACGTGTCTTTAATTGGCTACAGTATAAGAAATAAATCTTAAAAAATAATCTTAAAAAAATTAATAATTCTTAGAACTTATCTTTTCGAAAGATTAAAAAATGATTTAATTTTTTTTAAGGGATTTTATTGTATATTAAATATTAAGTTATTAAATTTAATTTTAACCAATTAAATTGATTCATGCAATGCAAACGCATCGAAATTAATTTTAAAATGTTCCTTACAATGATCGATGGAAAAGTTTGCACCAGCTTTAACCGAAACAAAGTTTTCGTCAAGCTGCACCATATGCCAAAAGACATCAAGTCAATTAAGCCAACCACTATCACAAGACGATTGTTTCAATGACGCATACGAATTTGGAATGTCCCCTCTTCATGCCAGAATACGTTGAATGGAGCATATTCTAAAATTGGGTTATGATTTGGAATTTGGCCTGTTAAATAAAAGAAGCAAGAAAAATACCATCACCTAGGCCTTAAAATACCAATTGGATATCTATCTGAAAAAGCACAAGAAAAAAGGAACAACGACTACAGATTCCAGATGTTGTACTAATGAAGATCATATCACTCTTTTGTTGTGCACATCAGACCCATGTACGAGTATGTCCAGTATTCGACAAAAATGGAAACCAACCTCAACCGAATTAGATGAAGAAGCTAAAGAACTTCTGGAAAATGGAAATCAAAGCTATTTAGAATCAATTTTTACTAATATTGTTTAATTTATAGTAGCTTATAGATTATAATTTGTTTCCAATTTAAGTATATATTTGTATTAATACATAGAAATAAAATATATATTTTTAACCAATAATAAAAGTTGAATTACTTTTTGTTTGTTAACACAAATATATGTTTTTGTTCTTAATTTTTATTAAAAATTTTAATTTATTTTTTGTTTCCATTTTCAGCATTACTGAGTATGTTCAGTGAACTACTATTTTGGCAAATATGGCAAAAAAATCACTAAACACAGGCAAAATTACTGCCAAACCTTGACTTTTAAGAGATTAATGATGGGGTTTATAAATTATTTCGTCAAATTAAAGTGATTATTAGAAAAACATTTGCAATTATCTTAAAGATTAATAAAACCAAGTGCATGTAAATGGGGTAATAGTAGCTGATAGATTGATTTTATATAAATTCAATTATTTAGTTTTTCACTTAAGTGAGGCAAAGCTTAATCTGTGTGGATCGGTATTTTAGCGGTTACGGTATACAAATTGTTTAAAAAAAGTAGGCTCGGATATTATGGCCTCTTGAAATATCTATTTATTTTAAATATCTGTATTTTTAAGCTATATTTTTTACATTTTTACTTTTTGTACTGTCATCTTCAATCGAAATATGTTAATATTTAGGACGAGCAGCGCGCTGATAAGAATAAAAGAATTTTTTTGGAGGGGAACTTGGTCAAAACATTGATATATTTTGTCCTTGGGGTAATGGGGTAAGTTTGTTGCGTGCGAACAACAAATACATAGGAAAAATATAGAGAAAATCTTAAATTTTGGATACTTAGATAGATTTTCATAGATATGCTTTAAAAAGTATTTAAATGATATTTTGCGCATTAAGTGATATTTATTTTGCAATAGATATAGAATAGATATAGTCATTAGACTGGTCGCATCTTGTATGGGATTTTTTTTTTTTTAATTTAATTGTTTGCGCTGCTTAAAATATGAGAAGAAATCATGTCCTAACTTTTCATCTGAATCCGACAGTGCCTAGTCGTGCCTAGTGGGGCCCAAAGTTCCCCATATTATAAAAAAACATCTATTCACTCAGATCTTTATAGTTATACTAGTTGAAAAACCGGTCCCATAGACCGAAAATCAAAAATCTGGTTTCGTTACTATCTTCCGCATTTGGTTTGAGATATTGTGAAGAATAGACGTGTATTACTTACGCTTGGATTTTTCATTAAAGAAACCAAAGTAAATCAACATATTTCGTATTGAAGAAGAGATAAAAAGGTCGACCAATAATATCAGCACAATCGGTAGTGGTCACAAGTGTCAACGTGTCTTCATTTTTCTACAAATGCTAATTTAATATAATAAATTATTCTTATACAAAATATTTTTCACTGGAAAGTTATTTCTTTTTTATTAAAAACACTCAAATCCCCGAACGTAAAGTAAAGTAAATCTTTATTGAGTCTTTTAAAAACATATGTTAAATACAAAACGACAGTATCACAAAAAAAAAATAATATTGTTCTTAGAACTATAGTTGTATTGTTCTAATATACAGTAAAAAGTAGAAGCTACATGCTAAAATGAGATAGTAGATATAGTATTGGACTACATTATATAAGTTTTTACGATGTTTGCTCGCGATATTTTTCGTATCAGTCAGGGTGATTCTGATCAAAAATAAATAAACTTAAAACTAAATAACAAATAATAAAACACCGTTGAACAGTGTGTAACTTTAAATAAATTACATATTAATCAGGTAAATCGATTGTACAGATACATTGCGCAGTACATATAAGTACATGTAAAAATAATAAAAATTAATTATTTGCACAGAAATTATAAAATTATTAGTCTTGTGTTTTTCTTTTCTTTTGATTAATTAGGTAAATCGAATTGCACGAGTAGTACATGTAAGTATGTATATAAAAATAAAATGTATATATTTTAAAATATCACAGTCTTCTGCTTATTTTTCAGCCTCTATGAGAGCCCTGAGTGGACTCAATGTAAAAAACGGGCACAGCCCCGAAGGGTGGGGCAATTTCCAGGTTCTCGCCCAAAATGCCTAATGGAGATAAGTAACCCACGTCAGACCAGTTAAAGTTTCTCTCGTAATCAAAAATGTCATTTAAGAGACTATTATCATGGTATTCAAGCTTTTCGGCAAATTTTTTTTGAAGTAAAAAAGCATAGGTACAAAGGGGAATCACTGCTGATTTTTCGTATATTGTGGCATTTGAATGTCTTTTAGTATAAGAAGCAAAATTCATATTAATACATCTCCTGAGCACCGTCCTCTCAAATATCTCTAACTCCTTGGCCACTGTAGGAGAAATTGTAAACCAAATTGGGAACCCGTATACTAATATTGATCTGATGGCCACTTTGTATATCAGAAGTTTTGAGTTCTTATGAAGATAACTGCTTTTCAGTACGCTAGAAAACATACCAGAAATCCTCTTAGCTTTGGCTAAGACCGCTCTACCATGGTTGTTGAATTTTAACAGCTTATCAAATGTTATTCCCAAATATTTCAGGCTATTTTTAAAAGGGATTTCAGTATCGTCAAGTATTAGTTGCAGGCGCTTACTTTCTGGTACAACGAACCGCGAACATTTTCCTGATGCGTTTCTAATGCATATTGCCTCAGATTTTGCAGCATTGATTTTGATACCCCATGTCTTATAGTACTCGTTGACGATTTGAAGGTGTGATGACGCTTTCTCTAATGCTCTTGCAGGAGAGACATCGTGGGAAAAGATTAGACAGTCATCTGCATATAAAATAGCCGCCGAATCAGTCGTTTCGTGTGGAAAATCGTAGAGGAAAAGATTAAACAGAATAGGCGCCAATACGCTGCCCTGTGGAACACCGCTTTTTACATCACCAAAATCAGAGTTAGAGTTATTGATTTGAATGCCAAATTTTCGCTGATGAAAATAACTTTGGAATAATTTAAGTAGAAACGGATCAATGCCCAGATCGGCTAGCTTATATAAAATACCCTTGTGGTAGGTTGTATCAAATGCTTTTTGGATATCCAGGGAAACTGCAACCGTACATATCTGGTTTCTTAGATTCCTTGTTACATCGCTATGGAATTTTAGCAAAGCATGGGCAGTAGAATGATGCTGTCTGAAACCAAATTGAAAGGGAGACAAAGGATTTATTACAAAGCCATCTTCAAGTTTCTGTTTTAGAATGTGTTCTAGAGGTTTTCCTAAATTGGAAAGTAATGAAATTGGGCGAAACTCATCCATTCTCAAACTGTCTCTATTCTTCTTAATTGGTATGATTTTAGCTTTCTTCCAGTCCGTAGGAAAATATCCATTATTTAAGCAATTGTTGAATATGATTGTTAGAAATTTATATGCCGTATGTGGAAACTTTCTAATTATATAGTTAGATATTCCATCGCTCCCAGCTGACTTCTTGTTATTTATTTTTTTAGCAATTCCTTTAACGGTATTGATTTTAACAAAATGATATGTATCATCATTTTCAAAAGAGTTAAAGGTGTTATCAAATGAGTAAATTGCATTTGGCATATTATTAGTGCTGTTAACAACATATTCGCTGATGTTATCGACTGGATTTGCTGGAAGTTTCTCCTCATATACAGAGCTAAAATAGTTTCGGAATAACTCACATTTCTCATCATCATCTGTTATTATTACATCATTGTTTAAGATTTTATCACAAAATGGTGTGTTCTTTTTACCAATTACTTCATAAATTTGTTTGAAAGCCGTTGGACCTGGTTTTATCCTTTCCAGACGCTGACCAAATTGCTGAGCCTGCTCGAGGTTTATGAGCTCCTTAATTATATTCTTTAACAGTTGAATTTGCTTCGAAAGGATGTTGTAATCATAACTTAGTCTGTTACCGGTTCTATGGAAAATTTTTTTTAGCTCTTTTTGCCATCTGTGCTTTACTTTGAAAAATTTTTTTATTTTTTCAGAGATATATATATTATTTTTAAGCTCTATCTTTTTTGAGTGTGAGTTTGTGATTGTGCATACTATGGAATTAAATTCATTTATAATTTGATCAATTTCCATATTCTGAAGATTTCTATTTTTAGGTGGCATTATGCTGTAAGTGGAAATTTCTAGATCTCGGCGAAAGTGGTCCCAGTTTGTGTCTTTGAATGATGTCAGTAGACGTGGTTGACGAAGCACAAAATCAAAGTTTTCTAATTGCATTTGCAATTTGATTGGAAAATGATCCGATAAGGAAGGAAGGCTTGATACTTTAAAGTTCGAGATGTCGTTGTTTATTAGATCTCCACCGATCAAAAAATGGTCTAAGAAGGAGGAACCGTTAGGAAATGATGGCGAGTTGTCGGAGAGGCGGTTCACCTCAAGAACGTGGTCCTGGAGCCAGCTATGCAACGCTCTTCCATTGGTGTTATCAATTAGGTCCCCCAAGCTGGGTTTTTGGAATTGAGGTCACCCCCCAATACAAAGCCATCAAAATTTTCGGTGAAGTCTAGGATTTTATTGAGACCGTCGAGAATTCCTGGAAAGTTACATGGTATATATAGAGAACCAAATAGTATCTTCTTTAATGTATTGTTAAGTTTAAATTCAACTGCAATAAAAGTGCCAAAAAAACCAATATCATCCACATTTACTCGGCTATAATTAACCGAGTCTTTTATCATTACCGCCACTCCAATACGTGAATTATCATAAATAAAGTTGTAGCCTTTAAGATTTATTCTCATGTTTTTATTAAGACGACATTCCTGAACAAATCCGATGTCGATACTGTTATGGAACATTGTATTGAGAAGTTCTACGCGTCTACTTGTATCTACAAGCGAGCGCACATTGTAAGATAGGAGCTTTAGAAGTCTATGGGTCATAGGAATTTTTAACTTTGTTTAAAATACGCAAAAATTCAGTTTTTGCGTCGTTTTTTGGCATGTTTCGAAAATTATTAAGAAACTTTTCTACTTCTTGTTCCAGAGATAACTCTTCTGGTTCCAAAAAGTAAGATGACAACTTCATGAACTCCTCAATAATGTTTGGCTTGGAGCCTTTATGAGCTGGTGTGATCTGGTTAGATTGTAAGAGACTTGCATATGATGTTCCTTGGACTACCTTGGAGTTGTGCATAGCTTTTGATACATTATAAGCAGCGATTTGTTTTTTTTCGCGTTCCTCACTGATACGCTTCCTTTTTTCCGATACATATTTTAAATAAGATTTACATCCCTTCCAGTTAGCTGGATGTCCGCTTTCACCACAATTAACACAAATAGGTTTAGAGTTTTCATTCTCCTTACTAGCACAGTTTCCTGGTTCATGTATTGAATTGCATTTGACACACTTAAACTCTCGATTACAATTACGGGCAATATGGCCCCAACGTTGACATCTGCGGCATTGTATTTCGCCATCCTTTTTTTTTGGTTTTTCCCACACTATCGACTGACTCAGAAGGTACCTAATATGAGACACATCGCCTAAACCTTTTCCTGGAAATAAAGAAGTTAAAAAAAGTCCAGTATCAAACTTATTTTTAATAGAGAAAGATGTTGTGAACTTTGATACTTTTTCCACAACATTTGGAACCAAACCTTGTAAGGCCTTTTCGACATCACTTATTTCTGTGCCAGCATATAAGCCACGAACTATTAAGGAAGTTTTGCGCAGTTCCTTAGGAGTGAATGAGTAGGAGTTTACCTTTTTCTCCTTTAAAAGCGCCATCATTTCTTCATGAACATTAATATCAGCAAGATATAGTTTGCTCTTGCTTCTGTTTACGTTTTTTATCTTAAATACGATTTTTGGTGTCCTAGCCTCTAACTGCTCTACTAGGTGTTTGATGTTGATATTGTAGAGAAAAATCGGTGGGCAAAAAGACGGTCTTGACGGTTTATTGTTTATGAGATCTGATTTTTTCTTTCCCACACGTTCCGCAACCTTAGTGGCAGCGATGTCATTTTCGATTTCCAAATCTGCTAGCATAGCAAACTTATTTACATTATTTACACCAGATCCAGATGGTTTTATTGTCAAGTTAGAGACATCAATGTTATTTGGTGGCACACTTTGCTCATACCTTCTCCTTTTCTTTATGCTAGAATCTGCAGCATTGTCGGCACTAGCTCCGTCATCCTCCACGTCACTCTCCATTGCCGGATCATATACCATCCCCAAATGGTAACAGCAACAAAAGGTAGTATATTTTCAATAAAATATACTTAAATACAATATAATAAAAACTTATAAAAAAATTCTCCCGCAAAAATGTTGTTTATGTTTCGATTCAATTCAATCATCCCCCCCCGAACGTAAATAAAATAAAATAAAATATCAATCAGCTGGTCCCTGTCTAACAAAAAATAGTGCTGCCAGATCGTGCATACATCACAAAACTGCTTTATCGATTCTGATATTGACAACTGTAGCCGTAACCGTGGACGTTAACGTTTTTGTTGTTTATAGGCTGTTAATAATACAAACTAAAATTGCACTAAATGGAACAACTTACTAAATCAGCCCAAAATGCTATTTTTAACCTGGACACAGACAAGCATACACCAAAACGTAAATTTAACGAAACTTCACCGGAAAATGAAAAGACGGATGAAGTGGGAAAGATGTCAGCCAGTGAACTTATGAAGTTAATGTCAAACGTATTGGACGAAAACCTCGAAAACTGCCAACAAAAAGCGACCTGATTGAAGTTAAAGAAACCGTAAATGAGGTGAAGTCTGAAGTGGGCAAGTTAACAGACGAAAATAGAATTCTTCAAGAAGAGATTTAAAAGCTTAAAGAATGTAGAGAAGAAGATCAAAAGAGAATGAGGTACCTTGAAGAAGATTTGGGAAAGAAAAAAATTATAATTAGAGGTCTAGATAGCAAAAAATCTACGTTTGGAGCGGTAAAGAAATTGTTTAAAGAAAAGCTGAATGTCGGTAACAGAGTTGATATTGAACAAACGAGAAAAATATTTGAGAAAGATGAAAAGATGACAGTTATGGTTGAATTGAAGTCAGTGAAAATGGTATCGGAGGTATTTAAAAATGCGAAGAACCTTGCAGGATCGTCCGTTTATATTGATCGTGAACTGAGCACAGAACGTCAGAAGGACAAGAAGATAATGCTGCAGATTAAAAAAAATATTTTGAAAGTTAACAAAACAAAGCGAATTGCTGTTAAAAATGATAAGCTCGTAGTGGACGGTAACTCAACCGGTAAAAAAAAAGAATTTAAATACTTTTTGTTCAAATATGTATAAATTCTCGCAGTAACTTCTTTGACCTTAATGCGGTTCGGCAAGGGTTAACGTTGTTTAATATGTCCAAAACTTTTGGCACAGAATTTTCAAATATTTTGTTATTATATTTTACATCACGTTTATTAAAATTCGAAAGTTGTAACAAAATCTTCAACGTTTTTTTAAATTGAAATATATAAGTGTGGGGTCTCTTGGTTCCTCTGGTCCACATGGGTTAATGATGTCCAAAATTTTTTATTCTCAACCTTAAGTCATGATGATAAACAAAAACAACAAACGGTACAAAAGTAGCTAATTTTCGATTTTAAATATTTTATGACAACAAAAATGGCAAAAATTACCAAAAAACACAATTTCCTCGAAATTTGCTAAAATTAAATCGTTGCCCTAACCAAGTGTGCCAGGGGATATTTTTAAAATTTTTTATTTTCGATCTCATGTTTAAAACAAGTCACTGGAGTCCAAATCTCAAGTTTTGCGATTTTGTTGAAGAAATTTTTTTAAAATTTGAAATTGGAGATTTGAAAAACATCCCAAAAATTTTGTCCGTTTTTGACATCACATTAGGACAGGTTAACGCCATCCAAAAAAAAAAACTTCTTTTACATCCCACAAATTTGAGTCCTTTAAGTAAAAAAAATATATTTCAGAAATCAATTTAAAAAATTTTTAAAATGTGTGCTCGAATTTCTCGGCCAAGTAATAATTGCCACCTAAGTGGTCTGGGGCATTATTTATTACTGGGCTTGTTTTTAACCGATTTTGTGATTTTATACCTTTTTAAAAACATAATTATATCTTCATTTCGATTAATTTACCTTCTTGAGCAAAAACTTTTACGACATTTAAAAAATTTTACAAAAACTAAATAAAAGTGACTTTTTCGCCTTGTATTCCGTTTTCTAAACTTTAGGGCTGAATGGGGTCGGGAAGGCATAGTCCGATTGAGCTAAAACTTTCACAATAGCATTTTTACACTAAATGACACAATCCTAGACCTGAGCACCTTCAAATTTCAAAAAAAAATTTGCCCATATCCACTAAAACCACTCTAATCTATACAATATATAATTTCTCAGTATGTCCTATTCTTTCCGCTACTTTCTGAAGCCATCTGATGACATAATAAGCTGAAATTTTTCATACTTAAAGTACTTTCTCTGCGGAAGATCGTAACGAAACCAGATTTTTGATTTTCGGTCTATGGGACCGAACTTTGGGCCCCACTAGGCACGACTAGGAACTGTCGGATTGAGCTGAAAAATTAGGACATGATTTCTTACACCAAACCTCATATTTTAAGCAGCGCAAGCAATCAAATTTAAAAAAAAAATATAATTACGACCAGTCTAATAGTCATATTACTCAAAAATAAAAATTAAAATATAAAAAATATTTAAAAACTACAACATAAAATTTTTTTAATGCGATTTTGGGTTTAAGGACGGCCAAATACATAATAAAGAAATAGTTCATGTTGGTAGCATTTTTACTGTAAACTAGTATTATCAATCGGAGTTTGCAAATGATTTCATGCAAATGATAAAAAAATCTTCAACCTATAGAATTTGTTTTTTCACGAAATGACAAAGTGAAGATATCTCATACACCACCTTATGAAGGTCCATACCCAGTTAAAAAAATCATCAAAATATAACAGTAAACACATTTGTAAACGATTTCCATCGTACTTTAATATTTTTGTACTCAATTTTACTAGAAATTTGTATTTTAGTAAACTTTTCTACTATTTTTATTAGCAACCCATTTTATTAATTTTTGAAAACCAGTCGCTGAAATTGGCAAAAAATTTTAATAATAAAAATTTTTTTATGTAAATAAAACGTTTAAATTACACAGTTAAAATTAAAGAAATGTTTATCTATTAAAAAATACAAATACATGAACAACAATATATTTTTACTTTTATAAATTCAATAGACGAAAGTCTGCGAAGTTTTTATTCATATGTATGAAGCTTTTCTATCAAATGTATTACAACTTAAAAATCAATTTTAAATTTCAGTTAACAACAATTTTGCTAAAATTTGGTAGTAGTTCCAAAATTTTCAGTAGCCATTACATACTTTTTTTGTAGTAAATATTTCAAGTAGAAAGATATATTTTTCACAATAATCACGTAAATATGTTTGCATTAAATTATATATATGTTTAGAATGATTAAAATTTTCAAACCTAACGAATATATATTGCAATTTTAAAATTTGTAGAACATGCAAACATACTGTTTATTATTTTATAAGGAAAATTAATAAAATTTAAATAAGTTATAAATATTATTAAAAATAAAAATGGTGGACGGTTTAAAAATTCTATCGAGCGGTATACACGTCTTGCTGGTGTATATATGTAATTCAACCCTTTATTGTATATATTTTTTCTTATTTTATGCTTTTATTTTCAGCACAACCGTTATTTTTAACATTATAAGCAAATTCATTGAAAAGGGTTGCCAATAGTAAATAAATTTATGTAATAGATTAACGTCTTATTGAAGAATTCATGTTAAGACGTAAGTTCAATTTTAAAATTTAATCCAATATACATTTAATTAAAACCAATTAATAACTGATTATTAAAAAAAAGGTTACTTAAAAAGGTAAGTGCAAACAAAAATTATTAAAAAAAGGGTAAAAAAAAAATAATCCTTAAAAAAACCAAATGGAGAAAACCATCAGGCCAAAAAACTCCAACATTCAGGCCAAATTGATGTCTTCAAACATTGATGTCTTCAAACATCTGGTAGTGGTGCCAGTTTAATAATGGGGCGCTTATAAGCGCCGTTTTTGGTTTTTACCTCCCCCACTCTGACCTTGCCGTCTTGGCCTTCTATTACGCAGACGACTACCCCGGTCAACCACTCTTGGGGCGGGAGATTGTCTTTGTGGACAACCACTACTTGACCGACTATTAGGTTGGGCTCTTCTTTGTTCCATTTGCCCTTGTCCTGCAACCCCAGGACGTAATCCTTGGACCAGGCTCGCCAGAGCCTCTGCTTGAGAGCGCAGAGCATGCGCCTTCGCTTCAAGCATCGCAGATTGTTCTCGTTGACGTCTCCGACGGATTCTGGCGGCAGCGAACGCAGACCCTCTCCTATTAGAAGATACGCTGGATTTAGTGCATCTCCGTCGTTCGGGTCTGGAGACAGCGGTGCTATTGGACAGCTGTTGGGCACCGCCTCTACTTCTGCAAGCATTGTTGTCATTTCTTCTTGATTGAGCGACGCATTGCCCGCTGCCCGGAGAAGTAGGTGCTTCGCCTGCTTCACGGCTGCTTCCCATAGTCCCCCGAAGTGAGGAGCTCTGGGAGGTATGAAGACCTTGCACAAGGCTGAGTACGACACGACGTCTTCCTTGCTCCTCTCGAACGCTTGGTACAGCTCCTTGAGGGTTCGGCTGGCTCCTACGAAGTTGGTGGCGTTGTCGCAGTAAACTTTGCTGGGCAGACCTCTCCTAGCAGTGAACCTTTTAAAAGAAAGAATAAAAGCATCAGTCGATTAATCAGACACTAACTCTTAGTGAACTGCCTTGAATGTGAAACAAACAACAACCGCTATATACATTTTTATAGGTGGTCTGCCGCGAATCCGAAATGAAATATTTACGGGACACACAAAAGTCTACGCCTACTATTAAAAATGGCCGTAGAGCTCTCATCCGATCGGTGGGTAGATTTCCCATTATTTGGGTCATCAATTTAGGTTTATAGCGGTAACAGTGAACACACATTCGAACAATTTTGCTGCACTCCTCCCTGGCATTTATAAGCCAAATGTTGTCCCTTGAAAAGGCTATCAATGCTTTCGTTCCAGCATGGCAATTATCGAGGTGCAAATTGTGTGCTTTCCTTGGTAATAAAAGTGGGAATTTCGTATCATACGGTATTGGTGCATTTAGCAAACTCCCACCTACCCTGATTAGTGAAAAGTTTAAAGGGTGTTAACCTTTGTATATTCGACGGTAACACCAGAGATTTCTGCATTTTTCGAATCTCTTCAGAGAACGATTCTCTCTGAATTATTTCCACAAACCTATAAAAGGCCCAATTCATTCCCTTGCAGTAGGATATTTTGACTTGGAAATTTTACAATTCCTTCTAAAGTCAATGAATCTAAGTACAAAGCACATGATTCTCAGAATCTTCCGATATGAAGAATGATCTTCAATCAATTTTATGGAAATATTTTTCTCAATATCTTCCGGATTATCTCTATTTATAGATTTTTCTACACCCGAAGAGTTTTCCAATTCGGTAAAATTCTCTACTGCAAGAAATACATTAGATCTCCTTATCTCCAAAGATTCATGGTTCTCTGTTAATTTAAAATGATGATTAACAGGCCATTTTGAAATATCGTCGATTAAAAACGAATGACCTTGAAACGAGATTGAATCTTTAAGGTCATCTACGTCACACCCTCTTGAAACAATGTCAGCAGGATTTTGCTTCGTAGGCACATGGCGCCAGAAAGCGCAGTTCAACCATTCCTGAATCTCAGTAACTCTGTTCGACACGAATGGATGTGTTTTTATCCAATATTAAGTGATTTCTGAATCAGTTCAGAACTTTACACTCTCGATTTCAAATCTTATCATAGTTCTAATTTGAATCCACAATTTTGCCAAAAGGTGTGCTGCACACAACTCAAGTCTCGAAAGTGACTTCGTCTTGAGTGGAGCGACTTTAGATTTGGCAGTAAGTAGCCAACAAAAGACTCCATTTGAGTCACTGCTCCTTATGTAAATGCAGCACCCATAAGCCCGAATTGAGGCATCAGCAAAGCCATGAATTTGCATTTTTGCTGAAGAGCTAGTGTGGACGAATCTTGGAATTTTAATTGAATCAATTTTCAACAAATTACACTTGAGGTTATCCCATGCTGTATCTAGTCGCATGGGTATTGATTCATCCCAGTCAAGTTTCTGAATCCAAAGTTCTTGAAGCAACATTTTGGATTTTGTTATAATTAGGCATACAAGTCCGAGAGGATCAAACAACCGAGTAGAAACAGACAAAATGTTTCTTTTTGTTCCCTTAAGATCACGAAAATTATTTTCCAAATGAAACTCAAATGAATCATTCTTTGGAACCCAATGTTTCGGAATCATCATGCAATAATTTTTCATTGCAATCGGAAAAATTAAAATCGGGGTGATTCGAAAACCATTTAGTTACGTTAAATCCAGCTGAACTCAATATTTGAGTCACCTGATCTCGAATAGTCACAAGTTCTCGAACACTATCGGCACTAGTTAACAAATCGTCAACATAAAAATCACTGCGAATAACATTTGCGCCAACGGGCAAAGTCGCTTTGTACAAATCGCTTAAATAAATAAGACATCGGATCGCTAAAAACGGTGCAGCAGAAGTGCCATAAGTCACAGTATTCAAACGAAACACCTGTAACGCATCAGATGGATTCTGTCTCCAAAGGACTAGTTGTAAATTTCCATCATGGTCGCTAACCAAAACTTGGCGATACATTTTTTCAATATAAGCAGTGATAACATATTTATGAAATCGAAAACGGATCAAAGTCGAATATAGTTCTTCTTGCACAGTAGGCCCAACCATGAATGAATGAATAATGATTTATTAAAAAATATGTAATTACAATTCATATAAATATCACAAAGAAGTAGCTATGATTAAATCATTTGAAGACATAACATTTAATGTTGTGTGTCTGATTGGCATATATCTATAAATAAAATTATATAATTATATTGATTATTTTACTATATAGATGAAAAAGTATTAAAATAACACAAAATGAATTTAGGTAGTATATAAAATATTAAAGGATTTAAATAAACTTTTTTAAATTTTTTTTTTTTTTTTTTTTCTTTTTCTTTATATGAATTCAGATATTATAAGTTTTCTATATTTTAAACATATTACCAAATATTTGTATAAACGCATGTAATCTTTACCATTTAGTACCTCATAAACTTCATCAAGTGACAAAAATCTTTTTCCAAAAAAAGTTAAATGGTAGCTAGAAAATATTGGGCATCTACCAATAAAATGATGAGTGTTTTCCTCTTCATTACAGTTACAAAGCGTGCAAGTAGTTTCTCCATTACCATAAAAAGCACGAGTGTTTAAACTTAGCAACCCACCCCTGGCCTTCATAATTAGGCTAACAAGATAGGGCGAGTTTCCATCGAGAAAGTAAGGAGGAATATCATTATATTGCAGTGTAGGGTACAAATCATGAAAATGAAATCGCGGATTTCTGGCACTAGTAATAAATTTTTCGTACTCTATGATTCTCAAATTTTCGAGAATATTCTGGTGATAATATAGAAAATTACTCCTCCAGGTCCCAATATCCAAAGTAATCCCGATTTTCTCACATAAAGACCCCCAATTGGAGAACCAAAAAGTACCCCGCCGAATAGTCTCCTCGGCCAATATTCGCGGTAGTCTAGTGACAGGTAGGTCGAGAACTTTTCTTATATAACTAAAATGTAATTTTAGTGTATCCAAGTAAAGTGATGGCAAACCAGTTTCTATGTGCAGCATATAATTTGGAGTATTTTCAGGAAGGTATAACATTTTTTTCAAGAAATATCGCAACAATTTCTCCACTTCGTCAAAAACCATAAATCCCCAGACCTGCGCGCCATAAAACATTATAGATTTTGCAGCAGTATGGAAAATTTTCAATTTATTTGAAAAGCTTATTTTTGGATGTTGAATGTAACTTAACCATGTGGTGTTAATTGCAATCTTGGCAGAAACGAGCTTAGACTCTAAGTGTTTTTTAAAGGACAAATTGTAACATATATTTATACCAAGATACTTATACTCGTTTACCACCTGAATTTGAGTGTTACCATACCTCCAAGATAGCCCACGACTGATCCTCGTACCCTTTCTGAAAATCATTATCTTAGACTTATCAAGGTTTATTTTCAGACCCCATTGCATGCAGTAGTCGTATAATGAGTCGATCATCTCTTGCAGACCCGTTGGAGAATCTGACAAAAGGACAATGTCGTCTGCATATAGTAAAACTTTGACAACAGTCCCAGCCACATTGACGCCACCAGGCAAATGGTCGTTAATGTCATTTATATAAAGCGAAAACAATAAAGGGCTCAGCAGACACCCCTGTTTGACACCATGTGTGACAGTAAAAGGCTCAGACAGTGAGCTACCGTCCCATACCCGGCTAGACGTGTTGTTGTACAATTTTTGCAATAGGAGAACCATTTTACGAGAAAGCCCTGTACAACACAACTTGTAAAAAAGCGAATTCCTTGGAATAATGTCAAACGCTGAGGAAAAATCAACAAAAAAGCATATGTTCTGCAATTTTCGTCAAATCTCAGATTCACAATACTTGTTAAATTAAACAAATTGTCAACAGTGGAATATTCCTTGCGAAAGCCAGCTTGGTATTCATTAATAATACCATGATATTCAATCCAGCTATTTATACGGTTAAGTATTATGCCAGTAAAAATTTTATAAAAAGTGTCGAGAAGAGAAAGTCCTCTATAATTCGATACTGTATTAAGGTCACCCTTCTTAAACAAAGGTATTATAATGGAGCTCCGAAAGGTATCAGGTATATCCTCTCGCAGAAAAATTTGGTTGAAAAGAGTTAAAATTTCGTTCAAAAAGCACATTGGCGCGTGCTTAAAAAATTCGTAGCTGGTTCTGTCCTGGCCAGGGGCCCTATTTGATTTAACAGTTTTCAAAACTAGTATTAATTCTCTTATCTCAAAAGGTGAATCCAGAAACGGATCAATGACATTTGTAACAGACCATAAGATATCACGGTTAAAATCAGACTGTGATAAGAGCGATTTGAAATAATCATAAAAGTTGCCGACACACAAATTGTTGCCCATCTTAGGTTTGCAATTTCTCAGCGAATTAGCCAACTTCCACCATTCACTACTATTTCGAACACCATTTAACTTTTCTATATTTTTTATTTTAAAGCTAAGCTTCTTTTCATTACATAGTCTGGAATACTTCGACCTACTCTCTACATAGGACTTCCTGTTTACCTCCGTATTAAGAGAACGATAATCATCTAGTTTTTTAAGCATATTTTTGCGTGCATTTTCGCACTGAGAATCAAACCATCTGCTCTTTGGGGTAAAGCGATGCCTTACAAAATTGTTACCAGAAGCCATACGAATTTTCTCAATACATTTATCAACCTTCTCCTGCATACTAAATTCTGATTGTAAATATCGTAGGTCAACCAAATTTTTGAGGGCGTCAATATACCTTACCATATTATTGGAAAACCAGGGCAATTTTTGTGGCAGAACTAAATCCTTTGCATATGGATTATTTCCCAAACACAATGAGAAAGCCAAAGGCATGTGGTCAGAATATGGCTTACTTTTAATTTGGAAGTCAGACAACAATCTCAATACATCTACAGAGCAAATACAGTAATCAATCACTGAACTTCCCATAACCCCACAAAAAGTAAATTCGCCATCGGAATCACCTGCCATGCGCCCATTAACAATAACACCCCCAATGTTATCTAAAAGCGATAACAATTTTCTACCTCCGCCATCAATGTTCAAATCCTTGGACTTACGGGACAAGGATACTAAAGGAGAAAAAGACAACACGTTATCATCCAAAATCTGTGCATCAGAAATCCGCGCATTCAAATCGCCGACAATGCAAAATGAAGCATCATTCAATTCATATAGTAAATCTTCAAATTTGCCAAAGTCATGAGATCAATTAGTACAGTTAAGATACGTAGGAATAAAGTGAAAACAGACATCATTAAATTTGGCATACAATGTAACACCGTTAGAAAATTCACAAAATTTTAACGAATATTTGTTCTGCATGGTTTTCTTGAAACCATACAGACAACCACCGATAGCACGGCCTTTGGAATGATTTTTAGTTGCGTCTACCCAATACAGAACATAATTTTTCAAAAAACTATAAAAGTTTATGCGTTTATCAGAGAGTACGTGCGTTTCATACAAAAAAAAATATATCAAAATTGTTAATATAAGTAAAGAAATTACCAAAATTTAGCTTACTATTAAGGTTAGCAACATTATAAGATACCAATCGACACTGTTTTAATTGCTAGTTGGAAGCTTGTACAACGGAAGTGACATAAGCTGTTTTTTGGTGGTTGTTAACTATAATGGTGCATTCGTAGTTCACCGTTGACAGTATTTTCTGAAGAAAATCGGCATCCGTTTTATTCCCAGCTACGATTTTTTCACCAGCACACGAGAATAGTTTGTCGTCGATAAAAATGCGATGATCACCATAACGAACTTTTATTTTATTATTGGATTTTTTGACGTTTTTTCCAATTTGACGTAAAAAATATCTCTTGCTACGTTCATCTGCTGTATAATCTTTGTCAATATAAATATTTGTACCAACAAGAAAACGTCTCCCAGAAATAACGGCATTTACTTCCATAGGGGAATTTAGAGTAAGTAGGAATGACTTCCCAGATGCTATTTTACGGATCCCAACAACGTTGACGGTGGGTTTGAGCATATCAGAACAAAGATTTTTAAATTCGGTAAGTACCTGTGGTACAGATGCACTTTTGAGACCACTTACTACAATATTATTCCGTCTGCTTGCCTTATCAACTTGTTCTAGTCTACCTTTCATTACTTGCAGCTCAGATTGAAGGCGGTTGTTTTCGGAGCGGAGTTGCTGAATCTCTGAGGATAGGGGTGCAAGATCTTCTTTTTTCACAACATTTTCCAATTTAGCATCCAGAGCGTTATTAAGTTTTAGGTCAAACATTTCCCAAGAAAACACATTTAAACTAGGCGGAGGTGTCATTGCAGGCCCAACCATTAACAAATCGTTAAGCGAAGTTCGTGAAGAAGTTCGACTCGAAGCATCGAAAACTACACGAAGTTTTGTAGTCGTGCTTTGAGGACATATGACCTAAGTCGACATACTCTTTCATAAAATCGTGATACATTTCTCTCATATAATGGTCGTTTGAGAACTCTACGTTCAAGCGCAAGAAATCGCCGCTTAGCGTATCATAGGAAGCTCCTAAAAGATTAGGATTCGATTTGAAAGGAAGTGAGACTTCAAAACGTCCTGACGGTACACGTCGTACCGAATTCATAAACTTGTCTTCACATATCCGTTGCTCCTCACTATAAATAACTGTTGATTCGCTCGAGCATTCTTCCAATTCCCAGAACTTTCGAACAATTGAATCAACAGATTCCTCGTTTTCAATTGTATTGCTAAGGTTGGTAAACACGCGAAATCGAGCCCTTTGAATGATTGTGTTTCCCAACCACAATCCAGCCAAGAGACGTTTTCTGAAGAACTGGAAGGCTCGGATCAGACCTAATTTGCCCAACGCATAATAGATCAAAGAAAACTTCACCACCAATTAATAAATCAACCCCTTGTGGTACATCAAAGCAAGGATCTGCCAATTCAATATTCCTCGGAATATTTAATTCCGTTCGCGGAATTTTGCGATTCCGGTGGCAGCCAGAATTTTGCCTCATTACCGAAAACTCTGAATAGAATTGAGTAGAATTAACCCTTGACATGACAGATATTCCGACATTAGATTTTGAAGACGCACTCATATCTTCAATGCCACTCAAAATCAGTCTGACTCCTTCTCTTTTCATTCTAAGTCTCTGTGCAAGTTCCTCGGTTATCATATTAACTTGAGAACCGGAGTCCAAAAGAGCTCTAGCCAGGATATAATTCCCAGAACTGGTTCGGGTTTATGCCGCGAAGATTTAGACATTGAACCCGAAGATTCATCAGCCGCTATATGCTGATAGTGTCTGTTTAACACAGCCTCACAGTTAGACCGCAATGGGAGCTTTTCGAAGTCAAGCTGTTCATCCCACTTGGATTTAGTGACTGGATCAACTTTTGACATCACTAAATGAATTAAAATGGCGTTAGAAATCTTTTTATCATCACCAATAGAAAGCAATGATTTATAAATAGCAGTGACAGTATCAATCATGCTTCTCAAAGCAATAGCCGAAGGTTTAGAGATCACCGGAAGATCAAAGAGTCTCGAAATATTATCGGAAAATATCAAACATTCATTGTCGTAAACCTTTTTTAAACTAGCTAATGCTTTGTGGTAATTCTCCTCCGAAACTCGAAAAGCTTGGACTGTGCCCAAAGCTTCATTCGACAAACATGATATTAAATGATTGAACTTTTGAATGTCAGATAACATGGGATCATTGTGGACCAAATCCTCAAAAAGACTTATGAAATTTTTAAATTCATAATATTTCCCGCTGAATTTAGGGAGTTTTATATTTCGAAGCCCAGAACGGTGAGTTTGCATCATAAAAGAATTTTTAGGCAATCTCGTTCTTCTATTTTTGGCCTGAAGACTCAATAAAAGAGACTTCGTATTCACACAAAGATCTTCAAGTTCATTTCATCCAATTGCGACTGATACTCCATTGCCTGAGCTATATGTTCTTTTAATATTTCCAGACGTCAGTCTATCTCAAAGGGATTGAATGAAATCGTCTTTTCTATAATAGATTTACGAATTCTTGAAATACTTTCAATCACCTTGGCTTTTTTCTGTATCAATTTAGATAAATCCGCTGATACAGGAGTATTTTGGTGTTTTTTACCACCAGCCATATCGGAAAAACCACAAAAATTCAATAAAATTAAAATTAATATCAATAAAAAGCGGAAAAAGTTTCCGAATTTGCGCAAAAACTAATTTCCCAGATAATTCGCAAATAAATTAAGGTTTAACTCGAAAATTGTGTATAAAAATCAATAAAAACTTATAAGATACACAGCGCTCAACAATAAATGTGTATCCAGGATATATCAAAACGTTAAAAATGAAGATTGTTGTATTGTCCAAATATTATGGAACGAAAATCAACAAAAATTTATCAATCTTCCGAAATTATAACAATTTATTTTTGGAACTGGGTTTGTAAATAAAATCTTTCCAATAAACCAGAAAAGAAATAATCAAGTACGCAATATAAGAAAAATCTATATGAAAAAAATATGAAATTAGTTTTTGGTGATATTTCAACACACAATTTAGATCGAAAAATATTCAAATGAATTGGAACACCGAAAATTAGTAGTTGATATCGGATTTATAATATTCAACACCACGCTCAATTCGTTCACAATAAATTAAAAATACACAATTATTGGCAATTTTTTACAAAAAAAAATAATAATTTCGCATTAAATTCAATTTTAGTCCTAAATTGTTATTAAATTTCACAAAAAATTATATTAATGTTATCACTTTGTTTCATTTATCTACGGAATTATTCAATTAAAACTAATAAACCTCGTTTAGAACCAATCAAACCACTTAACAAGCCTTTGGCAAAGTTTTAATTAAAAACCAAATACTTTACCAAGTTCCTTATGGAAATTATTCTTAAAAAACTGTTCAGATGTAGATATACAATAATTATTTTAATTTTCACTCACAGTTACCTAGCCTTTTACAATTCCCAAAAACTTAATTTACAGTGCTGGATGCACTATAGTGTAAAAGCACCTTTGTGGTTGATCTGGTAGCACTAAATGGTTTGTTTATAGTGGCCACACTAAATGCTTCTTTAATGAGTATGGCAGCACAATACGAATAGAATTGAAACAACGATGATCGACAACAAAACAACATTTTTTGTATGTGAAATAATCGAGAAAAATAACAAAACAACTAAAGGGTTGCCAATAGTAAATAAATTCATGTAATAGATTAACATCTTATTTAAGAATTCATGTTAAGACGTAAGTTCAGTTTTAAAATTAAGTCCAATATACATTTAACTAAAACCAATTATTAACTGATTATTAAAAAAAAAGGTAACTTAAAAAGGTAAGTGCAAACAAAAATTATTAAAAAAAGGGTGACCCAACTTTTGAAACCAATGTCTTCCAATCGGGATGAAATTTGCACCAAAGTTAGTCAACATTTCTGCCATCATTCTCAGAATTACTTTTGTCTTTATCTGGAATAACTTCAACGCAACGCTCATTACTATTCAAATCCGGTAATTCTTTTAACTCTCCGAGCTCTTTCCTGCATGATCCACAAAGGAGCCGTAGACATTGTGAAGATTAATTATGTAAGAAATTATGTAAATAACGCACGTCTAAACTTTAACGCTGTTTCTAAAAAACTGATTTCCGAATGTCTATAGAATGACAATAAACAGTTTTTTATGATAATTTTAACCAAAGTTACTAATAATAATAAAAATAAACAGCCTGCTAATTTTTACCTTTTCAACATAGTGTTAAAATAAACATAAATCTCGATGTATATAAAAACAAAGAACTAATATAAACTAAATGTTAATTTCTACCTCTTCAAACACTTTTTAAAGTCAAGTGTCATAATATAATAAATAAACTGGTATTTCTGGATTACCAATAATAATAAAACTAAAATACCTGTTAATTTTTAACTTTTCCACATTATATTAAAATAAACTACATGTTAACTTCTACCTCTCAAAACACTTTTTAAAGTCAAGTGTCACAAAATAATAAATAAACTGGTATTTCGGAGAATGGTCATAAAATATTTCCACCTGAATCAAAAACTTGTCTCTGGGGAACCTGAGATTTTGACAATAAAAATCACAGTTAATATTACGTGCGCTTAAAACTTCCTATAGGATTGAGAAAAAAGCAGCAATGAAAGGCAGATACAAGACTCAGAAAAAATGTTGAGGGTTTAACATATTGTGGGTATTGCAGTATAGAGGGTATAAAATTTTAGTTAGGTATGTAACATACCTTCGGAAAGGTTAATTTGTCTAGTTTCTCAGTAGAATTTTTATTTTTAAGGTTTTAGAAACACTTACACACAAAATGGGAAAAATTCAAAATAGTGCATATGCTAAAAATTCAAAAACCTTTGTCTTGAGTTACAAAACATTTATTTTGATGGATATCCCACTCGCATCCCACTAAGCGGCCAAACAGTTCTTAAAGGAAAAGACCTAAGCTTTTTTTTTGAGCAAAAAAAAAAAAAAAATAATAATGGGCATATTTTGAAAAAAAAGTCAAAAAAGTTTTTGATGTTGAAAAAAAAAATAGTCAAAAACTTTTTTTTTAATATTTTTTTCCGAAAGATTGAAGAAATAGCTATCTGAACTAGTTAGGACAAATTTTGCTAAGAACAATAGATAATAAGTTACGTAAATGAGAAAAAACACCTGTTTGGCCAAAATGTTAAATTTTGACCCCCTCTAACTCAGAGAGTTCTTCACCGATTTTGTTAAAAAATTGTGTCTACTACTATCCACTAGGACTAACCTTGGTGCAAATTTCATCCCTATCGGAAGACATCGATTTCAAAAGTTGGGTCACTTGAGATGAAACATATTATATTAGATACATGGGGAATGGAAATGTTTTCCAAACAAAAGTATATTACCAGCATTTATATTTAAAGCATTTATATTTTCAGCAACAACTACTTGCAGATCAAAACATCTTTCAGTTCGCTTCGCCACATAAAAGTCTGGAGGAGATTAATGTGGGCACGTGCTATTTAAATATTTTAACTAACATTTTAAACATTTATAATAATTAACTTTTCTTTTTTTAATGTTTTTAATAATTTTCCAGTAACAAACAAGCTTTTATATAAAAAACTACAACAAATTGTGTTTTATAATTATAAAATAGCTAAACCAGTTAAAGTTATAAATAAATAACATAGTCTTTTATAATAATCCGAACATTTATTGCTTACTTAAACTATAAAAATGTAAGTTAATGAGATTGAGGATCACATTGCAATAAACGGACTATTGATGGATCGCTTTTCGCACCTTCTATAAATTCTTCTAAACTTAATTTTCCATCTTTGTTTCGATCCATTTGTCTAAATATTTTATCAGTCCTTTTTTCTGGTGTACTTTCGTCTTCGGGCATTTTCATGACAGATCCAACCATTTTATATATTGCCTGAAATTAAATAAAAGACATAAATATAAAATAATATACCCATAATAGAATTATATGTTTTGTGAGAATAAAAACCAATAACTTTATAATAGTTTGGGCAAACGAATATTAGGATAACTCAGAATTTTTGCGTATCACAAAGTTAAAATACGTGTTTTTTCCCCCACTAGTCTGCAAAGTTTTGAGACAGCTCATTCCTTCTGATATCCAGTAAAATATGATGCTCCCCTATGAGCAGGTTTGTAAGGGAGAACGCTAAAATAATCCCTTGCGAACCTACTTACGTGTGTGATGATTTTTATATGGCGAACACAAACTTGGAAGCACTAGTTTCGGGAAAAATAAGCGCGGGCTTTAGCGCATATAAAAAGCTTGGATTTCATGGCTCCCAGTTAGCTTAAATTACATGTCTATATTAATACGATTAAAAAGTAATAAAATGAGTATTATATAAATCATTTTAAAATTATAAATTCTGTTACCGTTAAAATTTTAGATATATTAATATTATTATTATATTCGCTCCGTGTGCTAGCTCTTCAGAAACAGTTTAATGACTAATTACATGGTAAGTAAGTTAAATTGACACACCAAAACCCCGGGACACGAAAACTTAATTTTGGTTTGTAGAATTCAGTAGAATTCAGTATCTCAAAGGGATTGAATGAAATCGTTTTTTCTATAATAGATTTACGAATTCTTGAAATACTTTCAATCACCTTGGTTTTTTTCTGTATCAATTTAGATAAATCCGCTGATACAGGGGTATTTTGGTGTTTTTTACCACCAGCCATATCGGAAAAACCACAAAAATTCAATAAAATTAAAATAAATATCAATAAAAAGCGGAAAAAGTTTCCGAATTTTCGCAATAACTAATTTCCCAGATAATTCGCAAATAAATTAAGGTTTAACTCGAAAATTGTGTATAAAAATCAATAAAAACTTATAAGATACACAGCGCTCAACAATAAATGTGTATCCAGGATATATCAAAACGTTAAAAATGAAGATTGTTGTATTATCCAAATATTATGGAACGAAAATCAACAAAAATTTATCAATCTTCCGAAATTATAACAATTTATTTTTGGAACTGGGTTTATAAATAAAATCTTTCCAATAAACCAGAAAAGAAATAATCAAGTACGCAATATAAGAAAAATCTATATGATAAAAATATGAAATTAGTTTTTGGTGATATTTCAACACACAATTTAGATCGAAAAATATTCAAATGAATTCGAACACCGAAAATTAGTAGTTGATATCGGATTTATAATATTCAACACCACGCTCAATTCGTTCACAATAAACTAAATAAAACTTATCTCACCAGCAATTATTCCGTTAAAAATACACAATTATTGGCAATTTTTTACAAAAAAAAAAATAATGTTAGCAAGTGTTTTGCAACCGTCAGACAATGACAATCGTAATTAATTTTTTATATTAATTACTGTAGAATATTTTTTTAGTTAGTCTCTTCACAGGAAGAAGAAGAAAACATTTTTATTGAAAAATTTTACGGACACAAGGGATACACCAGACTGCCGCAGTTTCGTCCCCCTCCTGGGACTCGTCAGTGGTTAATTTATGTGTCAATTGAACAAAGTATTTTATATTGTTAATTTTGCTCTATATGAAAAACTTTTTATTTTTTGGTGTCGTACTGTGATTTGAACTCACAGTCTTAGCATCAAAGCTATGCATCGTAATCTCACCTCTTAACCAGTTGAGCCACGGTCGACACAGCGTTGACTGCGACTAAATTGGAGTTTGGTCACACTACGTACACACAAGTATTGTTTTGATCAGAAGAGACAGAATTAGCTAATACCAATGCACAATTCATTTCTCAACTAGAATGCTTTTTCTTCTTAATCCTATCTCTTTTTCACAAGTAATTATCACGTTTTATGATGCGCTTTATTCACATACAATAGTTGGATACCAAGTGTAGGTTAGAGATTGAGTCGCCGTTAAGCAAGTTTATTCAAATTTTATGTTAGCAAGTGTTTTGCAACCGTCAGACAATGACAATCGTAATTAATTTTTTATATTAATTACTGTAGAATATTTTTTTAGTTAGTCTCTTCACAGGAAGAAGAAGAAAACATTTTTATTGAAAAATTTTACGGACACAAGGGATACACCAGACTGCCGCAGTTTCGTCCCCCTCCTGGGACTCGTCAGTGGTTAATTTATGTGTCAATTGAACAAAGTATTTTATATTGTTAATTTTGCTCTATATGAAAAACTTTTTATTTTTTGGTGTCGTACTGTGATTTGAACTCACAGTCTTAGCATCAAAGCTATGCATCGTAATCTCACCTCTTAACCAGTTGAGCCACGGTCGACACAGCGTTGACTGCGACTAAATTGGAGTTTGGTCACACTACGTACACACAAGTATTGTTTTGATCAGAAGAGACAGAATTAGCTAATACCAATGCACAATTCATTTCTCAACTAGAATGCTTTTTCTTCTTAATCCTATCTCTTTTTCACAAGTAATTATCACGTTTTATGATGCGCTTTATTCACATACAATAAAAATTATTCACATACAATTAAAATTAATTACGATTGTCATTGTCTGACGGTTGCAAAACACTTGCTAACATAAAATTTGAATAAACTTGCTTAACGGCGACTCAATCTCTAACCTACACTTGGTATCCAACTATTGTATGTGAATAAAGCGCATCATAAAACGTGATAATTACTTGTGAAAAAGAGATAGGATTAAGAAGAAAAAGCATTCTAGTTGAGAAATGAATTGTGCATTGGTATTAGCTAATTCTGTCTCTTCTGATCAAAACAATACTTGTGTGTACGTAGTGTGACCAAACTCCAATTTAGTCGCAGTCAACGCTGTGTCGACCGTGGCTCAACTGGTTAAGAGGTGAGATTACGATGCATAGCTTTGATGCTAAGACTGTGAGTTCAAATCACAGTACGACACCAAAAAATAAAAAGTTTTTCATATAGAGCAAAATTAACAATATAAAATACTTTGTTCAATTGACACATAAATTAACCACTGACGAGTCCCAGGAGGGGGACGAAACTGCGGCAGTCTGGTGTATCCCTTGTGTCCGTAAAATTTTTCAATAAAAATGTTTTCTTCTTCTTCCTGTGAAGAGACTAACTAAAAAAATATTCTACAGTAATTAATATAAAAAATTAATTACGATTGTCATTGTCTGACGGTTGCAAAACACTTGCTAACATAAAATTTGAATAAACTTGCTTAACGGCGACTCAATCTCTAACCTACACTTGGTATCCAACTATTGTATGTGAATAAAGCGCATCATAAAACGTGATAATTACTTGTGAAAAAGAGATAGGATTAAGAAGAAAAAGCATTCTAGTTGAGAAATGAATTGTGCATTGGTATTAGCTAATTCTGTCTCTTCTGATCAAAACAATACTTGTGTGTACGTAGTGTGACCAAACTCCAATTTAGTCGCAGTCAACGCTGTGTCGACCGTGGCTCAACTGGTTAAGAGGTGAGATTACGATGCATAGCTTTGATGCTAAGACTGTGAGTTCAAATCACAGTACGACACCAAAAAATAAAAAGTTTTTCATATAGAGCAAAATTAACAATATAAAATACTTTGTTCAATTGACACATAAATTAACCACTGACGAGTCCCAGGAGGGGGACGAAACTGCGGCAGTCTGGTGTATCCCTTGTGTCCGTAAAATTTTTCAATAAAAATGTTTTCTTCTTCTTCCTGTGAAGAGACTAACTAAAAAAAATAATAATTTCGCATTAAATTCAATTTTAGTCCTAAATTGTTATTAAATTTCACAAAAAGTTATATTAATGTTATCACTTTGTTTCATTTATCTACGGAATTATTCAATTAAAATTAATAAACCTCGTTTAGAACCAATCAAACCACTTAACAAGCCTTTGGCAAAGTTTTAATTAAAAACCAAATACTTTACCAAGTTCCTTATGGAAATTATTCTTAAAAACTGTTCAGATGTAGAAATACAATAATTATTTTAATTTTCACTCACAATTAGCTAGCCTTTTACAATTCCCAAAAATTTAATTTACAGTGCTGGATGCACTATAGTGTAAAAGCACCTTTGTGGTTGATCTGGTAGCACTAAATGGTTTGTTTATAGTGGCCACACTAAATGCTTTTTTCTATGAGTATGGCAGCACAATACGAATGGAATTGAAACAACAGATGATCGACAACAAAACAAAATTTTTTGTATGTGAAATAATCGAGAAAAATAACAAAACAACTAAAGGGTTGCCAATAGTAAATAAATTCATGTAATAGATTAACGTCTTATTTAAGAATTCATGTTAAGACGTAAGTTCAGTTTTAAATTAAGTCCAATATACATTTAACTAAAACCAATTAATAACTGATTATTAAAAAAAACAGGTAACTTAAAAAGGTAAGTACAAACAAAAATTATTAAAAAAAAGGGTGACCCAACTTTTGAAACCGATGTCTTCCGATCGGGATGAAATTTGCACCAAAGTTAGTCAACATTTCTGCCATCATGCTCAGAATTACTTTTGTGTTCATCTGGAATAACTTCAACGCAAAACTCATTACTATTCAAATCCGGTAATTCTTTCAACTCTCCGAGCTTTTTCCTGCATGATCCACAAAGGAGCCGTAGACATTGTGAAGATTAATTATGTAAGAAATTATGTAAATAACACACGTCTAAACTTTAACGCTGTTTCTAAAAAACTGATTTCCGAATGTCTATAGAATGACAATAAACAGTTTTTTATCATAATTTTAACCAAAGTTACTAATAATAATAAAAATAAACAGCCTGCTAATTTTTACCTTTTCAACATAGTGTTAAAATAAACATAAATCTCGATGTATATAAAAACAAAGAACTAATATAAACTAAATGTTAATTTCTACCTCTTCAAACACTTTTTAAAGTCAAGTGTCATAATATAATAAATAAACTGGTATTTCTGGATTACCAATAATAATAAAACTAAAATATCTGTTAATTTTTAACTTTTCCACATTATATTAAAATAAACTACATGTTAACTTCTACCTCTCAAAACACTTTTTAAAGTCAAGTGTCACAAAATAATAAATAAACTGGTATTTCGGAGAATGGTCATAAAATATTTCCACCTGAATCAAAAACTTGTCTCTGGGGAACCTGAGATTTTGATAATAAAAATCACAGTTAATGTTACGTGCGCTTAAAACTTCCTATAGGATTGAGAAAAAAAGCAGCAATGAAAGGCAGATATAAGACTCAGAAAAAATGTTGGGGGTTTAACATATTGTGGGTATTACTGTATCGAGGGTATAAAATTTTAGTTAGGTATGTTACATACCTTCGGAAAGGTTAATTTGTCTAGTTTCTCAGTAGAATTTTTATTTTTAAGGTTTTAGAAACACTTACACACAAAATGGGAAAAATTCAAAATAGTGCATATGCTAAAAATTCAAAAACCTTTGTCTTGAGTTACAAAACATTTATTTTGATGGATATCCCACTCGCATCCCACTAAGCGGCCAAAAAGTTCTTAAAGGAAAAGACCTAAGCTTTTTTTTGAGCAAAAAAAAAAAAAAAATACAGGGCATATTTTGAAAAAAGTCAAAAAAGTTTTTGATGTTGAAAAAAAAATAGTGAAAAACTTTTTTTTTAATATTTTTTACCGAAAGATTGAAGAAATAGCTATCTGAACTAGTTAGGACAAATTTAGCTAAGAACAATAGATAATAAGTTACGTGAATGAGAAAAAACACCTGTTTGGCCAAAATGTTAAATTTTGACCGCCTCTAACTCAGAGAGTTCTTGACCGATTTTGTTAAAAAATTGTGTCTACTACTATCCACTAGGACTAACCTTAGTGCAAATTGCATCCCTATCGGAAGACATCGCTTTCAAAAGTTGGGTCACTTGAGATGAAACATATTATATTAGATACATGGGGAATGGAAATGTTTTTCAAACAAAAGTATATTACCAGCATTTATATTTAAAGCATTTATATTTTCAGCAACAACTACTTGCAGATCAAAACATCTTTCAGTTCGCTTCGCCACATAAAAGTCTGGAGGAGATTAATGTGGGCACGTGCTATTTAAATATTTTAACTAACATTTTAAACATTAATAAGAATTAACTTTTCTTTTTTTAATGTTTGTAATAATTTTCCAGTAACAAAACAGCTTTTATATAAAAAAACTACAACAAATTGTATTTTATAATTATAAAATAGCTAAACCAGTTAAAGTTATAAATAAATAACACAGTCTTTTATAATAATCCGAACATTTATTGCTTACTTAAACTATAAAAATGTAAGTTAATGAGATTGAGGATCACATTGCAATAAACGGACTATTGATGGATCGCTTTTCGCACCTTCTATAAATTCTTCTAAACTTAATTTTCCATCTTTGTTTCTATCCATTTGTCTAAATATTTTATCAGTCCTTTTTTCTGGTGTACTTTCGTCTTCGGGCATTTTCATGACAGATCCAACCATTTTATATATTGCCTGAAATTAAATAAAAGACATAAATATAAAATAATACACCCATAATAGAATTATATGTTTTGTGAGAATAAAAACCAATAACTTTATATGTAATAGTTTGGGCAAACGAATATTAGGATAACTTAGAATTTTTGCGTATCACAAAGTTAAAATACGAGTTTTTCCCCACACTAGTCTGCAAAGTTCTGAGACAGCTCATTCCTGATATCCAGTAAAATACGGTGCTTCCCTATGAGCAGGTTCGTAAGGGAGAACGCTAAAATAATCCCTTGCGAACCTACTTACGTATGTCATGATTTTTATATGGCGAACTCCCACTTGGAAGCACTAGTTTCGGGAAAAAATAAGCGCGAGCTTTAGCGCATATAAAAAGCTGGGATTTCATGGCTCTATATTAATACGATTAAAAAGTAATAAAATGAGTATTATATAAATTATTTTAAAATTATAAATTCTGTTACCGTTAAAATTTTAGATATATTAATATTAGTATTAGTATTATTATTATATTATATACTTTCCTAATATTCATGTTTTTATCGCTCCGTGTGCTAGCACTTCAGAAACAGTTTAATGACTAATTACGTGGTAAGTAAGTTAAATTGACACACCAAAACCCCGGGATACGAAAACTTAATTTTGGTTCGTAGAATTCAGTAATAACTCTGTGTTAAAAGATTAGGTCAAAATAAAGAGATATTTAATTTTTAAGTTTGTATTAACTTAAGCGTCTTTTTGATTATATTTTAAGTAAAAGATATCCAAATCACTTTTAAAATTATTTTATTTGTCGAAACTAAACTTTAACAATATAGGCCGTCCATTTTGAAGAGGATACAATTAATTGTATATACAATTCGAAATGTAAAGGTAATAGCCTTCGACTTATACTGTGTCAAGAACAGTTTGTGATCACGAGGATTCCGGCTAGCTTTTTATGAACACCTCAAGAGGTCCCCTCTAGGGGTGCCAAACGGGATTGATTTTTACAAATCCCGGGATTCGGGATATTGAAAACTCCGATCCTGGGATCGCTGGATTTCGGTATTAATTTTTTTATAATTTTAAGTTTAAGTAAAACATACAAATATTCATTAGAAAAATTTATTAATCACATCTTACAGTATGAAAAATAAACAAAACAAAAACTATTAACTCATTTTTGACCAAATAATTATTTGAGAAAATAAAATTTTTAGTTTTTTTAATTGGATCGTTTTAAAAATTATTCGAAAATATAGAAAAGCTTTGTCATATATATTTTCGATTGTTATGTTGATGAATAAATATAAATATGTATTTCTCTAGTAGTTCTTCGATTGTATATAATTTTTGAAAATCTGACCTATCGGACCATTAATTTTTTAAATTCACAAAATCTAAAATATTCCAAATTTTATTCTGTTTCCGTTAAAAACACTCAATACTTATCAATAGTATAATGTCAGCGTTGTCACATGGCAATTTTAAAAAATGGTCAAAATATGTTTCCAAAAAATTTTAAAAATCGGTTAATTTAAAAAATAAAAATTCCTTATATTTTTAAATAGACCTTACCTTTTTACAAATTTATACAAAATCAATATTTTTAAATGTCTTAAACCTCCTAGGATTTATATTCTGTCAAAGTTTTATCTTTGTTTGCAATTATTTCCACAAGGGGCAACTTTAAGTAAAAAAAATACAAACATTTCTTGACGAAGCATTTTGCTATATATTTGCAAACTTTGGTTGCGGATCTATGACGTGTCTTTAATTAGGGAATTACAGTATAAGAAATAAATTTAATGATAATCTTAAAAAATTAATAATAATTCTTAGAACTTATCTTTTCGAAAGATTAAAAAATTATTTAATTTTTTTTAAAGGGAATTCATTGTATATTAAATTTTAAGTTTAAATTTTATTTTAATTTTAATTTTAACCAATTAAATTGATTCATTCATTGACTATTGTGAAATATTATAACAGCTGAATTATAATTTTCAAAATTTAGAAAGCTAAATAAACATTTTTTAAGATTTTTTATATTTACTCATTTTGCACTGCCAAAGTTGCTTTTAAGCAACTGCACTACTTTTAAGGCCTGCTTATTTTGGATAGGAGAGAGATATAATTACGCAGTAAAAACCAAGTAAAAAAATAATAACTATTGATTCAGGGATGCCATATAATTAATAAAAAATTAAAGATTTGTCATTTTGTATGGAACTTTTTTGAAAAATTCTTCATTTATAGAAAGAATACCGGAGATATAAATGTTACATGTTGATTTGGTTAGGGACGTATGAAACAATTTTTGGATTGAGAAAAATTTGTTGTACAGTATGTACTTTTTTGTAAAATTAAGTGATAGGATCAAGAACTTTCCAAACTTGTAAAAACGTTAATAAACAGAAAATTACCAAATTTTAATTTTCTTGCAGCAAACAAAAAATTTTAAAAACTGGTCACGAGTCCTGCCGTATTACAATTTAAAAAAATTGCTAAAAACACCAACAAATTCTGAAAAATCGTCACAGTCCGAATATCACAGTACGAAAGATATTTGCCAATAAATGTACATTATAATTTAAAGAAAAAATATTATCCCGTTTTGATTATTATTTTATTATTAAAAATAGTGGAATTTTTTTGTTTTGACATTTTTGATCAAAAGTCAGTATTGAAGTATTCTATGGTAATGAAACTTTTACTGAAGCCCTCCTCGGAAAACGTAGAATATATGTGAGTAATTTCAAAGAAATCCGTTAAAACTTTCCTAGAAGTTTGTATTCGAAAAACAACGAAAAAATTGAAAAAGGTGAAAAAACATTTTAGTTTCACATTTTTTCTCAAAATGAGGCGTAGAAGTGGGCTTGGTCGATGAAAACAATACTACGATCTAGGTTCAGGTCCGAGGATTATTCATGCCAAATTTGAGGCAAATCCGTTGAGAATTGCAAATTTGTATAGAGAACAAACAAAGAGAAAATGAGTTTTATATATAAAGATAGTGGAATATTTTGGTTTTAACGTTTTAGATCAAGAGTCTGTATTGAAGTGGGCTATGGTAATGAAACTTTTACTGAGGCATTCCTCGGGAAATATATGTGAGTAATTTCAAAGAAATCCGTTAAAACTTTCTTAGAAGTTTGTATTCGAAAAAAACGAAAAAACTTGAAAAAAATTTAAATTTTAGATTTTTTGTCAAAAGTAGGCGTAGAAGTGTTCATGGTTGATGAAAACTATACTACGATTTAAGTTGAGGTCCAAGGATTATCCATACCAAATTTGACGAAAATCCGTTTAGAATTGCAAATTTGTATAGAGAACAAACAAACAGAAAATGATTTGTTAGGACAATATCCAAATAAAGAAATGTAGAGTATGGCCTTGAACTTGAATAATTTTCGTTTTCATTGCACAATTAAAGGTGGAAAAAATATAATTTTCATTTTTATGTTTTATTTTTTTAATTTTCTTTTTGTTGTTGAACAGGTTGGGTTATATACACAAGAAGTAGGTAAACAATTTAAAAAGCCGGGATTTTCGGGATCGGCACCCCTAGTCCGAACCCTCTTGTCAACACCGGGTAAAAAATTTAAAAAGCCGGGATTTTCGGGATCGGCACCCCTAGTCCGAACCCTCTTGTCAGCACCGAGGCCGATCACAACAAACTCTACAAATTCAAACTTAAACTCAAACAAAAAACCTCAAACTTACCACACAAGGATCGTGGGGACAGCTGTACGTCTCGTAAGTGCCCGCCTAACCACGGCCGTAAGTATGTCCACATTTCAATAACTTACGACCTTACGATCTTTCCCTCCTTGCCGTCATTGCCTTTTAAGCCTTATTAAATTTAGCCAACATATTCAAATTTTTAATTTCAACTATAAGAAAACTAACAAAATATAAAAAAACAGTCTAAATTTACTCAAAAATCTAGTTTCTAATAATTTATATAAAAATCTTTAAAATAACGTATTTTTTCTTAATTTTTGTTTTTATACATCTTCTTCTGATTTTTTTAACTTTCTATTCTTTTAATTTCTAAAATTTGTATTTTTACTTTTAAAATTTTAATTTTTTAAATTTTCAAAACCTTAATTTTTACGTTTTATTTTCAAAATTTTTATTTTTCATCCTTTTTTTAAAATTCGCATTCTTCAATTTCTCAATTCTTTTATTTGATTTTAAGTTTTACTTTTCTATTTCTATTTTTATTTAAAATTATCATTTTCTTAGTTTTTCTAATTTCTTAAAATTTTTATATTTTTCATGAGGTTTTTTCCTATCTTTTTTTCCTTACACTGTAAATAAATGTATACTGTGTATATTATTATATTAAAATTAGTTAATATTTGTTGCAATACTTTATTTTAAGTAATATCTCAAACTATGTAAATAACAAACATTTTTATGTATTTTTAATTGTTACAATGATAGAACTCAATAAAAAAAAAAAAAAAAAATATTTTTTTTAAATTTTTGCTTTTCAAATCTAACTTTTTCTAATTTAATTTAATCATAATTTTCTAATTTATAACCTAAAACAATAATTGGGTTTATCAAATTATTGTTTTAGAGTTGAAGGGCTTATTGTAAAAAGTTCATAAAAAACATCGTGGGTAAGTATGTTTTTTGTAATATTCTTATTTTGATTTAATTTTAATGACAAGTTTCCTTTATTATTTTCAAAAAAAAGTTAGTAAAAAAATAGTAAATCAGTTTCAACCTCCCTTTACTATTATTATACTAATTTTCAGTACGCTGTTAAAAATCAATATATATCCATTAGCGCGGGTCCATTTAAAAATCGCTTAACGTTCAAGGAAAATCGTATTCTAGGGATCAAAATAAGAAGCTTTGCCTCTAAAACGAATTCTGATGTCCCGACTTTTGACCCGTAGGGTCAAATTTTGAAAAAGCCTACTTTGATATTTCAGAAAGTACGAGGAATCTCTCCAAGATTATGGGAGATACTTCTTCTCCGGGAGACGCGCTGGCAGATTAATGCATAAATCATCATTCTAGGGGTTAAAATTTAAGTTAAAAGAGGGCCTTTTTAGCCGTGTTTTTTTTAGCAAAATGTACAAATTTTGGGATAGAGATATTTCAGAAAGTAAGAGGAGTCTTTCCGAGATTAGGGTCTCTTTTTCTTCTCCGGAAAAAATAGAGTATAAATATATTCGATTGGGTTGGATCCGATTGGGGCACTCTAAATGGGTCAAAGTGGGATTTTTCAAAATTTCACCCTACGGGTCAAAACTCGGGACATCAGAATTCGTTTTAGAGGTATGGTTCCTTCGTCAAAGTATCTTATTTTGATCCCTAGAACGTTGAGCGATTTTTTTGCCTCCATACAAATCGACCCGGCCTAATATATAAATATGAACTCGAATGTCTTCATGAATGAATAAACATGAATGAGTACATTACATGTCCATAAATGGATACATAAGTTACCGATGGCATATGTGACATATGAGGTGATACACTTTATGCTTACGCCATGTCTACCAATTCGAACAAAACATTCACAAGTTTTATGCTTAAGTTTGTTTCATATAAAAATGGTAATACAATTCCACACACATGTTGCATTGCCAGCAAGTAGATAACGAACAAAAAATGCAATAAGCTATCTCTATGTAGATTATTTAATTCATTTTGGTAAGTTAAGAAAAATAACTCAACAGCTTTAGTAATAAAGCATTAATTTAAGTAAAAATATAAAATAAATAAAATTGAACTTTTAATAAAAAAACCCACTTAAAAGTAATTGGCATCCAACAGGCGACTTGTGAAGACATTTTTTTTAACAAGAAAATATTCGGAGCAACAAATAAACAAAATTTTCAAAAACTCAACAAGTGAAATTTAAAAATTCAACAAGTGAATAAAATTTAAAAAAATTTTTTTCTTCAACTATTTAAATAAAAAAAAATCAACAAGTAAATACCAAAAACTTAATCAACAAAGCAATTGGGAAATTGGATCATTGCTATAGCCACCAGAGCTTCGAAATAGCCTGGGCTGCGAGAAGAACAAACCAATAAATCGGCAACTAGAAACATCAACAAATTGCAACAGCAAACCAACAACTACCGAAGCTCACAGCACAACAGAAACATCAACAAATTATATTAACAAATAAACAATTAGAAACATTAAATTGCAACAACAAGTCAGCAACCACAAACAGAAGTTAACAGCAGCAACAAAACTGTGAAGATTAAAATGGTTTATGAATATCTGTAAGTAGAGTGTAGAAATTTAGTGATACATTTTTTTATTTTTGTAAAAGAACAATTAGAAAGAATTGTGAATCTCTTTGTTTGTATGACGGTTCCATTCTTTAGGTTACTTTAGGTTATAACTCTGAAAATCAGGAAGAATTAGATCAGGTAGTAGAAAGCAGCAAAAGTGTAGTAGACACTAACTGGTGGGAAAACTACACAATGGCTGAGACAGCAGAACAATTGAGAGCAATAGTGGAAGTTGCTATAAATACTGCCCTGAGATCCCAAAAACAAGGTTTTGAAAAACAAATAGAAGAACTTAATAAAAAATTCAATGAATGTGTTGTTCAGACACCAGTAGTCGAACCTTATAGAGAAATATAAATAATACCGGACCGGCAATGTGATGAGTCGCTAGATATAGTAAAATATTTAGCTGATTTTGTAAGATATTTGAAAATGCCTTCCGCAGTTCCAGACATTATCAAGCGGTAGCCATTATTAGGAATAATATAAAAGGTTCAGCAGATATGGTACTGTCCTTCTTTAATACGGTTTTAAATTTCAAAGCCATCATTGTTCGTCTTGACTTACGAACTCGGACAAAAGACCGATTTACTTAATCGAGCAAGAAATGTCAATTCTCCGTCAGCAAAACATGATGAGGTCGAGAAAAAACTGATGAGGTTAAGGAAAAACTGACACTGTTGACAAACAAAACAATTTTGACTTATGATAGGTCCACTGAGGCATCCATTTATGAAAATTACAGAATGGACGCACTTCGAGTGTTTATTACGGGAAGGAAAAAAGGATGATGTGCCTTTTCGGCTAGGCCGAATGATTTACCCTCAGCATTGGCATTGGCTCAGGAAGTTGAATCTAATCATGAGAGGTACCAATTTGCAAGGTGTCTTGAGGACAAACAAAGACAAGATTCTGAAGCAAGACATCAAAATAGAAACCCGACCACAGGAATTCAGATAAAAGTGAGGGTTCTACTTTTTTAAACGACAAAATTTTGGTAATAAGAACCAGCAAAGGGACTTTGTCCTACCAATGGACGTTGATCAATCGATGAGTTCTATACAGTCGACGAATCAAGACATGGTTTAGCATTGCAATGTCAGTATTACACTAATCAGGCTTCAGGACAGACGGTAAATCGTGACAGTGACTCAGCTAGATTTACAGGCCGCAAGCAGCAGAGGATCAATCATATTTCTCAGGAAACTGCCTCAACAGGGCAAGAACACTATTAAAATAAGTCGGAATTAGTAGCATCAGAAATTGATACGGAAGAGGGTTTTGATCAGATAAATTTTTTAGTCAAAGCTCCCTGCTGCCATTCGTAGAAAGGACAATTGCAGGGAGAAATATTTGACTATTAATAGATACGGGAGCTTCGAAAAATTAAATAAAACTACTGAGCGAACTAAATTACATAGCCCCTTTTTAGTAAAACCGATCCACGGTTTTAACACCATTGATAAGAAATGCACCCTTAACCTATTCAACACGAATAGTACATTTTTCATATTGCCATAATTTTTAACATTTGTTTGTATGCTAGGCCTTGATATGCTAACGCAGATAAGCGCAACACTTAATTTCAAAAACAGTGAACTCCAGACTCAAAACGGCTCGGAGAAAATAAAATTTTTAAAGTGTGCAAATGTAAATTTCACACAAGTGGAGAATATAGTGGTATCCCCACAGTTCTTAGGAAATTTCGAAACATGATGAAGAGTTTTTGCAAACCCTAATAAATCTCTTCCCATCAACACAAACATCGTTGCCACCATCCGCACTAATAGCAACGATCCGGTATATTCAAAGCTTTACCCTTACCCAATGGGTGTGACCGAAATCGTAAATAACGAAATACGTAATTTATTGAAGAACGGACCTCCAGGTCCCCCTATAACAACCGCATCTGGGTTGTCGACAAGAAGGGCAAAGACGAACTCAGAAATATTTTGAAACGCCTTGTTATTGACTTCAGAAAATTAAACGAGAAGACTATTCACGACAGGTATCCTATCCCGGATGTGACAGTGATTTTGGCAAACTTGGGTAGGTTAGGTTAAGAAGGGTTATGTGCCTAAGGGCACACTCCACTTGGAGACCAAAACGGTAAATTGTGAATCCCTTTAGTGAAAAGGTAAGAAAAAATAGGAATAGACAGATATATAGATTGACAGATAGATGAAAACAAAGATCCAGAAAAAACGGAAAGATACTCCCCAGAACAAGCTCCTATCGTTCCTTTACTAGAAACAGCCGTCCTATTTCCCTGAAAAATCTCAGCATATCTACTGGATTGCATACAGCGACACACCCAAGTTCGTCGTAAAATCTATCTCCTAGCCGTTTCTGTCTGAGACCCTACAACCTCGGAAAGTGGCACATTATATGCTCAACTGTCTCCAGTTCCTCAACGTCCTCGCACAACCTGCAATAGACCGGTATGTCCCTGTCCCATCTGCTTGTGAAAGCCCTGACAGAACAATGACCGGTCAGGAACCCCGTTAGGGTCTTGAGACCATCCCTGTCCAGTCCTAAAAGAACCTTGTTCGGGAAGTCCACCGGTGGTGTTCCATCGAAGTCTAATGTCAAGATCATATGATCCGATATTCCCTCGAGAATACTACCCAGATCAAGCAGTCCTACTTCGTACAATATTTTTGTGTGATCATCCCGCCTAGGTCTTACCAACGCAGACTCGTAGAGCCTAAATAAGTTCCTAGCAGCCACACTCCTCACATAATGTTCAATTGGGGACAGATATAGTATGATATCCAACGCTGCCTGTGGAGTGCTTCTCCACGCACCTGTAATACACTCCTTTGGGCCTTGTTAAGCATCTTCCTACAGTTATCCACTCTCTCTAACTACCGACGTGGAAATCCAGTTTTCCATATCCGGTCTTAGTCCCCAATTCTTACCGATGGAGTTTATGCATGTGTAGTAGGCATTGAGTCCCCTTTTCATCCTTTACTGAGTATTTCTCTTCCAAGACACTTTGCTGTCTAGGAAGCAACCCAAATACTTAGCACCGTCCGATAGAGTCAACACGACGCCATCTAACACTGGCCTCCCAAACTCCTCTATTTTATACTTCCTGGTAAAAATCACCAGTTCAGTCTTGTTAGGGTTTACACCCATTCCCCCATCTTTCGCCCATGCCGAGAGCTCGCTCAGCCTCGCTCAGCCTCACCTGCATAATCTCGCTGATCGTGGGCAAAAATTTCCCCCTGCAGCACTATGTCATCCGCGTAAGCAACGACTTTCCCACCCCTGGAATCAAATGTCCTTAGAATTCCGTTAACCGCTAGCAGCCACAGAAGAGGCGATAAAACTCCCACCTGAGGCGTCCCTCTGGTAACCCTTCTCCTTACGTTATGATCCCTCAGGCTCGAGTTGATGATACTGCTGCTAAGCATACGGACTATCCACTCAACCAGAAAGCCCGGAACTCCCAAACCCACCAGCGAATCCCTAATAGCCTCGATCCTAATGTTGTTAAAGGCCCCTTCTATATCCAGAAACGCAGCAAGAGTATACTCCCTATACCTCAGGCCGTGCTCAATGTAGCCCACCACCTCATGTAGCGCGCTCTCAACGTAAGCGTGTTGAGCGTTGCTAATGAGGTGGGTATCAATTTTACTTCTAAGATACAGATCTATCAGTCTCGCAAGTGTCTTCAGCAAGAATGAAGACAGACTAATAGGTCTGTAATCTCCCGGTTTCGAGTTGCCCGCCCAACCAGCCTTGGGTATAAAAATTACCCTGACCTCTCTCCACCCCCTAGGCAGATACCCCCCACTAAGGCATCTCCTGTATATATTCACCAGCAGTGCATAGTATGGCCGGAAAAATACCGTCCGGACCCAGTGATTTATATGGGTCGAAGGTATTGACCGCCCATCCTTGTGACTATTTCCTCGATGAAGGCTGATGTATGGCCCGATGTCACAGACATCCCGTCCCCTTGACAATCATCCATAACTAAAATTTCCGAACACCCGGGGAAGTGCGCCTCCATAAGCAAGGTTAGGGTCTCACTCTTACTTGGGTAAAGCGAAATACATTACGATGCTTGATTTAAAATCAGGCTTCCACCAAATATCGCTAGCGGAGAAATATAGGGAGAAAACGGCTTCCTCAGTCGGAAATGGGAAATATGAATTCTGCAGGCTCCCTTTTGGTTTGAAGACTACGCCCAGCATTTTTTAAAGGTCCATTGATGACGTACTAAGGGAACAGATTGGAAAGTCATGCTATGTTTATATAGACGAAGTAATAATCTTTTCAGAAAATGAGGAGGCATATGTTAACCACATTGCATGGGTACTAAGTAGGCTGTATGGAGCCTATTTTTAGGAAAATACTGAATACATCGGCTTCGTTGTATCTCGAAATGGTATAAAAACAAGCCTCGATAAGGTAAATGCGATCCGCAACTACGAACAGTCCACTACATTATTTAACATAAGGTCCATTTTGGGACTAGCAAGCTATTATCGATGCTTAATTAAGGATTTTTCTTCGATAGCACAACCTCTGACTGATATTCTAAAGGGTGAGAACGGGAAGGTCAGTGCCCATCAGTCAAAGAAGATAAAGGTGAACGTGGACGAGAGGCAAATTCAAGCTTTTGTGAAACTGAAAGAAATATTGGCTTCAGAGGAAGTCATGTTGTGTTACGCGAACTTCACTATACCATTCGATCTAGTAAGAGATGCTTCCTCGTCGGGACTAGGAGCCGTTTTGTCACAAAACGGTAGACCTATTACAATGATTTCAAGGACTCTAAAAGACAGGGAACTGAACTTCGCAACTAACGAACGCGAGCTACTGGCCATAGTATGGACTTTTCAAAAACTTAGAAACTATCTTTATGGCGCAAAAAATTTAAATATTTACCAGACCACCAACTGCTTATGTGGATGAATACAACGCAAACATTTTCTACAAACCAGGTAAAGAAAATTACGTCAGCGACGCATTGTCATGACAGCGAATTCATGCCTTAGAAGAAGAGGCTCGATCTGATATTGCGACACACAGTGAGATGTCACTTACCTATACGTTTGAAGCGACGGATGACCCAATTAATTGCTAACAAAATCAGATAGTTTTGAAGGAAGCACGTTTCGCACAAAAACGAAATTTCATACTTTTTAGTGAAAAAACTCGTCATACGTGTCGATAAATTTTCGAAATTCGCTGTGATTCAACCAGTCCCATACCTTACAATCATAGACTAAAAATCCCGATTATTCAGCTAATGAACATTTTTCCGGGCACAAGGAATATTTATTGCGACAATGAACCAGCGTATAAATCTGAGACCTCCTCCGCTTCATAGCACTTCGAATGGTCAGGTCGAACGTTTCCATAGCACTTTAGCAGAGATTGCGAGAAGTCTCAAACTCGAGAAGAAAATCGAGGATACAATTGAGCTCATAATCTTGGATATAGCACATTATAATAAAACTATTCACTCAGTGACCAACAAAAGGCCTATAGAAGTGGTCCACACTACATCGGCATAGATAAGGGAAGAAATAAAAGGGAAAATTCAACTTGAGAGGGACAATAATTCAAGACGGAATAGGACTTTTGACATTGGGGAGCGTGTGCTCGTAAGGAATAATAAAAGATTATGGAACAAGTTAACCCCCTTATATACGGAAGAGAAAGTAGAGGCCGACTTAGGAACTACAGTTCTTATTAAAGGGAGGGTGGTCCCTAAGGATAACTTAAGATAAAACTAATTTCTCAACCACATACAGTCGCTCGACTTTTATTTTGTCTTGTTTATATTTTTAACTTATAAGATTTTACTTATAACGTTTCCACTACAGACAGTAACCGCAAAATTAATAGACTATTCTAATTCCGACTACATTCCTATTATGGACTGGGAAGTAATCATATGGCAGAATTTTGATTACCTTAGGCATACTACAAACCTGACAATGTACTCAGAAATAGGCGATGAAACCAAAAACCTTACAAATCATTTTCCTTTGTCTCATATGTTGAAAATTTTGGAATAAGATGTTGCTCGAATAAGAGCAATTTCGGCATCATTTGACATTCATCACAGTCATGCTAGAAGCATTATTATTTTAGTCACTGCCCTTATGGTAGTTGCTGGTACACCAGATTTTGATGATTTTGATAATGTAAAATTCAAGCAACATGAGATCATTGAATCAGAAAATAGACAAATAGTAGTAAACACAAAAACACAGGATCAGATAAACAAAATTACAGAACCCGTTAATGTTATTATTAAAAATTCCAAAGACAAACAAATTGATACGGGACATTTATATGAAACGCTACTTGCAAGAAATAGAATAATGATGTCAGAACTTGAAACTTTGATGCCGTCCGTAACCCTTGCAAAGATAGGAATAATTTACCCTATTCTGAAGATTTAACCAAAATTGTAAATGCGCTCTACAACCACCACTGTAGCGGATATAATGGAGGTATCATTTATTAAGGCCGTATTAGATAATAATTTTTTACTTTTCATCATAAAATATCCTAAGCCTAGAATAGAATGTAAGAAGGTGAGCTAATTTCCTGTCCAACATAATGGAACAATCTTCCATCTTGATAATGACAACACCGTAGCTGTCTGTGGAAATAAAATAATCGCCATTGGAAATTGCATCGCAACACTTACGACAACTGTTTCGATGAAATATGGAGGAGTGAGGGATGGATGGCTGGAAGTCTGGAGAGGATGAACGAAACTGAGTAAATAAAATCACCAATTGATTTTATTACTCAGTGTAAATAAAAATATCCCAAAATGGAAGAAAAGAAATAAAAAACGAAAACGAATTAGGATTTGGAATAAGATTTATTTACAGTATGACAATCGGATTAACAAGAGAAGGTTGTTGTTTAAGATTTGACGGAAATAGTATCCACGACGTTTTAGGACTTTTGACGTTTAACTTTCGGACAAATATTAGAACGAGATAGATATTTTGTATCTTTTATACAATTTAGTACCGAGTTAAAATATTGTTTTAAGGAATTTAGGGTTTCTTACTCAGGTTTAATGTCAGCAAGGTTTATTTGACATTAATATTACCGCCCGCCTTGCAGTGTATATGCAAAAAAGTTAAATCGCAGACATTCACGAAATTAAACGTCGTAGATACTTCTGCAGTCAAATCTAAAAAAGAAAGTTACGTTAAAATAGGTATTATATAAAATTAAAAGGATTATAGAAAATTCAAAATATATTCAATTCATATTTTTTACAATTCATGTAGTTAAATTCAAATTCAATTTATTGACTTAAAATTAAATTTTGCTAATATATGTGTTTGATAGTGCATTATTAGTCAGGGAACATTCAGGTTGAGCAGGAACCATAAATGGTCCATCCAAATATGGTACTTTGGGCAGTTGGATATAACGTTTTACAAATGACCCCTCAAATAAGACCCTTGGATATAAATCTACCCCTATAACGATGTCTATACCAGCCGACTCATAGAACTTTGAGTCAGCGAGAAATAAATCACGGAAGTTCTTTTTAAAAGACTCTGGGAGTGATTGAGCCGGAGTAAGAAGGGTAAGACGATTGTCAACACGAAAGGTCCCTTCTATCTTTGAGTTGGAATCGAACCTAGATTTCAAAGTTAATGGGCATATGGTCTCATCCTGCAACGTTAACGTAGTTAGACGAAGCTTTTCGGCAATCTTTGGAAATTCGGCTAATCGGCGAGCCAGAATCTAGAAGACACCGGGCAAGAGAAGTTGTTGTATCCAACTTAACGAGTACGGTAGGAAGCAAAATCACACTATTTTGACGTAAAATAGCTGGCAATGACGAAGGTTTGGATGATGCTACTGGAGATGGAGAACGTGATTGTGATGGCGAAGCTGAATATTCTCGTACTAATCTCGGATTCATATGGAGAAGTGTATGGTGAAACTTTTTACACTTTTTACAACCATGTTTGGTAAAACATGTTCCCTGAGAATGATCTTGAGCTAAGCAATTTGAGCAATATTTATGAGTTTGGACAGCCTGTATACGTTTCGCAACATTCATGGATAAAAATTTCGTGCAAGTCTTCAGAGGATGAGGTCTTTTACAAATTTTGCAAAGAAATGAATTATATTTGAATGGCAGACTTTTGTGGAGGGTGTGGCGACGAGGTTGTCCGCTTACGTTGGTCTTACTAGCGGAGTTTTTTGGCATGATAAGCTAAAAAAATGATGAAGTTGGGAAAGTGAGCAAAAAATAAACGTGAATTAGATAAGGTAGTTATTTTGACGATAGCACTACTAGTTTGGTAATTGGCAGATTCCTCAGCCCTTTTTGAGTGAAAACGTCGGCGACACGAACGCGTTTATCGGAACCGTAGTAAGTTCTTTCTACTCTGCCAAGACGCCAGGAGTTAGGAGGAAGGCTTTCATCTTTTATGACTACCAGAGCGTTCTCGGGAAGATTATCCTCTGGCTTTTGCCACTTAACTCTCTTCTGTAGTTCTTTTAAGTACTCATTTTTCCAACGAGTACAGAAATGCTGGTGGACAAATTTAAGACGATCCCAACGATTAACTATAGATCTCGCTGGCCCCTTGATCTCTGAGTCTATAGGGGCTAATAGTGCAGTTCCTATAAGAAAGTGCCCTGGAGTTAAAGCTGAGAAGTCAGAAGGATCCTGAGAAAGTGGCGACAAAGGCCTAAAGTTCAAACAAGCTTCAATCATTGACAATAAGGTTGAAAACTCTTCAAAAGTGTATTTAAAACACCCTGAAATCTTACGAAAATTTGTTTTAAAACTTTTTACTGCTGCCTCCCATAATCCACCCATATGTGGAGCACCCGGAGGAATGAAATGCCAGGCTATGTTCTGATGCGCATAGTTGGAGGTAATTGCCTGGTGTGAAGTTTCCGACAAAGGTTGTACCATTATCGGAATGCAAATGGAGCGGACAGCCACGGCGAGATACGAATCGGCTTAAAGCAGCTAGGAAAGCAGCTGTGGTTAAATCTGATGTGGCCTCCAAGTGTATTGCCTTTGTGGAGAAGCAAACAAATACACACACGTATCCTTTTGTAATACGAAAAGCTCTACCGGAATAACTCTTTATGTAAACCTCACCACAAATTAAGATTTCTACTTTCAAGTTTTTGTAAAACTGGGGATCAGCAAGGCTAATCTGGGGAAGATCCGAAAAATATGAAGAATTGCCTTGAAGGAAGACTAGCTGACACCTGTGGAACTATCAACGCATTAACCGGAATTTCAATACTGTCATCTAATGGCGAACTAAGAACAAAGGAGCACATTCGCTGAGGGGAAACTGAAACTAAGTCACCCATGCCGGAAACATCTTGTGGCCTAGTTCGTCTGATTGGAAGCTTTAAAAGTTTCAAAATGTTTTCTGAAACGAAAGATCCCTCAGAGCAGGGGTCAATAAGAGCGCGAGCTCTAACCCTTGTGCCCTGATGACAAACGTCAACCATTGCAGTACCCAATAACACACCTTGATTGTTTGTAGTGAAGAAATTTCGAACCCCAGCTCCCGAATTGTTAGCGGACTGTAACGCAGAATTTGAAGTAGAAGGAAATGAAGCTGAGTTCGGATTTAAATTGCTCGAAATTGGCTGTTGAGCTGATGGGTTGGCCTTTGGATTTACCGAGTCTCTATGGAGTAGAGTGTTATGCTGTTTTTGACATTTAAAGCAGCTATGCTTGTACAACTTTTAACGGCATGTGCTTTTGAAAAACAATTTATGCAGAGGCGTTGCTTTTTGATTTCTGAAAATCTTTGCTCCATGTTCATTTTGAGAAATCGAGGAGATTTTCGAATCACGTGAGATTCTTTGGAGCACAGAGGACACTTTGGATCACTAACTTTAGTCTGAAAATTATTTATTCTTTTCAAGTTGGTAGGAGCTTTGGAAGAACTTTGAGAATTCGTGCCTGCTGATTGTGCAGACAATGGCTTTCGAATATTCGAGACCGATTCTAAAGTTGTGCAACGGTCTGTTAAAAAGGAATCTAATTTAGACCATTCAGGAATTATGGTCTTATCTGAGACAGTTTGCTCGAAGTGAATCAAGGTTTCATCGGGGAGGCAGTTTGTACAAACGAATACGAAAATAGGATTCCAGCTTGCTACGTCAATGTCATAGAGCTTAAGTGTATTTATACACGAGTTAATATCGGCTTGTAAGTTCCTAAGGGCTATGCGTGATTCAGCACGAAATGGTTTTAAATTGAAAAGAATTGTTAGCTGACCGTTAATTAAAGCACGCTTGTTTCATAGCGCCTACAAAGGGTGCTCCAAGCGTTTTGAAATCCCTCGTTTGACATTTCGGTTTTTTCGGCAATAACCTTTGCAATAACCCTTTCGTACTAGAAATTAACGTGAATAGTTTTTCTATACCACTTGCTCTGGAGTTATTTATACAAAGAGCAGTGAAAAGATCGCGAAATTTAGGAAATGAAGCATAATCCCCATCCAAAGGCTCAATTTTAAAAGGTAGGAGCTTAAAAATATAAGCAGAATCCTTTGGTTTTGAAATTTTGTTTTCAATATCATTAAAGTCCGGCATTTATGTAGGCCTAGAATTTTTTTTGCCTGTAACTCCTCGTATGCCTCAAACAGGGATGGAAGTTCTTTTTTTTAACTTAGACTTTCTGAAAAATTACGTTTCTTTATACTTAAAATATGGCAATTTCATTTAGATTTACTATTATTATGAATAGTTCTTCTATTTTAAAATTACCCTTAAAATTTCAAATAATCTTTGTTAACTGTTAATTTCTGCTATATTTTTTTTAACTGCTTCTAAAACAATCATTTAATTCTGTGTTTAATCTGTGTTTTAACTTGTGCAAACATTCCTTTATAATAAATGAATAATACTAAAATTTCTTCATTCAATTAGTAATATGTTGAATGAAAACGTAATTGAATTCATATAACTTGGGAATTCATTCAGTACCAAATTAAAGCCTTTGAATGAAGCTATGAATAAATTTCTAGGGAATGGACTATCAGAATGTTATACGAAAAAAAAAATTTTAGTTCTGAATTAAATTTTGTGAATTAAGGCTTAATTGAATTAAGCCTTTCGAAGCTCTGCTATTTCCTAGTAGCGTAATTTGTTTGTAAAACAATTATTTCAATTTGCATTTGCAGAAGAAGAAACACCAGAGTTGAATTATCCAGCCCTGGTATCATTTAACAAAACGCATTATACAAATGCCAAAAATACTGTATTAAAATTATTAAGAGAATGCGTCGTCGAAACGTGGGTGCATATGTATGTATTGTCAAAGCATAAAAGTAAGAGTAGCAAAAATTAAGTGGTAGGAAAAGAGATCACCAGAAATAAGAGCACAGAGTAATGAGATGGAAATAATTAAGAAAGAGCTAAAGGGTAAGAGAAAAGAATGTAGGAGAAATATAAGGGATTTTGAATAATTAAAGCACCGTTTAAGAGTTAGGTTTTTTCGTTAAAGCCTGTAATTTTGTAAGTGCATAAAAAACACAATCATGCAGCTGAAAAATGGGGAAATAATTGTCATACATGAATGTCATTAAACATGATCTTTAAAAAAAAGCGAGAGTTTGATCAAACGTGTTGAAAGCAAAAAAATGTATGTTCTAAGTTGGAACAAAACACTGTAGCCAAAGTACCATACCCTTGTCACAAATATATATGACAATGCGAATTAAAAAAAAACTAAAATGGATATAATGGACACTTAAAAAAAAAAAAAATGGACACTTAAAAACTCACCAACTTAAAACTTTTAACCAATTTTCTTTCACTTTCTTCCTTACTTTTAATAAAATTCCTTTGGATTCCTTGACAAAATTTCGTAGAGATGAAAACCTTCCTTCTTGGCACACTTCTTTGGACTGTTTTACAAGACCTTTTCCAACAATCTTAAATTTTGTAGCACTTTATTAAACTTTTCCGTGTGTAAGGTAAGGTAAGTATTTTTTTTTTTTTTTGCAACCACAACTTTGATTTTTTATATTATTTATCAGTTTTAATATATTTTAAAGTTAATAATTATTTAACTTTTGTAATAAAATTAAAAAATAAATTTATGATGGTTACAGCGTGGTGTAACGTTTCAACAAACAAAAGGGAATGACAAAGGGAAAAAAACCAACTAATCGCACTATCGAACACAATATATGGAAAAAAAACAAAACTTAACGAACCTTGTTTTTCTATTGTTGTTGTGATGAGCAATTAGTTGACGACTGGCATGTACCCCAATAAAGGAAAGAGTATCCAAAGAGGAGGAGTGAGGGATGGATGGCTGGAAGTCTGGAGAGGATGAACGAAACTGAGTAAAATAAAATCACCAATTGATTTTATTACTCAGTGTAAATAAAAATATCCCAAAATGGAAGAAAGGAAATAAAAAACGAAAACGAATTAGGATTTGGAATAAGATTTATTTACAGAATTAATGGGGTACGTCTTACCAGTATGACAATAGGATTAACAAGAGAAGGTTGTTTTTTAAGATTTGACGGAAATAGTATCCACGACGTTTTAGGACTTTTGACGTTTAACTTTCGGACAAATATTAGAACGAGATAGATATTTTGTATCTTTTATACAATTTAGTACCGAGTTAAAATATTGTTTTAAGGAATTTAGGGTTTCTTACTCAGGTTTAATGTCAGCAAGGTTTATTTGACATTAACAACAACTTTCTGTAAAGAGCTATTACATCCAACATGTGTCAACAACTGCACTCTGGTGGCAAAGCTCGATGCGATACTCAGCCTAGTCATCTTAATCCTTTGGTTGAAATTGATGACGGTATAATTATCATCAACGACGACTCTGCCTTAATAAGAATGACTCAAAAGTCTATAAAAACAGTCATCGGAACAAACTTAATTACCTTTGATGACGAGATCCAGGTGAATGGGTCCATTTATAAAAATTTTAAACAAAATATGAAAAAAATACCAATCTCAGCTAGTATAGCAACTTTAAATATCACTGGACACCAGGAAATACTAAGCCTCCCATACCTCCAGAAATTGGGAATCAAAAATCTGCAGTACATTGGGGAGGTCGAAAATAAACTTATCATTGGCCCAACGATCTCCACGGTTGTTATAATTAGCTTTCTACTAACCTATTGCTTAATTTCTAAAGTACGTCAGAGACAGATGAAGAAACGCCAATATCATGCCATCCAGGTTACCATTGACAGTTTTAAGAGATCCGAGGACGGCTCTCACTTGAGTGAGGGAGGAGTTAACGATGGCACATGTGATATGAGGTGATACCCAAATAATGCACTTTATGCTTACTTCATGTCTACCAGTTCGAACAAAACATTCTCAAGCTTTATGCTTAAGTTTGTTTTACATAAAAATGGTAATACAATTAAGCACACAGTAAATGAAATAAGCTCACTCTAAGTAGATTATTTAATTCATTTTGGTTAGTTAAGAAATAGAACTCAACAGCTTTAGTAATAAAGCATTAATTTAAGTAAAAATATAAAATTTATAAGGTTGAACTTTTAATAAAAATTCCATTTAAAAGTAATTCATATACATATGTTGATTTTTAACCGGCTAAACATTTATATTTTTGTAACATTTTTTGCTATTCTTATTTTAAAAATTACAAAATTTTTTACTAATTTTGGTTGCTAATTTAATTAATTTATTTTTACTAACCTTTAAAACTCGATTTGCTAAAATTAATGAGTCCATACACGTCCATAAATCTAAACATATACAGTCATAGTCATATATATTTACACAAACCAAAAATTTAAGTATGCTTTGAAATAAAACTAAATTCAGATATTTTATGAATAAATTTGCAACAAAAAAAACTTCTCTATAACAACTTTAAAGTGTAGATTTCGTTAGTTAAAATTTTTTATAAATAAATTTGGTGGTTGTTGACTTAAATCACAAAATAAATCTATACCTCAGCTTTCAAAATTATTTACACAAATTTATTTTCTTTCAAAAATATTTACACATCATTAAAACTAATATAAAACAACAAAAATAAGATTTTTTTTGATTAGTAGCCGGATACATTTCCCTCAGCGTCTATGACAGCTTGTAGTCTAGCTGGAATATATGCAATCAAACTCAATTTCTAGACCGCTCCACATATTCTTTATTTCAGCAATGTTTCTTCTTGTTTTCGGTCTTTTTGTACTGCTATCTGCCTTTTTATGAACGCCCATACTTATCTATTATGTTAAGATCGGGACTCTGGGGTATCCAGGGAAGAACAGCTTGCCCAAACGTTTTAAAAACGTTGTTGGTAACCATGCTTTGTGGCATGGAGCATTAGCATGCTGTAAAAACCAATTTTCATTAGGATATAGTCTCTGAGCTGAAGGAAAATCATGGTTATTTAAATTGTCAAGGTACCTGACTGGTTTAGTGTGTCTTTTATTGGTACCAGTTCACCAAATCCATTGTATGATACACATCCCCAAAACATGACTGAGCCCCCACCGAAACGATTAAGGGATTGTACTGCTTTATACTTCGATCCTTTGGAAAGATGCATATAAGTTTTTCCAAATGCCCCTTCAAATTGAAAAGGGGACTCAACCGTCCATCATACATTGTGCCAAAACTCCACTGGCTTATGGATATACTCCATAGCAAACTGTAGCCGTTTTGTTTTATTTTTTCAGATATTTCTATTATTTTTCTCACGACGCATAGTGGACCATTTCACGAGAAGGCGGTCAAAAATCCATAACTATTGATTGGATTGGAATTTTGATATGCGGTTTTTTTTTTGTTTGGTATGTGGGACTTTAGCCTTTATTTTTGCTATAAAACGTGAATATCGACCGATAATAAAAAAAGTTATGGATGGTTTAAAAAACATTTTTATTTTTAGCTGAATTTAAGTACAAAAGTGAAGTGTTAAACGGTTAAAAAAGTTTTTTTTTTTATATAATGTCTTAATTTTAACTAATACTTTCTAAAAATTTTGTCAGAAAATGCCAAACTTTGGCCCCCGTAAACATTTTAGTCCTATTGTTCTCAAGGGCCAAAGATTCGCTTTTTTTTAAAGAGCCCGAGTTAAATATAATTTGTAAAGCAGCGAACGTAAAAGTTCCCTGATATTGTTTCAAGATAGAGAAGTTTCAATGAAAAAGTCGTATGTTTTTACTTTAGTTAAAAATGTTTTTTATTGTTTTTTAAATATTTCTATATCAATTTTTATTGTAAATTTATAAAATTCATAAATTCTAGAAAAAATCTAGAAAACTTCTTAACTATATAAAAAAAATGTAACTTATTATTAGTGTACTGAAAAACTACTTTAAATCAAACAATTTTAGTAAATATTTCTTCTAAATAGCCTTGATTTTCATCTTCTAGAAGTTGTTTAGCTTCTTCGTCTAATTCAATAGAGGTAGTTTTCCATTTTTGTCGAATGTTGGACATATATGGATCTGATGTGCACAACAAAATAGTGATAAGGTCTTCATTAATGCAACATCTGGACATTTTTCTTGTGTTGAGCTCGCGAAAGAATCTGTAGTCTTTGTTGCTTTTTTCTTGTGCTTCTTCAGATAGATATCCTATTGGTAATATATTGTTTTGAATTATTTGTTCCCCATGGTACAACATTTTATGAACTGTGGATGGCATATATCTCCAAGAGTATTTTTCGTTATAAAGTATAGCTGTTTTATTGGCGTACTCTCCAAATTTTTTTTTCATTTATCTTTCTGCTGCATGCAAGAACTTGTAATATGATTTTGAATCGCCTTATTAATTCATGATCTACACCTGAGATAGTTGCTGCAGTTGCTGGGTTGGAAAAAAATCTCCTTGCATTATTTCCATCATTTGAATTTCCTTCTCCTTGTTTTGGTTGGCCGATTGAGGCCCAGTTGTAGATATTTTTCTTGAATTTGTTTTTTTTTTTTTTGGATTCTTTTTTCTTCATTTTCTTTGTTTTTTCTCACTGTTTGGTCTTAAGAACCAAATTCCAAATCATATCCAAATTTAAGAATATGCTCCATAAAACGAAGAGGGGACTTTCCAAATTCGTGGGATTCCTTAAAACTATCGTCTTTTGGTGGGGGTTGGCTTAATTGACTTGATGTCTTTTGGAATATAATTCAGCTTGACGATGACTTTGTTTCGCTTAAAGCTTGTGCAACTGTTCCATCAAGCATTGTGAGACACATTTTAAAATTTACTTCAATGTCTTGGTCATCAAATTTAAATATTACTGGTTGAAGTTCTTTAATTTGATTTTTTATTTTTTTAACTTCTTCAGTTATGACATCAGTATAAAAAAAGACGCCAGTATAAAAAACAAATAAACTCACTCAAAAAAATACACCGGTACGACCAACTTTTGTATTCATAACACACAGACGAAAGGACGGACATCGTTAAATCGACGCAGAAAGTGATTTTGAGTCGATCCGTATAATAAAAGATGGGTATAGGTCCAATATGTTTGGTAGTTACAAACATCAGGGCAAATTCATTATACCCTAACCACATAGTGGAAAACTTTTGTATTCATAAATTTTGCAAAAAAATCTCACCGTGGGTCAGGAAAATTTTTCTGGTGCACACGGACTGAAACTGGCGGGTATACAATGGGGTATAGGAGTGTAGGGGAGGGTTCCGACTACAGAAGAGTGCAAGATTTTGATGGACAGGAGTTATGCTCTATTAAGTAGGAGATTTTCGGGAAATTTGGACATTTATTAAAAAAAAAATGTTTAGACTTCTAAACGATTCAGTGAATTTATATTTCTAACAATAATAGCTTACAAAATTATACAAAATTTATTTTACTTTAAAATCTTTTAAAACAAAAAAGTTACAGTCATTTAAAAATTAAAATTTACAAAGAAATTTTTAATTTTAGCAAAATACTGATAAAGTCCATTTTCGAAGACCCTGTTCGCTGTGATATAGTTGAAATAGAGTCGCAATTTTTCGACTCCCGAGGTTCACTGGTATTTACTTTCAAATGAATAACGTAACTTTAGAATCGGTCACCATACAAAAAATGATTTTTGGCCGTCTTCTCAAAACATGGTCCACAGTGCGACGTAGGTCTTTATATCATATGTGTTTAACCTTCTCCGAATTGTAGATTCTCTGCAGCGACTTTAAGTGGACTTGCGACTGGATTTTCTGCGAATATTTTAATCTTCTATTTTGTTTGTTATATATTTTCGATCAGTTCTGACTCCATTTTGTAGGTTTTCATACGTATCTTTCTTTTTTACTAAATTGTAGACTGTTTTTCGACATACTCCATACTCCTTTTCCAATTCTGACGCCGATATACCCATTTTAAATTTCATCACAATCTCAGCTTGGGTCTCGATAGGAATTTCCATTATTTTCACCATTTCCTTAGTTTTTAGTGGATTTTTGTATTGATATTTACATCTAAGCAACACAAATTTGCTAACTAGCAAAACAACTGAACTTATTTGCAAAGATTGATACTTTTCCAAAGACTTTTTGGGAATGTGTTAATACTTTTGAGAGACAAAAAAATGTGTAAATAATTTTGAAAACTGTGGTATAGTATTCTTTTGTAATTTTTATCAACAGCCAGCAAGTTTATTTATAAAAATGTTTAAATAACTTAATCTATACACTTTAAGGATTGCAACAGAGAAGTTTTTTTGTTGCAAATTTATTCATAAAATATCAAAATTTTGTTTTATTTCGAAGCATACTTAAATTTTTAGTTTGTGTAAATATATATGGCTATGACTGCATGTTGATTTTTTACCGGCTAAACAGTTATTTTTTAGTAATATTTTTTGCTATTCTTATTTTACAAATTACAAAATTTTTTACTAATTTTGGTTGCTAATTTAACTAATTTATTTTTACTAACCTTTGAAACCCGATTTGCTAAAATTAGCAAAAAAAAAATTTACTATTTTTTTTAAGCTTAAAATTATTTGATACCCTGTTAAAAATTAAAATATATCCATTTTTGAACATGTATGAACTCATTCATGAGGTGATTCGAGGCATACATATCCATATACCACCATGAATTCATATGTGTTCATAAGAGTTCATATGTAATCATATCTATAAATATTACCTCAATTTTTGTTAATGTACACATATATATGACTATGTATGGAAATGTATAGACATATATAATTATATACTTTATTTATGCGCTTTAATATTAACTACATTCAGGGAAAAAAGTTTCATCACGTATTGATGGAAATGTTTTAAAAATCGTTTGAAGCTTTCACATAAAAATTTCAAAGTTTCATAGATAATCATAATTTCCTAAAAATGTTTCATAAACTTTGTGAAAATAATTTTATTAAAGGCAAATTAGTTTTATTTATTATTGATAACATTTGTAGCATACGACGAATCGAATTTAAAATGTATGAGTTGGTAGATGAATCATTGGAAGCATATCCAAGCGGTACATGCATGTTGCCCAGCCTTTTTCACGTCGGAGGGGAAGTTCGTTGCCTGAAGCTCCCAACCAATTGTGCCACAATAAAATTTAAATTATGCATGCATAGGGGATAGAACAGCATTAAAAAGAAATGAAGTTACAGGCCTAATAATATCTGAATCAAAACGTATGATTGTATCTAAGATGCAATCGAAACAATCCTTCGCCCTCCTTCGCCTGACCACTGTTTTAAGAAAATCCAAAGAAAATTAATTTAGTGATCCTGTTGCAATCACAGCAAGTCCTCTACCAAAAGACCAAATCAAACAGTTATTTTTAAATTTAAGCACCGATCATATTGATTTATTTACAGGAAAAAAAAATCATTTAACATTATCTTTAGATATTATACTTAAAATTAAAACATGATTAGAGTAGCGAAAATTTTAGTTTAACCCAATTCATTTAACGGTTAAATCGAAAGTTCAATACAAATAAAGATACAATTTTAAGCAATTATAGTAAATATATAATTAACAGTACTGATCAATGAAATTTAATCTTGATAAAAAAAAAAATAACGAAATTATCAAGGCTTAAACCAGAAGAAATAACAGAAAAAAAATTAAAACAACCTTAAATTATATCTAATAAATAAATTTGGTAAAATTATCGATTTTATAAAATATAAGTAAATGATTAACTAAAAAAAAATTTTGGTTAAGGGAAAATTGTAATAGAGAAGAAAAATTCATAAAAGCAAATAAATTTATCATTCGTTTAACTACAAAATCAATGAAAAGCTAGTAACGGTGTTATTGTATGCGGTGCTCATGGGTTAATTCTTATGTAGTAAATAGTATGGGTCAATGACCTTACTAACAAATATCTCAAAATTTTAAGTCACAATAAGATCATTTCCAGCTGTTTCTAGTTGGATTTATTTTGATATAACATTGTTAGGGTAACAAAATTATGGTTAAATTAATTAACAATTAAATTTGGTCACCCCAATAAAAATGGTCACCCCAACAAAAATAATAAATATGCAATAAAAAAAAATATATAAATAGAAATAACAAAAGGAGAGCCTGACAAAAAAAAAATTTGAAAAAATAAAACAAACTAACATTCGTGTTGTTGGTGCTCCCACGTCGAAAGATCTTTCGATGAGTTCAGCTTCAAAAATGTTGCAGATAATGTCTTAAGTGACTCTTTTGTTTGTTCTCTCTATTTTAAGGAGTGTTTTTTTATTTTTTTATCTTATTAAAAAAGACCCCATGTGGAAAAGTTCATATATTGTCATATATGGCCACATATATGAGTTCATATATGAATCCATATATGTTCGGATCCGAGATTTGAGGGTATATGGACATTAGGGCGGGTCGATTTAAAAATCGCTCAACGTTCAAGGAAAATCGTATTCTAGGGATCAAAATAAGAAACTTTGCCGAAGGAACCATACCTCTAAAACGAATTCTGATGTCCCCACTTTTGACCCGTAGGGTCAAATTTTGAAAAATCCCACTTTGATATTTCAGAAAGTAGGAGGAATCTCTCCAAGATTATGGGAGCTACTTCTTCTCCGGGAGACGTGCTAGCATATTAATGCATAAATCATCATTCTAGGTGCCCGTTAAGATGTTAAAATTGAAGTTGAAGTTAAGATGTTAAAATTGAAGCCTTTTAGCCGTGTTTTTATAGCAAAATTTACAAATCTCGGGATTGAGATATTTCAGAAAGTAGGAGGAGTCTTTCCAAGATTAGGGTCTCTATTTCTTCTCCTTAAGACGCTCTAGCAGATGAATGTATAAGTTATATTCGATTGGGTTGGATTCTATTGGGGCACTCTAAATGGTTCAAAGTGGGATTTTTCAAAATTTGACCCTACGGATCAAAAGTCGGGACATCAGAATTCGTTTTAGAGGTATGGTTCCTTCGGCAAAGTTTCTTATTTTGATCCCTAAAATACGATTTTCCATGAACGTTGAGCGATTTTTTTGCTTCCATAGAAATCGACCCGGCCTAATGGACATATATGCTTATATATGGACATATATGAACGTTCATATATTGTCATATATTATTACTTTTCCTATATTCTCGTATATAAAAAAGCTTTTTTAGTTTTTTTCCCAAAAATATTCTGTTTATTAAAAAATACAGCTATTATAATTTTATATACATTTTACTGAATACAGGAAATTTTTTAAAAACTTAAAAATACTTCAATATAAGAATATTCTACACCATTTTTAATTGTATCTTGAAATTTAAATATTTCTGTTTAGTTTTCCAATTATTCTGAAACACAACTTAAAATGGGAATGTGGAAAAATATTTTATTTTTTAAATACAAAATATAACAAAATAAATAAATCCAATTAATTTATCTGGTTTAACCAGTTTTTGAATACTGAGATCAAAAACTTTGGCTTAATTAAAGTTTAGCCGCATGTTTCCAAAACTAATGAAACTTTTCCCCGCTGAATCTGCCAATGGTAAAATCTTTTGGTGGACCTTATTCGGGAGGGAGTGGTTCAAATTTGAAGTTTTGTTTTGCGGTTATATACAAAAGTTTTGAATGGATTGGCATCATTTAGGCATCATCGGAAAGGTGTTTAAATATCTTTCCAAAGAGTAATACATCCCCATTCATTTACCCATTACGAGTCAGTTTAACATTTGGTAGTTTTTTTAATTTTTTCCTGTTTTTCAGAACTTTTGTATAAAATCGCAAATCAAAATTTCAACTTTGAACGCCTTACCCCGGAAAGGGGGTGCGTTTTTCCTAATAACTCATTCTCTGCAATCGTATTTATAAATTAATAAAACATTAATTTATATATTTTTGTTAAGAATTCGTAGACCGGCAGAGTAAGTGTTAAAAATAAAAAAAAATCATCTTTATATATGGTCATATCTGATCAAAAATTAAAACATATTAACCGTATATGGAATAATATATGAATTCATATATGGAGATATGGCATATATGAACTAATATATGAACCAATATATGCAATATATTTTCATATATCATCATATATGGTGTCATACATATCCATATATGAACTTTTCATTTAAATGTATTTACCCATATATGCTCCCATACATGACATATATGTTCATATATGCTCATATATGGAACCATATATGCTCATACATGAAACCATATATTCTAGAATTTAGCCCCGGCTTATTTTATAGAAGTTTAGTAAATTTTGAATCCACTTTAAGCAATCATTAGACGTTCTTTTACCGCTATTTAAATTAATTTAATTATCTTTTAGCCTCACTTTCACACATTTCATATTGATTGTCCATACAGTTATTTCTAGTTATATTGCCGACAATCGACCAATGGCAATTTGATCACCTTGCACTGTTCAAATCCCGCACTTAATTGAGGGATCTGGCCTCTTGCAATTTGAGTTTATTGAAACAAAAGTTGTTGTTTGGCAAAAAACGAAACAGATGAAGAGGGTAACAGTTATCATGCAAATTGTTTATATGTTTTACGATTAGATGTCAACTCTAAAAACAATATTAGATTTATATCGGTGAATGCATTGATAACAAATAACTTTGATAATTATTTTAAAATTTACCATTTAACAATTGGCGCCTTTTATATAAAAAAGAATAAGCTCCAACTTATCCAACCAAACAGAAATTAGAAATGTTAATCTGAAAATTAGATATTTTTAATTTTCTAAGAAAAGTTAACCAAAAGTTTGTTCTAGCAAGTTAACATTACATAATAATTTCGGTTTTAGCCGAAATTAGAAATTGATTTCCTGGCCTGACAAAGGGTCTCACATGGAAAATAAAATATATTTTATAAAGCCGAAGTCTGTGAGTATATGCAATAACAATAGAAAGATATTTGATAAAATTATATTACTCCGTTCGTTAATAAAATTTATATATAAATAAAAAATCTGCTTTAATGCAAAATACTCACAATTTCTATTTATTATGTTTGTGTTATTATTTTAAATCCAATTCGTTCACTTTATTCTTTGATGTTTTACTTAAACTTTAAATAAAGCAAACCAAGGTAGAACACCCCTGAATAATATTATATATACTTGAATATGAGATTTATTTTTTACTATTTTTTATTACATTTTAAAATTCTCAAACAAATTAATAAATAAAATATATATACATAAATAGTATTGTTTTGATTTTTATTTCTAAACTATTAAATTTTATATCAACTTTGTTGAGTATGGTTAGGAACAAGCTTTTGTATTCAAACAACTTAATTATACCAACTGTTTCAAACTCACATTCACACATATCAATGAAAAACAGCAACAGAACTTTTAACAACAGAACAACACAGGGTTGAAATTTTTATCGTCGTTGTTAGTTTTACCAAACAAAATTAGTATAAATTTTTTACTCCCTGCTCCTGTTTCCAGAACACTCATATTTATACTAACCCCCTCCAACCCCCTTACCCACAAAAAAAAAATCGCCTCATTCTTCTGGATCAACACACTTCCTATACCAGTCTTAATAGCGTCGCAGTGTATGAAGAACGGCAACGAGAACGGGCGCAGTGCTCAAATAGATCTTAAAACCTCAAAAGCTTTTTGGGCTTCTTCAGTCCATGCAAATGTTTTTTTTCCTTTTAGCAAATCAGTCAAAGGAGTGGCAATAGAAGCGTAGTTCCTGATAAATTTCCGGTACCAACCTGTCGTTCCAAGAAATATACGAATTTGTTTTACGGACCGCGGAACTGGGAAGTCAGTTATAGCAGACACTTTTTCCGGATCCGTTCGAATTACCCCGTTACCCACCAAATGACCTAAATATTTTACCTCCAGGACACAAAAGTTATTTGTCCCAACGTTAATTGTCAATCCTGATTCCCGAATTTTAGACGCAATAACTCTTAGGACCTCAAGATGTTTTTCTAAAGTATCCGAAATGATAAGAAGATCGTCAAGATATACAAACACTTCCGACCTGAGAGCGATTTGGGAATACTATTTGATCAGAAACTTAATTTTGTCTCTCATATTCATATGACGGTTAACAAGGCCAGAGGCGTACTTGCTTTCATTAAGCGGTGGGCCAAGTTGGTTAGTGATCCGTACGTTACAAAAACGCTATACACGTCTCTTGTAGGACCGATTTTGGAATAGGGCTCATTAATTTGGGACCCACAATATAACAATCACAGTAATCACATTGAATCTGTTCAAAAACAGTTTCTGATTTTTTGTTTGCGCGGTTTATCATGGATTCCGGGAGTTAATCTTCCTTCATATCCGAGTAAACTTGCTATTATAAAATTACCTACGCTTAAAAGCCGTCGAATTATGTTAAACGTATCTTTTCTGCTTAACTTAATTAATGGTGATGTTTTTTCTGAATTTTTGATTAATAACATAACGTTTATTGTTCCTCAACGTCAAACTCGTTACTTTCGCCCTTTATCACTGCAGTTTTATCGTAGTAACTATGCTAATGCTGACCCACTACGAAGAATATGTAAAGACTTTAATTATTTATATAATTGTATTGATTTTTGTTTAAACGTTGATGATATTAAACGTAAAATAATACTGTATTTAAATATTTAATTATGTTTTTTGTTGTTATATAATTTTGTAAATAATTTTTAATTAAAATTTTTTATAGTCTGTAGACTAAATAAGTAAATAAAATAAAAAAATAGATGGGAAACTTGACTTAGGACAATTTTTCCCAAGGCTCGAAGCAGTGGCCGGTAAACATAACATTTCGAAATTACAAATGGCACCTAGTGAGAAAATTTTCGAATTTATCTCCATTAATGAATTCAAACAGATGGGCAATAAATATTTGAATCATATAAAAGTAGCGCTACTGAATGAGGTGACCCGAATAGATAATTATTTTTTTATTTTATTTATTTCATAGATATTCAAAATATATAATATTTACAATATTCGAAATTTATATATAATTAATTATCTATAACTGGCATAACTTTAAAGTTATGAGCCAGATTGGCAAGTATAAAGCTGTTTAACAATTAGTTTATTATTATAAAATAAATCTTAGAGATTTACATTTGGTAACATTTATTAACACATTTGATGTGATTGGTTATAAAAAAGAAAAAGGTAAACTATTCAAATTTATTTAATATTAGACTTCTATATTTCAAAATAATTTCGGGATAGTTGACTAGGCTTTTGTAATTGTAATCCTGACCGTTAAGTATATTTAAAACTTCGATTGGGCTATAGTAATTTTTGTTGAAATATTTAATCCTGAATTCCTTATAAATAGGACAGACACCGATTATATGCAAGGTGTTTTCAGATGCATTTAAGTTGCAAAGTGTGCAAAGGCCATCTGAACTACTTCTGAAGGGTCGAGCATTTATATTTAGAAGTCCACCTCTTGATTTTATTAATAAACTGGTATCACGTGAAGATAATTCAGAAGTTGAAATAGGACTCATACAGTAATTTAACTGCGAATATAAATCATGGTGTTGAGAGTTTTTCGCATCAGTTATTAGTTGATTTCATTCATAAGTTTTTAAAAGGTGTAAAATTGACTTCGAGTGCATACAGGACGGATCAGCGTCATTATCCGGGACAAATTGAATTTTTTCGCATAACATGTGCCACTCCTCAGCCCAGTAAGTGTGCTTTGCTATGACTTTTTATGCTAGCATACTTGGTAATCTATGACTAGGCATGCGAAGAACTTTATTAATATAATCAAAGTGTAGCTTTAAAGTATCAACATATAATGAATTTAGCCCGGTTTCTAAAAATAGCATGTAGTTTGGAGTGTTGTAAGGCAAAAATATAACATCTTTTTTATAAAAAATCTAAATAGTTTTTCGACCTCATCATGTTTTTTATATCCCCAAATTTGTGCTCCATAAAACATTATAGATCGAGATGCAGCATTAAACATTTTTAGCTTGTTTTTATTAGCTATCTTAGGGTGATTTATATATTTAGACCATGTTGAAGATATGGCTATTTTCGATGTTGTTAACTTGTTGACTAAATGCTTTTTAAAAGACAAGTCGTAATTTAGGTCCATACCTAAATATTTATAGCTATTTACAATTTCTATTTGGTCGTCGCCATAGTTCCAATTCAAATTCTTGGATATTCTAGTGCCATTACGAAAAACAAGGACTTTGGATTTGGCAAGGTTGACTTTAAGACACCACATATTACAGTATGAAAAAAGAGAATCAATCATTTTTTGGAGATTACCTGGAGAATCAGACAAAATGACAATGTCGTCAGCATAAAGTAGTATTTTTACCGGAATGTCTTCAACAACTATTCCACCATTCAGAGCATCAGCTAAGTCGTTTAGATACAAAGAAAATAGTATTGGGCTCAGTATGCAACCTTGCTTTACTCAAAGGTCAACATTAAACGGTTCAGAAAATTCATTTCCATACAATACTTGGCTAGTGGTGTTTTCATACGAAAGTTGTAGAATGCGGATTATTTTTGATGATAATCCCATACAGGATAATTTATAAAAAAGAGAACTTTTGGGAATCATGTCAAAGGCACAGGAATAATCGACAAAAAATGCGTAGGTATTTTTACCGTTAATTTTGTTAAGATGTACAATATTCACAAGATTAAATACGTTATCGACAGTTGAATAGTTTTTTCTGAATCCAGCTTGATATTCATTTAATACACCATTTCTGTCGATCCAATCTGTTATTCGATTTAAGATGATATTATTAAAAATTTTGCATAATGTATCAATTAATGACAATCCACGATAATTGGAGTGATTATTTGGATCACCTTTTTTCAGAAGTGGTATTAGTATAGCTTGTTTAAAACTAGTGGGTATTTTTTCTTTAAGAAAGATAACGTTTAACACAGACAGCACTTCTCCCACAAAGTTAACTGGGGCATATTTAAAAAACTCGTAGCTAATGCCATCGTGACCTGGGGATTTATTTTCCTTTAGTCCCTTTAGTACAGAGGTTAATTCACAGAATTCAATCGGAGAATCTAGAAAAGCATCTATATTGTATTGCATACACCAATTAACTGGATTTATAGAAGTTTCGTATTGTAAAATTGTACTAAAGTGTGCTAGAAAATCTTCCGAACTTAAATCTCCTCGAATAATATGACTGTGTGACTTCATCTCATTGGACAGTTTCCACCATTCTTTGCTGCATCTAATATTATTTAATTTTTCTAAGTTTTCATTATAAAATTGCAGTTTTCTTATACGGCATACGTTCATATATTTTGATTTTGATGAGGTATATTTTCTTTTATTTGCTGTGGAGTGTTCTTTACGATAACCTTTAAGAGCTTTTTGCATATTTTTACGTTGACGTTCACACTTCCAATTAAACCATTTTTGTTCAGGCTCAAAGCTATACTTTTGTTTAGTTTTAACGTTTGCGGATTTGATTTTGTTTTAAATTGCTAATACCATATCATCTACAGAAAAGTTAGAATCAGAGGAGTGAATACTGGAGAGTTCTACCAGATTTTTATTGTATTTAGCGGCAAATTTTTTGTTCCAGTGTAGTTTTTTCGGGATCTAATCAAATGACGATCTATTATTGTCCGTAATTGGAGAGAGTAGCCTTAGCTCCAATAGCATATGATCGGAGTATGGTTTGCATGAAATTTTAAAATTGGCAACATAATTCAAAAAACTTTGTGAGCAAATACAATAGTCGATAACGGAGCTGCCTCTACCACCGTAAAACGTTAAATCACTATCCAAATCATCATTTATTCTACCATTAAGAATTATTCCCCCAATAACTTCAATTAAATCCATTAGTCTTTTACCTTGACTATTTGATTTTTTGTCTTTAGACCATCTTGATTTCCTTACGTGTGGAAAGTCTGCTAATAAATTAGATTCAAGCTCTTGTTGTTCCTCACCGATACGAGCATTTAAATCGCCAACAATGGAAAAGTTAGTAGGACAAAAGTTTCCAAATCAACGTTCCAATTTGTACAGTTTTGATAACGAGGAATAAAATTAAAATAGTACCCATTTATTCTTGCACTTAATACGACATTATTATTCAATTGATTTATAAATTTTAAGCCATACGTTTTCTGAATTTCCTTTTTAAAGCCATATAGGCACCCACCACTTGCTCGATCAACATTATGACTTTTCTTAGCATCAATCCAATATAAACTATAATTTTGTAAGTAGGAAGAAAAGTATTTTTGTTTGTCTGCAATGACGTGTGTTTCAAATAAAAAGAAAATTTCAAATTTATTAATATATGTTATAAAATTTCCAAAATTAATACTATTAGTAAGGTTAGCGACATTGTATGAAAATATATTACAGGTGTTGTATTGCTATTGGTTGTGTCAGATCCATTTTTGACAATGACCTCCACGGGGTAGTTGGCTTCGGTAAGTAGATTACTTAAAAATTCAGCATCAGATATTGAATATGCAACGACTTTACCCAATGACCATGTGTATTTCTTGTTGTTTATAAAAAAACTGAATTCTCCAAGCCTTAAGGCAGAATTAGTTTGTACGTTCTGTTCCGTTACGAATCAGCTGTTTTGTTTCTGTTCAATTGAAAGTCTGTATGTGTGGTTAGTTTTCACTTTTACGTTCTGTTCTGTTGCGGACAATTCTATTGAAAATAGAATTCAACGTTAAGTGACAGCCTAAAGTGCGTATGTATTGGTTTGTTGTGAATTTTTTTTTTCAATATTTGAATCAGGAATGATTCAAATACTATAGTACTTTTTGTGGTACTATTTGAACCTCAAATGTACGATTTACAATTTAGTACGATTTACAAATTTTTCTATGTATGAATTGCTTGGCCCCTTTAAAATTCAATAACTATTAATTCGATTTGCAGTCCTATATGAACAATGAATTAATTTGGAACCAAATGCTGTGAATTCAATCACATGATTTCACTGAGTGCGACTGATTACAGGTGATTATATTAGAGTTTTATTAACCGATTAAACCAATTATTGAATTCAATCACTAAGGGTTATAATTATTATTAACTAATTTTGATTTTCAAAAAAATAAATAATAAAAATCTTATAAAAATGTGAAATTGACTATTAGCTGCGTGTTTTTAAAATCGAATGAGTTCACGAACAAATTTGTTTGCTACCAATCACAAGGATTGAATTCACAAAAAACTGTGAGAAACGTAATTCAATACAGCAAGATATTAATAGCACATTCAAAAAATATTAAAAATTTGGTGAAAGAAAAAATCTCAAAATTTTAATAATTTTTTAAATCAATATGGGCTAATTTTCTTAGTACGCACTGCTCATTTTTACATAGCATTATGTACATTTTTCCGAAAAGTTTGGTATTGAAAATGAGCAAAATCGGTTAAAAATTTGGTGAAAGAAAAAATCTCAAAATTTTAATAATTTTTTAAATCAATATGGGCTAATTTTCTTAGTACGCACTGCTCATTTTTACATAGCATTATGTACATTTTTCCGAAAAGTTTGGTATTGAAAATGAGCAAAATCGGTCCAGCGATTCAAAAGTAATGAGTGACAATATGAAAGTACCTCTAAATTTTCCATACAAATTGGTGTATAATGCACTGTATATTATTAGAATTCATTGTAGTGTCTGGTGTATAAAATATAACGTCATATTTTTCTACCAGACGCTAAGAGTTGAATAATATTTAAAATTCAGCGCAAATTCTTTTTTCTACACAAAAACATTTTCTTTTCACCTCAAAAATAGTTTCGTTACCTCAAAAATGTTTTCACATCACACAATTTATTTTTTACATCCAAAAAAGTTTTTCACCTCAAAATTTTGTTTTCACCTCTTAAAATATTTTTTTTTAATATATTTTTGTTGTTTCATTTGTAATTTTTCATTTTGGAGGGTACAAAGATAAAAATTGGTAAAACCAAATTTATGCATGCACTTTTTGTTTGTTAATTTATATTTAAATTTTTTTTTTATACTTTTAATGCCGAAAAAGTACTATTTTATATGCAGGTTGGTACTATTTTAAATTCGCATTTATTATCCCTGATTTGAATGTTTTTGTTTGGATTTCCTTTTACTTTTTAAAACAGCTGATTCCTTTCACAGAAAAAGTAATTACAAAATATTACCTACAGAACAGAACAACACAGAACGGCAACAGAAAGTAACAACTAATGAGGCCTTTATTCTCACATTCTTATTAAGTTTAGCGATATTTTTATTTAGTTGCCTTAAATTGAAATGCACATTTTGTTCTTCATTTGTATAGTCTTTTTGTATGAAGATAGAACGGCCTTTCAATTTGGCCTTGGCGGATAAAACGATAACAGCCTGCAAATACGACTCCAAAGTAAATAAAAAACATTTTTTGTTTGGTAGTGCACGAACTGTAACTACATTATCATTTACTTCCAACTCCAACAATTCAGTAAAATATGTCTTGGCAGCAACTGTGTTAGCACTGTCAAGACCACTGACAACAATATTTGCTGAGCGGGTCCTACTATCAATTTGTTCGATACGTGTTGATAGTTTATTCACTCCATTTCTTAGCTTAATATTTTCTTCTTTAAGTTCATCAATTTCTGCTTTGATTGATAAAACATCTTCTTTTTTTGCCACATCTCTCAGTTTTGCATCTAATAAGCCGCAAAGTTTTTCCCAAGAAAATACATCATCACCGGTGTTGGCTTGTTGTGGTTGAATGTTAGATTGTGCCATATTATGGCTAAAATTTTGTACGTTTTGGCACTTAACAAGCAGAGTTGCCAATTCTCCCCGAATTGATAATAATGCCAAAGCTATTCAAGATATAATGAAACGATAACATGAAGACCCTGCAGAAGGAGGACACTGTGGTATTTTAAGAACATTAAATAAAATTAAAAGATATTACTATTGGAAGAATAGCACAAAAGACGTTACAAAATACGTTAAATCATGCCAAAAATGCCAAACAGCCAAAACTACAAAGCACTTGAAGAGTCCTATGATATTAACGCCAACGCCGGCAAAACCATTAGATATTGTATTGGTGGATACTATAGGTCCATTACCAAGATCTTACTATAATATGTGATATGACGAAATATCTGGTAACAGTACCCGTAAAGGACAAAAGTGCCAAAACAATTGCAAAAGCAATTTTCGAACATTTTATTCTTACCTTCGGTGCCTTCATTTCGGATATGGGTACAGAGTACAAGAATTCTATATTAACAGAATTATTCAAACTTCTTAAAGTGGAAAAACTCACATCCACTGCTCACCACCATCAGACGGTAAGCACAGTAGAAAGAAGTCATAGAACTTTTAGCGAGTACGTGAGATCCTACATATCTGTTGACAGGGATGAATGGCTTAAGTACTTTACGTACTGCTTTAATACCACGCCATCATCTGTTCACAACTATTGTCCATAGGAGTTAGTTTTTGGAAGAATTCCAAATGAGTTTAAACAATTCAATGAAGAAGATAGAATTAGTCCACTTTATAACACAGATGATTATTCAAAGGAAGCAAAATTTAGATTAGAAGTCGCACATAAGAGAGCCCGAGAGATGTTAGATAGATCCAAATTAAGGCAAAAATTAAATTACGACAGAGATACGTTAGATTATAATTTTAAAATAGGAGATTTAGTTTTACTTAAAAATGGAACATGGCATAAATTAGACCCTCAATATAAAGGACCATATAAAATTAAACAACTAGATTTAAGAAATAATGTAACTTGAGTATTTGAGTATTAGTATTTGATACTAAAATAAAAAAAGAACAAATAGTTCACAAGAATAGACTTAAGATTTATAAACAATAATATATATATAAAAAAAAGAAAAATAATATATATATAAAAAAAAGAAAAATAATACAAAATAAATTAAGGGTACCCCCCAATACAATAATAAAAACAAATAACGTAGTAAACACATTACTTATAAAATTTATGACTTTGTTGTAAAAGAATGTTCATACAACTTTGTTATATGATCATTAGGGTGGGGTGAATTTTTTTTTCAAATTTTGTTTCTCCTGTACTATGAATCGATGCTCTATAGTCTTAAATATACTGAAAAAAAAATTTAGATCTCTAGGTCAAGGTCTTGAGGTGGCGCAGAGAACTTTAATTTTTTGAATTCGACTATTTATTGAATTAAAAATTTTAAAATTGTTTTATATAAAGTTAATTCAAATCGTTTCAGTTTTTATTTACTAACATAAGTACATTTAATATAAATAAGTATTATTAAACAAAAAAAAAAAATTAAGTTTGAAAAAATTGAGATTTGGTCCCAAAAAATGGTATATCCTGTCTTGCTTTTATTCTGAAGCGAATGAAACCATCTCTTGCTTCCGATCCACAGACAGAAATTGAAGCTTCAGTGACGAGCTTAACACACTTCATTGGAGGTTCTGTTACTTTCAAATTCACCCAGTCTATCAAATCATAGTAATTTGTCGAATTTATTTGAAGCTCTTTAAGACAGAATTCGCGAACCTTCTCTGTGGTAATTCCTTTTCTGACTTCTAACACTCTTCGAAGAGCCAATTCTCTTATTTGTGACGCATCATCTTGTAGCATAGCCAACAACATATTTTCTGGGTGTGCGAAATATGCATTTCTTTGTATAGTTTTTAAAACAATACTTTTAAGGTCATCTCTTAAATATAAACTTCTTTTAACGATGTTGAAAACATGAACTGAACCGTGTTTACAAGATGGCCTTGACTTTATGTCAAACCATGTTGGTGCATACACTTTCATAATAAAAAGTGCTAGTCGCGTTAGGTTATCTGGTGGTTTAGCCGTACCAATATAAACACGAAGAATCCTATTGCCGCAAGTTAACCATCTAGAGTGTGCTAATTTTCCTGGGTCTCTACTAGCTAAACTTGGTGATACTAAGCCAGCCGAAATGGCGGAACATATTTCATATAGGTATTTCTGATCACTGCTTAACAACTTAATATTAACATTCGGGAATTCTGTGGGAATCGCTTCGAAAGCTCCTGGCTTAAAATCAAGGCAATTGACAAGTTTTTTCCCTATAACACCAGAAAAGCTATTAGGACCTGTGGTCGTTCCATCGAGACTTAAAAACAAATGGCGCAGTGGTAATTCATTTGCGTGCAATAAACACACAAACCATTGTAAAGGTCGTTTCAAATGTTTTTCTAGTAACGCAATAACTCCATTTTTATGTCCCGTATTGACAGCCGTTCCATCACATCCGAATGCCACCAAAGATGAATGAAATTTAAACTTTTCTTCCATAAAGCCAACAATATTCTTCTGAATAGTAGCTGCTTTTCCTGAATCTATAGACAAATGGCCTATATACTCAGAATTTGGCTCAGATATCATAGAGATATGTTCTTGAGTAATAGTCTTCCGATGTGTACCATTTGCATTAGTAGTCATAAATAAAGTTTTGTCTTTACGACCATCAAAATAAATAGAAGTCAGAATTTTTTCGCAACCAATAGAGTTCAGCTCTTTGCGCACTTTTTTCTCTCTCGACGTATTTTACTTCGGTCTATTACGCTTGATGAGTTTTCGGCACCTATAACCAGTGATGCCAACTTTTCAGAAGCAAAACGCGCAAAACGGTGCCTTAAAAAGCGCTAAATTTTAATTAAGCGAAAAGCGCCAAAAAGCGCTAAGATAAATTTTAATAAAATGGGTTTTAAATTCAATATTTATATAAAAATTTGTTTTATTTGTACATTTTGAGAGCATATAATATAATATTTTAATTTTAAAGTGTATATCAGCACAAAAAAATATTTTAGCGAATTCAGTTAAAACTGTTCATTTTCGAACAAAAATTTTCCTCTTCATCGTCTGGCCAAAGTACTGTCTTAATATAAAATTTTGACTTCTTGTAAGTTTCAATTGAATTAATTTTTGCAGAAACATGTGGAGGGATTTTATAACTTACACAGCATGAATTTGCCATCTTTTACCCGTATTTAATATGAATTAAAGAATTAACGGTATTTAAACACATTCTGTTCCGAATTTTGTTTTTAAAATAATTCATAACGCTAAATACTCTTTCCACTTCAGCATTGGAGTATGGATATGTCAAAATATCTATGACAAAACTTGATAACTTAAAGAAGGGATTTTCATCGACTGCGTTTTTGAAACTATGTACTTCAATCCAAAATAAATCAGTTCGTTCTCTATTTTTCCATTTACAAAGCTTTAAATTGTTGAGACAAATTTCAAATTCTTCGATTTCTTTTTAATCTTTTTCATACTCTTGTATAAAATTCAAAACTTCTTCGGAGTTATTGGACAAAATATTTTTTACGCCAAATAACGATATTTTTTTCAACATTTTGAAATTGGATGGCAATTTAGCCCGTATCTCGTAAATAAGAGATTTAGTGAAGTGAATTAATTTATCTTTAATTAATACTTTTTCAGATTCTTCAATGTTGTTATCATTGCAAGCCTTTTCAAAGCTTTAACCTAAATAATAAAATTCATTCAGTTCTAAATCAATGTCTCCTTCCATGTAGTCAAAATCATCCACAGGTTTAATTATTTTATTAGTTAAGCTTTGTAGGAGTCGATATAAATCATCAAATAGCTTAGTATGGTCCGCATTTTGCGCTTCGAATGACAAATTCACTTTTTGTACTTCTGCTAAAATTGAGGCTAAGTACGTTATATATATCAAATTTTTTGGATCATTGTACATATTTCTTAGCAATGTTGTTTCAAAAAATTTTTCATTAATTTTATTAAAATGAGTTTTTAACTCTAACCACATGTCCAAAATGGTTTTAATGGCTCTTTCTATAGATAGCCATCTGGTTGGTGCTGCCATAGGAATTTTTCTCGGTAAATCAGAATCTGTATTAATCAATTTATAAATTTTGTTGTATAACTTTTGCCTTATTGATGAATTGGAAAACTAATTATGTGTCTCTTTGACCAAGAAGTTTAAATTGGAAGGAAAATGTTTTTCAGCTGCCGCGCATACTGCTAATTGCAGTGAATGACAAACGCATCTTATCAGGACTAAATTTTTTAAATCATATTTTTGTTTAATTTTTTTATACAGACCATTATTTACTCCTGTCATTTCGGCTGCATTGTCCGTTGCCACAGCCACTAATTTTTTAATATCAATTCCAAACAAATTAAGGAGTCTCTCTAAACCATTTAAAAGATCATCAGCTTTTCCTCCATTTAAATCTATGAGACCTAAAAATGTAGTAACAAATTCTTGTTTTTTCTTGCTGAAATAGCGCACAACAACTCCTAACAGCTTCTCTACTGAAACATCAGTTCCTGAAATAAAATACATTGTATTATAAAGTTAGAGATATTGAGTTTTAATATTCTACCTTCATCTAAAATAAGGCTAAAGCTTGAATCTTTTAAATCGTCCAAAAGGTTTTCTACAAAATGAGGCGATAAAATATTTGTAATGATGTTGGTCCGATGAAGACTAAAATTTGCAGCTTTACTATCTGTAAATGCTGAACAACACAATTCACCAAGATGATCCACAGTAGAAAATGGACTATGAACAGCAGTATAAAGAGCAATCCACAGTGGGATAAATCACAAAATTTGTGGAAATAATTCGGCCATTTGTTAACTTGTGGTCCGATTGCAATGAAATTTGGAACATGCATAAAAGACATAAAATGGAGTTTAAGGTTTGATTTTGAACCTTCCAGACCCTTTGGGGGCGGCAAAATGGCTGCCCAAAGTTGGGTACTTTTTTCATAAAAAATTTTGAGTGTTTGCCATTTTTTTGTTTCTCATCCGATTTTCAAAAAATTAACATATTAGTAATCTTCTTGTAAAGATGAACAAAAAACATGCTTTAATGTGTGGGTTACCTCCAATAGTTTCCGAGATATTCCGATTTGAAAATGTGAAATTCCAAATTTTGTCCGACTCAGGTCCAAAGTTTTCCAAATATCGGGAGAAAATTGGGACCAATTTTCGTTTTAAAATAACGGTTATTTAGCCAATAATTGATTGAATAAAAAAAAAATTAGTTCAATATCTTGTTTCAGTCAAAAATTACATTAGTTTAAAGTAGAAATTAAAAAAAAAAGTAAATTTTGGCGATATTTTCCCCAAAAAGCACCAAACTTTTTATCGCTCCAGACAAATATTTTTCTTCTGAACATATAAAGTATGTATACTTTTCTGGAAGGTCTTTTTATATAAATGCGAGTTGTGGTAAAAAAATTTTGATTTGTAAATACTTTTCCCCCCATCCGCTTCCAAAGTTGCCATATTTTTGAGGTAAATATCAACTTTAACTCACAGTTAAAATTTGTGCACGCCTCCAATTGGGTAGTGGAAACCGGTTTTAGATACTCCAACAGATACATAATGTTGTGCGTAAGTCATTTCCAATCCCCGCTTTAAATGACGACATGGCAGCAAAAAACGAAAAAAATCCCATTTTTGGAAATTTTTTTTTATTTGTAGGAATTGTGGGATTGTTTTCAGAAAATCATAATTTCTGAAATTTGTTTCGATTTGTTGACCTTAAAGTCTAGTTAAATAGAAAAAATCATTCGATTATGTCTATTAATAAATATTTTATTGAATAGTGAAAATTTTCATTTAAGCAAAAACTGAAATTTTTACCTTTATATTTGGATTACCCAAGTTTTTGTTTTACCAAGATGGCTAACTTCAACCTTTTTTAAAAAAATTGCAATCTACAGGTAATTTTCTTTTCAACGATACCAAACACTGGTATGTTATGTTCATAACTGCTAAACAGAAAATCTTCAAAAGTTAGCCCTTATTCATATATTTCTTCTAATGTGTCCTCGTATTCACATCTTACATAATTGGGTCAGGTAAAAAGGGTTTTATGATGTTCTTCATTAATAAAAAAAAAAGACAAGCAAATTAGGTTGTTTCTTTATTTAATACAAAATAATCGGACACATCATTATTTATATCTAACAGATAAAGCAAATCTTTTAATTCTTCATTATTTACAGATGACAATGTGTTATAAGAAATCAATCGTTTTCTCATTGACGACAGGACGGGATCGGAAGACAGTAATAGGTTATTGGAAATATCTTCGTTCTGTGATTGCCTTGAACATTTTCTGGAACTGAACAATTGGGCATGTTTGATATCTCGATTCCTTGCTTCCTGAGCTTCTTCTTGTTAGTTCACCTAGAGGAAGAATGTTTGATTCAATGATGATTTTTCCATGGCACAATACCTTATGAACTGTGGGTGTCATTTCTTTCCAGGGATATAATGATAATAGAAGTTTTGTTATTTCGTCGGTATATACTCCAAATTTTGAGGAATTTAGTTTATGTTTTCTATTAATTGCCATTAACATGATGTTGATCTTTCGAAGCAACTCCTTGTCAATTCCTGTTATTATTGAAGTAATTTCAAAATCTCTAAAAAACCTTCTTGCTGTATTGCCATCGTTTGTACTTCCACAACTAGCAAGTGGTTTATCTATGTTTAAGCCTGTCTGCCTTTTAAAGTCTTCTTGTATCCTCCTTTTTTCATCTGCCCTCATTCCATTGTTTCTTACTGATTTTGTTTCATTTCCTGCTATGCTTTTACTTTAAATCATATGCTATGTGTAAGAAGTGTTCCATGAACCGAATGCGGGCATATGCCAAAACCCAATACTTTTTTATTAATAGTCCTTTCTTTGGAAACATTTGAAAACTGTAATTTCTTTAACATTTCCTTAAACGTGTCAGAAACTTCTGTATTTGAATGCGTAGAAAGAGTAATCGATGTTCTTTTTTTTTAGATTTTGCACACAAATCATTATAAGGCTTACAGGGTGCACCAACAGCAGAAAAATTTATCTCCAGGCTATCATTCATCCACTTATAATATTTTGTTTTAAATTTCAGAATAGAGCCGGAAACGGACGTCATTTTTTTTATCAAATAATTTAATAAAATTGTCAATTTTAGATATTTCTGCAGTGTCCAATTTAGTGTGATGTGAAGATTCAATTGATGCAACTACAACGTTAACCTTTTCAAATCTCTGTAGTTTTGAGTTGTCCCACAAAGTTAAACACAATGCTTCATGATTTACTGTTATTACCATGATTGAGGAGTTTTTTATGAACTTAAAACTAAACCTATTCATATTTATATAAAAATATTAGGTACAAATATTAGCTATCATAACCCAGGTAACTGGGTCTTCAAATACTAAGGCCCATAAAATATAAAAAGAGAGGGTATATTTAAAATAGCAATCATAAAACACGTATCTTTGGATGGGCCCACAAAACCTTTAATATCATTAATGAAGAACATCATAAAACCCTGTTTACCTGTCCCAATTATGTAAGATGTGAATACGAGGACACATTAGAAGAAATATATGAATAAGGGCTAACATTTGAAGATTTTCTGTTTAGAAGTTATGAACATAACATACCAGTGTTTGGTATCGTTGAAAAGAAAATTACCTGTAGATTGCAATTTTTTTAAAAAAGGTTGAATTTAGGCATCTTGGTAAAACAAAAACTTGGGTAATCCAAATATGAAGGTAAAAATTTCAGTTTTTGCTTAAATGAAAATTTTCACTATTCAATAAAATATTTATTAAAAGACTTAATCGAATGATTTTTTGGATTTAACCAGACTTTAAGGTCAACAAATCGGAACAAATGTCAGAATTTATGATTTTCTGAAAACAATCCCACAATTCCTAAAAATAAAAAAAAAAATTTCCAAAAATGGGATTTTTTTTCGTTTTTTGCTGCCATGTCGTCATTTAAAGCGGGGATTGGAAATGACTTACACACTACATTAGGTATCTGTTGGAGTATCTAAAACCGGTTTCCACTACCCAATTGGAGGCGTGCACAAATTTTAACTGTGAGTTAAAGTTGATATTTACCTCAAAAATGTGGCAACTTTGGAAGCGGATGGGGGGAAAAGTATTTACAAATCAAAATTTTTTTTACCACAACTCGCATTTATATAAAAAGACCTGAGTCGGACAAAATTTGGAATTTCACATTTTCAAATCGGAATATCTCGGAAACTATTGGAGGTAACCCAAACTTTAAAGCATGTTTTTTGTTCATCTTTACAAGAAGATTACTAATATGTTAATTTTTTGAAAATCGGATGAGAAACAAAAAAATGGCAAACACTCAAAATTTTTTATGAAAAAAGTACCCAACTTTGGGCAGCCATTTTACCGCCCCAAAGGGTCTGGAAGGTTCAAAATCAAACCATAAACTCCATTTTATGTCTTTTATGCATGTTCATTGCAATCGGACCACAAGTTAACAAATGGCCGAATTATTTCCACAAATTTTGTGATTTATCCCACTGTGCAATCATTGCCTGACTTTTTTGCTTTTCATTTGGATTTTGTAAAGCTTCAAATGAAATTTCACTTTGAATAAGTTCAACATTATTAAATGGTTTCATCGCTTTCTCATGTTTTAATGTCTGGCAGTGTCGAATTAGATCAGAACGTTTTGCTGCAATTTGACAATTACAATAAATACATAAAGCTTTTGTATCATCTTTCGATGGTCTTATCCATTTTTTAAGCAAAGGATCAGATTCCCACATTTTTCTATATTTTTGTACATAACGCTCCATCTAAAAATATGTATAATTCATTATTTCATTGTTTAACAAAATAGATTTGTATTTACCTTTGCAAAAAAAACACATTCAATTATGAAGAAAAATATAAAGTTCGTTAACACTTCTTTTTTATATGCTTTTAAATATTAGTTGCAAAAATAGAGTATGTATGAAAAAAAAATATCAGTTGTAAAATGTACCTTTTTGTCAAAGTGATTAGTTGTATGAAAAAGGCGCTAAAAGCGCTAAATGGTTTTTCTTTTGGTTTTTCTTCTTTTTGAGATTTTCTTGTCCTTTCATTCAGGCAAATATCATCTTCCTTCGATTCTGAGGGTCCGCTTGAAGAACTGCTGGATGACCAAGATTACACTACTGGCATAGATGAAGAAGCACTTGTAGCAATGTTTTTATCCACAAAGTCGTTATACTTTCGTTTTCTAACTTCATTACGTTGTAAAGATTTTGTTGCCACCCTATCCACATAACCAATACACATTTTACGCTTATTTCGTTGGTCCTTTAAAAAGTTTACCTCAGCAACAGGTACTTTATTGATACATTTATACACTTTTCTGGATGCACACTTACATGTTGCGATGTCAAATAACTTTTTTTGGAAATCCTTGAAAAAATTTTGCTTCTTGGCGTCACTACGCAGTTTCTTCATACTCTTGTACTTGTGGTAATACGAAACCAATCTTGCGACAACTTGTTGATGACTAATCGTTGGAATCGATTCCTTTTTCCATATTTGTTCGATATCAGTAGAAACTATTTCACATATATACTTTATTGAAGGATCTTTTGCATTATTCAATTCAAGCAAATCGTTTTTTATCCACAGGTAGTATTTAATAACATTACAATACGTCGCACAGTGGCGTCATTTGAGTTTTTTCGTTGCAAAAATCAAAACTTTCGAACCAAATGAGATAATCAACAAATTTAAAAAGCATATGATAGATAATCGATCAACCTATGAAATGAGTGTTTGAAAAGTGTTCTACGACTCTTAGGTGCCTACTTATAGGTTAGCAAAGTTGATATTTGTAAAAAAATCATTTCCATGGGAAGTAAAATAAAATATTATTTATTTTTTTTAAATTTTTTTTATTTTTTTTTTGTCTCTTTGTATAGCTTTTATGATTTAAAACTATTCCAGAAAAAATTTAATTTTTTTTTTATTTATTTTTCAATTTTCTGTAAAATATTGCTCACAGTCCGTAAAGGAAGGTATATCTAAAAGACTTATCATTTCTGAACTATAATTATTTTCTAACTCTTTTCGTGACTTTATATGCCGCAGTGATAAAATAAGTGGATCAGAAGATGTTGCTAACATGTTTAAGAGATCCTCATTTTGTCTTACCCTTGATGATTTGAAAGTGTTCAGCAGTCTATATTTTTTATAAAATTTGTTTAGGGACTCCTGTGCTTCTTCAGAAAGCTCTCCATTTGGCAAAGGCTGATATTCAATTATATCTTTTCCATGTGACAATATTTTATGAACTGTCGGGGTTAACTTTTTCTGTGGATATAAGTTTGCTAAAAGAGATGCAGTTTCCGAGGCATATTCACCATACTTTTCAGAATCAACTTTTTCCTCGCAGTTTAAAATATTCAAGATCGTTCCCAATCTCTTAATGATTTCATATATCTATATCTCTATATTGCCGTATAAACTATTAAGTTCCTCGAACGCAGCTTTCATGACATTTTTTGACTTCTTAAATAGGTCAAATAATTTAGAGTTGTTCAACGCCATATTTTAAAATTACGTGTCTCACCAACATTCAGTCGTAAACTAACCACGGAGTAATTTAAGTTACACAGTGTTTGTAAAGTTTTAACAAAGCTCAATAATGCAACAGTTTGATTGATAACTTAAGACTGAACGAGATTTTACAAAATTCTTTTTCTTTATGGTAAATAAAATTGAAATCATCAAGAAAACTAACGGTAAAACTACATTTGAACAATTGAAAATGTATGATAAAATATAATAAAATGATATAACATAAAATAAAGAGTATTATAAAAGAAATATTTGATAATATAATATAAAACAAAATTAAGATAATTAACAAATTAAAAGTAGGACAATATAAAATATTTTAATCAAATAAAACGGGTATAAAGTATAATTCAAGAGGAGAAATTATTAGGGACATTCATAAAATATATAACTACGGGATTATGATTTTTTTTTCAAATATATAGTCTAATCTACCTAATCTAGACTAATCACGGGATAATGATTGTTTTTAAATATATAGTCCAATCTACGTTGAATTAAATACAAAAATCTACCTAATGTACAAACATTTTCATAATCTACCTTGAATGAAAAACAAAAATCTACCTAACCTTGACTAATAACGGTATTATGGTTGTTTTAAAATATATAGTATAATCTACCTAAAATCATAAACAAAAATCATATATTTTAATTTCTGAAGGTATTTTCCATAAGCTAATCAGGCCTAAATTATTCCAATGTAAATAAAACAAGTCAATTACATTATTTACCCGACGTTTCGTCAATTTTTTGTTGACTTTTTCTAGGGGTTTCGTCTATTTAAATTAATAAAACATTACATTAGTACAATAACCATTAATTAAAACAATTATAACTTACAATAACATGAATATTTTTCACATTAAAACATAATTAAATTTAACTAACGAACATAAAACATGAAACACTATATAAAACACAGCTTAAATTAATATCACAGTTCGATTTCTATTGCAGTGCAACTCTGTAGCTAGCGATTATGTTATTTGTATCCTCCTTTAAGTTCATTGTTTTTTGTTTATTTTGTTGTATTCGTAAGCTTTCTATGGTAAATCTTTTTCTTACGTTATTCTCTTTATCTAATATTCTTATTTTGTCAAAATCAGCTGTGTGGCCTGTATTTCGTATATGTTGTGACAGTGCTGTTGATTCTTTTCCTTTTTCAATATCCATCTTATGTTCGTTCATTCTTGTTTCTAAATTTCTTTTTGTTGTTCCTATGTATATTAATTGGCAATCGTGATCGTTGGTTCCCTTACATCCTATTTCGTATACAACGTTGTTTTTTTGTTCTTTTTTGATCGGTGCTTTAACATTAGAAAATAACTTATTTATTGTTGTGTTGGGTTTATATGCAAAGTTTATTTTTGGTGATTCTACTGTTTTTCTTAAATTCTTATTGTCAGTGAGTCCAGGGACGTATTTTACACTGTAAAAATGTTTGTCATTGTTTATTGTGGTGTGTTTTTGAATGTCGTTGAAGTTATTTTGTTTTATTTTCCGGAGCATTTCATCAATTAATGTTTTACTAAGTTTTTTGGGAAAACTGTTGTTGGTGAGAATTTCTGTCAGCCTTTTTATATTTTCGGTGTGAAATGTTTGATCACTTATACTCAAAACTCTAGAGATGAGGTTTTTTTTTTGCGGTGTTGATTTTCTGATTAATGGGCTGCGTTGAATTGAAATTAATAATTCGTCCCGAAGAAGAGTTCTTAGTGTACCAATCAAAAATAATCCTATCTTTTACCCTATGTAATTTTGTGTCCAAGTATGCAATTTCACCTTTCACCTCTTTCTCTACCGTAAATTTGATTTTTGGGTGGTAATTGTTGAATGTTTTTAGAATTTCATCTACATCGTCTAAGTTTACTATCGCTAGAATATCATCTACATACTTGGTTATGTAATTTATGTGAATGTTTTTCGTTTTTAGTTCTGATATTGCTTCGTCAAGTAAGTTGTCCAGTATTATATCCGCTATAGTAGGGGACAGAGGGTTGCCCATTGGCATGCCAAATATTTGGTTATAGATTTTATCTCCATAAACGAAATAGTTGTCAATGAGGCAAAATTGGAGTATTTGTAGAAATGTTGATCTATTTATTCCCGTGTGGTCTTTAATCGTATTCCATTTATTCATTATAGTACGTATTGCCAAATGGACAGGAATATTTGTAAATAATGATATTACATCGAAGGAAACTATAATATCTCTCTCAGAAAGATTTTTATTTTCTACTTGACTTTTCATTTGGATTGCATTTTTCACGTTATATTTTTCAGATATTATATTTTTAAGAATTAGCATGTAGTTAGATAGGTTGTAACACGGTACTTGCATTGAAGAAACGATAGGTCTGAGAGGCATTTCCGGTTTATGAATCTTGGGTAATCCATAGATTCTCGGGGCTGTGGCTGCAGAACACATTAACCTTCGTTTTTGAAATAGGTCAATGTTGCCGTTTTTTTGTAGTTCAGAAATAATATTGTTATTGTCCTTTTGTAGTTTTATAGTTGGGTCTGATCTTGATGTTCTATAAATATTCTTATCCTGTAGTAAATCATTCATTTTCTGCTCGTAATCACTTCTGTGTATTGCTACCGTTTTGCTACCTTTGTCCGCTTGTATAATGACTATATTTTTGTGTTTTTCCACAAATTTTCTTGTTTTTTCGTAAATTGTAAGTATGAATTTTTCCTTTGGTGTGTTCCTAATTTTCTGCAGCCACAGCCCCGAGAATCTATGGATTACCCAAGATTCATAAACCGGAAATGCCTCTCAGACCTATCGTTTCTTCAATGCAAGTACCGTGTTACAACCTATCTAACTACATGCTAATTCTTAAAAATATAATATCTGAAAAATATAACGTGAAAAATGCAATCCAAATGAAAAGTCAAGTAGAAAATAAAAATCTTTCTGAGAGAGATATTATAGTTTCCTTCGATGTAATATCATTATTTACAAATATTCCTGTCCATTTGGCAATACGTACTATAATGAATAAATGGAATACGATTAAAGACCACACGGGAATAAATAGATCAACATTTCTACAAATACTCCAATTTTGCCTCATTGACAACTATTTCGTTTATGGAGATAAAATCTATAACCAAATATTTGGCATGCCAATGGGCAACCCTCTGTCCCCTACTATAGCGGATATAATACTGGACAACTTACTTGACGAAGCAATATCAGAACTAAAAACGAAAAACATTCACATAAATTACATAACCAAGTATGTAGATGATATTCTAGCGATAGTAAACTTAGACGATGTAGATGAAATTCTAAAAACATTCAACAATTACCACCCAAAAATCAAATTTACGGTAGAGAAAGAGGTGAAAGGTGAAATTGCATACTTGGACACAAAATTACATAGGGTAAAAGATAGGATTATTTTTGATTGGTACACAAAGAACTCTTCTTCGGGACGAATTATTAATTTCAATTCAACGCAGCCCATTAATCAGAAAATCAACACCGCAAAAAACCTCATCTCTAGAGTTTTGAGTATAAGTGATCAAACATTTCACACCGAAAATATAAAAAGGCTGACAGAAATTCTCACCAACAACAGTTTTCCCAAAAAACTTAGTAAAACATTAATTGATGAAATGCTCCGGAAAATAAAACAAAATAACTTCAACGACATTCAAAAACACACCACAATAAACAATGACAAACATTTTTACAGTGTAAAATACGTCCCTGGACTCACTGACAATAAGAATTTAAGAAAAACAATAGAATCACCAAAAATAAACTTTGCATATAAACCCAACACAACAATAAATAAGTTATTTTCTAATGTTAAAGCACCGATCAAAAAAGAACAAAAAAACAACGTTGTATACGAAATAGGATGTAAGGGAACCAACGATCACGATTGCCAATTAATATACATAGGAACAACAAAAAGAAATTTAGAAACAAGAATGAACGAACATAAGATGGATATTGAAAAAGGAAAAGAATCAACATATACGAAATACAGGCCACACAGCTGATTTTGACAAAATAAGAATATTAGATAAAGAGAATAACGTAAGAAAAAGATTTACCATAGAAAGCTTACGAATACAACAAAATAAACAAAAAACAATGAACTTAAAGGAGGATACAAATAACATAATCGCTAGCTACAGAGTTGCACTGCAATAGAAATCGAACTGTGATATTAATTTAAGCTGTGTTTTATATAGTGTATATTCCCGCCTGGGATACTACATTTTGTCTCACTGGGAAAACCCATTGAGCCAAAATGTAAATTCCTATATGGAAGCACAGCTGAAGTGCTACGGGACGCCTCCACAGGTTGCGGATAGTGGAAGAGTAACCCCATCATGCAGTGTGATGGGCAACTGCGAATTAAATTAGCAGTGGCGGACAATTCAGCGGATAAGAGAAGAGGGTCTCAGAAGGACACGAGTGGCGACGTGTATCTTTAAATTTCTGAGTGCCGGTGAGGCTCTTATTGACATGGCGATTAATGGCGCCATTAAAAAACCATATGCCAAGTTATAAAAACCCAACAAGCCAGACTGGAGGCTTCAAACTGGCAGCCCCAGTACCAGTCTTAGGACGCTTTGGACCAATCATCCACTCGTCTAAATATCAACTTATTAATGAAACCGCAACAGTTAATCTATCTGATCCTCAGTTGACGACTATTGGCATCAAACAACGGACACGATTTGGCTCATGGAACGTTCGTACGCTACTTGATCTCTCCAAGCTCGAACAAGTGGAGAGAGAATTTATCAAATATAAACTCCTTTTCCTCGGTCTAAGCGAAACTAGATGGCCTGAATGTGGTGAACATCACACAGCTAATGGCTCCCTTTTTATTTACTCTGGCAGACCAAAAAATGAACCATGTTCAAGAGGGGTAGGCTTTTTACTCTCAAAAACAGCCAAAGAGGCGCTTATTGAATGGAAACCTCATGGTGATCGTATTATTACGGCTAAATTTAGAACCAAGGCCAGGAACCTAACATGCATACAATGCTACGCCCCCACTGATGACGCAGACAAGGAAGATAAACAAAATTTTTACAACAACCTTAATAACGTATTAAGGCACGTAAGCCATGGGGACATAAAAATACTCATGGGGGACTTCAACGCCCAGCTCGGCAGTGAAAATACGGGTTGGGAGGCTATAATGGGCAAGCACGGAATTGGAAGATTAACCGATAATGGCGAGCGTTTTCTGGAAACATGTGCTAACTCCAATCTTGTTATTGGAGGTACAATCTTTCCACATAAGAACATACACAAGGTGACATGGAACCACCCCAACCATAGTGCACACAACCAGATTGATCATATTGCAATAAGCAAATTATGGCGACACTCGTTACTGGATGTTCGCAACAAACGAGGTGCAGATGTTGCAAGCGATCACCATCTAATAATTGGAGAAATGAAATTCAAATTAAAAGCCGTCTTTCATAACAACAGGGTTAAGCGAACAAAGTTTGATCTTAAAAAACTGCAAAACAGCGAAGTTAAACAACAATTCTGTGACGAAGTTGAACAAAGTATGCATTCCATAGTAAACGAGGCAAACACTGATTCGTATTGGGGGCAACTCAAAAAAGTTTTTGCAAAAGCTGCTGAAAAATGTGTTGGTTTTGAAAGGAGGGAAATAAAACCGTGGATCTCAAATAAAACCTGGGAGCTTATTGAGGAAAGAAGAAGCATTAAAAACGAGATAAACAACGCCAAGACCAGAAACCGTAAACAAGTTTTGCAAAGCTCCTATACCATAAGCAATAAAAAAGTTAAACGTAGCGCCAGAGCGGATAAAAGAATTTGGATGGATAAACTTGCGCAAGAAGCAGAAGCTGCCAGCGCAACTAACCGCTCAAGAGATCTTTACAAGCTAACAAAACTCATAGCTGGGAAAAATCACTCCAACAATAAACCCTTAAAGGACGCGAATGGTGTAATTAAATACTCCAAACAGGATCAAGTTCATGTGTGGGAGAATTATTATAAAAACCTTTTCACCCAAGATACCATCAACAATCAATCCATATGCAGGTGCAGAAATCATGACTTTCTTCTCCCTATTGACGTAAATACCCCTAATACAGATGAAATCGCAGGTGCTATAAACGCATTGAAAGTCAATAAATCAAGTGGATTAGACAACCTTCCTCCAGAACTTTTTAAAGTTAACAGCACACTGACAGCAACGCTAATTCACCCCGTCATCAAACGTTTCTGGGACACTGAAAACCTAACAGATGATATTAAGGATGGGCTTATTATAAAACTACCAAAAAAAGGAAACTTGATGGAATGCTCAAACTGGAGAGGGATAACTCTTCTTAATATTATAAATAAAATCATCGCTCAAATTCTACATCGTCGAATCTTTAACGCTTTGGAATTAAACTTGCGACCCGAGCAAGCTGGTTTCCGGCCAAACAGATCTTGTGTGGACCACATAAATAGTCTTCGTATTAAGAGTCCCTCTGTATCTTGTTTTTGTGGACTTCAAACGTGCTTTCGACTCCATCAATCAATCTGCCATCTGGGAAGCCTTGAAGTGTAAAGGTGTACCCTTTAAAATCATCAGCTTAATAAAAGCTCTTTACAGCGACGCCCGATGCATAGTTCTCCACGAAGGCCTAAAGAGTAATTGCATTGACATCAGCGTGGGTGTAAGACAAGGCTGCGTTCTTTCCCCCTTACTTTTCAATGTTGTCCTTGATCTTGTAATGAGACAGTCCATTCCGAACGAGGGCGGTGTAAACTTGGATATCAATGCCAAACTAAACGATTTAGACTATGCAGATGACATTTGTCTTATTTCCCATAACTTCAGCGAAATGCAACGGAAGCTTGACCTAATTAGCTCATATGCTGACACAGTTGGTCTTAAAATAAACTCATCTAAAACAAAATCGCTACGTCTAAACACCAATAACACTCGTCAATTTAAACTTTCTGATCAAGATTTAGATGATGTAAAGGAATATCTCTACTTAGGCTCTATAATTGATAAATCTGGAGGTAGTGCTGCCGACATCCAATACCGACTGAATAAAGCTCGACAAACTTTTGGTTCGCTCGGCAAAGTTTGGTCATCCTCAAATATATCCATAAGAACGAAAGTAAACATCTTTAATTCAAATGTAAAATCAACCTTGTTATATGGATGCGAGACCTGGAACCTGCCAATGAAAGAATTTAAGAAAATACAGTCGTTTGTAAATAGATGTCTTCGACGTATCCTGAAGGTGTTCTGGCCGAATATCATCAGCAAAGAAGAACTGTGGTATAAAACTCAACAACCACAAATCGCTGAAATCATAAAAATCCGAAAATACAGATGGCTCGGTCACACTTTCCGTAAACCACAAAATGACATCACAAGGAAGGTGCTTGAGTATAACCCCCAGGGTAGTAGAAGAATTGGTCGTCCGAGCAACACCTGGAGACGAAATACGCTAAGGGAAATTCAAGATGCAGGGTATTCCTGGAGCCAAATCAAACACATAGCCGAAGACAGAGCGGAATGGAAAAAATTTGTTGTGGCCCTATGTTCCTCCTAGGAATTTAAAGGATTATATATATATATATTTATATAGTGTTTCATGTTTTATGTTCGTTAGTTAAATTTAATTATGTTTTAATGTGAAAAATATTCATGTTATTGTAAGTTATAATTGTTTTAATTAATGGTTATTGTACTAATGTAATGTTTTATTAATTTAAATAGACGAAACCCCTAGAAAAAGTCAACAAAAAATTGACGAAACGTCGGGTAAATAATGTAATTGACTTGTTTTATTTACATTGGAATAATTTAGGCCTGATTAGCTTATGGAAAATACCTTCAGAAATTAAAAAATCACACTTGGCCAAATCATAAAATAATTAAAAATCATATATATTAACAATAATAATAAGAATGGGTTTTCGCGTTTATATGTCATTAATTGCATGCATGCGACACCTTTTTTAAACCATGTCTTTTTTCAAAATTTTACCTCTAGCAAAAAATGGGGCAAGGACGGGCAGCTGGAAATTTTTGCAATAGGTAAAGGACTAATCAAAGACTTATTTTGAAAATATGGCAAATATAGTTTTAAATAGTTTTTTTTTTCCACCAAAGTTGAGAAATATTGAAAAAATGGATAATTTGTAAATATCAAAGTACCTGTACCAATACAAAGCAAACAGTCTAATTTTTTTTTAATCTTCTCTTAATAAATATATCTATCAATAACATTAAAAAGACTGACGATCCGTTATCTAGTTTTCGAGATTCTGCATCTGAAAGCGGACAAAATTACATAAAAATATTCTGTGTTTTTGAACACTGAAAATCGGTCAACTTTGAAGGGCTATATCTTCTGAACCAAAAATCTGATAATAAGAGTGGCATATTTGAAATCGTTGTACAATTTCCTATAAAATAGGTTTATTCAATTGTTCTGACTTGTTCTACATGCACTACTGTGCGCCGGTAGCACGTTGACATTTAATGTAAGCGGTTTACCAAATACAGGGCAACGCAAATCCTTCCGAGTCTTAAGCATACATTTGTTTAATAATACATTTATTATATTTAATTTTTTATCTTGTTACAGTGTTTATAATTTTTCAAGAAAGCATAAACATATTATAAGTGTCTCTTCTGTAACAAAAACAATCATGAAACAAATTGATGATATATTTGAAAACAACAACTAAAACTATTTTGCATTAGTTGTATGCATGCATTGCTATTGCATGTATTTTATTTTGGTATTACAAATATTTTGTTATTCTATCTTCGTCCTTTTTAAGCAAAACATGAGGGCAACAATGAAGGTAAAAAATATTGTTCTCATTTAGAATTTTATTTAAAATCAGTTGTATTTTATTCTCTTTTTAGAGTCAACAAAATTAACTACAAAATCATTTAATCCATTGAACAAAATGTGATGCATTTTTTCTTCCCTACCAATTATGATTTTAATGTACCTATGAATATTCAAAATAATTTTCTATTATAATGAATACAAGAAAACATATCGCAAAAGTTTTTGGAACATACTTCATATAATTCCATAAAATTTTATGAAAAATTTTCATAGTATTTATTAAACATTTTATATTATGTTCTTGTTCTTTTATTTACTACAATTGACTACTTTTACAACATGTGGAAAATTACAATACAAAAAGAAAACTAAATTTTCATTTGTAAAAAAAGTAATAAGGCTGTTTACTAATCTTTAGAAAAAGTTTTGGTTGATTTCAGCAGTTTTATTTTCATTTTTATTTTGTGACAGTTTTACTAATTGTTAGTAATTTTTCCTAATTTGTATACTAAATAAATTTCACTAATATTTAGTACAAAATTTGGTTAATTTCCATTAAGAGTTTACTAAAGTTTTATTAAATTTCAGTAACTTTTACTAATTTTTTTAATACTTCCACTTACTAACAAGTTACAGTTACGTTTTGCTAAAATTAACAAAACAATCTGCTAGCATAATATTAACAAATTTTCTGTAACAATTACAGTTTTTTCTGTAACTTTTACAGACTTTTTTATTTGAGTGTATAGTACACACGGTTCTTGGTTTGTATTGCAATATGCGTTTTTTTATAAAATCAATTTTTTCCTTTTTTCTTTTCGTTTCAGCAAACAACAAAAAAAAGCAGTCGGGTAAACATGGTGTGATTCGCCACATTACTTTAAAAGTTTACCTAAAAAAAACCAGAAGATTGGGCTAAAGTGCGGTTCGCTCCCGGACGTGGCACTCTTCCATAAAATTTAACCATGCTAAATAATAGACTTCGGACAAGGGCTGGAGCTAGTCACACACGAATTTTCATCGAACCCTTCCCAATTATAAATAAATAAAAATAGAAAAAAAATTAACTAACATTGTATTACTAACAAATTTTGATTTTCCTTACTGTTCACTTTGTGAACAAAAGGTAGCGAACAATGGTACCAATTGTACCAACCCTAACTATTCTCACCTAAAAACTCATTTGTCGTTTGCCAACAATAATCAGCTAATATCAACTACAAACCATCAATCTCTCAGTAATTTCTAATCGTCAACCAAACAACATACCTTTTGTTCGTTCAACCGCCTCACAGTAGCGCCTGTAGAACAAGTGAGGTGGCAAAAATCAAAAATTTCATGTGCCTCTAAAAAATATTGAATAAACCTATTTTATAGGAAATTGTCCAACGATTTCAAATATGCCACTCTTATTACAATCAGATTTGGTTCAGAAGATATAGCCCTTCAAAGTTGACCGATTTTCAGTGTTCAAAAAAACAGAACATTTTTATGTAATTTTGTCCGCTTTCAGATGCAGAATCTCGAAAACTAGATAACGGATCGTCATTCTTTTTAATGTTATTGATAGATATATTTATTAAGAGAAGATTAAAAAAAAATTAGACTGTTTGCTTTGTATTGGTCCAGGTACTTTGATATTTACAAACTTTCCATTTTTATAATATTTCTCAACTTTGGTGGAAAATAAAAAAAAACGATTAAAAATTATATTTGCCATATTTTCAAAATAAGTTCTTTGATTAGTCCTTTACCTATTGCAAAAATTTCCAGCTGCCCGTCCTTGCCCCATTTTTTGCTAGAGGTAAAATTTTGAAAAAAGACATGGTTCAAAAGGTGTCGCATGCATTTTTGGGCAATTAATGACATATAAACGCGAAAACCATTCTTATCATTATTGTTAATATATATGATTTTTGTTTATGATTTTAGGTAGATTATACCTTATATTTTAAAACAACCATAATCCCGTTATAAGCCAAGGTTTGGTAGATTTTTGTTTTTAATTCAAGGTAGATTAGACTATATATTTAAAAACAATCATTATCCCGTGATTAGTCTAGATTAGGTAGATCAGAAAGAATTGAATACAGGACGAGTTTTTCAAACTAGTTGGACTAAAAGTAGACTACCCCAAGCACGGATACGGAAACTCAAACGATGGAAACACTTCGAGAAGATTTTTTGAAAATGATGAGGCTGTAACTCGAATCACTGGAATAGACAATGAAATCATTAAGAGATTGGGAAGGATCTTGAATATTTTAAACTGCAAGGAAAAAGTTGATTCTGAAAAGTATGGAGAATATGCCTCGAAAACTGCATCTCTTTTAGCAAACTTATATCCACAGAAAAAGTTGACCCCGACAGTTCATAAAATATTGTCACATGGAAAAGATATAATTAAATATCAGCCTTTGCCAATTGGAGAGCTTTCTGCTGAACACTTTCAAATCATCAAGGGTAAGACAAAATGAGGATCTCTTCAACATGTTAGCAGTATCTTCCGATCCACTTATTTCATCACTGCGGCATATAAAGTCACGAAAAGAGTTAGAAAACAATTATAGTTCAGAAATGATAAGTCTTTTAGATATACTTTCCTTTACGGACTGTGAGCAATATTTTACAAAAAATTTAAAAATAAATAAAAAAAAATTAAATTTTTTCTGGAATAGTTTGAAATTATAAAAGTCTTTAAAAGAGACAAAACAAAAATAGAAAAATTTAAAAAAAAAATAAAAAATATTATATTTTACTACCCATGCAAATGATTTTTTTACAAATATCAACTTTGCTAACCTATAAGTAGGCACCACCGCCATGGACAACAATCTTGTCGCGATGCGGTGGCTTAAGTGTTCTGGGGTTTGTATGCTGATACAAAGCACTGGAATATTGCGCACTTGTGCTCCTGCTCCGGTCTTTGTCTTAGTCTACTAAAAGCTGCAAGGAACATGAACTAACGGTTGTCCTCCCCCCTCTCTAATTCCCCTCTCCCACTATTGCCTTACTAATCCTTCTTCGGTCCTTTGTATCCTCTTCCTTTATCCCCCACTTGTAAGGTCAAGGTGGTTCGTAGCAGTGCCGATTTCCTGAATGGCTAGTTAGTGGTAAAAGATGACTAGTCGTTAACAGCTCCCCTCCAACGCCAGGGCACGGGTTGGTTGTAACACTTTTTTGCCTAGTCCATGTACGCCGTCACTGCATGGTACGGTCCATACCCTTACGTGCCCACTCGTGGGACCAAAAATGAACTTTAACAAAAACAACGACAACAACAAAAACAAAAACAAAGACAACGTAAAGACGATTAGTGGGTTGCCTTGCAACTCGTCTGAAGATGACCTACTGGCTTCCAGTCAGGAGACGGTGGTTAACTTCCCAGGCACTGAGGGTACACTCCATAGTACTCCAGCGTCTCACCAGACAACATCTCAGGCAATATCCCAGCCTGGACAGGTCACCTCGGCAGGTGACTTGCCCAAGCGGAAGAAAAAATCCTCAGGCGACGTATGGAAGTCTAGATATTCAAGAGCGAAGTTTATTCTTGACAAAATTGCCAAGAACGCGTTGAATGGGACCGTTCATGAACGCGATAAAGAGTACCGCGTAAAATACCAAGCTGTGGTGGATGAGTACCTTAAGCGAAAGGAGACCGCACCCACCACATCAAACATGTCAAAAAAGGTAGAAGGGGCAAAGCAAAATCGCTCACAGATTGAGGGTGACAAATCGCCGAAGCGGAAAAAGGTCCACGAGCAGAGAACCGTTGCGCAGCCTATTTCTACCTCTCGTAGACCCTTTAATGAGGTTGTAAGGGATCATTTGCTTGTGGCTCTAGCAAATGTCAGTGGTGGGTTGCCTTCGCCTGTAGTAACAGAATGGAGTGCTATCGAATCCAAGTTGTCAGAACTTGTGATGGCTCACGTGATCTCCAACAAGGGTAGTCCGGTACCTCGTTTCGACTGCAGTGAAATTCACAGGGAGTACAGGAAAATCAAATGTATGGACTTGTTCTCCTTGGAATTCCTCAGCAAATGCGTCACTACGATAAGCGATGCATGGGATGGCCTTATTTTAAAGCTAATACCCGCTGCAGAAATTCCAGCTAGACCTCGTGCCAGAATTTGGTTACCAAAAATGGCAATGGACAATCACAGGCTGCTAGAGTGCCTCAAGGCTCAAAATCCTGAGATTCCGATAAATGACTGGTCTGTCATCCGGGCAGAGGAGCCTCAGAACAACAGCATGAGCTACGTGCTTGTCATCTCCGAACAGGGTGTGTCCGCACTCGAGAAGGTGGGCAACAAGCTCTTCTTTGGTATAAGGGAGGCCAAGGTAAAGGTTTTCCGTCCATCTGGGTCGGGTGGTGTCGACGGGTATGAGGAAGCTAAAGGTCGTGCAGATTAATCTGCAGCATTCCCGGATTGCTACAGACAACCTGCGGGTTCTTCTAGCCGAGAGGACCTTGACATAGGCATCATCCAGGAGCCCTGGGTCAATGACTCACAGGTTAAAGGGTTTCAGGGTTCCCCGTACTCAATACTATTCATCAATCATAAGGGTAAGCCAAGATCCTGTATAATAGCTAAAAAGAACATAAAGATTTTTCTATGCTCTCAATTTAGCTCAGCTGACCTTACTGTTGCGAAGGTTGAAATGACAGGTGGCCGCAACATCACTATTGCCTCCTGCTATATGGCTCACAATCGAGACGCCCCGCCAGAAGAAGTGAGGTTCCTGTTGTCCTCCATTGCTGCAGATGATAATTTAATCCTGGGCTGTGATGCCAATGCCAGGCACACAATCTGGGGTAGCACTGAAATCAACGAGAGAGGTGAGTCTTTTCTTGATTTTATTAACACAAACAATCTCAATATATGTAATTCTGGTACTAACCCAACTTTTATGTTTCCGAGTTCCGATAATTATAGGGGTTGGGAAGAAGTTCTAGATATCACAGCTATCTCAGGTAATTCTCAGGTACGTGTTGAAAAGTGGAGGGTATCCGATAAGAAGTCCTTTTCGGATCATAATTGGAATCTTTTCGATATCAACACGAACGTTAGGGAGAGCGTTTGCTTCAGGAATAATAGGAGAACTGCTTGGCCTAAGTTCAATAGGATTCTTAGGACGAAGCTGTGTAGGGGGTCAAGGGTCGAAGGGACAATCGAAAGTCTCGAGGACTCTGTAGGGGTCCTGGAAAAGGCCATTGATGTGGCGTTCAAAGCTTTTTGCCCTCTGACTAGGGCAAGGAAGAGTTTTCCTCCCTGGTGGAATTCTGAACTGTCAGAGCTTCGGAGGGAGACACGAAGAGCTTTCAACGCTAGCTATTCCAGCAGACAGTGGAAGCCATACCGCGACAAGCTGAAGGTGTACAAGAAAGCATTGGCGTTGGCAAAGAGGAACTCATGGAGAGAGTTCTGCGAATCCATAGACAACAATAGGGACACTGCTAGACTTAGCAAGGTGCAGGCAAAGGGTCACTCTAACCCTACTTATGTTAAGAGGGGTGATGGATCCTGGTCAGAGTCATCGGCTGAGTCGTTGGAGATCCTTCTGAATATTCATTTTCCTGGCTGCGTGGATGCAGATACCTTGGACAATGACCTACGCAGCCGCTCTAGGGGCGCTTCTTATGGGATGGCAAACGAGATAATTTCACTTGATAGGATAGCCTGGGCAATTGGCAGTTTCTTCCCATACAAATCGCCGGGTCTGGATGGCATTTTACCGATAATGCTGCAGAGGGGTCAATATTTGATTACTCCCTGGCTGCTTGTGATATACAGACTTTGCCTCTCTCTTAACTACGTGCCCGTAAGCTGGAGAACGGTTAAAGTAGTTTTTATTCCTAAAATTGGCAAATGTGGTCACGAGGCTGCAAAGGACCACATTTCAATCTCTCATCTTTTCTACTGAAGACGTTGGAAAGACTCATTGACGTACATATAAGGCTGAAACTCGAGGGATCGCCTCAACTGTCGGGTAGTCAACATGCGTATATCAAGGGACGCTCAACGGAAACTGCACTCCATGAGGTTGTGAGAGTGGGGGAGAGATCCTTGGAATTTGGACAATATACACTGGCCGCCTTTCTGGACATAGAGGGGGCTTTCAACAATGTCACGACCGATGGAATACAGGGAGCCGTCGTGGATCTGGGCGCTGAGACTTTCATCAGCGACTGGATAGTGAACATGTTGGACTCCCGTGTTGTCAGTGCTAGTCTGGGAAATAGCGAGTTGTCAAAGCAGGTCAGGAGAGGTACACCTCAGGGTGGTGTGATCTCGCCCCTGTTATGGCTCCTTGTTATTAACTCAGTTCTCGTCACGCTGGATAATAAGGGTGTTAAGGTTGTCGCTTATGCGGACGATATGGTGGTATCGGTATCAGGGATGTTCTTGGACGTGATTAGCGATATTATGACCAGCGCTCTGGATACTCTCAGTAGCTGGGCCACCAGTTGTGGCTTAGGAGTGAATCCGAGTAAAACAGAACTGGTGCTTTTCACCACTCGGTCCAATTCGGGCTTCAGACCTCCGCGGCTGCAAGGCCGTGAGCTCACCCTCTCTGATCATGCGAAATATCTGGGTATCATCTTGGACTCTAAACTATCATGGCGACTTAACACCGAGCACAGGGTCAGGAAGGCAACGGTAGCCTTCTACTCCTGTAGGAGGATGTTTGGTTCAAGGTGGGGTTTGAGACCGAAAATGGTGCTGTCGATGTACATGGCCATTGTGCGTCCAATACTGACATATGGCTCTATCGTGTGGTTGCATTGAGAGCCTCCGAGGACAAGTTTGTATCGCGCCCGTGACCCCAATGCAAGCAGAGCGCTGCACCCTATACAGACGATCCGTAACCACCCTCTTAGCGGTCGCAGTCCAATGCTTCACATTATTCCTGTTAATTTGCATATAATGGCGGTTTCTTCTAGCAGCGCAGCGCGGCTTGCTGCAACAGGTTCCTGGAAGTCCAGGACCTATGGACATGCTAGGCTTCTTGATGGACTTCACCCACGTGTGGGATTTGAGTCCGACTATGTTACTCCTAGATTGGATTTCTGCCGACCTTTTCGGGTTAGCTTTCCCTCCAGGTGGGAGTGGGATATGGGGGATCCAACATGTGGTTTTGACATCAGGGTATACACCGACGGCTCAAAGATGAGTTGTGGTGTAGGGGTCCGGGGTCTTCTCGGGTCAGTGTAACTTGCGGTGTTCTTTCAGGCTACCTGACCATGCTACTGTTTTCCAGGCGGAAATTCTGGCTATCAGGGAAGCCTGCAGACTCCTGTCTGAAAGGGGGGCTCGAGGGATAGTGGGCATCTTCGCCGATAGCCAAGCGGCTTTAATGTCCCTGAGCTCGTACGTCACATCCTCTGCTCGCGTTGGTCAGTGCAGTGAGGAACTGTCCAGGCTAAGCTGTCTATCCCAAGTTACTCTAGTTTGGGTCCCCGGCCACAGAGACCTCTACGGCAATGAAAGGGCAGACGAATTGGCAAGGGCAGGATATGCCTTAAACGTCTCCACATCGGTGTCAGTCGCTGCACCGCTGGGGACTGTTAAGGGGGAAATTTTCCGGCACTATTTTCGCAGGGCGGGGAACAGGTGGCATAATTTCGATACCTGTAGGACCGCGAGACTTACGTGGCCCAACTACGACCTAGGGCGTACAAACTCTCTCCTGAGCAGGAGCAGGAGGGATGTCTCGAGGCTGACGGCTGTTCTGACCGGTCACTGGCTGATTGGTAGGCATGGCATTAGACTTGGGATTGTACGCGGTTCGAATTGTCGCAGCTGCGGCATACCGGGCGAGAAGGAGACTGTGGAGCATCTTCTCTGCGATTGTCCGGCGCTGCAGAATATTCGACTCCGGATCTTGGGTGAACATATACTGGACGACCTCTCGGTAATATCACGTGTGGGATTCGGTGATCTCATACGCTATCTTAACCGAACGGGGTGGGTCTAATACTCCGGATACTAGTTCCTTACGGGTAGTATGGTCTCTTCAAAACGGAGTCGCTTTTTGACTCTACTTGATGCTCACGAGTAGCGTGAGCTGCTACTTAAACTAACCAACCAACCAAGGCACCTAAGAGGCGTAGAACACTTTTCAAACACTCATTTCTTAGGTTGATCGATTATCTATCATATAGTTTTTAAATTTGTTGATTATCTCATTTGGTTTGAAAGTTATGATTTTTGCAACCAAAAAACTCAAATGGTGCCACTGTGCGCCTACTATTAATCGAGAAAAACCAATTTGCTAAAGTTGATCAAATTTAAGGCTCAAGTAAAAACATAATTCTAAAGTGAAAATTTATATCGAAACACAAAAACTTATATTTAAAGTTCAAACTTAAATCTAAAATTAAAACTTAAATCTAAGGTTAAAGCTTAAACCTAAAATAAAAAATAAGGTCAAACCCAAAGCCTAAAGGTTAAACTTAAAAACTAAAATCAAACTAAAAGCTGAAGTTAAAAAACTAAATATATACGGGTTAGGGAAATCATATACAAATAAAAAGATGGCGGGTTTCTTTAAACTTTATAAAAAATAATGGGGATTTTATTTTAGGTCAAAACAAGTTCACTTGTTGAACAAGTTAATTTTTAGCTTCAAATTAAGGTAAATTTAAATACTTCACAATTTACATTGTCTGGGTATAATTTTGTCTAACTTAAAAATTAGAGTGCAAAAATTTAACTAGATGGTTCAAATTCACTATTTAATTAAATTCAAATTCACTATTTTGTGAAGTATTTAAATTTACCTTAATTTGAAGCTAAAAATTAACTTGTTCAACAAGTGAACTTGTTTTGACCTAAAATAAAATCCCCATTATTTTTTATAAAGTTTAAAGAAACCCGCCATCTTTTTATTTGTATATGATTTCCCTAACCCGTATATATTCACTAACAAAAAAAAAAACAAATACACTCAAAAAAATAAGTTAGTAGAAAAGTTAGTAAAACGTCTTGTAAATCAGGTATACTATTTTTTAGCAAATATTTTTGCTAAAATCGTGTTTTCAGCTAAAATTTTTGTTATACAGTAGATATCGGATATAAGAAACTCAAAAAATGTCAGAGATTTCTTTCTTATATGCGATTTTTTCTTATATGGAAATATCGGATATAAGAAAGTTGTTTCTTATACGAATATATTCTCTAAAATTAAAATGTTTAAATGAAAAGTAAAAAAAGTTTTAAAGAAAAACATTTTATTAAACAAAACAATTCAGTATATAAAAAAACAAAATAACAAATATGCAGGTGCTTGTGCAAATTTAAATGTAACTGACACTAATAGAAAACATATGATTTTCTATTGTCGATTTACTTGAATAAACGTCACTACATTGCTAGGTCTGTCAAAAAAACAGAGTAGTATTTGGAAGATGACAAAGCCAATTGTGACAATTTTTTGTTGTTGTTTTTTCTTTGATATTTTAAATTTTGAATCTCGCTCCTAGACGAGGACAAGAAATTCTCATTGAGTTTGTGATTTAACATAACAAATATCTCTAGAAATTCTAATAACAAAGTCCCCTGAAGATTTCCTTGGGCAGGAATGAAATCCGGATAGGGACACGCCTACATCAGATTGCTTTTCACAATTTGTTAAATAAGTTTTGGGACTTTAGCACGTTTAATTACTATAAAATAAAATCAGTTCACAGTTTGACAACAATCTTAAATACTTTCTTATATGAAACCATTTCAAATACGTTTGTCAGCTTTGGTGTTTGACAAACATTTCTTATATCAGTGTTTTTCTTATACGTGTTTTTCTTATATGAAGCAATTTTTAAACTGAGAAGATGCAAATAGGCTCGGTGTTTTTGCTAATCTTTCTTATATGCGATTTGTTCTTATATGAGATGTGCTTATATCCGATATCTACTGTACTTATTCAGCACTTAACTGTTTTATACTAATGCTTTACTAATCTACTAATGTTTTACTAATTAATTTTGCTAAAAAAAATTGTGCTGATAAGCAGATGTCGCGGCATGTCAAGATGTAGTAGAGAAGAGGAGTACAACTCTAATAAGACAAGTAAAAAAATCAACCATGAAAAAAACATACACAGACATGTAGACAGAGTAAAGCGAAAGACAAAGACACACATCTTAGGTAGATTTGTATGGTTCCTTTTTCTTATTGCAAAAAAAAGGGTTGTTTTTTTTCGTTTCGTTTGTTTTTGTTTATTTTTTCGTTTCGTTTCTAGAATTATCTTCGGCAGTTTCGTCATTGAAAAGATAGCATCATTAAGACAACCATTGATGTAAGTAGTTGAAAGAAAATTTTTGTTATGTTATATATATTTATTTCTATAAATTTTCAGATATTAAATTAATTCATGTCGTCAATGTGGGAATATGAAAATTTTTATATTTCGTAATTATTGTAAATTATTTTTAAAAGAATCACAAAAATATGTTTTATGATTTTCAATTACAATTTTTTTTACAATTTTTTGCGTTTTTTTCAGTCTACTAAAATTCAGCAAAAAATTTATTAATTTTTACCAACGCTTTTTTATTTGTAATCTACTAAGTGTTAGCAAAACTTTTGCTGAATCTACTTATTTTGTTGCTAAAAATCAGCTCGCTGATTTTCAGCAAAAGATTTTGCTGACATTAGCAATTTTTTTGCTAGCATCCTCCTGACTAAATTTTGCTGACTCAGCAAAATTTTTTGCTGACTTTACAAACTTTTTTTTTTGAGTGTAGGAAAAGAATTTGGACTCGGGTTGGAGATTAGTGTCATCATTTTCCCACCCTGTTTGAAAATTTATGAAACGGAAGTCGGTGTGTCTTACCTGCAATCCTTGGAAGCGGTTTTTCTAAGTACCGTCCATGCAAAAAAATGTTGTCAACCACCCGCAACAAAACTGATTTTTCCATGTAGACGTAGTAGGAAATGTGTGAGGACAGAGTTGCCATGCTATCAAGCACCAAAAGCTCAAAAAGGGGGAACTCCACACCCTAAGACGGGTTTCAATACTTGCTATTGTATAGCCGGGCACTAAAAACTTGGACTAACATTTAAGTTTAAATAAAATTTAACAACGTGGGGAGCTCTCACACATTGAAAAGAATCATTTCATTCTTCATTTCAGGAAAACGTGGAACAATTTATTACTTAAACTTGGGCTCTGTTGGTTAAAACCGCAATTTCATTAAATCTGTTAGCCGGAAATCCTCATATTTCCCATCTACGAACAACAGCCTACTTCCTGCATCTTTCTTATGTGAGAAAAAAACATAGTTACTTTCTTCTTTTCTAATGTTTTCAAAAAAAGTGTTTTCTAACACAACAATTATTGATAAATTTTAAATTCTATAGGTTTTGGCTTAATATATTTTAAAATAATTAGAACTCTTGCATCTTTAGTTTTAAATTCTAGTGTTGCTAAACCTGTTTAATAAATTTAATTGTATTTAATATGCCAATAATAACTTTACATATCACACTAAATTTCAAATCTTGAGCCGAAATTTTATTGGGGTTTCCAGATATTCAAAAATTTTAAATATTTAAAACATTAAAATAATGAAATCAGTAAATTTGTATTATTTTTCATGGTTTATTAAACTTTTTATGCAATATTCATTATTTGAATAATCTGTATAAACTGAAATCATCGGTTATTAATAAAAATTTTTATATTTTTATGAAAATTTAGCCTTTTCTTTTTCGGATCAGTGATTTAATTGAAATTAACTGAGAATATCTTTAAATTCATTAAAAAGTTTGTCGTAGCCAAAAATAAGTACTTACTTTTTAGTAAAAATAAAACAAATTAAAATTTCGTTTTTACTATTTGAAAAATTTGTTTAACTGAATTTTTAGGATAATTGAAATTAAATTAAACCGTTTTAAATATATTATATGTTTAAGATCTTTAAATTTATACGTGTAACGCCTTTATTTTCCTTCTACTTTGATTTTTTGTGTTCGTTTTGAATGATTGCATCTCTATAATGCTTGTACTTTTAAAAGACTTAGAGATTTACAGATATGGTTTCCAGATTGAAATCTAAGGTTTCTAAAGGACCTTCAATTAACTAATTTTATCAAAAATTATTACTGGAAGTATACTCGCCTGAAGTTAATATAAGCATTAACTTTGTGAAATCCTTTTTTTTTGTCTATTTTCAGATTTTTCAAAACAAATCTGTACTGAAAATTGTCTTTGTCATATAAAAATCAACCACATTTGTAAATGTGTTTAAAATTTATATTGCAACAAAAAGTTAATGTGGGAAAAAAGGACATCAAGGTTGCAGTTAACACATATATCACAGGTTTTTATCACAGTTTTATTAAAACCTAAACATGAGGTTTCCTACTATTCCTACTATTAATGCTTAAACGCTAGGAAAACTAAAGCTATGGTAATTGGTAAGAGCAAACTGATCCCCACATCTTTTCCGCCAATCCAAATAAACAATTCGAGTATAGAAATAGTGGAATCAGCTAAAAATCTTGGTGTTATATTTAATTCTAAACTTGACTGGTCTAACCACATTAATGCAATATGTGGTAGAACGTTCTCTATGTTACGCAATCTGTGGATGACCCAATATTACACTCCGTTTGAAATACGTATGTTATTGGCAAAGACATATCTAATGCCAACACTGTTGTATGGGTGTGAACTTTTTTCAAGCTGTGATTCGGCAAGTCAGAAAAAACTTAACGTTACTTTCAATAATATCGCCAGATACGTTTTTGGTATTAAGCGGTTCTCAAGAATTTCTCGTTATGCAAAGCAGTTATACAACATATCTTTTGATAACCTGTTAAAATGCCGCTGTCTAATTTTCTTACATAAAACTATCTACTCAAAACAACCAGGCTATTTATACAATCGTCTTATCTTCTCTAGATCAAATAGAGGAAAAAAGATAAACAGTTTTCGATATCGTAATCAGATATCTGAAAGACATTTTTTTATAAGCTCCATTCGGCTCTGGAACCGACTACCCCACAATATCCAAGCAACAAGCAATGCTAAGCACTTTAAACGCGATATATTTAAACATTTTTCTTAACTTTTTTTAATTAAACTATTTATTTTTTTTTTTTTTTTTAATATTATTGTTTTTTTTAATTTTTTTTAAATTTAGTATTTTCTTTAAATCATCAAGAACTGTTTTATAAAATTATTTATTTGTTGCCTACTGTATTTTGCCTAATTGTATATTAATCTTTTATATTAGTCAAACTTTTTATATGCTACATTTGTGATTAAAGTTATATGTACAGTGCTATAAAAGACTCGTTCTTGTTGCACTGTGTACCAAATATATAAAATAAATAAATAAATACTATTGCAGGTGCGTTGTAATTAGGGTTGCCATATTTGAAAATTGAAAAAAAAGTACTTTGATGAAAAAAAAACAGTACTTTTCAAAAAAAAACAGTACATTTTTGTATTTATTGTTAACATAACTTTTACTTCAATACATCACATATTTACTTAAAATAAGTTAATACACCGAACGAAATAGCGTAGGCAAAACCAACAAAAAAATTTTTGTAGATCTTTAACGAAATTTTGTCAATTTTTTTTTAAGATTTAACAAACTTTATTCAAATCAACAAAATTTACATCCTCTAAAGAAGTAAAATTGCCTAAATTTCATCAAATTGACTAAATTTCGTCAAATTGGCTAAAATTATTAGTTTGGACGCCATTACTTTTTGCATTGGGCAGTGTCATGAAAAAAAATTGTGTTTACAAACATCCATTGCTTGAAAAGTAAACAAACCAAACTTATATATGTATAAAGATAATAGCATATCTTTCGTTGCGAACAGACGTGTTTCAATAGTGCTCGTAATAAAGTGAAAAAACATTGCCATAAGTGACTTACATATTCTATAAAAATAAAATCATAAATTTTCTTAAAGTGAATTAAATCCAAATTTGAAATAATATTTTAAAAAATATCAGTGTTTAATAAATCATTTATTTCTTTAATTTCTCAAAACACCAAAAATCATAAAAAAAAAAAATTTTTTTTCATTCAAATAAGAAACTTTATAAAAAGAAAGCAAGCATAAAAGAAAATAAAAATGGTATCATTGCCAATTGTTATTCTCCTTTGCAAGCAATGCTCAGAGCCTCTTCCTAAAAATTATGTTCAATGTCATAATTGCAACAATAACTTCCATTTCAACCCTTGCTGCTCCCTCTCCGAATCCACCTACGCAAGCATGTACGGGGAACGAAAAACGAACTGGAGATGTCATTTATGTAAACCTCGCAGTAAATCAATCAACAGTACGTATGAGGTAGTTGTGTATGAGGACAAATCACAACAAAAACAACAGCGGCAAAATAAATGTGAAGAAAACGACAACAGAAAACGATTTAAAGACTCTGTTTCTCTAAATTAGTTACAGTCTAATTTGTGCACTGTTAAATCAGATATAACAGAGGTGAAATCTGATGTAAACGAAGTAGAATCCGATATTAACGATGTTAAAAACAATATAAAGGAGCTTAAAGCATCTGTCGAACAATTAACTCTCAATGTAATGTACATCAATCGCATATTTCGTTAAAAGAAGATATGAAAACTACTCTTTCTCAAATAACAGCTACTCTCTCTGACCTAGTTAAACAAATGGGGGAGATGAGAGGAGAAAACAAAGAAAACCAAAAAAATATAAAGGAAATGGATAGCAAAATGAATGATATGCAACAACAAATGATAAGCAAAAAAATAGAAATCAAAAACGTACAAAATAAAGAAATGCAAGCTAATGATGTTGTTAAAACCATAGCTGCATCGATAAACGTTAAACCTAATGATTATGATATAAGTGATGCATACCGGTTAAAAAAAATTAATGATAAAGTTATCGTTGAATTTACCACCCACAATAAAAAAAAGGGAATTTATGCAACATATTACACGCCATAGGATTGATGGTAATTTAATAAACAATGATGATGATAACAACAACTATATATATATCAACGATTGCCTAACTGCTCACAACAGATAACTGCTTTGGCTAGCCAAAACTAAAGCCAAAGAGTCAAATTGGAAATATGTATGGGCCCGAAATGGCACAATCTTTGCCAGGAAAACTGATGATACCCCAGCAACATTGATAAAAAATTCAGCTGATATTGAATTAATAATTTAAATAAAAAACACCATAGTGTACAATAAAAAAGAAAGAAGAATCATAAATAAACTGTTTTGCTTTTTGAACTTTTTAAATCTTTTTCCTATCTCAAAAATAAAATAAAAAAATTAACTTTAAACAAGAAACACTCAATAGCTTCAATCTAATTGATACAAATTATTTAAGTTATCCCTTTTCTATTCTATACATGAATATACGTTCCATGCGCAAAAATTTTAACTCCTTTCTTGCTTCTGCACACAATATAATCAGCAAAATAAAAATGATCGTGCTTGTCGAAACGAACATACACGATAATGAAAATAAATTCTATGAAATAATCGGATTAAACTCTCTTTTTTTAAACCGAGATGGCAAAGGAGGGGGTATTGCGGTGTACATCAAGGAAAATCTGGCATATACAAACCACACAACAGAAACCAAATCATTTGAATCGTTAAGAATTGATATAGAAATAAACAAAAGACCCCTTTCACTTCTTTCTGTATACCGCCCACCATCCGAAAAAGTCAATGCTTTTGTTAAGGAGGTTGACGAAGAAATCAATAGAATAAAAAGTAAACAAAAATCTGTACTCATCGGAGACATAAATACTGATATTTTACAAAATAATATTACAACAAAAAAATACCTAATGATGTCAAATGGCCTAGAGAGTGTCATAAAGGAGATTACACGAGAAGATGCACAAGCAGACACCCGTACATGCATTGATCATTGCTTCATTAAAGACAACAAAAATACATCAACAGGCTATGCTGCAATAATAAAAACAACAATAGCTGACCATTACAGTATTCTTTTTTGTGTAGAAGATGAAGAAATAGAAACCAGTAATAATAACGCACAGCGAGTGCCAATCCGTTCTGAGACCCCCCAGGGAGTCCCTAACGTTTTTTGTAATCACAAATCAATTAATAATAACAAAATTGATAAATTGATAACTGAAACAAATTGGCTAACTTTAATAAATAACCACGATAATATCAATGATTTATATAACAAGTTTAATAAACAAATGTCAGATATTTATGAAAAATCAGTTGTGTATGAAAAACAAATAAAAACAAGAAAAATAAATCCGTGGATAAACAATGAGCTTATAACATGTTGTAAAAAGCGGGATAAACTTTACAGAAAATGGTTAAATAACAAAACCAACAAAATATATGAACAAGAATATAAAAAATTCAGAAATAATGTGCATAAAAAAATAAATTATACTAATAACAACTATTATAGAAAAAAATTTATTGAAAACAGGAAAGATATGAGAATAACGTGGCAAATAATAAATGAAATTAATGGCAAAAAAGTTAAAAGCCTTGATGATACAATATTAAATAATTTCAAAAAAGATAATCTACACGATGTCTTAAATAATTTTGCTATAAATCTTAAACAAAATGTGCAAAATCTATTACATACATGTGATAAAAAAACTTTAATTTACACAGAAAAATCAATTACAAACTCACTATACCTTGAAAATACTAATGAATACGAAGTCTTCAACATATTAAATACACTAAATAGTAAAAAAAGCGCTGGTATAGATGGTATAAGACCAAGAGACATTAAAAACAATTCAAAAGCCTTAACACCTATAATAACGTATATAATAAACTCTATTTTAAACAGTGCTACTGTTCCTGAACAACTAAAAACATCAACAGTTCGTCCTATATATAAAAATGGTACTAAAAACGACTACAATAACTACAGGCCGATATCAATCCTACCGGTAATCGAAAAAATTATGGAAGAAGTGATGGTAAGAAGACTTAATGATTTTATAACACGGTTTAACATAATTAATTGCAATCAATATGGATTCCAAAAAAATAAAAGTATTAATAAATTACTAGGAAAATTTTCACACCACATAAATTCATGCTTAGCTGAAAACCAACATTGTCTAGCATTGTTTGTGGACTTTAGCAAAGCTTTTGACAATTTATCTCGTACAAATTTATTAAATACCTTGGAACGAATAGGAGTGCGTGGCAACTGCTTGAATTTATTTAAAAGCTACTTATATTGCAGAAATTTTAGGGTTAAAATATGTAATAACCTCAGTGATGAAGTAAATATAACACACGGTGTTCCTCAAGGTTCCAAATTAGGGCCAATACTGTATCTGTTATATGCAAATGACTTAATCAGTGTATTAAGAAATTCTAATACATTTGCATATGCAGACGATACCGCCATCATAGTCGCAAATAAAGACATACGTTTAGCAACTAAAATAATGCAAAATGAGCTAGATATCGCTACAAAATGGTGCCATGATAATGGTTTAATAATCAACGCCAAGAAAACTAAATTGATGCATATAAAAACACGTCATATTAGATACATGAAGATAAACTTAAATCGATTGTATTCATAACGAAACAAACACCAGCAATGACAAATGCACTACAACAATTGAATTGGTCAATATATATAAGTACTTAGGAGTATATATAGACCATAATTTTAAGTGGAAAAATCACATAGAAGAACTAACAAAAAAGCTTCGTAAATCAGCTATAATGCTTTATCACCTGAGTAACTCAGCAACATATAGTGTTCTACGGCAAGCGTACTTCTCATTATCAGAATCCTACATAAGACACGGTATAGCTGCTTGGGGAAGTTCTAGTTACTGCACCACTCTTCAAAACACACAAAATAGAGTTTTAAAAATCCTGTGGAAAAACTTTCACAAATCCAAAACTCAGAACCCTGCAACATCAACGTGTTTATTAATTACAACGCATGGCCCACATCAAAACAACGATTTTAACAACATAACCAATCAGAACAACAACCAAATCAACTAACTCAACAACCTAATCAGCCACCAAACCAACAACCAAAACAATAATGAAATCAACAACCAAATAGATAACCGAAACAACATTCGTCGTTCCAAAGTTGACCGAATAAAAAAAACCAAATGCTCAAACGAAAATCTAGCAAAAGAACTCAAAATACTTAACATCGAAAGCATTTATCAAATTACAATTATAGATAACTTTGAAAACGAACGCTGTTATCTTACGATAATAAGCCATCAACACAACACCAGACTTCGCACCGAAGGACGCTATAAGTCAGAAAAATTCCTAAACAACTATGGAAAAGCGAAATTAACAGTATTATTGCCCAATATTCTCAACAAATTGCCAATAAATTTATTAAATAATAGAAGTAAATATAAAAGAAATAAAGAAATCAAAAACTTTTACTTGAGTTCGCAATGAAATTTAAAATTAAAATAAAATTTAAAATTAAAAAGAAAAAAAAAAAATATTTAAACTGTAAAAATGTATATAAACTATAAAAATTTAATAATAGTTACATAGTTTATTGAAGTTTGCCTTTGAAAATAATATTTAAAATCACTGTTCACGTAATCTATTTCTCAGACCTACAGATAAGCCATATAAACGGCTTCGCGGGTCTTAAGTTAAGCATTTTTGTAAAACTAAAAAATTTTAAATAAAAATAATGAATTGAAAAAAAAAAAAAAAAAAAAAACGAAGTGGAATTAATACAGGGAGATTCAAAAGATTTATATAAAAAACTATTGTACACACATGGTTAAAAAAATATATATTCTTTGTACACGCAAAAAAACTTGTTTATATAAAAATATGTAAAATATACAAAAAACAGTACAAAAACAGTACAAATCCAAAAAACAGTACTTTTGCTTACTGTTTTAGGTGTTGTGAATAAAACAGTACATTTTTCAAAAAACAGTACATATACTGTTTAAAACAGTACGAATGGCAACCCTAGTTGTAATTAAATGTTACATTTTTACGGTATGTATAAGCAAAATGTATAATTATCGCTTTTAAATCCAAATATATCGGGTAATTTTATCACAGATATTAAATTGTTTAATATATTCTGAACACAAAATTAGGACAAAGCTACAAAAAAAATATTGCATAATCTAATTAATACTTTTTTAAATAAAATTAAATTTCCTATGTCCTAATATTGTACTTTTTCTTTAGGTAAATTTCAAAAAAATTTTAATTTTTAAGAACAATATAAACTTTTTTATCTTTTACGTGATAAATACTTTTTCCCTGTACTGATTCAAACTCATACACATTATTGCCTACTGGTTTAAACAACTCTGCATTTTAAAAACTGTTTACAAAATTTCGTACTGTTGTCTAACAAGCAGTGTGACCAGATCTAGAAAATTGTTGCAACTAAATCAAAGTCAAAAAAATGCTAGAAAATGCTAAAAAAAAATTAAAATTCTAATAAATAATGCTAAAATTTTAAACATGTTTTTTTAATTAATATGTCTCAATAATGTGCTTATTTTTAAAAATTTTCAACTTTCGTTAACACATATATTTTTTTCTTTCATATAATTAAAACAAATTTGTTTCAAACACAACAAAAAATATTTTATTTACTAGAAAACTAGGAACATAAAGAGTATTAAATTAAATTCAGTCTTTATATATATGTAGGGAAAATATAATTAAAACACTTTTGTTGAGTTTTGTTTTATATTTTCACATTAGTTTAGTATATTTTTTTATTGAATTTAATGGATATAATTTGTTGAAAAAATATTATTAGAGATAAAGATTAATAAATTGTTTATATAAAATGTCCGTCCGAGCAACTTTAGTTATTAAAATTAATAATGTTCTTTGTTAAACTTTATTCCGACTTTTCAACTTTAAAAACCGTTTTATTTTAATAGCTTTTTAACGACTAACTCTTCGCTCAATCATTATGTCATCTTCATGTAGATGTTAATTACTTCATCTACACCCGTGGACTTAGTTGGGAAGAGCCACACAAACTTACTAAAACCACCAACAATGACTAAAATATACTTATACATCTTAGTTGTAGCATCCATCGGTCATAAATGATCAACGTGAATCGTACCTGGTTACCCTTGTTGATACATTGTAAAAAACCTTCGAGCTTTCCTTGTTTTTTGTTTAAAAGAATACACTTTATACAAGATTGTATAACTTTGTTGACTTTATTTTCTATATGTGGTATAAAATAATGCTGTTTTATTTGATGAACCGTTTTCACTGTACCAAAATGACCGTTTCGTGAGCTTTAGTTATAATTTATTTTTCCATATGGCGTGGAACAACAAAAACATCATGTCCATCAATTTCTTTAAATAACACGACACCGATCATCTTGAAGTTTCCATAAGGACGAATCTTTAACATATCGATTATAGCTTTTACAGTTTCATCAGTATTTTGTACTTTTTTTAAGCGGCATTTCAATTCTGACTCAATACTAACAATGTACACTGAATGCCTACTTAGCGCGTCTACGTGTTTCATACATTAAGGTGTTTTAAATTATAATCAAAATCTTGCATATGATGAATTTCATGTAAAAATCGAGATGCATTGAACCCGACCCCCTCAGATATCGATGAAATTTTGTTCATAGCTAAATTTGATCAATACAAACAAACTCTCATTTTTAGAAATGACTGTTTTGCGATTTTTTGGGCGTGACACAGTGAGAACGTTTTCGAAAAAACGCGAAAATGGTCGAAAAGAGCTCCATTTAAACTACAATAACTTAGAATCGGCTAAACCGATTTCCATAATCTTGGTATCATTAAAAAGATATTTTAACAGGCTTTATGACACGTTAAAAAAAAAAAAGAAATACACTGTAAAAAAATTTATAACAAAAAAAAAAATTAACTGACGAAAAAACCAAAAAGATCAAGGGTTTTTTTACAGTGTATTAATTTTTTAGAAAGGTTTATCCTTCATCTATACCATATCAAAAAATAAAAATGGGTTCTTTTTTAGTTTTTTTTATATAATTTTTTAAGTAGTGTCACTTCTAGTAATTCCGCAAAATTCTGAATAAAAAAATCAATGTATTCTTCATAATAATTTTCTATTTTGTCATAAACATTTATTACTTTACCCATAATAAAGAGAAATATATATAGAACAAAAAAAATTGTTGCCCTTTTCATTCCAAAGATTTTTTCAGGTCTATTTTTTCTTCCTCAGGTAGACACCATGTGCCAGAACTAAGGGCTCAAAATATGTACCTGACGAAGGGTTAACAGGTAAAATAAATAAACATTGTCCCAGGAAAATTATGAATATGTTTTAACCGCAAAAAGTTCTTGCTTGCCTTAAAAAATGCTATATAATTGCACCTGATGAACGTACCGAAATTCATAATTATAAACAGTTTCGAGAAGCCAAGATATCCCATTACAATTTTTACGCGTACATTTTAAAAATTTGAGTGAATATGAATTCAAACAATAAGTACAGATGCATAAAAATATCTAATAAGTGTTGCGCTTCGTAAAATAAGTGAAAACGAGGCTGCAAATATAATTGAATATTTTCCAGCTGTCGCCAACATTGATTGTAGCCGTATTTGCGAAACTTGCCGGAATACACTGAGAAAAGCGCGCAGTCGTAATGAATCCAACGTGGAGCAGAATGAAGTCTCAAATTATTTACCAACAACGCCCAGCGATGAAATTAGCGAAGAATTGAATGAACTTCCAACTTGTACCAGCCGTAATGCAAACATCGAAAGGACGGAAGTCATTGAAAATATAAATGATCATATTATTCCTCATCTACCAAACCAAATGTCGCCTCTTAAAAGGAAATATATGAAACGAGATGCATACAGAAATAGAAAATCACTGCAAATTTTCGAAAATATAGCAGATTCATTTGGAGCTGATCCATTATCTGATTTGTCAGCGCAACTTGAAAACGTCAAAGCCATTTACGAAGAAATTTTGGAAAACATCAAATATCAAATAGAGAACAGCTCAAATCTTTTGGAAAAGCAAAAACTTTTATCTCTCTTACCAATCAATATGAGTCACGCAGAAATTAAAGATCGTTTTGGAGATGATATATCTCACGATTGTATCAAAAAAAGTAAAGATATCCAAAGGAATAAAACGAAGTTTGCAGATATCAATCTTTTTAAAATGAGCAGACGTAGTTTACCAACCGAAACTCTAAGCACAGTCAAGTTATTTTATGAAGATGATGAAATTAGCCGAATGATGCCTGGATCGCAAGATTCAATTACTGTTAAACAAGGAAACTTACGTGAAAAAGTTCAAAAAAGACTGATGTTATCTTCACTACGCGAATCTTACTACGAATTTAAAAAAAAACATCCCTTGGCCAAAGTGGGTTTTACAAAATTTACAATGTTAATTCCAAAAAATTGTATGAAACTTGGAGTTGGAAACCAGCAAAATATCTGTGTATGCACATTGCATCAGAATATGAAATTGATGTTTAAAAAAAGTGGCTTAAAATCAATTTGTATTGAAGGAGAATGCACATTTACCGACTACAAAGATGTTCTCAAATTCGTTGTTTGTAATGGTGACATAGAAAAAAGCGAGTGTTGCGTTTCAATGTGTGGTCACTGCTTTAAAAATTTAAATAATCTAAAAACGCATATTCTAAAACATTTTGAAAATAACCAAACTGAAGAAATAATATACAAAAAGTGTAATACAACGATTAGATGTGTTCTGGAAACGTTAACCACCAACCCAGAATCATTTGTCAGCGATTTTACTGAACACATCAAAGTTCTGATTCCGCATCATTTCATAGCAAAGCGACAATCTGAATTTATCAGCAATAAAAGAGCGGCGCTGTTATCAGGAGAAATGTTAATTCAAATGGACTTTGCTGAAAATTATGCATTTCTTGTACAAGATGCCGTGCAAGGATACCATTGGAATAATGATCAGGATACAATACATCCGTTCGTTATTTATTACAAAGGTAATTATTTTAATATTTTGGTATTAGTAAACACATCCAACCACACTCATCAAAATATTTAATAATTTTTATTTATTTGTTTTTTTCCTTTGTTTGTTTATTTTCAGATAACGATAAATTAACTCATAAAAGCTTCGCCATAATATCTGATTGCAATACCCATGATAGTATAGCAGTTCATCTATATATTTCAAAAATGATACAGTTCGTGAAGGCCAATATAACCAACAATATTAATAAAATCATTTACGTATCAGATGGTGCAGGAGCACAATATAAAAATAAATATAACTTCATTAATTTATGCCATCACAAATCTGATTTTGGGATTGACGCTGAATGGCACTTTTATGCTACCAGTCACGGAAAATCTGCATGTGATGGAATCGGAGGAACATTGAAGAGAGGTGCTCGAAATTATAGTATTGCAAATAAAAATGAAATATAGACAACGAGGCAACTCTATCACTGGGCATCAGAAACATATAAGACCACCATACAAGTTGCTTACGCAGATGCTGACGAATACAACAACGCTAAAGAAAAGCTATTTTCAAGATATAAAAAAGCTAAAACTATAACAGAAACTCAAGGCTTTCATTCATTCATTCATTCCGATAAATGAAACTTTTGTACATGTGCGCAGATATTCTGAATGTGCCAAATTTGAGCAGCGCAAAATTTCTTACAAATAATTAACTTAAAAAAAATTTAAATAAAATAAAACACAAATTAATAAAAACATGGCAAATAATATAAACAATTGTTGATGGTTTTTTATTTGTAAACATTTAAAAAATGTTAGAATTGTTGAACTATTTTGTGAATGTGACCAGATATTTTCGCTGTTATTCGAATTATTTCGAAAACTTTCGGTACGTATTACTAGAAGTGACACTACTTAAAAAAATATTTAAAAAAAAATAAAAAAGAACGCAATTTACTTTTTGGATATGTTATAGGTGAAGGAAATACCTTTCTAAAAAAGTAATACACTGTAAAAAATCCTTGATCTTTTTGGCTTTTCGTTACCTAACATTTTTTTTTGTTATAAAATATAAGGGCAATTACTAGAAGTGACACTACTTAAAAAATTATATAAAAAAAACTAAAAAAGAACCCATTTTTATTTTTTGATATGGTATAGATGAAGGATAAACCTTTCTAAAAAATTAATACACTGTAAAAAAACCCTTGATCTTTTTGGTTTTTTCGTTAGTTAAAATTTTTTTTTCGTTATAAATTTTTGGTTACAGTGTATTTCTTTTTTTTTTTGTTTAAACGTGTCATAAAGCCTGTTAAAATATCTTTTTAATGATACCAAGATCATGGAAATCGGTTTAGCCGATTCTGAGTTATTGTAGTTTAAATGGAGCTCTTTTCGACCATTTTCGCGTTTTTTTCGAAAACGTTCCCACTGTGTCACGCCCAAAAAATCGCAAAACAGTCATTTCTAAAAATGAGAGTTTGTTTTGATCAAATTTAGCTATGAACAAAATTTCATCGATATCTGAGTTGGTCGGGTTCAAAATTTCAGTTTTATCTCGATTTTTAAATGAAATTCATCATATACATTACGTATCTAGATATAGAAGGTAATAAATCATATTTTCTGTACGTTTGTTGAAATGCTAAGCAATCCGTAATTACATAAAATTTTAACCCCAAAAGGTAATGACGCAACTTTTTCATAGCTAAATATGCTGCTTTTATTTCCAAATGGTAGCTGTGTTGTTTAGATTCTGAATCTGAAACCTTTTTGCTATAAAAATAAACTGGAAACCACTGCTCATCAAGCTGTTGCATCAGAATAGCAGCAAACCCAAATTTTGATGCATCTGTGTTTAACTCTGTTTTGGCCTCTCTGGAAAAAATTTTTAAAACTGGTTGGTTTATCAATATATTCTTTAACGTTTGAATTGCTACTTTAGCTTCTTTATCAATAGTAAATTAACACCTTTTTATAGAATATTAGTTAAGGGTTATAACTTATCGAATAGTTTTCTATAAACTTTCTAAAAAATCCAGTTAATCCAAGAAATGATTGGATTCCTTTTATATTTTTTGGTTGGTCACAAATGCTGTAAATTGTTTGCTGTCTTACATGCAAAAATGCATTCTTGATATCCAATACGCTAAACACAGACGAGCCAAATAAGCAATCGATCAAGTCCTAAATATTCGGTACTGGAAACCGGTCCTTAAAACACACTTTGTTTAATCGTCTATAATCGATGCACATTCTCTTAGAACCATCTTTTTTATCAGCTAACACTACACGACTGCAATTTTGAGAAGTAGATTTTCGAATTATGCAATTTTTTAACCGTTCTTCAACCTGTTCCTCGACGATTTTTTCTTCAGGTTGTGATAAACGACTTTGTGATGAGTATATTGGATCTTCTTTTTCCAAAACAATTTTCATTTTAATGGAATATATCGAATTACGTACCGGCTTATAATTGTTCTTAATTTTTTCAATCTTTTTCGCGTATTCAATTGGCGCAATAAGCTCTGATTTTTGACATACGTTAATGTTCATAATCTTATCAATTTCTTGATTACCGCAATTTTCTATGATAGAGTGAAATGTATAACCATTTTCATCTGAAGTATATCTGATATTACGTAAAACGTCGTATCCAATAACAACATTGTAATAAAGAGAATTGTCCGGTACAATTATAAGATTGTTTTTTATACAAAGTCCATCAAAATTTGAATTAACCTCAAAAATTCCTTTATTACTATTAAACTTTTTTTTATTACAAAAATGTCTGCGCCACCGTCAATAAAACATTCGAACTGTTTTCCATTTATTATTAAATTTCTTAACTGTGCATTATGCATTGTACAGTTTAAAGAGTTTGTTGATTTACAATCTTTGGATATATGTCCATTTTTGTTGCATTTAAAACACTTCTAATGTGCACTCGTTTCTTTTATGATCCGCAGATTCACAATTATAGCAGTGAAATGCTTTAAAATTATTTTTATTGCTTATTACTTTGTTGCGATGTTTGTTTGTAATTTAATTTTTGTTTTTGTAAACTCTTTCATAAACCTCGTATTGTTCCTTCAATTCTTTATAATTTCGCTCACTGTACAATCCGATTTTACTCTCCGGATTTCCTTTAATACCATCGACAATATAGCGAATTATCGAACGCTCGTCAACCGTACCGAATGACCCAATTCGACGCATATGTAGGATGTATTCATGTATATTTTCGCTGTCTTTTTTCCGACGTTCACGTAGTTGTGAATGAATTTCAGTACTCGTATAATCTCTATGAAATTCATCCATCAAATATTGTTTTAAAGAAGCATAATCACAAACTGAAACAGACTGTAAAAATAAATCTGCACATTTTTTCATTTTATTTCTGGCAAACACTTCTGTCCAACCATATGCTAGAGCATATCCTCAAAATTCTTTAACCACATATCTATTGTCATAGCCGTATCACCTTCAAATATAGGAATAGTTCTTTCCACATTCGCCACGGAAATAGTATTAGATAGCACTTCACTTTCTTCCGACATTTCAACTTTTTTGTTATGGAAATCAGTATTTAATTTTTGTTGTGTTTCTACGTTTATATTTTTATCAATTTCTTTTAGTGTTTTGATTTTCAGTATTTTTGAAATTTACCTCGGTTTTGTTATTTGCTATTTTATTGTTTTTAAATTCACTTTCGGTGTCCTTTCCTTCTGTTTCTACTTTTCTGTTTCGGGTACTTGATTTTTGTTTTTCTTTAAAATCTTTTGTTTCAATGTTTTTGTTTTTACTTGATTTTGTTTTGTTTTGATCTTCCAATTCGGTTTTGATTGATTGCACTCTGTTTTTTCTTCGTCTCCCATACTCATTAAGTATAAGGAAACATTTAAGGTTTGATGTTAGTTGTTTATGGTGTTTTAAGTTTAAGAGATTTAATTCATTTTTGTTTCTATTCCGAGTTAACTCTCTTCACTGTACTTTTTTCTTTTTCAACGTTTCAAGAACTTTATATCGATTGTCTTGTGTTTCAATTTCAACTTTAGTTTTGTGGGCGGAGTTAATATTTAACATTCGATATATTAAATTATTTTTTTCTTTTTGGTATACCGTTTATGTTTACCGTTACTTTGGAATTTTTGACTTTTTCACTTATTCCCGTTTAATAATTTTTAACTTTTAGAAAATCAAAACCACACTTTTTTTTATTTTTATTTTATTATTTTTTTTTTAATCAAGATCACTGTTTAGCGCTTTACTTTTATTTTTTATTTTGGCATCGATTTAGCCCCCAAATGTATTGAAAATATAATTAAGACACTTTTGTTGAATTTTGATTTATATTTTCACATTAGTTTAGTATATTTTCTTTATTGAATTCAATTGATATAATTTGTTGAAAAAATATTATTAGAGATAAAGATTAATAAATTGTTTATATAAAATGTCCGTCCGAGCAACTTCAGTTATTAAAATTAATAATGTTCTTTGTTAAACTTCATTCCGACCGTTCAACTTTAAACAACGTTTTATTTTAAAAGCTTTTTAACGACTAACTCTTCGCTCAATCATTATGGCATCTTCATGTCCTATTTTATATTTTATGTCCGTGTTGCAAAATTTGGTATGTCAGTGTTGCAAAAAGTATGCTGTCCATTAGAACCCACATTCGGCCATTCGACTAATCATCCGCCTCGGATGAACTGTCATCTTCATCATCAACTTCAGAATAATGCCATAATTTCATGTGGTCGTTGCTGGAGTTTGTCAAATTCGGCCCTTCAAGTGATGCTGCTTTTTTAACTTCATAACGCCCAATCCGCTTTACCTTGGTAATTTCATATTCCAAGATATTCGTTAGCAAGTTTTCTACCGGCAACAAATTGTGTTCTTTTGATAGCGACCAAATCTCCAACTTAATAGCCAACATTTTTTTTTTTTTTTTTTTTTTTTTAAAAGAGAGGCAACACTCAGGAAATACTTCCTATATTTAGTGTGTTGCTTTCTTTGGAAAGGGATAGTATAGAGATGAAAGGTGGTTAAAGATGAAGGGCTTCAGACATGGCAACACTGTAATTGCGCGAGATGATAAGTCTTAGAACAGTTGTTGCTCGCCACCTGATGGAGAGTTGGCGAACTTATTGAAGCTTTTTGGTTCATAGCCCTGATTCATTATTTTACTTCGGTGGGGTTAATTGCTATGGGAACACCGAAGGTGGACATTGCGATACGTATGAGGGATAGAAAAAACTCATACATATTAATTTGATGTTGCCGGCACCGGGGATCGAACATGGCACCTTCTGTGTAAAAGTCCAAAGCGCTAACCATTACACCACAACGCCCTTATACTCCGATTGAACTTTTTCAATTTGTTGTTTTGTTTCATATCTAAGCTCTTCTTGGTCTTTATCAAATTCGTTCAAAAGCTCTTCTTCAAGGATTTCGACAATGTTACTACAATTGTCATTCCTCATTTTTACGCCAAATAAAACTTCAAATGGTGTGCGACCTGCAGACCTGTGATAACTACTGTCAACAGCTATTTGCACCTTGCCTACTTGTTTATACCACTGCTCTGGCTTTTCAGATGAGAATTTGGAGATAACAGACAATATTGTTCTCTTTACATGTTCTACTTGTCCATTGCCTCTTGGTACACCCGTAGTTATTTGAACATGTTCGATACCGTTAGTGTTACAAAATTCTTCAAATGCTTTTGAAGTAAACGCTGAACCTCTATCACTTATAATACGTTGTGAATTGCCAAAAACTGATCGCCAAGAGTCGAGCTTGTTAATTACTTCATCTACACCGTGCACTTAGTTGGGAAGAGCCACACAAACTTACTAAAAACATCAACAATGGCTAAAATATGCTTATACATCTTACCCTTGTTGATACATTGTAAAAAACCTTCGAGCTTTCCTTGTTTTTTGTTGAAAAGAATACACTTTATACAAGTTTGTATAACTTTGTTGACTTTATTTTCTATATGTGGTATAAAATAATGCTGTTTTATTTGATGAACCGTTTTCACTCTACCAAAATGACCGTTTTCGTGAGCTTTAGTTATAATTTATTATTCCATATGGCGTGGAACAACAAAAACATCATGTCCCTCAATTTCTTTACATAACACCACACCGATCATCTTGAAGTTTCCATAAGGACGAATCTTTAACATATCGATTATAGCTTTTACAGTTTCATCAGTATTTTGTACTTTTTTTAAGCGGCATTTCAATTCTGACTCAATACTAACAATGTACACTGAATACCTACTTAGCGCGTCTACGTGTTTCATACATTACGGTGTTTTAAATTATAATCAAAATCTTGCATATACATTACGTATCTAGATATAGAAGGTTATAAATCATATTTTCTGTACGTTTGTTGAAATGCTAAGCAATCCGTAACTAGATAAAATGTTAACCCCAAAAGGTAATGACGCAACTTTTTCATAGCTAAATATGCTGCTTTTATTTCCAAATGGTAGCTGTGTTGGTTAGATTCTGAATCTGAAGCCTTTTTGGTATAAAAATAAACTGGATACCATTGCTCATCAAGCTGTTGCATCAGAATAGCACCAAACCCAAATTTTGATGCATCTGTGTTTAACGCTGTTTTGGCCTCTCTGGAAAAAATGTTTAAAACTGGTTGGTTTATCAATATATTCTTAAACGTTTGAATTGCTACTTTAGCTTCTTTATCAATAGTAAATTCAACACATTTTTTTATAAGATTAGTTAAGGGTTATAACTTATCGAATAGTTTTCTATAAACTTTCTAAAAAATCCAGTTAATCCAAGAAATGATTGGATGCCTTTTATATTTTTTGGTTCAGGGAAATTTTTTACAGCTTTAAGTTTTTCTTCGCAAGGTTTTACTGAACCATTTTCAATAATCATACCCAAAAACTCAATTCGGTTTTGTAAAAATTTGCATTTTTTCCAATTGATTTCTAAATTGTTTTCTGCAGCAACATTAATAACTTTCTCTATGCATTGTCTGCGGCATAAACGATTATATCATCCATGTAAATTTGCATTATACCTTCATTAACCAGTTCACGAAATATTGAGTTAATAAATCGTATAAAAACGGCTGAAGAGTTACAAAATCCGAATGGTGCATAGTTAAACTCAAAAATACATTGTTTGGTCACAAATGCTGTAAATTTTTTGATGTCTTACATGCAAAAATGCATTCTTGATATGCAACACGCTAAACACAGACGAGCCAGATAAACAATCGATCAAGTCCTCCATATTCGGTACTGGAAACCGGTCCTTAAAACACACTTTGTTTAATCGTCTATAATCGATGCACATTCTCTTAGAACCATCTTTTTTATCAGCTAACACTACACGACTGCAATATTGAAAAGTAGATTTTCGAACTATGCCATTTTTTAACCATTCTTCAACCTGTTCCTCGACGATCTTTTCTTCAGGTTGTGATAAACGACTGATGAGTATATTGGATCTTCTTTTTCCAAAACAGTTTTCATTTTAATGGAATATATCAAGTTACGTACCGGCTTATAATTGTTCTTAATTTTTTCAATCTTTTTCGCGTATTCAATTGGTGTAACCTCTGATTCTTGACATAATCTTATCAATTTCTTGATTACCGGAATTTTCTATGATAGAGTGAAATGTATAACCATTTTCATCTGAAGTATATCTGATATTATGTAAAACGTCGTGTCCAATAACAACATTGTAATCAATAGAATTGTCCGGTACAATTATAAGATTTTGTTTTATACAAAGTCCATCAAAATTTGAATTAACCTCAAAAATTCCTTTAGGAACTATTACTATTAAACTTTCTTTTATTACAAAAATGTCTGCGCCACCGTCAATAAAACATTCGAACTGTTTTCCATTTATTATTAAATTTCTTAACTGTGCATTATGCATTGTACAGTTTACAGAGTTTGTTGATTGACAATCTTTGGATATATGTCCATTTTTGTTGCATTTAAAACACTTTGGTGCTTCTAATGTGCACTAGTTTCTTTTATGATCCGCAGATCCACAATTATAGCAGTGAAATGCTTTAAAATTATTTTTATTGCTTATTACTTTGTTGCGATGTTTGTTTGTAATTTCATTTCTGTTTTTGTAAACTCTTTCATAAACCTCGTATTGTTCCTTTAATTCTTTATAATTTCGCGTACTGTACAATCCGATTTTACTCTCCGGATTTCCTTTAATACCATCGACAATATAGCGAATTATCGAACGCTCGTCAACCGTACCGAATGAACTAATTCGACGCATATGTAGGATGTATTCATGTATATTTTCGCTGTCTTTTTTCCGACGTTCACGTAGCTGTGAATGAATTTCAGCACTTGTATAATCTCTATGAAATTCATCCATCAAAAATTGTTTTAATGAAGCATAATTATTTTTATCCAAGTTCAGGATAGGGTTGAACTAGTTTGTTCAACCTAGCAAAAGTATTAATTATTTTGTAATTTGTTTAGGCAGTAACACCAAGACAATTCTGTATTATAACACAAGCACTTGAACTTGGTCATACGGAGGAGAAGAAACAACCCTTTGTATTGATTTATTACTTCTGGTCTTTATTAATAAAAAGTCAAGCTTATATACTAATTAAATCATAAAATAAAATGTGCAACTTAGCATAATAAAGAAAGTAAGCAAAGGTAAAAAACCTCTAGACATGCAGTCAGCTAATAATGTAGGTCAGTCTGTTTGTTGCTTTGTTTATAAAAATAAAAGAATAGCTGACTGCATTTCAAGTTTATTAACCTAGATTACAAAAAAATAAACGTATTAACGGAAACCAACAGTTCAAAGTTATTTTCATAGTTGCAGATGTCTATAAGTGTGTTTGTTAATTTATCAAATGTACTGACGTACAAATTTATTGTGAAGAATTGAACATACACCACGCCGTTGAGTCACGCTCAACAAAATTTCACTTCGATAACCTTGAACTGTTGGGACAGAAAACTTAAACTGTTGATACTTCAAATTCTGAAGTTGGAATGTGCTGGCGCACTGCTGGATGTGGGGGCTGTTGGGTTATTTTGATTTTTCTACAATGGTTTCTTTGCCAGGCAACCCTTATGCAGATGATGATACTGAGAACTAGAGCGATGTGGGCAATGGTCCCGTGGTGATATTGGATGGTTTCGAGTTGTGATTAGTGTGGTCATAATTGAGCTGGCCGAGGTCCGCTGTTTTTTAGCTGGTGGACTTTCTTCCGATGACGGTTTTGATGGTTGAATTTCTGCTGATAATTTATGAGTATCCTTGGATTCTGAGAATTGTGGAGTAATAAAATGGCCCCAAGGGAGCGTTATCTTCTTTGATAAGTACGATTGCTCCTGGGTTAAGATTTTTTGATTGTTCTTGCCATTTTTTTCGGTATTGTAATTCATTTAGGTAGTTTCGTGACCATCTTTTCCAAAATTCATGCTTGAGATGAGAAACTAGTTTCATCGCTTCTCCAGCTTTAGGTGTGTGGTCTTAGCTTGAGCATCAATTTGGGCTGTTAGTGGTTCGCCTATCAGAAAATGTCCCGGAGTAAGAGCGCCTATGTCATTCGGGTCATTCGACATTGGTGAAATCGGCCTGGAATTCAGTATTGCTTCGATTTCTATAACTATAGTTTCGCAATATAAGTTTTGCATTGTATTGTCGCAATATAAGTTTTGGCAATGCCCACGCCGGGAGATGAACCGTTTGAGTGCACCTATAAAACCTTCAGTTGTGAGATCGCTCACAAGTTCCAGGTGTACTGTCTTTGTAGCAAAGCAGCAGAAGACAGCAATGTAGGCCTTGTGAGGTCGTTTTATAATGAACAGTGATCGGGCCACAGTAGTCGACTCCGGTATTAATAAAGGCTCGGGCTGGTGTGACGCGTGTTGATGGTAGGGTGCCCATTATTTGGTGGAAGAACGCTGGTTTGGCTCTGCTGCATATCGTGCATCGATGCACTGTGGCTCTAGACATGATTTTTCCTTTGATAGGCCAAAATCTTTGTCTGACTATTCCCAGGAGTGTTTGTGCGCCACAGTGTTTGTTGTCCATGTGAATCATTTCAAAGATTAGCTTTGCGATCGGATCATTGTATGGAAGCAGGAATTGATGCTTGGAGTCGTATTGAAGTGGTGATGCTTCGAGTCGGCCTCCAACGCGGATTAAACCATCTGTGTCTAAAAACGGTGATAGATTACTTAGGTTGCTTGTTCCGCGTAACTCTTTCTATTTTGTAAGTTGCTGAATTTCTTGTTTGAAATCTGCCGCTTGCATTTGTTTTATGATTAACTTTAGAGCATTGTCTCTCGAGGTCTTTTTGCATTTGGCTTGGTTGATAAAGCATAGAACGTATCCAACGATGTTCTGGAGACGCCAAAACGAGTTCCTGTGATTTATTTTGTATATGAGTTTCTGGTTCCGTGGACGTCGCTGTTAGTGATATTTTTACCTTTCTCTCTAGGTCAGTTGGAGCTGCATGGCTTGGATTATATTTGGGGGGCCATGCTGATTCTTGGCCATGTAAAAATAGTGGACCATAAAACCAGAAGGAGCAGTCCTTGAGGCGCCTGGGTGCGATTCCTCGTGATAAAATGTCTGCGGGATTTAGTTTTGTACTGACATGTCGAAATTGGTTTGCTTGCGTTGTTTGTAAGATACTTGACACTCGATTTGCTACAAAGGTGTTAAGTGATGCTGGTGAGTTTATCCATGCTAACACAATTTCCGAGTCCGTCCAAAACCAAACTTAGCTTGTTAGTTGAAGGTCTGTGATGATTCTAGCTGCTAACTGTGCTCCTAATGCCGCAGCGCACAGCTCCAGTCGAGGTATCGTTTGAGTTTTGAGTAGGGAAATCCGGGATTTTGAGCATAGTAATCGTGTTGTAATTGAACCGCCTTTTGTCGTGGATCGAATGTAAGCCGCTGCTCCATACGCCTTTTCTGAAGCATCAGTAAAAATATGTAGTTGGACGGATTTAGGTATTTCTCCATTGAAGATGTGCCTTGGTAGCTGCAATGTTTTTAGTTCATCCAGTTCTGTGCGGAAGTTCGTCCATTTAGTGTACAAGTGCTCAGGGAGTGCTTGATCCCAATCGAGTTTTAGCCCCCACAATTCTTGGATGAATATCTTAGCAGTAACGGCAACTGGTGACAAGGGGACTAATGGGTCGAATCTGAAGTGACTGTACGTTTGTTAATTTTCTTGATGTTCTCAACGTTAACCTTGATTCCCAACTTATCATTTTTCGGTAGCCAGATAAGACCTAACGTTTTTATCGAGTCGACCTTGGTGCTTTCGAAGTCTAAATCCACTTCCATGTGGTCTTGTGGTATATTGTGGAGCAGTTTAGGATGATTAGCGCACCATTTGCCTAATGTGAAGGCCACCTTCCTTCAGAATTTGCACTAACTGTTGTTGTACATCGAGTGCGGTTATTAAGCTATCAAAACCACCCAGGCCATCATCCACCTAAAAATTTTCTTTGAGAAACTTGGAAGCCAGGGGATAACGTGTCTCGTTTTCTGTAGCCAATTGCTCTAGACATTTTGTTGCTAAGTAGGGAGCAGCTCTGGTGCCGTATGTAACTGTGTTAAGTTGGAAGTAGCTAATAGGACTTTTTGGGTTCCCTTCTCCAAATTATTGAGTGAAATTGACGATCTTCGGGAGCAACTAAAATTTGTCTATACATTTTTTCAACGTCGGTGGTGAAGACGAATCTTGGCATTCGAAACCTCAGGAGTATCGAGAATAGGTCGCTTTGTAGTGTTGGTCCCGTGTACATCAGATCATTTAAAGAGTGTCCTGATGAGGTTTTGGCTGATGCATCAAAGACTACTATGAGCTTTGTAGTTGAACTTTCAGGCCTCAATACGCAATCATGTGGGATGTAGTAGCTTGGAGAGACTTTGGATTTTGGTTCCCATTTTGTCATGTGTCCCATAGATTCATATTCGTCCATAAATTCAATGTATTTGGCCTTCAATTCTGAGTTCCTTTGTAGACGTCGTTCGAGAGCGAAAATTCGGTTAAGAGCAATTCCATGTGAATCGCAAAGTGCTCTTCACATTGTTTGTCGGCTATTGATAGTGGTTTTATAGTTGATTTGATTTCATCTAATTCCCAAAGCCGAGCGATGGAAGCTTCAAGCCTTCGGTGCATATTCTACAAAATGCTTCCGTTGAGGGTTCCTTATCTAGTTTTCCTGCTACAATCCAGCCCAAAATTGTGTTCTGTAAAGTCGGAAGGTGTGGAGATAGTTTGATTTGCCCAATTGCGAGCAGCTGGAGATAGTGTTCTGCACCTAACAATATGTCGATTTTATCTGGTTATTAATTGCTGGATCCGCTAATGTCAGGTTTTTCGGTAGTGGCCAATCATCAACGTTGACAAATTGTGATGGTTGTGGTGCGACGATTTGAGGCAAGACGAGTGCCTCCAGGCGAGTTGAAAACCCATTAATTCGGGAGTGCAAGGCAACATTGACCCGGTGTCGTGTTTTAGTGTTGGAATTACCGATTCCCTTAATGTTCGTTGATGATGGATGTTTTGCAATGTTAAGTCGTTTTGCCAAACGCTCGGTGATAAAATTTACTTGTGATCCGGCGTCAAGTAGTGCGCGACATTCAACTGCCATTGTATCAGTTTTGATTTTAACTACGGCTGTGCTAAGAAGAACGTACGAGTTGGACACGTGACCGCTTGCTGCTGTTAATGATGATGCTTCTGGAATGCTGGCTGGCGCCTTGCTGACGTTTTCATTTGGAGTGGTCATCTGGGATGCTTTTGGCTAGTGGATCCTTGTTTTGTTGATTGAGTGTAGTTATCCACGTGAAGTAGCGAGTTATGCCTCTTCTTGCATATCGTGCATGGTCCTGACTTGCAATATTTTACTGTATGCCCTGATTTTAAGCAGTTTATGCATTGTTTCTTGTTCCGGACGAAGCTCAGGCGGCCTTGTGTCGATAGTTTCTAAAACTTATGACACCGATACAGTGGGTGTTGGTCGGTTTTGCAGAGTGGGCATGTGATTTCTGTTTTATTGGATGAAGTTGCAGAAGCGCACACCTTAGAAGATTTATTCTTCTGGTTTGTGGCTTCCAAGGATTGAAAGCGGGTTTCATGGAATTTTAGGAAGTCTTTGAAATTTTGTAGTTCCTTTGGATTTTAAATGGTCCTCTCATACAGAACAAGAGTACCCCGATAAAATTTCCTTACCAAAGTGTGAAATAATATGGGGTCGCATAAGGTCGTATCGATTCCGATGTTGTTTAGTTCATGCAGACATTCTTGTGTTGTATCGTGCAAATCCTCTATGGCGGCAGCTGATGGTCCAGCATTAGGTTGATCCAGCAACTGTTGCATTATGGTTGAGACAATGATGCGCTGATTATTATAGCGCTCTTCTAGCAGAGTCCAAATAGTCGTGGAAAGATGGCTGATTAATTTTTCAGCTTATCCTCCCAAATTTGATTTGAGATACCACATCTTTTGTGACTTTGGGACTTGTTGATTGTCCACCAATTGGGTGAACAGGTCGGAGAAGGCTCTCCATTTTACATAGTCTCCACTGAATTTTGGGATCGTAACCTTTGGTAGTGGAAGAACGTTGTTTTGCTGGGAATCGCTACCTTGTTCTGGGCTTCGCAAAGATAGCTTAAAATTTTCAATAATTAATTTTTCCAGATCGAGATAGGTTTCCATATTATACCCTTCTTTGAGTGGGTCAGTGCTGGATTCCCATATTGAGAAATGCAACTCCTGAATTTGTGTCCATAGTTTTTTCCTTCAGCTGTATGTTGGGTTGCTTCTGGGTCTTGGTCAATAATTGCTTGAGGGAGTTCATCCTGACATTTTGTCTTCTAATCAAGGGATTTGATGAGATCGTGTTTGTGGATGCATCACCGTCAACCTGAGTTTTTCTAGCTGGCGGCTTAGGATCACTGATAGTCGTTTGTTGGTCAATGTCCTTTGGAGCTTCCATAAAGCTGCTTCAAATATTTCCCGGTAGTTTGTTGTGAGGTCCGATATATTATCGTAATAATTCTCGGTGAAATATTTGTGGTCTAGTGGTGGCTTCTCGAGACATCGTATTTTATTGTCGTTGATTTCAAACTCAGCCCATGCCGCTTCTAGTCGTTTGATTCGGTCTTCGTAATACTGGTGGGTTTTTCTGGTAGCCGAGTACTTTTTGAAGTTTCGTATGATAGCTTGAATTGATTCACCTGTGGGGAGCTGGGCTGCAGCTAGTTGTTCCATCGGGCTGATTGTAGCCATCGTGTAGAACCTCTAGTTTAAAAACTTCCCTTTTTGCGTGTTGAACACCAATGTTTTAGTGCCTGTTATAAATGTCCAGGATATTTTGATCCCGGAACTGATGATTTAATGTCAGTGCTTCAACAGCAAATTAAGCTTCTGGAACTGCTGATATTCGTCGTAGCCTTCGCTGAAGACAAGGACTTGCTGGGCAGAATTCGTGTTCGAAAATCTCCTCTAAAGACCAATGTTACTGGGTAAACTGCGTATAGTTGTTGGATCACCAAAATTTTTCTAAGCCCCTTACCACTGGTGGGGGAAGCTTACAATTTCAATGGTGGATCACTTCTAGTTGTCATTAATTTTTAATAGCCCCTTACCACTGGTGGGGGGAAGCTACAAATTTAATGATCACGTCGGGGTCACCAATGTTTTTATCCAAGTTCAGGATAGGGTTGAACTAGTTTGTTCAACTTAGCAAAAGTATTAATTATTTTGTAATTTGTCTAGGCAGTAACACCAAGACAATTCTGTATTATAACACAAGCACTTGAACTTGGTTATACGGAGGAGAAGAAACAACCATTTGTATTGATTTATTACTTCTGGTCTTTATTAATAAAAAGCCAAGCTTATATACTAATTAAATCATAAAATAAAATGTGCAACTTAGCATAATAAAGAAAGTAAGCAAAGGTAAAAAACCTCTAGACATGCAGTCAGCTAATAATGTAGGTCAGTCTGTTTGTTGCTTTGTTTATAACAATAAAGAATAGCTGACTGCATTCCAAGTTTATTAACCTAGCTTACAAAAAAAATAAATGTATTAACGGAAACCAACAGTTCAAAGTTATTTTCATAGTTGCAGATGTATGTAAGTGTGTTTGTTAATTTATCAAATGTCCTGACGTACAAATTTATTGTGAAGAATTGAACAATAATCACAAACTGAAACAGACTGTAAAAATAAATCTGCACATTTTTTCATTTTATTCCTGGCAAACACAAATTTTTGCCCTTCTGTCCAACCATATGCTAGAGCATATTCCTCAAAATTCTTTAACCACATATCTATTTTCATAGCCGTATCACCTTCAAATATAGGAATAGTTCTTTCCACATTCGCCACGGAAATCATATTAGATAGCACTTCACTTTCTTCCGACATTTCAACTTTTTTGTTATGGAAATCAGTATTTAATTTTTGTGTTGTTTCTACGTTTATATTTTTATCAATTTTTTTTAGTTTACTTGTTTCTTCTAATTCGTTTATTGTTACTTTTGTGTTTTGATTCGAACTCCGAAGCCGAATACCGAATTTCCAAAAATCCGCTCTACACAGATGTTGATTAAGCAAAAAGGTGAGAATTTCCAAAAATTTACAAATTTCCATAAATACGCTCTATACAGATGCCTACTCGTGTTAAGTATCCACATACCAAATTTCCAAAAATCCGCTCTACACAGATGTTGACTAAGCAAAAAGGAGAGAATTTCAAAAAATCTCCTGATAAGGAACACAAATACCAATTCTAAGCTCCCCGCTTTAGTGGTTTCGCCTGGACTGGCCGTCAAGGGGAGAGTTTTCCCTAAGTTAACTCCTATTTTTACCGCGTTCCTGGCCAGAAATCCAAAAAGTATCATATAACTGAGCAAGTTCATATTCAAAGAAACATATACGAAATTTCAAGTTCCTAGCATTAAAGGTTTGCCCAGACCTCCTAGGGCATTTTTTTTCACCTTTTTTCCCCTCCCCGTGGGAATTGCCAGAAATACTTCCTTCTCATGATAAGGTACCCACATACCAAACTTCAAGTTAACCGCTTTAGTGGTGTGGCCTGTTTGTTTTAAATATCAGCAAGTTTAAAATATTTTTTTACATTTTTAATTTTTGTACTGTCGTCTTCAGAGTTCACGTAAAATGTTGTTTTAAGCCGGCCAAGCCGGCTCCGACGATTGTTTTAGTTGGCTTTTTCACTGGTTTAGACGCCAAATAATGTTTTGTTGAGCAAAGCTATGAATTTTAATTATAGTGGTTATATGTTTGGTAATGAAAGTTATTGCTTGGATTACATACCTATTATATTCATTCAATTTCAATTAATCTTAAAATTAGAGATGTGCTTATAAGCAGAATTTCGAGTGCTTCACTTGGGTCACGAGTGAGTGTGAGTGAAACCTAAAGTCTTCGTGAGAGCGTATGCGTGAGTCAAATTTTTTCGTGAGTCTAATTTTACTAAATAATGACTGTCATCGTTTTGTTTTTTTTTTTTTACCGATTTTTGTATTTTGTTTTTTAAAAACAAAATAAATGTCAAAATTAAATATTATAATCAATTTTTAGTTTAACGTTAACAATTTACCTAAATTTTTACATTAAACAATTTTATTTATAAAATTTTATTTCGTGAAGTGTGAGTAAAATCTGAATTTACTTACGTGAACGTGAGTGTGTATGAGAAAAAAATGATTGTGAGTGGAATTTTTCTCTCGTGAGTCCAAATTCACTCATGACTAGCTCTACTTGAAACAGTAATGTCACCATTTTAGAGTTTTTAGAGATTGGAAAAAAATATTTAAAAATATTTCCGCTTAGTTTACCCTTTTATCTGATTTAAAAGTTAAAAAAAAAAAAAACACGAGAACAAACTGAAAAGATACTTTACAACAAATAGTTAACATATATAAAATCATGTTCAATGTTTTCCGTTTACAATTACAATAATTAAATGTTGGCAATTATTTATCATTCGTCATCCATTTATTTTTTATTCGCAGTTTTAAAAGAGTGTAGGGAGATTTTTCGAAAATAATTAATATCCTTATTAATATTCGTGTCTATTTCTGTAGTCACCTTCACCATAAATACGCGCTATTCTATATGCTATTCTATAATACGCTAGCGATTTGAAGAAAACACATGTTTTTGGTGATCATTGATACATTCTATAATACGCGTTAACCACGCGTTTTCATCACTTATGTTCGTAGGCAACATTGACGCGTTTGACAAGAAAATGCTTGTTTTTTCTATTAAAACATGAAAATTCTTTAAATTTTTAACTATTTTCCGATTATTTAATAAACAGCAATAAAAGTTTCCTACAATATATCAATTGTGGCACGAGCTGTGTGACATGTTGCACCGTCTCGTTGAAACCACAGCTCCTCCATATCATGGTTGTTCAATTAATGAACGAAGTCAGTAATTATGGCACTATAGCGGGACCAGCATCGTTTCTAAAGAAAAACGGACCAATGATTCCACAAGCCCATAAAGCACACCAAACAGTCAGTTTTTTCTGGATGTAACGGTGTCTCAACATACCCTTGAGGATTATCATCACTCCAAATACGGCAGTTTTGTTTATTGACGTATCCATTTAACCAAAAGTGAGCTTCATTGCTAAACAAAATTCGCCAAATTCGTGCACAATACGTAATTCGAACAGAACCATGATTTTCAAAATAAATTTGCACAATTTGGAAGCGTTGTTCAGGCGTCAGTCTATTCATGTTGAACTGCCAAACCAAACTAAACATAAACCACTTGACAGCTGACAAAATGGCCGCCAGTTAAAAAGTGTTGCTAACTTAAAATTACATACCTGTATAAAAACACCCTTTACATGCAAAACTAACAAAAAAAAACAATTTAATTGCAATATAATCAATAAATTAACATTTTTTAATGTTTTTGTGCTTCGTTTTCTCTGTTTTTTTTAGAGATGGTAAATATTTGATAGCTTTAAATGATAATTTTTCACGCGTATTTTAGAATGTATCGAACCATGGGCGGTAAAAGTGAAGACTTGACACCGACAAAGTGATGTGCGTATTGTCGAATCAACATGATTGTAAATAATTTTGTTTGTCTGTCTGTCGGAATGTTTGATCCACCATCAGGCCCAAACGGCTGAAGCGATCTTCTTCAAAGATGGAAATTACTGTAGGCCATATTAGATCTTGATCGAAAAACGGGGAGTGGCACCTCCCATACAATCCAAAGTTTTAAATTGCTTTACATTGGCTTCTGTGGAACATATTTGAACAAAACCATGCACGATGTTTTCTGACAAAATTTTTAAGTTGGCGGGATAGGTACTGCTTCAAAAGTGGGCGGGATAGGAAAAGGGATGGGCACTTCCCATACAACCTGAAGTTTGAACTTTCTTTGGTTCGTATAAAAATGTAAGCATTTTTGGTTTGTTTTTTTTTTTTTTGTTAAAAGTGAAATTTACAGATTTTTATATCCTTATTTCAAATCTGATCTACAAATTTGTCTATCCTTCATAAAAAGGGTATTTAAGGACTACAGTCAAATTACGAATCAAGCTATTTTAAAAATGGTGACATATTCGTGTCAACATATAGAAAAATAATAATAAACAAGACACGAATTTCACTATTACTTAGGTGCGGCATTTGTTCACTAATTTTGGCCGTTGACGATCAATGGGATATATATGTACGATGGATTTTTTCATTAATGAGTTGCAAAAAATATTCTTGAGAACACTTTTCATAGAAATGTTGGGTCAAAAAAACCCGAATACGCAAAAACATTTCAAGTTTTCCAGCAGTTCAAGTTCGGTAATTTTTGGTCTAAACACACAGATATTTGGATTAGATTTTTTTATTGTTTTGTAATAAAAAGCTATTTTTTTATGAATTGCATTTCATTGAATATACCGCTCAGGAAACTTCTGCTGTAAATATATGTAGTTGTTTGAGTAGTAATTTAGGATCTTTATTTTTAAGAGAAAGCGGTCATTTGCAGAAGAAATTTCAGTTTTAACTACATTTGTAGTTCAGAAAAAAAAAATAAATCACATCACTTTACTGTACTGTACTATGAATTTAATTTTATAAGTTTTTTTATTAAAGAAAACAAATAAACGATTGGAAATTTTTTACTACATTTGTGGTTTATGTTTACAACATTTGTGGTTCATTTTATCAACAGTAAAAAACAAATGACAACGTTAGTTGAATCTAATGAAATGTAAGTCGTACTTTTTTTAAGTGAAATTTAATTTGTTTTTAACACTTGCAGTGGTGTTTTCTTACATAATATTCAAAGTGTACTTGGTATATCAAACATAAAAACTACAATAACATGAAAAATTTTTTGAAAGTGGAATATGAATAATAATGAATAATATAAAACAAAGGTTCTTACGAAAAACGGCTAACGATCACATTGAATGAAAATTTTGAAATTTGAGCCCTAAACCTTAAAAGCATAAGTCGGCTCAATCCAATGTTCCTTAATAATGTGTCGTGCGATACCAAAATCGGTACGAATTTTGTATGGCCGACCTTTCGGAAGCAATGTTTGGACACATTAGCTATTGTTTATTGTATGTATTAATATGACTGGTTTTATAACTGCTATAACGATTTGAGATCTCAAGCTCAAAATCATTCAAATCCTGATGCATTTAATTTTTAATGTTCGCAAAATGTGTTTAAAATAAGTATTTAATCATAAAATTATAAAATTTCGATTTTTAAAAAATAGCTAAGCATTTGTCATATTGTTGCTTTTTGGTTTGCACAGCGAATACCTATCGCATTTATCATATCTGAAGCTGTTTGAAGTCTTTTGTCGTTAAATATAGGTATTTGGTTTCTTATTTTATAAGTTTAATTTTTTTTTGTATATTTATTTTATAAGTTTAATTTTTTTATATATTTATTTTATAAAGTATGACATGTCTATAAAAATTGGTGACGGATACTCTTTATAAAATAAAGAAATTTAAAGAAATATAAAAAAATGCTTCTATAAAAAAAGAATAATAATATTATATATAATGCCATATAAGAATCATATATGCCAGATAGACTCAAATTACGGATCCGAGTCCTCATATATAATTATATATGATAATATCATGCACTTTTACACGGGCATATAAAAGTAATGAGATTTGTAATGAGTAATGAAAGTACTTGCCATTACCAAATATGTGGTTATATAATCGCTTATATGGTAATGTTGAGTATAATTATATTAACCATATTTATATATGTATTTTTCCTGCGTGCATTAAATGAAATAAATGACCTCGAACAAGACATGATTTCTTAATTTGGTAAAAAAAAATTATACATACCGTAACAATTTCGAGCATTTCTTGACGTGATATATAACCATTTCCGTCCAAATCATACATTGAGAAAGCCCACTTTAGTTTTTGTTCTAACTTTCCTCTTGATGTTACACTAAGCGCACAAAGAAATTCTCGAAAATCAATGGTTCCGTCGCCGTTTGCATCAAATGTGCGGAAGACATGTTCAGCAAACTATAAAAGAAATTTACTTTCTTTAAAATAAATCAGTTTTTGTAAAAATAATAGTTTTTGAAAAAATAATAGTTTGAAGAAATAGCAGAGCAACAACAGTAATTATTATAAAGTACAATCTTATTTTTTTTTTATGGAGCCTGAAATTTCAAAATGCGTTCAAATTGCATAAAATTGTGCATTTTATTAACCCTAGATAGATAACGTTATTTTTTTGTACTGAAAAGATAACGATACGTCTGAGCGACGTATGGTAGTTTATATCCTTTAAAGGACATCAACGGAAAGAATATTTATACATTTTTTTTTACTAAATTCATTTATTTATTCAACTTATTTTAAAATAAAAGCATCTTTAAACAAAAAATTTAATTAAAAATAAAATAACATAAGCATTGAAAAAAATATCACAACTTCAAGAATTTTTTCTAAAGGACTTCAGTTCTTTGTACTTTTTTTAGATAATAATATATGCATTAACTTATAAAAACCAAAAAATAAAAATAAATTCGTATAGCATCATATGCAAGTTTTACAAATTAAATTTTTGTGGTCGCCACATACATTTAACACATAAGATTTTGGACATACGTTTAATTTTTGATGGACAAAAACCACAGTATTTTCTCTTTTTTGATTCTGTCTGATCTCCACTGCTTCCACAATCATTGTTGACTTCGTCTGGTCAAACTTTTTGAATATTACTGCACAAAGTTTTCGTTAAAGTTGGAATCTCCAGTCTTTTGTTGATCCAAGGGGTTGTTAAAGACTTAGAAAGTACTTTCATATATTCCCTGCGGCTTAAAGGCTTTTGATTAATTGAAATCATGTTATGGCAATAAATTGCATAGGAGTTTATACATGTCATATTTAACATTCCATAAAACATTGCCATGCCAAAGGAAGGTCTTCCTTCCGCACAATATCAACGAACACATTTGGTTGAAAGTATCCACTCCGCCCTTTGTTTGATTATAATATAAAATGATGTCTGGTTTTCCAGATATGTCATCAATTGTACCTTTTCCATTGCAGGAAGAAAGCAAATAAACCATTTTAGATGGCTTGGGATTGTAGGACAGATGAGTTAAAGGGCCATCATAGCAAACCATTGTAGTTCCAACCTGTCGTTTTCGAGAGTTTTTCATTTCATTCGGAATTTCTCTTTTGTTGGATCTTATTGTTCCCACAAGAGTCAGCTTGTAAGGTTCTTTAAGTAAGCTCTTTCCTAAAGGAACAAAAGTAAACCAATTATCGCAGGTTATATTTAGGCACGTGCCATGCATGGGTCGTGATAATTCCTTGACATAATACTCTTTTAATGGAAGGTCAGAAGTTTTAGTCGTTTTTCCCAGATATGGAATTGCATTAAACATATACTTCGTGGTACTGTCGCATATAATTGGTATTTTTATCCCATATTTGTTTGGCTTATTTGGAATATATATTTTAAATGGGCAGCGACCACGAATGCCTAACAGCTGTTTATCAATAGTTGTATGGGATCCTGGAATGTAATTTGTTTGGCACATTGTTTGTTTGCACATTAAGTACAAACAACTTTATTTATTTGTTAATGGATTTAATCCTTACACACTATGAAATTCAGTATCAGAAAATATATTAACTATTTAATACTAATATAATTTTACTTTTAATAGCTTTGCATTAAGAGAAAAATCAATATACTTATACAGTTTTTTCCATACAGAGCACATTTGATTGCTGCGACTTCCAATATACTGATTTTCAAAATACCCCATGACGTAGGGATACGTGCACACTATGGTCCGAACCATAGCGGCTTAAGATGCATTTTCATTAGTAATTAATAGATTTCTAAACATTTTTTTACGGATGGTCCCCGCCTCACACCTACCCACCCCAACCGACCGAGAGGGCTCAACCCCATAACGTAGGGCTACGTACACACTATGGTCGGAACCATAGCGGATTAAGATGTGTTTTTATTACTAATAGGCGGCATGGCCGCTACATTGTCAGCGTGGGGACGACATTGTTTTGGCTTCAACAATCGTATCCAAACATTTAAGCAGCTATGGCGTGGCATTATCACCATTTCCAATTTGGGGATTACGAATGAAAATATTTCTGTCTTAACCCCCAAATCAAAATGGAAGCTATGTCTTACATAGTTATGTTAATTATTCCCATAAAGATCGCTGAGTAAAACACTGTAAAATAAAAAACTTAATACTTTATTCCGTTGTCCAATTAAAAATACATTTTATACTTTAAGACAAAACAACGAGTTATCTATGATAACAACCTAGTGGGCTTGCCAGTTACTATAAATTATGTGTTCCTTGGTATATGGACTAATTTACTGAAGAGATAATTTTTAAAACATGCAATAAAAACATAGTAAAAATGATATTCAAAAGGGATTTTGTACCGCCTAATCACGCTGTCATTGAGGTTCCTTTTCCATCGTATAAATCTAACCACGATTTTAGGAAATTGTTAGTATGTTGTACAAAAAGATAAAAAGTCTTCCCCTTATCGCCCTGCTTAATCCCCTTAGCCTAGAAATCTGAAATTTCAAGTGCATTAGCCATTAACCTATGGGCTAAAGCACTTAAAATATTCCTTCAGAAGTTTTAAATAAAACTTGATACAAATGTGTAACAAAAACAAATGTTCGCTTAATCACTCAGCCCAAACCGCTTGATTTTGAAATTCGGCATGTATGTTCCTCCTCTGGCGTAGACATCCACTTATATGGGATTATTGGAAATGTTACGTAATGGAGCAAAAAGTAAAAAAGGGTTCCTCTTGATTTGCTGCCCAAATCCTTTTGTCTAGAAATCAAAATTTGAGAATATGTATTCCCTGAGGTATGGGCTAATTTATCGAAGATATACTTTTTGTAATGTCCAATACAAACTTGATAAAAATGGTAAAAAAAATATTCAACTTGAAATTTGGATTAAATTAGACATCCAATAAGGCGGGATTTTGTAAACTTTTGCTGAGAGGGATAAAAAGGAAAAAGTCTCCTTCAGTCAAAAATACTTCGGTCAACACATTGAAATACATTTTTTTGGAACCTACCATAAAAACGGGGTTTCAATAAGAAAATTTGGGATTAATCACAAAGCTTAAACCGCGTTGGTAATTAACTTTTAGATTAGATCAGAAGGCACTATGCACCGCGACCAATGTAGGTCTTTTGTGCTGCCTAAGGTTACCTACAGATTCAAGCTATGTAGCATGTTACTTAAAGGGGTGAGAATGGTGGGTGTTGATTAGGGCAAGCATGAAGCAGGTGCACGTTTTTACTCCGGCCTTAACGCTCGTGGAATGGGGGGGTTCAAGGCTTCAAATTACCCAGTACCATTATGCCACTTATAAAATATTTTATTATACGTGCAGCAGGATTTTATGTAACCGAAATAAAAATTATAAAAAAAAACCGGGGAAAGTCATCACGAAAAGAAAAGAGAATGAAAAGAGTGGTACCAATACTGACAACCAAAAATTTTTAAGAAAATTTTCGACGAAGCTAGATGTTATTGCATTCGTCTTTTGCCCACCCATCCTTGATCATAATTTCAATAAACCTCTAGAAAAAATATTATGATCCCAATAATTCGATCCTACAACAACTAAAACTTTAGAGCGAAATCAAACAGATAAGTTTAAAATTTAGCACGAAATCATTATGATTTTATTTATAAATTCGAAAATTTTCATTTAAAAATATATTTAAAATTCAAGATTAGTTTAAAAGAAATCTTTAAATTCATAAACATTGAACTCGAAGGTATGGAGCATTTAACAATAAAAAGAAATAAGCCGAAATAATAATAATAACAAAATTAATAATAAAAAAAAAACTATTAAAAATTAATACGTTAATAAAAAGAAATAATAAAAAAAATAAAAAATAAAATTTAAAGCAAAAACTTTTAACTAAAAAAAATAAATTACCTATTCATACAAAAAAAATATAGTAATAGTCTCTGTGTTGTAGTATCAAATAATAATAATTTTGAGGAAAAGGAAAAAAAATAGATAATACTGTGTTTCAAAATTTTGATTTAGTTTTTGTTTTGATTATATAAAAAAAAAAATGCATTAGCATATTTGATAAAGGTAGAGTATTAAATTTATTAACACAAATAAGAAAAAGAAATTATTTAGTTATGTAATATTTTTTTTTTTTTTTGTATATGAATAATATTCATGTAGCAAAACTGTGATCTGGTCACCCTTAAAAATAAATATCCATATCTATAACAAATAGATTTGGATTTTTATTTAAAAAAAATTAAGATGTAAACAAAACAAAAAAAATGCTAGGCAAATAAAAAAAATATAAAAAAAAAATAGATAATTCACTTACATTAGTGAGCATAAAACGATGGCCGCTCTTCGAAAGATCTCTCGATGAAGGTTCGTAATTGTTGTATCTGTGGGGATAACAAAAAAAAATTTCTCTTATTCAAAGGGAGATGTTGCTAAGCATTATCTGGCAACATTTAATTGGTATTTGTTAAGAACACTATTTTGAAACATTTTGTATGATCTCTTGACATTGGATTTTAGAGCAAAATTATACATTCAATTTGGTTTAAATTTTTATTTTTAATAACTAGCCATTACTCGTTAATAAAAAAAAAATCATTTTGTTTTTATCGAAACCAAAACTCACTAAACATGTAAATTAACATCTGCAAACAAAAGCTTTAAATGTCATTCAGACACTGTTAAGTTAACCGTGGTAAAAATTCACTTGTTGGTATTGATCAAACACTGTTAAGTTAACAGCGGTAATCGTCTACTTGTTGGTATGGACTTATTTTTCTGTTCTATTGTAGTATAAGAAATTTGTATGTAAAATTGTGTCTATTAGACTTTGCATATTTTAAGTTTTGCTTTCGACAAAAAAAAAATGAACAAAAAATAAAGAAAACAAGAAATTACCAAATGACCACTATTAAGCAAAATTTTTTTTTTGTAAAATTCCTTTCTTTAAAACGAGTAATATTTTTAACACTGTTTAGCCAAAATAATTGTTTAAATTATCACTAACACTACCAATAAAAAAAAATTTTAAATTTATAGGAATTATTAATAATTGCGAGTAACAATGAATTTAAATAAGAAAAATATAATGGCACGTTTTAATTTGAACTTTAATTTCATTTCATGATATATTTTAATTTAAACTTTAATTTTTTTCTTTTTGATATCTTTTAATTTATTAATGTATTTTAATTTTAATTTCAAAATTTTTCCCTTTCCTTCTTTTTTTTTTGTAAATATCAAATAAGCAAAATTTCAGAAATCACTATTGCTTTTTCTTTCGAACTTTTTTTTTTTTTACGGGATTTTGAATTTTAGAGTTAATTTATTAATTTTTTCACGATCTTTTAAAATTGTATAATAAAAATTTAATTTTTTTTTTTTCACATTTCTTTTTAGCATTTAAATTCTTTGCCACACGCATATACTATTTAACAATTCTTCTTTTTTTTTCTTTTAGCACAATTTTATAGCAAAATCTTTTTTTTTAAATTTTATATTTATGTTAAGCAGCCTTTTGAAAATATATATTTTTTTTCTTGCACAAATTTTGTATAGTTTTTGTTGTTCTTATTTTTTTTAAAGCATGTTTTAACTGTGACATTAGTTTATAAGTCTGAATTTTTTCTAATATATTGGCTCAATAAAATTATTATATATTTTTTTTTTTAAAGGGTTTTTGATGGTTTATCAAACCTTTTCACACACACACACCAACACGATTTTCCGAGTATTTCCCGTATGCAATTTTTCTAAATTTTCCAGCTGACACACTATTTTGCCAAAATACTTCTTAATAAAAAAATTTAACTTTTGAAACCAATATACCGACGGCATCTAACACTTCGACCTTTCCATAGATTAACACACGAACCGCACTTTAGACAATTAATTATGCACTGCTTGATGTTGATGTGGAATGCCAGTGAGAGTGATCGCCAGCAAAAGCTCTTCGACTAGCAATTGCAGACTTGTTGTTGGTATAATTGATTTTTAATTTTTGTGTTATACACAAGGTGCCATTCTATATAAAAAATAATAGTTTTATAAGAACTTTAAATTAAAGAGTAATTAATTTATATAAAAAAAAATTTACCATTTAGAGATGGCACCAAGGGGTAGAATTACGTGAAAATTGTCCCAAAATCAAAATTAAGCCAATTGTATTAATTTTTAAAGGCGTTTTGAAAAGCAGCTAAAAAATAATATTAATGTTTTATTAATTTGGGTGAAAATTCTGAGTTAGTGGGTTTAATATACCTTTGAATTTCGAATTTTCTCCAAAGTAAAAAAAAAAAACCCATTTGACAAATATGTACCCTTACAAAAAGGAGTACTTCGGCAAACAGTCGTGAAATTGTTTAACAGCGAGCTGTGAGAAATTAAATAAAAAGAAGAAGATTTTTTTGTTTTTTTTTTTACTTTGAAGGAATAAAACGAACTTGTTTTATATATAATTTTTAAACTTTTAGGCAAAAAAGAAGGAAAAAAAAAATTATAAGTACTCACATGAAAAAAATTTGATGGGAATAACTTTTATTCAATTATTTGAGCAGGAGAAAAACTCAATCGTAATTTTTTTTTTATTGTATTAATATACAAAAACTTATAACCGCTTTAGGTTTTAATAAAAAAACTTGTACTGTTTTTTTTTTATACAAAAAAAAACTTGAAATTTAATTTAAAAATTTTAAACTCTTAGACGATGTTTCACCAAGAACTGTTTGCTAATATAATGGCTGAAATGCATGCAAGTTGGTTAAACGAAACCTCGGCAACGCTAGCCGCCATGAAATTGTTAACGTTTTTATTCCAATTTCTAGAAAACTCTCAATAAAACGAAAATCAAGCCAAAGTCAACATAGCGATACATAACCAAGATCCACAGTGTAGATCACATGCAGATGGCAGTGTTAACAAAAAAAAATAATAAAAACCTCATGCCTATTCCTGAGTGTGCAATTTAACAAAAATCAAAATCAATAAAAAAATAATTAAACAAAAATTTCTGCAAGCGCCTTTACAAAACCCCCCCGCCAAAATCAGATTTTCGGGGATTTTATGAAAGTCACGAATCTGATCACGCTTGCAAAAATATGCAGTCTATTGACGAATGTCCTTAGCGTGATAGTTCCCTAGCAAATTTCCATTAAGATTCTCCAACTCATAATAGCTATTACCCAATTTGCGTCGTATGCGCGCCTTAACAAAAGTAGGTGCCAACTTAGCGTTGTAGCCTTGCTCAGCATTACTCTGCTTAAAGTTTCTGCGAAAGACCTCCTGACCTACATCATATGACACCTCCCTGGATCTAAGATTATAAGTCCTTTCGTTTCTTTCAAATTGTTTTTGTACGAGTTCTGCAGCCTTTTTACTCATTATATCAAGAGAATCATTTCTATTAAATCTAACCGCGCGATCATCCAACATATTAAGCTGGCGTAAAAGTGGATAAGTCGAACCATTTGTCACCATATGTTGGCCAAAAGCCAGGTAATATGGTGAGGTGCCAACAGCCGAATGGACAGCCGAGCGCAACGCACAACAGATGCTACTTAACAACTCGTCCCAATTTTTTTGGTCGGGCCTTACATACGATTTTATAGCGGCTAATACAGAACGGTTAACCCTTTCGGAAGCGTTCGCTTGCGGAGCATGTACCGCCGTGTATACGTGGTTAACACCGTAACGTGTAAGAAACTGATTAAACTGATGAGACCGAAATTGCGATCCGTTGTCAGAAACTACCGTTTCGGGCACTCCAAATGTATGGAATAATTCAGTTTCAAGATATTTAACGACAGGATCAGCTGAAAATTTTTTTACGGGTTTTAGAAAAGGAAATTTGGAAAAGTGATCCAGTACAACGAATATTCCGATATGTCCCGAACGCGAGCGCGGATATGGACCAAGGAAGTCCACATACAATTTTTGGAAAAACCGTTTGGTCTCAGCGATCTTTCCCATTGGAGGTCGAAGAACTTGATTTGGGTGCTTTGATGCTTTACAAATTCCACAATTGTTAATATACGATTTAACGTCAACAGCTAAATTCGGCCAGAAATAATACCGACGTATTCTCTCTAACGTTTTGTTTATGCCACTGTGCGATGACAACGGGTTGTCATGAGCGCGACGTAAAACTTCCGGAACCATTGCCCGAGGGATCCATAATTTCCAGGCCATATCATCCTGTAATTTTTCTCCCGTAGCGTGCTCCGTCCGTCTATACAAATAACCGTCAACTATCTTCAAGTCCGGAACCTTGTCCAAATTTTTACCTATTTTTTTCAATAAATCCTTGTGTTCGTCAGATTGAAAGTGTGTGGAACTAAGGTCCACGAAAAGCCCTGAATCATTATCGAAGTCATCTAAACTATCTATCCCTATCGCGGACAAGTCCTCAGTATTGGCCCTAGACAAAGTATCCGGAACTACATTCAGACTACCACGCCTATGCTGAATGTTAAATTTGTATCCCTGCAACTTTAAAGCCCACCGAGCTAACCGCGTACTCAGATCCGTCTGGGACATGAGCCACTTCAATGACGCATGGTCAGTGATAACAGTGAACTCATGTCCTTCGACATAGGCCCTGAATTTTTTTATACTTAACAGAGCTGCCAAGCACTCTTGTTCGGTCACCGAATAGTTACGTTGGGCTTGGTTGAGTTTCTTAGACATAAATGCCACCGGAACCTCTTCGCCCTCCGCATTCTTCTGAACCAATACACTTCCTATACCTGTTTTGCTAGCATCGCAATGTATGAAAAACGGCTGCGAAAAATTAGGGCTGTGCAAAACAGGAGCGGTACTCAAATGGGTTTTTAAAGTTTCAAAAGCTTTTTGGGCCTCTTCGGTCCATACAAATTTACGTTTTCCTTTTAACAGATCAGTCAAAGGTGTGGTAATAGAAGCGTAGTTCCTGATAAATTTCCGGTACCAACCTGTCATCCCTAAAAATCTTCGGATTTGCTTTACAGATCGCGGAACTGGAAAGTCAGTAATTGCGGACACTTTTTCCGGATCCGTCTGAATAACCCCGTTACCCACCAAATGGCCTAAATACTTAACTTCTGGGACACAAAAATGACTCTTTTCTACGTTTATTGTCAGTCCAGATTCACGCATTTTAATTGCAACAATCCTTAAAACCTCCAGATGCCTCTCGAAAGAATCCGAAATGATCAGAAGATCGTCGAGATAAACAAACACTTCCGTCCTGAGAGCCGGGGGAATGACTTTGTCCATAAGGCGGGACATTGTCTGTGGGGCATTACAAAGCCCGAAGGGCATTACCTTATAATGGTAAAGCGGCCTCCCAGGTACGGTAAATGCTGTCTTCTCACGAGATCCCATATCTAACGGAATCTGCCAAAAGGCATCCTTTAGATCTAAGCTTGTTATAAATTCGGCTTTGGGAAGCCTACTTAAAATGCCGTCAATTTGTGGCAAGGGGTAGGCATCACCAACGGTAACCGAATTTAATTTCCTACTGTCTAAACAAAGTCTATTCTTTCCGGGTTTCCTATGCAACACTACGGGAGAAGACCAGGCGCTATTTGATTCCTCAATGACTCCGAGAGCAATCATGCGGTCTAACTCATCGTATATAAGTTTCTCGACCGCGGGCGAGACCGGGAAATGCCGCTGTTTTATAGGCTTTGCGTCGCCCGTATCGATAACATGAGAAAGAACGCTAGTTTTACCTAGACCCTCCTTAGCGAAAGAAGGATACATTGAAATCACGTGACCCAAACGCTGTTTTTGAAATTCAGACAAAGGTATTTGAGTGGCCACTTCATTAATTTCAGAAGGCATATTCAAAGAATTTATGTACGTTAATCCTGGCGGTAGTAAATCGAAAAGTTTCCAAAAATCGACTCCAAGGAACAGATCCTTTTCTAAACCGGGTACAATAAAAATATCAACGGGCTTTTCAACCCCTTTAAATGAGATAGTTGTCTCAATAAAACCGACGATCCTTTGTCTACCACCGTTCGCCGTTCTAACCGAATTTTTTAACTTTCTATAACGAGATCCGGAAGCTAGAAAATTTTCAGCCGCCTTTGAACCCAAACAACTGATGGAAGCCCCGGTATCCATAAGACCTAACATCTTTTCCCCAAAGAGGATGACCTCAGCATATGGCCTTATGTCGCACGGGTCACACAAAACTGAGCAGATAATTTTCTTGTTAAGGTCCTTAACTTTTTGCCAAAACACACGCATACGATTAGCTGAACGAGTTGGTTTCGGGTCACTACTAAAAATTCGACTACGAGCCTCATTATATTCCCTCAACCGTACATGAAAAGGTTTGAAAGATTTTGAACTAACTGATGGCCTAAAATTAGAATTCTCACTATTGATTAAATCAGATCCGGTATTATTTAAGTCATGTCCGGTACCAAGGTTGTCATATCCGGTATTTAATGTACTGTTCACTGTAGGTCTACGCAATATAGTCACTCCAGTTCGTGTTCCAGCGACTCCGGTGGCTTCTGTGCACTCCTTTGTGCACTCACTCGGAAGTTTTTTGAACTACATTTTCTACAACTTGGTTTATAGGTATCTGGACTGCCGCAGCCATAACAGAACACGGTTCTTTCGGCCAAACAATCTTGGTACCGATGACCAGTTTTTTTGCAATTCCAGCAAATAAGGCTTATGGCTGAAATTTCCAAATTTGCTTCCTCCGGAAATTCATGTTCACTCTCATTAAAATCTGGCTCGACTTCGGCAATTCTTCTTTGAATGGGAGCAGTTCTGGTGTTCTGTAAACCCTGTTTCCGACGAATGTCCTGCAAGAAGAACTCTCGACGTCTACATATGTCTCGAAGGTCCTCTACAGAGTGAATACTTAAATTAAGGATTTCATGCTGGATATCTGGTTGCAGATTTCGGCGCAGAATCTCCACAAGAGTCCTGTCCGAAAGTTTTTCGTTAAGCCGATCTGTTAGGTCCACTATCGATTCGTAAAAACTATCAAAAGTTTCGTTAGTTTTCTGTTTACGGTCTCTAATTAGTTCACGAATGTCTACGTCAGTCCTAGAATCCTTGTACTGTTTCCTCAATGCTTTGCACAACTCTGACCACTCCATAATCGATACAGAACGGTGGTATCGCCAAAACCAGTCGTTGGCTTTTCCCTCAAAAAGTAGACCAGCATTGTGGCAAAGTAGATTGTAGTCACCGCGCAGAGTTTGTATTGTCAGAGCCTCCACCCTATAGATAAAATTCTCGACCGACAAACTATTAGGACCCCCATTAAACTTAAGCTTCCAGTTTGAAATTATTTGCAAAACTTTGTCAGGGCGGCCTCGCAAATCAGACGATGAAGTAGTATTAGCTAACGAAGTATTAAGGATTGAGTTATTTAGAGCAGAATTAAAAGGGCCATGCCGATAATGATTATTTGGAGCATTACCGCTACCGCTAGATTCAAGACCTAAAAACTCTCTAAAAGTACGTTGTTCAACCGATGTAACATCCTGTATATTAGGGGGAGGTGTACGCTCAGGTGAAATTTGCGTCTGAATTTGCTGAGGAATAATCGATGGGGCTGGTTGTGTCCCTTGAGACTTCTGTGCCTGTGGCAAACGTGATTGAGCACCTTGTGGCAAAACCTGCGACTTAACTGTTGGAGCAGACGGAGAAGCCGGAATTGACAATCCTGATAAACTAGATCGCACATTTTGTTCTACAAGTGCGGAGATGTGACTGTTCAAAGTAGCTAATAACTGAGCATTCTGAGCAGAAACTATTGTGGAAATCATATCCCTAAGAGAATCCGCAGATACAGCTGCTGGGGCAACTGGCACTGTAGGTGGAGGATCCCGTGCAGCAACATTAGAAACGGTGATTCCCGGAATCTGAGAGGCATTCGTTTCCTCAGTGATCGGGTCTTTATTCTGAGCACGTGTGGACTTTACAGGGCCGTCACTAACTATTCTGGCATTACACACAGAGCAAAAAGGACGTAACTTAATTATTTGCTGTAAACAATCTTTATGGAAATTATGACCACAAACGGTGGTGATCAGCACAGTTTTAGATGTTATTGGGCTGTTGCATCCGTCACAATTGGGATGCTTACCGATAGCACCAGTAGCAGTGCCACCTTGTGCACCTTCGCCAGGACCCATTAAAAAAATTTAGAGTAAAAAAAAAAAGCAAAATAAAAAAAAAAAATCGATATAGTTTCAAAACCTTCCAAATCACGAAATAAACCAAACTTACAGTCAAATTTATTAATCAATATAAAAAAAATGTTTTCCTTTATCTGACGAAACAGAATAAAACTAAAAATTTAGGTCAAACAAACAAAATATTGACGCAAAATGCCAAGGAAAATTCATGGGAATTCGCAGACTCAAGGCCCTGTTTAATAAACCCAAAAGAACAGCTTCCTAAATGCGAAAAAAAAATAATTATAACTGTTTGAAGAAAGAAAAAAAAAAATTTTAGGAAAAACAACAAAAAAAAAATTAAATCAAATAATTTAAATCAAAAATTAAATTGGGAATTTTCAAAAATAAAAAAAATAATTAAAAAAAATTATGTACAACTCTATGGACTCAAAACTAAATTTTAAATTTAGAGATGATAAATCAAGACGATGATGAAGCAAATTGATCGATAATAGCTGACCACAATTTAAAAAAAAAGTATTGCGTTTACCAACAATTATTTAAAAACTATATTTTTTCTTAGTGTACGCCAAAAGAATAAAAATGTCTCTCAAAAAAAACCCTAACCTTTCGAAAACAACGTAAGAAACTCAAATCGTGCAATTCAGATACACAGGAAAAAAAACCTAATAAGTTTGTTTAAATACCCCAAAGATGATTATGACAGGGTATGTGCGTGAAACCCAGAACCGGAAGTGATCGTTACCATAAACGACGTTAATAATAACAATTTATAGTAGAGTATATGTGTGTACTATAAAGTAAACGCTAAATGACAGCGTTAGTGTGTTAAAAACCAAAATGTTAAACGAAGACGCTTGTGTGTGTGAAAAAAAAATATGCTAAAAGCAATATAAGTGTGTAAGAACACAAGTAGTATAAAAGCAAAACCAAATTGCGAAGAAGGGGAAAAAAATGTAAAAGCTACGTATGAGCAATATTTTCACGAACAGGCATTTAAAATTACTTTTGTTTCAAAATGTAAAAAAAAAATGTTTATTTAATCTTACAATTGAAACAATGTTTAAACCAAAAAAAAAAAAAAAAAAAATCTAAGATCCTATCGATATTTTTCGTATAAATTTTCTACCACTCACTTACCCGGAATTATGTATTGTTTATAGGGGTTAGTAATGATAAAAAACAAAATAATTTAGTAAATAATCATGCAAAACAATCATCAGAAAATAATAATAAATGTAAATGACTTCAATATTATTTATTTATATATACTTTATGATTTTTAATTACGCATTGGATTTTTTCACTTTAAAAAGAAATCGGATACTAAAATGTTAATAAAAAAAAATAATTGGAATCAGGAATTATTTAAAATTTCAGTAGTATTTTCACAAAAAGAAAATTATATGTTTGTTAATGCTCCGTTTGATTTCAGCTGGCTAAAGTATCAGCGTGTTGTAAATGAATTCCTAAACAAATTTATAGATACAGTATTGGTTGAAAATATAGATAAGAAAAGAGGAAAATAAAGAGAAGAGACGATGTACTACAAAGGATAAACCACATTTAATGCTTTATAATTCCATTCGTAGTTTTAAAGGGTAAACTTATTCAATCATCCTAAACTAAGGTCAGTTCTAGATATGAAATCCAAATGCTGCATTCCAAATAGATTAAATTCAAATCTTATAAGTTTACAGAAAGAGATAAGGACCGGATACCAATCAAATTAGGGTAATAAATGAATGCTTTATTCAAACTAAATCATAAGTAAATCCAGCAAATTTTTATGGTACCCATTTGGAAAATGGGGAAGAAAAAAAAAAATTATTCGGGCGTTAGATAGAAAAACAAAAAAAACAATAGTTGAATTTTTAAATTTGAACTAAAAAAAATTAGAGTCGGAATTAGTAGAAAAAAAACGTTATTAAATTTAAATGGAACGAAAATATTAAAATTTGAAATTGAAAATAAAAAAAAAAAAATTCGGAGCCGAACAAAAACATGATGCATCGCAGAAAATGCAATCATAAGCTGGAGTTTTAGATAGTTTTAACTTGTTCGGGCCCCACGTTGGGCGCCAAATTTATAATGTAGCATGTTACTTAAAGGGGTGAGAATGGTGGGTGTTGATTAGGGCAAGCATGAAGCAGGTGCACGTTTTTACTCCGGCCTTAACGCTCGTGGAATGGGGGGGTTCAAGGCTTCAAATTACCCAGTACCATTATGCCACTTATAAAATATTTTATTATACGTGCAGCAGGATTTTATGTAACCGAAATAAAAATTATAAAAAAAAACCGGGGAAAGTCATCACGAAAAGAAAAGAGAATGAAAAGAGTGGTACCAATACTGACAACCAAAAATTTTTAAGAAAATTTTCGACGAAGCTAGATGTTATTGCATTCGTCTTTTGCCCACCCATCCTTGATCATAATTTCAATAAACCTCTAGAAAAAATATTATGATCCCAATAATTCGATCCTACAACAACTAAAACTTTAGAGCGAAATCAAACAGATAAGTTTAAAATTTAGCACGAAATCATTATGATTTTATTTATAAATTCGAAAATTTTCATTTAAAAATATATTTAAAATTCAAGATTAGTTTAAAAGAAATCTTTAAATTCATAAACATTGAACTCGAAGGTATGGAGCATTTAACAATAAAAAGAAATAAGCCGAAATAATAATAATAACAAAATTAATAATAAAAAAAAACTATTAAAAATTAATACGTTAATAAAAAGAAATAATAAAAAAAATAAAAAATAAAATTTAAAGCAAAAACTTTTAACTAAAAAAAATAAATTACCTATTCATACAAAAAAAATATAGTAATAGTCTCTGTGTTGTAGTATCAAATAATAATAATTTTGAGGAAAAGGAAAAAAAATAGATAATACTGTGTTTCAAAATTTTGATTTAGTTTTTGTTTTGATTATATAAAAAAAAAAATGCATTAGCATATTTGATAAAGGTAGAGTATTAAATTTATTAACACAAATAAGAAAAAGAAATTATTTAGTTATGTAATATTTTTTTTTTTTTTGTATATGAATAATATTCATGTAGCAAAACTGTGATCTGGTCACCCTTAAAAATAAATATCCATATCTATAACAAATAGATTTGGATTTTTATTTAAAAAAAATTAAGATGTAAACAAAACAAAAAAAATGCTAGGCAAATAAAAAAAATATAAAAAAAAAATAGATAATTCACTTACATTAGTGAGCATAAAACGATGGCCGCTCTTCGAAAGATCTCTCGATGAAGGTTCGTAATTGTTGTATCTGTGGGGATAACAAAAAAAAATTTCTCTTATTCAAAGGGAGATGTTGCTAAGCATTATCTGGCAACATTTAATTGGTATTTGTTAAGAACACTATTTTGAAACATTTTGTATGATCTCTTGACATTGGATTTTAGAGCAAAATTATACATTCAATTTGGTTTAAATTTTTATTTTTAATAACTAGCCATTACTCGTTAATAAAAAAAAATCATTTTGTTTTTATCGAAACCAAAACTCACTAAACATGTAAATTAACATCTGCAAACAAAAGCTTTAAATGTCATTCAGACACTGTTAAGTTAACCGTGGTAAAAATTCACTTGTTGGTATTGATCAAACACTGTTAAGTTAACAGCGGTAATCGTCTACTTGTTGGTATGGACTTATTTTTCTGTTCTATTGTAGTATAAGAAATTTGTATGTAAAATTGTGTCTATTAGACTTTGCATATTTTAAGTTTTGCTTTCGACAAAAAAAAAATGAACAAAAAATAAAGAAAACAAGAAATTACCAAATGACCACTATTAAGCAAAATTTTTTTTTTGTAAAATTCCTTTCTTTAAAACGAGTAATATTTTTAACACTGTTTAGCCAAAATAATTGTTTAAATTATCACTAACACTACCAATAAAAAAAAATTTTAAATTTATAGGAATTATTAATAATTGCGAGTAACAATGAATTTAAATAAGAAAAATATAATGGCACGTTTTAATTTGAACTTTAATTTCATTTCATGATATATTTTAATTTAAACTTTAATTTTTTTCTTTTTGATATCTTTTAATTTATTAATGTATTTTAATTTTAATTTCAAAATTTTTCCCTTTCCTTCTTTTTTTTTTGTAAATATCAAATAAGCAAAATTTCAGAAATCACTATTGCTTTTTCTTTCGAACTTTTTTTTTTTTTTACGGGATTTTGAATTTTAGAGTTAATTTATTAATTTTTTCACGATCTTTTAAAATTGTATAATAAAAATTTAATTTTTTTTTTTTCACATTTCTTTTTAGCATTTAAATTCTTTGCCACACGCATATACTATTTAACAATTCTTCTTTTTTTTTCTTTTAGCACAATTTTATAGCAAAATCTTTTTTTTTAAATTTTATATTTATGTTAAGCAGCCTTTTGAAAATATATATTTTTTTTCTTGCACAAATTTTGTATAGTTTTTGTTGTTCTTATTTTTTTTTAAAGCATGTTTTAACTGTGACATTAGTTTATAAGTCTGAATTTTTTCTAATATATTGGCTCAATAAAATTATTATATTTTTTTTTTTTAAAGGGTTTTTGATGGTTTATCAAACCTTTTCACACACACACACCAACACGATTTTCCGAGTATTTCCCGTATGCAATTTTTCTAAATTTTCCAGCTGACACACTATTTTGCCAAAATACTTCTTAATAAAAAAATTTAACTTTTGAAACCAATATACCGACGGCATCTAACACTTCGACCTTTCCATAGATTAACACACGAACCGCACTTTAGACAATTAATTATGCACTGCTTGATGTTGATGTGGAATGCCAGTGAGAGTGATCGCCAGCAAAAGCTCTTCGACTAGCAATTGCAGACTTGTTGTTGGTATAATTGATTTTTAATTTTTGTGTTATACACAAGGTGCCATTCTATATAAAAAATAATAGTTTTATAAGAACTTTAAATTAAAGAGTAATTAATTTATATAAAAAAAAATTTACCATTTAGAGATGGCACCAAGGGGTAGAATTACGTGAAAATTGTCCCAAAATCAAAATTAAGCCAATTGTATTAATTTTTAAAGGCGTTTTGAAAAGCAGCTAAAAAATAATATTAATGTTTTATTAATTTGGGTGAAAATTCTGAGTTAGTGGGTTTAATATACCTTTGAATTTCGAATTTTCTCCAAAGTAAAAAAAAAAACCCATTTGACAAATATGTACCCTTACAAAAAGGAGTACTTCGGCAAACAGTCGTGAAATTGTTTAACAGCGAGCTGTGAGAAATTAAATAAAAAGAAGAAGATTTTTTTGTTTTTTTTTTTTTACTTTGAAGGAATAAAACGAACTTGTTTTATATATAATTTTTAAACTTTTAGGCAAAAAAGAAGGAAAAAAAAAATTATAAGTACTCACATGAAAAAAATTTGATGGGAATAACTTTTATTCAATTATTTGAGCAGGAGAAAAACTCAATCGTAATTTTTTTTTTATTGTATTAATATACAAAAACTTATAACCGCTTTAGGTTTTAATAAAAAAACTTGTACTGTTTTTTTTTTATACAAAAAAAAACTTGAAATTTAATTTAAAAATTTTAAACTCTTAGACGATGTTTCACCAAGAACTGTTTGCTAATATAATGGCTGAAATGCATGCAAGTTGGTTAAACGAAACCTCGGCAACGCTAGCCGCCATGAAATTGTTAACGTTTTTATTCCAATTTCTAGAAAACTCTCAATAAAACGAAAATCAAGCCAAAGTCAACATAGCGATACATAACCAAGATCCACAGTGTAGATCACATGCAGATGGCAGTGTTAACAAAAAAAAATAATAAAAACCTCATGCCTATTCCTGAGTGTGCAATTTAACAAAAATCAAAATCAATAAAAAAATAATTAAACAAAAATTTCTGCAAGCGCCTTTACAGCTACCTATAAAGCTTATTATCCTATTAGGCAAAATGTTCGCGATGTCGGAAGGCGAAATGAAGCGATCACCTAGAAACCTAAGCCTCCTATCACAAAGCCTGTGACATTCGCAGAGAACATGCTCCGAGGTCTCAGACACCATCTCGCAAAACCTACACAAATCCGTGTCCGATTGACCCTTCTTGTGCAGATGGTATCTGAGATTACAGTGTCCAGTTAAGTACGACGCCAGGGTCCTCAAACCCCCCTTTCAAGCGACAAGAGTCGCCTCGACCCCCTACTGGAAAAAGAGATCAATCTTTTAGCCTGGCGCTGACCAGTAGAGTTTTCCCAGTAACCAGAAAATTCAGACTCTCTCCATGCCCTGAGCCTTTCCCTAACATACCCCGCAGGTAATCCACAGAATGGTTCAGGACCAATAAAGGGCTTTCGGGCCCCGCGGTTGGCAAGACAATCTGCCCTCTCGTTGCCCTCATGCCCCTCATGACCAGGAATCCACCCCAAGGTTAGAGAGTTGCCTCAACCAAGCCTATTGAGAGTCTGAATGCATTCCATGACCAACCCGGACGACACCTTATAAGCCATTAAGGCCCTCAGTGCAGCCTGACTGTCAGAAAGATTGTAGATGCGAGATCTGCGAGTTCCCCTTCGCAGGCATTCCCCTGCACAGACACAGATGGCCCAAATCTCCGCCTGAAAAATGGACGGATATTTTCCCATAGGTAAGGCACGCTGGAAGCCTGGTCCAAAGACGCCCGCACCCGTGTTCCCATTCGACTGCTTAGAGCCATCAGTGAACCACACCTGAGAACCATCTTCTGGTTCCCAGGATTGATTGGTCCACATGTCTCTGTCAAACAATAACACATCAAAATATCTATCAAAGATCCACTCCGGTGACACTTTGTCCGCAACCTTAGAAATCGGGTCATCTATTAGGATTCGCGCGATCCTCATGTGACCCCTTAGGGTCACCGAATTCACTAAGTCTGGAGGAACCCATACTGGCAACCTCCATTACAGAAATATGCAATGGCGGGATCCCCAGCATAACCCCCAAGGCATCCGTCGGGCAAGTTCCGCCGGCCCCTGTAATGCCAACACACGCAAGACGGTAGATTCTCTTAAGAGCATCCCTTGCCTTACTCTGTTCAACTTTTGGACACCATGCAAGGGCAGCATAGGTGATCATCGGTTTAACAATAGTATTGAACGGCCAGTAGACCATTTGTGGCCTTAGGCCCCATGTTCTCCCGAAAAGCCTCTGGCAGGCATAATATGCCCTGGTGGCCTTCTTGGAGACGTGGTCAAGATGTTCGTTCCAGGTGAGGGAGCTATCAAGAGTCACCCCAAGATACTTAACACTGCTAGAGAAGCCAACCGTTACGCCCTCAACGACCGGCATAGACAGGTTAAGTTTTCTCCTTCTCGTGAATGGTACCAGGATTGTCTTCGACGGATTGACAGACAACCCCTTTTCCCGGCACCACGAAAGAGTGAAGTTCAGAGCCTGTTGCATACGCTCGGAGATGGTCCTGTCATCCCAGCCCACAACGGAAATGACAAGATCATCGGCGTATCCATAGGTCCTGAAACCCGAGTCGTTCAGACCCTTGAGTAATTCATCAATGACCAGTGTCCATAGTAAAGGCGACAAAACGCCACCCTGAGGACATCCTCTGGTCGCATTCACGGTCCAACAAGTAGTCCCTATTCCGAACGTGATTATCCTAGAGCGGAGCATCTCCAATGTCCAATTAATTATGATTGGAGGAATGCTCTTCGTAGCCATGGATACCCTAATCGCATCGTAGGACGTGTTGTCAAAAGCGCCCTGTATATCAATAAATGCACAAAGGGCAATGTTCTTTGCCTCCAGTGCCCGTTCTATTGTTGTGACAACATGATGGATAGCAGTTTCAGTAGACTTACCCCGTTGATACGCGAACTGTAGCTCATGTATCGGCTTTCGTCTGAGGTAAGTGTCCCTAATATACTGATCCAAGACTTTCTCCATTGTCTTGAGGAGAAACGAGCTCAGGCTAATTGGTCTGAAGGACTTAGGTAGTTGCTCAGACTTTTTCCCCGCCTTCGGTATAAAGACCACTCTAACCTCCCTCCAGGGTCTCGGTACATGTCCGAATAATAGACTCGATCTAAATATCCTAACCAGTTGTGGGACAATTAAATCCATCCCTCTCTGTAAGAGACAAGGATGGATCCCATCTGCACCCGGAGATTTAAATGAAGAAAATTCATTTATCGCCCACTTTACCCGGTTCTCCTGAAAGATTGCACCCGCCAGGCGTACGTACCTACCTGTCAGGTTCGGGATTCTCTGAATCACAGCGGACCCGCAGTTGTCAACGCATCCTGGGAAGTGAGTATCGAGCAAGAGTTTACAAGTTTCAGTGGGAGATTCCGTGTATGAGCCATCCGGCCTCTTAAGAGTGCAGAGACCATTTGTATGATCCTGTGACAGGGCCTTTTGTAGTCGCACCGCCTCTGGAAGATCAGAGATCTTCTCACAGTAGTTGCGCCACGTGGTCCTTTTGGATCTGCGTAGTTCTCTTAAAGGAAGGAACTTGAAATTTGGTTTGAAAGTTCCTCGTCCGGCGCAGACATTATAAAAGAAGAAATTTAAGGAAATTCTTACCGTGAGGGGCAAAATCTCCCTTTTAATATTCTGCCAAATAACATTTGGCTACAAATCGGACTTTTAAAAATGTGTTTCTCTGAACTTCTAATTAAAACGCTGTAAATAGGTTAAAAAAGAAAAGTGTCCTTTAATCGTTTTTCAAAAGAATATAAATATCTATGATAACAACTTACTTACTATAAATTATGTGCTCCTTGGTGTATGGACTAATTTACTGAAAAGATAATTTCTAAAATATGCAATAAAAACACAGTAAAAATGGTATTCAAAACGGATGTATTACAGCCTAAACACCCAGTCTAAGCCGCTGGAGCTTGGAACTTTTAATTTTTCATGGAGGTTCCTTCTCGATCGTATACAACCAATAACGATCTATGGAAATTTTTAGGATGTGGTACAAGGATAAAAATATGAAATTTCAATCGCATTAGTCCATAATCTATGGGCTAAAGCACTTAAAATATACCTTTAGGAATTTTCAATAAAACTTGATAAAAATGTGGAACAAAGACAAATATGTTCCCTTAATCACTCAACCCAAACCGCTTGATTTTGAAATTCGGCATTAAGGTTCCTCCTTTGGCATAGACACAGACAAAGATGGAATTATAGTAAATGTTTACGCAATTTTGCAGAAAGTGAAAAGGTTTCCTCTTAATTTCCTTCCCAACCCCTTTTGTTTAGAAATCTGAATTTTATAATATGAATTTCCTGAGGTTTAGGCTAATTTACCCGAGAGATACTTTTTAAAATTAACAATAAGAACGTAGTAAAAATTGTAAAAAATATTTAACTTGAAATTTGGGTTACATTGGACATCCACTAAGGCGGGATTTTTGTAAACTTTTTAGGGGACTCGTAAAAAGGAAGAAAGTCTCCTTCTGTTCCAAAAACGGTTTGAAACTCACCAAAAACACAGGGGTTAAATAAGAAAAATTAGGATTTAGCACAAAGCTTAAACCGCTGGAGTAAGGGACTTGAAATTTGGATTGAAGGTTCCTATATGTGTTTCTTTGAACTTCTAATTAAAACGTTGTAAAAATGGGGTTAAAAAAGGAAAAGTGTCTGTTAATAGCACGGCTGAAATCGTAAGAGCTAGGAACTTGAGATTTGACATGTAGGTTTATCCTTAAGAGTAGACATCAACCAAGAGAGGAGCAAAAAGGGACAGTGTCTCCGTAACTTCCTAACCAAAGCGATTAGGTAATTATATCGTAATTCACTAAATATATACTTTTTGCATTTTGATCAAAACTTGTCATAAATGGGGATTTGAAGAGAAAAGTGTTCTCTTAATGACATGTACAATTGCTTCATGCTTAAAATTTAAAACATCTTCTCGCAATTGTTAAACAAATTAATTAAAACAGGAAACCATTTTCTTTTTAATGTATTCCGACATTGAAAACTATTGCTAACGATATCTCGGACATTTAAGATAGTCGAGTAATAATAAAAACTAAATTATAAAATATTTTGGATATTCAGCAGTTAAACGTATAAAAAGGAGTAAAAGTTGGTACTACTTCATAACTTTCTCTTGAAATTTTTAGATTCGAAGTGCTGCAAAGTGTCTTTTTGACAAATGAACACAAAAGCACAAAATTTGTAAAAAAAAAAAAAATATTTGGTCCTGGAAAATTTTTATAAGAAGTGAATCTATTGGGGATCTGCATTTTTAGGCAGGAATGACATGACATTATCCCAATTTGGGAATTAGGGATTAAAATGTTTCTATCATAACCCCCAAACAAAAATGGGAACTATGCCTAACACGATGAAGCTAATAATCCCCAGTAAAAATAGACATATTCTCCATGGGCATTAAGACCGTTTTTCTAAAGAACATTGTGTTAATATTAAAGTTTTTCTTCGTAGCCGGCCTGTGACCGGACTAAGGGGTTTTTTACTCTGTGTTATGCCCGAAGCAGGCATATCTGTAAAAGAAAATAGGTAATACTTTATTGTATTCTGCACTAAAATCACATTTTGAACTTTAACGCAAAACAACGTTTTATCTACGCTAACAACCTTGTGGGCGTTGTCCACACGTATAAAATATGTGTTCCCTGATGTATAGACTAATTAGCTAACGAGATACTTTTGGAAATTTGACATAAAAACAAGTAAAAATGGGGTTCAAAAGTTAATAATTGCCGCCTTGTCACCCAGCTTTAACCGCATGAGCGTGGAACTACAAAATTTGGTATGAAGGTTCCGCCTAAGCCGTAGACACAATTTTCGGAAACACGATTTTTGGAAATAATTAAAAGGTTGCACAAAAAAAGATAAAAAAAGTTTTTTCTTATGCCTGCATATCTGTAAAAGAAAATAGGTAATACTTTATTGTATTCTGCACTAAAAATTACATTTTGAACTTTAACGCAAAAAAAAAACGTTTTATCTACGCTAACAACCTTGTGGGCGTTGTCCACACGTATAAAATATGTGTTCCCTGATGTATAGACTAATTAGCTAACGAGATACTTTTGGAAATTTGACATAAAAACAAGTAAAAATGGGGTTCAAAAGTTAATAATTGCCGCCTTATCACCCAGCTTTAACCGCATGAGCGTGGAACTACAAAATTTGGTATGAAGGTTCCGCCTAAGGCGTAGACACAATTTTCGGAAACACGATTTTTGGAAATAATTAAAAGGTTGCACAAAAAAGATAAAAAAAGTTTTTTGCTTAACGTTCTGCTTAAAGCTCTTCTGTAGAAATCTGAAATTTCAATACATCCAGAAAATAGATTCGGTCGTAGTAACCGTATTTGGTTAGTAGCTATCGAATTTTTTGGTAGTTATCACCAAATTTCTGTTGAAGCAATCGAAATTTTATTGTCGTGTCATAGTGACTGTTGCTTCAGCAGAAAGATTTTCATCACAATCGAATGATTAAGTTGTCGCTACCGAATCTTTCGATTGTGATAAAAATCATTCTATTGAAGCAACGGACATTCTGACACTACAATAGAATTTCGATTACTTCAACAAAAACTTAATAAAAATGTGGTACAAAGAAAAATGTGACTCCTTAATAACCCAGCCAAAACCGCTGAAGTTGGGAACATGAAATTTGGCATGTAGGTTCCGCCTTCATCATAGACGATATTTGGAAATTGTTAGGATAAAAAATATTTCTCTTATCTTTCTGCTTAAACCCCCATTCTGCTATAAATCTGTAATTTCAAATAGAATAATGGCTAATGCACTTAAATTATATTTTTTTGGAATTCCCAATAACAACTCAATGAAAATGTGGTACAACGAATAAAATGTCCCCTTAATCACCCTGACCAAGCCGCTGGAACTAGTAACTTAAAATTTGGCATGTAGGTTCATCGCCTCCCATAAACATCCACTAAGATGGGATTTTTGGAAATTTTTACGAGGAAAAGTCTCCTTATGTCCAAAACTCTTCAGGTAATTCACTGAAGAAAAACTTTTTGAAATATATCATAAAACATGGCAAAGCAGGGCTTAAAATGGATAAATGGCCATTAATCACAAAGTTCAAACCACTGGAGCTAGGAACTTGAAATTAGGCAAACAATTTTAATGTTTCATCATTAAAAGATGAAATCTTAATAGATATTAGAAACTACCGGTAACGGCTTCTCGGCTAGTCGAGTGACAATAAAAAATGTACAAAAGTATCCCGGTCCCGAATTTTTCACGATTTTTATCTCCCGATCCTCAATTTATTTTTAAAAATTTTCACTTTTCAATTTTAAGAGGACATCCTTATTATAAGCCTTCAAGATAATAAAAAAACTGTTTTACTAAAATTTCAGAACGAAATTCCATGTATAAACATAAAAAATCTATTAAATGTGTTTTCAATCGAGTTGAATATTTTTTAACTAATTTTTTATTTAAACACTGACTTAAGCATAGATTAAAGTTACCATTATTAAACAAAATAGTAGAGATTTCCAGTGCTTTAACCATTTTTAAGTGTTATTTTTAAAAAAAAATTGTTTAGAACTTATTTGTTAAATTTTTAAAATTTATTATTAAAATATGATATTATTAAAATTTAGTAGAATTCTGGTTAAACAAATTACACAGGGCTACAAAAAAAAATTTTTGTTTGGTGCCGCTAATTCTATGATATAATTTGGTTAATTAGTCCGCAAGACGTCATGGTTAGCTGTCAAAATCGCGAATCTACGTTCAGGTTTGTATCGATCTGTCATAACCTAAAAAATGTATTTTATTATACTTAATGTCATTATAGTCAATTAATTTCTTTGATTAAATGATAATATCGATATGCCGTCGTCGAGAAGGTGTTGTGTAAATAATCCAAATACATTTTGTTATATTTGTGGTGAATATGTAGTAAAAAAGTTTGTTTTTTAATAAATTTATTAAATGTTATTTAATTTGTTTATCCTTGCGAAATCTCGAAAACTACACGTAGCATTAAAAAAGTAAGTATCAATTTTTTATCAGGGTACCGAACGTACTTGAAATCTGTTTTATTTTTAGCGGCACCAAAATCATTGTAGGCCTGTGTTATAGGACGTCCATGTTGTTCGTTCAATCGAGATAAACAAAGATTTAAGTTTTTTGTTTGTGAATAAAAAACAAAACTAAGCAAATATTATTTATATTTTTTAAATTTATATATATTTAATTTTTGTTCGACTTGTTCGTTAAAGCGTTACTTCAGTATGAAAATTTAGACATTCGTTGAACTGGGATTTTTTTTCATTGGGTGTTTTTTTTCCTTTTTTTTTTTAACTCAGAATATTTCGCAGCTTGTTTTGTAAATACAAAAAAAAATTGGAAAAAAGGACAAAAATTATAAATTTTTTTGGAAAAAGTAATTTTTCAAATTGTAATTTTATTTTTGAAAAAATGTATTTTTCGGTATTTTTTTGAAAGTGGTACCTTTGTAAAAAAATTAAATGATATCTTTTTTAGGAAAAATGTTCTTTTTTTTGTAAAAGGTTCTTTTTTTGAAAAAAGCACTTTTCCGGTCCTTTTTTTGGAAAAATTGAAATATTTTGGGAAAAGGTACTTTCTTTTGAAAATTGCATTTTTTTTTTTTGGAAAAAGTTTTTTGTTACGTGTTTAGAAAAATAAATTTTTTTTGTACTTTTTTGGAAGATACTTTCGGGTTTTTTTTTTGTGGAAGATACTTTGGTTGGGTAATGGAAATTTTTGTAGGAAAAAGTATTTTTTTTTTTGGAAAAGTACTGTTTTTGGTAAAGATATTTGTTGGAAAAAGTACTTTTTGAAAATGGTATTTTTTACAAAAATTTATTTCTTTTCTTTTTTGTTGGAAATTGTACTTTTTTTTGGAAAAGGTGTTTTTTTGAAATTGGTACTTTTTTTGAAAATTTAATTTTGTTGGTACTTTTTTCGGAAAAGGTACTTTTTCGGTATTTTTTTAGAAAAGGTATTTTTTTGGTACTTTTTAAAATTGCAATATTTTTAGAAAAATTTAATTTTTTTGGTATTTTTTGTTTGGAAAAATGGAAATTTTGTGGAAAAGGTAATTTGTTTTGGAAAGAGTACATTTTTGAAATTGGTACTTTTTCTTTTTTTGTAAAAAAAATCCTTTTTTTGTAAAAAAAAAAAACCTTTTTTGGAAAAGATATTTTTTTTGGAAAAATTACTTTTTTGACATTAGTACTTTTTTAGAAAAAACATTATTTTTTGTACTTTTTTCCAATACTTTTTGGTACTTTTTTGAAATTGGTATTTTTTTGAAAAATTAAATTTTTTTTTGTATTTTTTTAGAAAAAGGTACATTTTTTGGTACCTCTTTTTTTTTGGAAAATGGACTTTTTCGGTACCTTTTTTTTGGAAAGCTACTGTTTTGAAATTGGTACTTTTGTAGAAAAATCCATTTTTTTTGTAAAAATTTAAATTTTTTGGTAGTTTTTGTTTGAAAAGGGAACTTTTTCGTTACTTTTTTTTGGAAAAGGTAGTTTTTTGGAAAAAGTACTATTTCGAAATTGATACTTTTTAGAAAAATAAAATTTTTTCGGTACTTTTTTCCAATAGTTTTTTCTGAAAAGGTTACTTTTTTTGGACAGGAACAGGGACCAGATTATTTTAATTATTAATTTTTTTTTTGAAAAAGGTACTTTTTGAAAATTTCGGTACTTTTTTCGGAAAGATACATTTTAGAAATTGATACTTTCTTAAAAAACTTAATGCTTTTGGTACTTTTTTTTATTGATAAGTTTAAAATAAAAATATTTATTTTTGACTTGGATCATATAGGAAATGCCTGTTAGTTCAGTATTATATGGTTCGAATCTTCATTTCGTAAGAGATTTCGATGTCTTTTCCTTAAAATATAATCAAAAAATTGCATGAGACAATACATCTAAAAATTAAATATGTCTACACAGACTAAAATTGAGTTTCAATTAAAATATTTGTTGATTCAGTTAAAAGTTTAATGGAATTAAAATAATTTGTAACTATTTAATTGATATTATTTTCAATTATAGTTTTATTCATATATATTAAAAATTTAATTGAATATTGTTTTTATTTCAAACAAATTTTTAGTAGATGATATTTAAACATTAATAGTATTGCTTAAATTAAACACAAATCGCCAAAATTACAAAATTTTAAAAAAATCACCAAAAGTGTAAATAATCGTCAAAATTTAAAAATTCGAAAACATTTAAAAAACACGAGAATTTAAAGAAAAATTGGAAAAATTCAAAAAAACAATCCTCAAAATTGCAGAAATTTAAAAAATTGCCATAATTAAAAAAACACCAAAATTTTAATAAGTCTCACAATCGCCAAAATTAAAAAAACGCGAATTTTTTACTTAATCGATTTTTTAATTTTTCCAATTTTTTAAAATTTTTGCATTTTTTTCTATGTTGATACGTTATAAAAACTGGAAGTTTTGTTTATACCAAAATTCATTTTCAATTAAACGTTACGTTATAAAAACTGGAAGTTTTGTTTATACCAAATAGATTTTCAATTAAATAGTTAATACATATTATTTCACATTTAATTGAAAGTGAGTTTAATTGAAATATTTTTTCCTGTGTATTTTGACAAAAATATTTTAAACGGGGATGCCACTGGATTCTACGACCCAAACTTAAGTTTACGTGTGCCGTAGTGTCATTTCAAAAGTTGATACTTTACTTGCAGTGCAATCTTTTTATTTATATTTGGTTTGCTACGCACGGATCTGCAAATATAGTTTTCAGTATTTTTTTACGATATCTCAAAATCAATTAAAGTGAATCGTGCTCAGCACACAGAGACCAATTTTTTTTAATTTTTCGGAATAAATTTAAGCCTCAAACTTTGATCGATATGCATCATGTGTTAACGTAGACCAATTTGACTCAAATTTTCACAATTTTTTTTTTAGACTAGATATAAACAAATTTCGATCTGCGCTGCTTGAAATGCGACATTTTAAAATTAAGCAGCTAAACCAGTCTTTGAGTTATAACGATGTTATTTTTTCTTTAGAAATTTTAAATGTTTTTATTTAAAAAATCGCGTGAAAAGCACCTGAAATCGTCCAAAATATAAATGGAAATACATAACTTAGTTCTATATTTAAAATAATTCAAATAAGTGTCAGCCAGAGTCCACGACATAGTGTCAAAATAGCTTTCAAAATGTGTGTTTTCTCGATTTTAATGCTGTTTCTCAATAAGTCTAAATTTCCTAACTTTAAACATATTTTCATACAAATATGTGTTAAATTTCAATTTCACTTTTAAAACCCAAAACATAGGGTATCATATTTTTTTGATTCTTTATCACCTATCTTTATCACCTATCCTATTATTAAGTTCAAAGGGAACCTATCGGAAAACTTCCTTGTAAGTGTTAGGCAATTTATAAAGGATATTTGCCTTTTAATTTATCTGAAACTTTTGAGTTCACGAATAAAACATACTAAGTTTTTTTGGAAGATTATAATTTTAATATCCCGAGTTAAAACGGTTGCATAAAGTAATACATTATTTTATATACACTTAAAAGTTTTTATCTGTCAGAGTATTTGACCGGACATTTGTTATTCATATATTAAATTAATTTCGTTGAACAATTTTAATATGATGTCATATATAGTTTCGTCTTATAGCATCTCTATCAATATATAATTGTATATTGCTTTTCTAATACGCTAAAACTAATCCAATTAATAATGACGTTATATATACCTAAACATTGCGAAATACAAAATAATATATATTTAGATCTTATAGCACATTTAAAAAAACACAATTTAATTTTGGATAAAATTAATGCAGAGAAAATTTGTCAATCATATTTTGGATATAAATATGTATTACATCAATAAATACAAGAGTGTAATTAATTGCCTATATCATTTTGTGTATAATTTTATACACAACATTTACCCCAATATTTCTACACCTTATACCAGGCATTACCAAAAAATTTTCTGTAGTGTGTTAGTGAGTAAGAGAGAGGAAGAAATTGAGAGAATTAGAAAGATGTTAGTAACTGACACCATTCTGACATTCATACAAAATAAGATAATCAAATACACCTGATTAAAACTATTTTAAATATAACAGTGTATGATATTATATAATTATATGTTATTTTGTGCGGTTAAGGTCACACAAATATATGTATGTTTTTATATATAATCTCATCAACTTAAATAAAATTATACAAATTACAAGGAAAGTATCTTTCTGCGGACCGTCAGATCCTAATGAAACTAAAATATATTATAGAGAACATACAACTTTGGAAACAATTTTTTTTAGATATGTCTAATGACACAAACATATTATTAAAAAGTTATCAAAAAAAAAAAAAAATTCGAACAAACTTTCGAAATATGTCTTAAAAAATGCATAAAATTTTTACATTTCATTTATACATATTTCACTTTATTTCGATGGCACAAACAACTTGTCCATAAAAAATATTTACCAAAAATTGTTCTTGTTTTTAAATAAATAAAAAATAAAGAAATAAATATATAAATAAATAAGTAAATTAATAAATAACTAACCAACTAAATAAAAAAAAATAAATGAATAAGTAAATAACTAACTATTAAACTACTAACTAAATTATTTATATTAGTATCAAAACAATCGCAATGTCTTTTAAAAACATATTCCGTACATTCCTTAAATGTTTTATGACATAAAAGGCATTGTATGTCACCAAAAGCATTTTTGATCATACAATATTTTTTGAGTGTAAACATGAAAAAAAATGTTAAGGCATCCGCTGAACATGTACACTTGTCGCATTCTCATCGACGATTAAATGAAAGAGTACAAGAATGTGTGTGAGGTAGATAAATTTTCGTTTGCACAATTGTGCAATGAAATGGTAATCCCTGGTATAAGACAACCAACATAGCAACCCAGCATACCATTATCGGAGCGCTCTTATATATGAGCTCATATATGAGCGATTTTATGAGCTTCTGTGAGTGTTTCCTGCGTGCATATTTCTGGGCTCATAAACGATCGATTTTATGACTTTCTATGAGTGTTTCTTGCGTGTAAATTTCTGAGCTCATAAACGGTAAATTTTATGAGTTTTTTATGCGTGGTTTCTGTGCGCATATTTCTGAGCTCATAAACGATAGATTTTATGTGCTTTTTATGAGTAATTTCTGCACGCTGACAGATAACGGTAAATTCCAGCTAAGCAGAAGAAAGAAGTTACACAAATTGATTCACTAGTGAATATTTTTGGAAGCGTAAAATAATACATTATTAAAATAATGAAAAGAGCAAGCTTAAAAGAAAGCAAATTAATAATAAGTGAACTTCATTCAAACAAATTAAGAAAAGAAAATCTAGCATGTAATATTAAAAATAATAAAAGGCTCAAAAATGTTATTTTATGCACTGGAATAAGAGCTCAAAATGCGTTTTAAAAAAAGAGTCATAAAATACTCTTTTATGCATAAAATTTAGAGCTCTTTCATGAGTGACCAGTTTAGTGGAAAAAGCCACTCAAAAATGAGCGTTTTATAACTGTTTATGATTATTTTATGAACTCATTATGAGCGTCAGCGCTCCGACAAAAGAGTCTTTATGCGCCCATTTAGAGCGCATATGGTAAGCTGGGAAAATACTCTTTTATGCATAAAATTTAGAGCTCTTTCATGAGTGACCAGTTTAGTGGAAAAAGCCACTCAAATATGAGGGTTTTATGACTGTTTATGATTATTGTATGAACTCATTATGAGCGTCAGCGTTTCGACAAAAGAGTCTTTATGAGCCCATTTAGAGCGCATATGGTATGCTGGGAATCAACTCTCTCAAATACAATCAAACGTGGGTAATGTATTAGTGAGAACAGGTTTAAGCTTCAGTTATGCGAACGTTGCTGTATCCGTAACGAACCGTATCGTAATGTAAGCACGTTGGTGCACTTATAGAACAATTAAAAACGTGCCATATGTTTTTGACATACGTAACCAACACGGCATTCATATACATTCATATTACACTTTGTCGATTTATGCTGCTCTCAACCCTAAAAACGTGAAACGATGTCTAAAAAGTAAATTCTGAAAATTTGAGCAAAATCGATTAACCCTACGATGCTGCTCAAATTGGTCAAAGTTTGGGCTCTTGGCCCAAAATGGCCAAAATTAAATATAAATTAAAATTTAATGAATATATCAAAACCTAAAAACTTTTTGATTTACATTTGCCGAGAGATACTCTGATAAAAAATATAAAGTTTTTGGGATATCGTTAACCCTTGTTATTCCGGTACCAAAAAAAAGGTAAAAATAGCATATTTTTCAAACCTCTAAATTGATTTTTTTTTTTAAATTTTGTTAAACAAAATTTTAAAAAATGTTAATTTTCTTTATTAATTTTAGAGTATATTAGTTGGGTATTAAAAATAAAAAAAAAAATTTTAAAATCTATTCTATTTCGGGTATACCCATTTCAAAATGTCGGATTTCAAGAAAATCAAAATTTTATGCAAAATTTTCAAAAATTAATTTAAAAAAATCCATATAGTTACTAATAACTAATAAATATATTTTGTTTACTTATTTGGCTTATAAATAGCCATTAACAAATAAGTACAATTGAAAAACATCGTTAACCTATGTTAGCCCGGTAGCGAAACTACACATTTTAGAAAATTTGGAGCTTTATGCTAAAATTGATAAAAAAAAATTTTAAATGCTTGTAATTAATTACTAAAGTATGTTTTTTGTATTCTACTAGAATGGAACTTAACATATAAAAAATATGAAGTTATATGCAAGTCGTCAACCTATGTTTACCACAGGGCAAAAAAATGGTGTTTCTAAAATCAATGCCCCATATAAACTGAAAAATATATTTTTTTAATTACAAAATATTGTAATTTGTGGTAAATATAATTTTGTAGTAGTTACATTTTTTTCAAAATTAACCCTTCGCTGCACCGACACCAATTTTTATTTTATATATAAAAAGTAAGCAGAAAATTCACAAAAATTGTATTTGAATTAATTTTCGCAGTAAAATATTTTATTACATATTTTTTTTAAATAGTTTATATGAATTAATTTATTTGCATTTTTATTAACATATAATTGTAAACTAATGAGCAGCATAAATCGACAAAGTGCAATATAAGGACCACCCTAATATACATACATAAAACAAATACAAAATATTTTTCAAGCTTGTTGCGTCTAAGATGTTCATCATCCATTTTCAGGTAGTTATATATACAATTGATCTAGAAACTAAATCCGCTATCATATTAGAGTTACCACAAAATTGCAATTATATATATTCCAGAGCACCGTGTAAAATGCATCTAATTTGCAAAAATCTAAATTATTTACATACAAAGATGATGTACTTGGCAAAAGAAAAAATTTGATACCCATATTGCCCTATTTAAAACGAAGAGTTACCACCCCATTGCATTTTTGTGAAAACGCGACCTAGCGACCTAAATTGACTAAAGATTAAAATATGTTAATTTGGCATTTTTATTACAAACAACCCCGAACAAAAAATTCAAAAACCGTTTTTTTTAAAGAGTATCCTTAAAAAAAGGACATGGATGATCGTCCTTGGACAAATTGTATATACAGCTGGACGCGCCTTAAAAAAGCCTATCTTATTATACCCATATTGTATATGTTGGTAAGGAAACAGACTCTGAAATTAACAAAACATGCAAAAATAGACCCATTTTCAAAATGGTCCAGCTCACGAGAGGTCAAAGATGGAGCCGAAATATTTTAAATGTCATCTTAAAAAAGTCCAAGGTTCATTTTTAGGAGGGTACATCGAGCACTTTTTTTGGTGAGTCGCTCTAATGTACAGACATATATTATTTTGTAAATGTGCATATACAAAACAAGGTTTTGCTACCTTTTTATATATTTCACATTTCTATTGTATGTGTATGTGTTTATTTATATATACATATATGGAAATATAATGTATTATAAGTTATTATAAGATATTATTACTAAAAAAAAGTACCAAAAAAAGGGCGAAAATACCCGCATTTAATTTAACACAAAAGCAGGCCATCTCTGCTTTACAAATGCCACGTAACAACGGAATAAAATTCTATTTTATACAGAATGTTACATTACAATACGTTACAACTACGGTTCATTAAATTTCGGTAAGCGTTTGCATTGCTTTTCGTATACCAAAAACGAACAGCTGATTCATACAGTACAGATACGTTACAGCAACGTTCGCATAACTGAGCCTTGACATGTAACTTGATATCTCTACTACGGTAGTAGTGATCATTTGTCATCACTACAACTTTAGTTGGGCCTAGGCTGTCTTAGTGAACGGACAGTTGGTGTAAGTTGGTAAAGGCATCGCCAACAGCCGAACGCTTTGACAACTAAGTTCAACTCAATGTAGTTGTGTTCAGGGTTACTACTGGTTGATCGTCCATAGTTCCCAGACACGGTAGTTGTAGTCCACAGTGAAACTACTGGTATTAGTGTCCATAGATCCCAGTCGTAGTGATGACTAATACACTAACCACCATGCATTTTAAACCACATTACTTAGCTTTTCTTGAAGAGAATTCAGTCGGGATTCAACAACAAAGTCACGGTGTACGGATACTCGTTTTCTGGTCATTTCTAAAAATATTTCTGGCTGCTGGTTGGTCTCTATATTTAAGTGAAAATCTAATCCCGTAAATAAAATCTAATTAAAAAAAATATTAAAATTTTTTGGTGTGTTCAATTAATCCTGGCCCGACTGAAATTACCCTGGAAATCAACGTTATACCCGGGCTATAATATATAATCAAAATAAAAAATCGAGAAAGCCAACAATATAATCAATTTACAAGTTTGATATAATTTTTATTAACAATAAAATTTTGTTCGACCTTTAAATGTGCAATGACAACACATTCCTTAAAGTGGTCAATTAATAAATTTGAAAATTAAAACTCTATAGATAATTTGTTAGCATAATATCCTAATAAAGAAATATAGAATATGGCCTCGAACTTGAATAATTTTAATTTTCATTATAATCAATTTATCCAACATTTTTCGAAACAAATTGTATTTCAATTAGATTATGCTATATCAAATTTGATACATTTCTTTGTTGCATATTTTTTTTTAATCGGGAATTTTAAAAATTGCTCTTTTTGCTCTGCGGCGTTGCTTAGTTTTCGAGAAAAACTTAATCTAAGAATCTAAACAACTATGTTGAAGTTTAGGACCGGTATGGGGGTAATGCGGATGAGTTTTGAACAATGTTGCAAACATTTTTTCTCTATCTCTTTAGTTTTCTAGTTATGGACGTTTTAAATTTTATTCAGGCAATTTTTTAAGACAAAAATTTTACAAATGAAAAAAGTTGTCTCCGTAAATGTATCTCTTTTAATTTTGGAGATACATGCGATGTTCCAAATAAATGCAAGTTTTATCTGCGGTGCTTGGTTTTCGAGAACATTTTGGAGATTTTTACAATTTTGTTTTAATTTTTTTTTTTTTTAAATTTTAGATTTTTTTGTTGTCATTTTTACAATTTTGTTTTTTTTTAATTTAGGAGATTTTTTCTAAGTTTTTTGTGAATATTTTTCAATTTAGGGGATTTTTTCAATCTTGGAGATTTGTTAAATTTTAGTTTTTTTTTAATTTTTTAGTCAATTTTTTCAATATTTTGTCTTTTTAAATTGTTAGCCATTTTTTTAGTTTTTTTTTTTAATTTTAGCGTTTTTTTTTAATTATTGCCAATTTTTACAGTTTTGTATTTTTTTAATTTTTTTTATCGAATAAATGAATCGCTTGCACAAAATGTAATTACTTTCCAGCTTACATAAAATTAAAAATAAGTAGTTATATATGAACTAACTAGAGTTGAAAAATAATGAGTCTAAAAATGGATTTCCAAAAATTGTTTAGATCATTACTTTAAAAAGGGTCCGCCATATAACGTTTTTTTTTTCAACTAGTGCTTATTTCGTGAATGGTAACACTTAGCTCATGTCTGATTTGACAGATAATTAGTTTTATCCTTCCGCTGAACGAATATGGTTGTATATACGCTTGAACAACGCTGGGAAATATTGCGACATTACATTGAAAATCATGGTAATGTTGCAGAATGTGTGCGAAAATTGCCATTTTTCTTCGAAAATGAGCAAGGAGTGGCCGTTACAGTCAATGGCGATCGTTATCGGGCCATGTTCAACGAATTTTTGTTCACAAAAATTGAAGAGGAGGATATTGGCAACATTTGGTTTCAACAGGACGGAACAGGAAGCCATTGGTGAAATACAGCTGCACACAATCGATAATGTGCTTAAAAATTGGACCGATGGTGTAGGCTACTGCATGGCCAGCCGAGGCAGCCATTTGAATGAAATTACTTTCCATTATTAACCGGAAGGATTGTACTTTCAAATAAAAAAAGAAAATTGAGAAAACATTCAGTAGTTTTTTTTTATAGCATTTTCAAAAAAAAAAGTTATTTGGCGGACCTTTATTTAAATAATGACAAATTAAGTATTTATGGGTAAAGCATTATTTTTTGTATTGAAATAATGAGAAAATTAACTGGTCATTATTACGTAGTTAAAGCTTGTATTAAAGTAATACAGGGAGTAAGGTGGTGTCATTACTGGTATTAGGGAAAATAATGACCTGTCATTACCGTTTCTACACTGGGATATATTACAACAATAATTGCATTTTTTCTAAGTTAATAAACACATATGAGTTAATATATAATCATTAGAGTGCCTCAAAAAAATAAGTATATGATGCACCCCCCTGAAAATAAGGATTAACGTGTTTTATGATGATTCCCAAAATTTTTCGGCTCTAGCGATAACATGAGCTGACCGAATTCTCGTCATAAAATTAATATCATATATTTAGCATATAATATCATATATTTCAATATATGATATCATACATTACCATATATAAAAGTTTTGTTTGCATGTATGAATACATATATGCACATACAAGGTATCATGCATGTTCATATATTACCATATATTAAAATTTTCAACTGGGTATATGGACTTTTTTTTACAGGGTAGCCATGAGTTTAAATTATCACATGTTTTTTACCGCTCTTTTACCTTAGCGTTGCTTTAAAGCAACGGCAGTGAAAAAGCGTTAAGTTACAACTTACCTTACTTGCGTCCCCATATGGAAAAAAATTTCCGTATATCTTTTTGAATTCCTCAACTGACAAGTGTCCACTCGGACAATCTTTTAGAAACCCTTTATACCACTCCTGTATTTCAGCATCTAAAAAAAATTTTAAAATATGTAAAATTTTTAGAATAATATATAATTTGTGACACCCCTTTTAAACCCCTAAACGTGCGTTTGCGCAACTAAAAAAATACTTCCCCGAGATTAAAAGAAAAAATATGATGCAACAAAGAAATGTATAAAATTTATATATCCTTATTGATATACAATTTGATCCGAAAAATGGTGGATCGCATTGTATATAAATCGATTATATTACATTGAGTTTGATTTAATTTGATACGATTTAATCCAGTAAAAATATAATTGCTAAATCGAATACAGGGGGCTAAAACCTATGATCCGAATAATAAGATCCAGATTAAAAAATCTAATATCTATAGTAAAAACGTTTACATTTAATCATGCATTATTTTATATAAACATATATGTTATTGCATGCTATTATATGTATGCTATTTATGTATGTTTTTTAGAGTGTTTTTTTTTTTTTGGTTTTTTTTTTTGATTTTGGGATATTATAACTTTTTAGAAGGTTTTAGCGACAATAAAAATAATGGCACATTTCTATTACTACCCGTTAAAAAGTTATAATTCCTTAAACTTTTATTTATACGTACCCACATTTATTTTCTTTTGTTTTAAAATTTTTACTACAAAGTTTTTTTTTTGTACTAAAACAATTATAAACTAAGTAACACTTTTAAAAGTTGCTAGAGTTCAATAATTTTGTTATTCTTATATTATTTAAATTTTCATTGAATTAGGTTTGAATTTAAGGCTTAATAACTTTTTAACGGGTAGTAATAAAAATAAGTAATACCATTTTTCTATAAACCATTATACCATTAAAGAATAAAAAAAATCGATTTTTTCCGATCACTCTAATGGCTATCCGGTGCAATGTAAAAGCGTAAAAAATTGCTTATAAGCCGAATTTTTCATGTAGAATCGATTTGTGAAGTCAGATTTTACATATATTTAGCGGTTTTTGTTCTACAAAAGAAGGTACCCAAAATTCGCGATTTTAGCCGCCGAGCGGGAATTGAAGGAGTTGGAATTTTTAAAAACAAAAACCGCCATTATTTTTATTGACACAAAAACCTTCTAAAAAGTAATGATATCCCAAAATCTAAAAACACTCTAATGTGTATATATGACAAATTTTCCTCTAAATGTTTTAATACGATGCAACATATAATTACATCTAATTACATATCGACCAATATATAATCGTATCTGACATATATGGTTAATCTACCACATATTAAGATTACATAAAGGGTGTTTTTTATACAACTTTATGATGGTAACACTTTTTAACTGGCAGCGATTTTGTCAACTGTAAAGTGATTTATGTTTAGTTTGATTTGGCATTTCAACATAAATAGACTGACGCCTGAACAACGCTTCCAAATTGTGCAAATTAATGTAAATATTACGGTCAACATAATCGTCCATCAGAGCAATTAATTCGATTAATTATGGAACGTTTTCGCTCCACGTTTACTCTAAATCATAAAATACATTCACAGAGACATAGTACAGAAGAAGTCATTGCTGATGTAGAGCGTAGCGTAGAGGAAGACCCCAGTCAGTCTATCCGTCAATGGTGACCACTATAGAGCCATGAGTACTGACTTTTTCGTTAATCAATTGAACAACCATGATATGCAGGAGCTGTGATTTCAACAAGATGGCGCAACATATCACACAGCTCATTCCACAATTAATTTATAGAAGGAAACGTTTGGTAACCACATAGTTTCACGTTTCGGACGCGTGAATTGGCCTCCAAGATCGTGAAATTTAACGCCGCTGGACTATTTTCTGTGGGGATATGTGAAGTCGCTAGTCTACGCCGATAAGCCCGAAACGATTGACCACTTGGAGGACAACATTCGCCGCGTTATTGCCAATATACGGCCACAAATGTTGGAAAAAGTCATCGAAAATTTGGCCTCCAGATTAGATTACGTCCGAGCCAGCCGTGTCGGTCATATGGCACAAGTCATATTTAAATTATAATGCCAGAAGAATAAAGTAAATTTCATGTCAATTTAAAAAATTCATCTTTGTTTTATTCCATTTCAAAGTTCTTTACCTCTATAAAAAAACCCTTTAATATACAATTATATATGGTTAATCAAATTATGTTAGATATTAATTAATCAAATTATGTTAGATAAAAATTATGTTAGATATTAATTAGATATAACACAAATAAAAATTATACTTATAATAACATATCTAATATTCAAAAAAATTTATTTAATTTTAGATAAAACGATATCTTGACTTATTCATTGTTATATATTTTTCCATACCAGAAAAATTTAGATCTTCTTTCTGATAAAACTATATATTACCGCATTTAAAGTATGATGGCTGTCTGATGGCCTGTCCCGAATTTAAAAAATTTCCGAATTTCGGCACGTACTTAACCGATAGGTATTAAAGGGTGATTTTTTAAGAGCTTTCGGATTTGATTTTAAAAAACACATAAAATTTAGAGAAATGTATGAAATCTTTATTTGAGTTGATAGAATGATCTATATAATTCAGTGTTCAAAGATGATTTCATGTAAATGTTGACCGCGGCTACGCCTCAAATGGTTCATACGATGGGTCCAATTTTGGCATAGTCTCTACAACATATCGGCCGGTATCCCATCAATAAATTCTTCAACCGTTGCGGGTTTGTCCCTATAGACACGAGCCTTACCATAGTCCCACAAAAAATAGTCGAAAGGTGTTAAATCGCTCGATCTAGACGGCCAATTGACCGTCTGTTCACCGAACTCACCTCTAAATTGGTCCATTGTTTCGCGTGCTATGTGGCACCGTCTTGTTGAAACCACATTTCAGCTCTTCCATTTTGGGCAAAAAAAATGTATAATCATCTCACGGTAGCGCTCGTTATTCACATTAACGTTCCTGCCTTCGTTGGCTTTGAAAAAGTACGGTCCAATGATGCCACCGGCAATAATCCACACCAAACAGTGTATTTTTCGGGATGCCTTGGCAGTTCTTGCAATGCTTCTAGCTGCTCTTTACACCAAACACCGCTGAACACAATTTTCCAAAAAAAAAGTGGACCAGCTGTATTTTAAAAGGTTTTACACCCAAATCCTTCCGCAAAATTTTCCACGTAGTGGAGTAACAGAGGCCTAATTGCAGCGAATGGCGCCGAATCGATAATTCACGGTCATCAACAACACTTTCGAATGCATATTGGTGGTTTAATGTTCAATAATGTAAATTTGGTGCGAAATTTAGTCACAAGATTCCAAATAACCGCCTCAGAAGGTCGTCCAAACTGACTGGATTGGAAAAAGTGCACGATGCATTTTCTTAACCGAGCATGAATTTTTATAATAAAATTCAATAGTCTGCAAGCGTTGTTCGTTTGTAAGTCGATTTATGGTTAAATTATAGACCAAACTGAACATGTTTAACAGTAACATGTTATACGAAAACAGCTGAGCTGCCAAAAAGAAAGTTGCTAAAAAATCACACTTTATAAGCTGTTTATGGATAAAAACCAAAAAAAGAAAATTTACTTATTGTTGCTCCCGCGGTCTCCGTAGTGTATTTTTAAAATTTTTGGACAAAGAAGACTTTAAAAGGTTGGCAATGCTGCGCATTTATATAATTTCAATAGATTATTTTGGTCCTCCACAGCATAATTTAGTTTGAAACAAGTAATTTTATTTATTACTTGTTATAAATTGAAAATTGTTGTAGACCAAAATTATTCTGGAAATTTTATAAATATATTTCCAAATATATGATCAGCATTTTCAAACTTGAGCCAACTTTTGTACAAAAATCTAAAAAATGCGAGTAGCTAATTATAAGTATTCTCGATTTTCCTTTGTTTTTACCGTAATCAACTAGATTATACTCATCGTTTGAGCACTGTTATGTAAAATTGTATACTTTCGGGACACCCTAATGTGCATCAAATCACAAAAAAGATTTATGCCGTAACTTTTTTAAAAACCGCAAAAAAGTAATGTTTCTTTATGTTTTTTATGGACTTAAAGGAAATGATAGGATGATCATATTTTTGTATAAAATTGTGTATATTTTTATACAATCATATGCAAAAATGTAACATTTAGTGCTATTTTAAAAGACTAAAACTCTAATCCAATTATATTTAGCTGTACCAGTTACATAAATACATATACAATTATATCAGGTCAAAATCCGGATACAATAATATAAACTGATACATCTAATAATTCGATCGGGACATAATTCGGATAAAATTGTACTGGACATTTTTCTAATTGCATCAGATTTGTTCGATTTGATCGATTATAAGTTTGCTATCCCTCATATGTATCGCAGCACGCGCCTTCGGTTTTCTCATAGCACTTAACCCTCCGAAGTAAAATAAGGAATACGGGATATGAATGAAAAAGCTACAATAAGTTCGCCAACTCTCCATCAGGTAGCGAGTAACAACTGTTCTAAGACTTATCATCTCGCGCAATTAGAGTATTGCCATGTTTACAGCCCTTCATCTCTCCACTATCCAAAGACAGCAACACATTAATAAATAGTAAGAATTTCCAGTGTTGCTTCTCTTTTAAAAAAGCCATACAAACAAATACAATTATATGGGCACATATTTCAGATGAAATTTAATAAGATTAAGATAGAAATTGATATGACTACATAAAGATCCATATTTAGCTTTCTATAATTTTATCTAATTTAATATTAATTATATAAAATTTCATCCGAAAAATGGCCCGATTAAATTGTTTCAAATTATATCTAACTGTATCATTACAATTAGAAATGATTTGATAAAGTTTTGTCCAAATTTTGTTCCCATATAAATTTATTAAATTATTATTATTATTTATTAATAGATTCTTTGTATGTACATATTTAATTCATTTACAATAAGATTAATATCTAAATCTATATTTGGCATAACATAATTGTTGTAAGCCAGATTGGCACTATTCTAGGCAAGTAAAGTACATTCACATATTATTGATTTTATATAATTTTTAATAAAAAATACATGATAATTTAAAACTAAAATTTTCATGGAAAATTAAAAAGCAAATTCATTTAAAATAAACCTTCTATATTTTAAACAAACTTCAATGTATTTATACAGGGAGAAAAAGTTTAAGCCATTTAGTATACATATAACTTTATCTAAATTTAGTATGGTTTTACCAAAATATTGTATTCTAAATTCTTTGTATATTGGGCAAACACCTATGAAGTGAAATGTGTTTTCCGAAGCATCTAAATTGCAAATTGTACAAATTCCTACAGTGTTATTACTGAAACATCTTGCATTTAGGTCTAATAAGCCACCCCTAGCCCTTATTATTAAACTGACTGTACGTGGAGAAAAGTTTGAAGTGTATAATGATGAAATGTTGTAATCCAGTTTTGCATAAAGATCATGAAACTGTGAACTTTTAGCATTTAGTATATAATCATTACGTTCACTGATTTTTAGTTGGGTTAATATATGTTTCCACTGTTTGCTTAATGGTAATATTGAGTCATCAGGAGTAAATTGTATATTCTGACAAAGGTTTTCCCATTCCTTAGCCCAGTATATGTTTTGTTCCTTGATTTTTAATGCTAAAATACGAGGTAATCTGTGAGGATTCATATTTAACACTTTATTGATGTAGCAAAGGTGAAGTCTTAAGGTAGATACGTATAGTGACTCTAGGTTTGTTTCTAAATACAGCATGTAATTAGGTGTTGTGTTTGGCAGGTATAGCATCTTTTTTATGAAAAATCTAAATAGTTCTCCAACCTCATCATATTTTATATAGCCCCATACTTGCGCAGCATATAACATAATAGATCTGGAAGCTGCTTGGAATATTTTAAGCTTATTATTCTGTGATATCTGCGGATTGGTTATATATTTTGACCAAGTAGAGTTTATCGCCAATTTTGAGGCAGCCAATTTGTTTTTTAAGTGTTTTTTAAAGGAAAGATTGTATGTAATGTCTACTCCAAGATATTTATAGTTATTTACAATTTCAATATTACCGCCACCAAAAACCCAGCTCAAATTTGACGAAATTCGTGTGCCGGAACGAAATACCACTATTTTAGATTTATCTAAATTGGCTTTCAAGCACCACTTTGAACAATAATTGCATAAGTAATCAATCATTTTTTGCAAATCTGTTGGAAAATCAGCTAAAATAACAATGTCGTCGGCGTAAAGCAGTATTTTAACATTAACGTCAGCAACATTTACTCCTCTAGGTAGCTCATCTGCTAAATCATTAACATACAATGAGAATAATAGAGGGCTTAATATACAACCCTGTTTTACACCAATTTCGACTGCAAAGGAATCTGAATAGCATAAAACTTTCAGTATTTTCATACATGTGCTGTAGAATTCTTATTATTTTGGAAGACATACCAAGGCACGAGAGTTTGTAAAATAAACTATTACGTGGAATTGTATCAAAAGCCCACGAAAAATCAACAAAAAAAGCATATGTATTTTTGTTGCTGGTTTTGTTTAGATCCACGATATTAACGAGGTTGAAAATGTTGTAAACGGTTGAATAATTCTTTCTGAATCCGGCTTGAAATTCATTTAAAATCATGATATGATCGATCCAATCCGTTATACGGTTTAGAATAATGGTATTAAATGTTTTGCATAGGGTATTAATCAGCGATAAACCGCGATAGTTTGATGGACGATTAGGGTCACCTTTTCTGAAAAGAGGACTGAGTATTGATTTTCGAAAACTGGACGGAATTTTTTCATGTAGTAATATTTTGTTAAATATGGATAAGATTTCATTAATAAAACAATTAGGAGCATTTTTATAAAATTTATAACAGATTCCATCCTGACCAGGTGATTTGCTATCTTTAAGTTCTTTTAAACGGAAGAAATTTCACATATTTCCATGGGTGAGTCAATTACAGAATCAATAAAATATGGCATTGACCAGCTGATAGTCTGGGAATCAGCATTTGTTTGCAATATCGCACTGAAGTGAGAACGAAAATCATCTGCATTTAATGAACCTTTTACAGAATATGAACGTGATCTCATAGAGCTAGCTAGTTTCCACCAATCACTGCTACATTTTACCTTATTTAATTGCTCTATATTTTTATTATAAAAATCAATTTTTTTTGGTAGATTTTTATGGTTCATTTTTCTTATTGCAAAAAAGGGTTGTTTTTTTTCGTTTCGTTTGTTTTTGTTTATTTTTTCGTTTCTATAATTATCTTCGGCAGTTGCGTCCTTTAAACTATAGCACCACTTAGACAACCATTGATGTAAGTAATTGAAAGAAAATTTTTGTTATGTTATATATATTTATTTCTATATATTTTCAGATATTAAATTAATTCATGTCGTCAATGTGGGAAAATGAAAATTTTTATATTTCGTTATTATAGTAAATTATTTTTAAAAGAATCACAAAAATATGTTTTATGATTTTCAGCAAATAAATTAACTAAATTACAATTTTTCTACAAATTTTTCGCGTTTTTTTTCAGTCTACTAAAATTCAGCAAAAAATTTATTAATTTTTAGCAATTCTTTTTTATTTCTAATCTACTAAGTGTTAGCAAAACTATTGCTGAATCTACAAATTTTGTTGCTAAAAATCAGCAAAAGATTTTGCTGACATTAGCAACTTTTTTGCAAGCATCCTCCTGACTAAAATTTTGCTGACTCAGCAACATTTTTTGCTGACTTTACAAACTTTTTTTTTTGAGTGTACTCCTTAAGCGTACACTGCATACCAACCACTAATATTGATTTCCCAACATACCGTCTCAAATACTGTAGAGTGAATGCTATACACATCACCATGTGTTTAAACATTACAAGTGGCATCAAGTAACAGTCTAGCGACACTATGACTGCATTCTTTCACTTGCACTCAGATATCTGATGACCGTATGTTGATGATAAGAGAACAAAGTATAAAAATAAATAAGAATTAAAATAAATTCAGTGATTCCTAAAATCACTCAATACTAGACAATAAGTTAGACTTGTAAGAATAGTATATAAGAACATGTAAATTGTTAAATAAATGAGACTTCCATTTAGAGTTCTAAAACAACACAAGTGACTGTGTTTTACTTTTTGAGTCTCAATATTTTGGCAGTTCTTTTGAACGCCTATTTATAAGCTGACCCCCAGACAGCTATTAAAATATAGAACTGGGCTATAGGGAACTCTGCCACTCATACAAACTGTAAGGACCAAACTCATTACATGGCGATCCTGCCAAATTGAAACATTACAAATTACCAAAAGTTCATTGATGATGTAAAAAAGACAGTGAGAGCAAGAACTTATTCATCCCATCCCCTACATCCTTTCCTCATCCTAGAGATTTCCCAAATACAAAATAAATTAAATGCATTGAAACCTAGATATAAGAGATCCCTAAATTTTTTAATATTATTGGGGCAAATTACCCTAGGTGGGAATGAACCCAAAGAACAACCGATAATGCGAATTACCCAAATACCATACTTTTGATTGAGGACAATCAATTTTTAAGGGGGAAGAGTTAACACAAATTATGTTTTCAAGTTAATTAGGAATATCCCCTCTTTTATTAGCACTTCTTCTTACGGGAATATGCTGGGTTTGCTTTGCTAATAAACTTATTTAAGTTCATTTACCTACGTCGCAATTATTTGCATTAATTGTAACCTGAGTGGTTTGAATTCTTGCGACATAACTTTTGTACAATTATTATTGTATACCCGAGTAAAAAAGTATATATAACGATATATTCTTTAATATGAAAATATATGATCATATAAAACAGCATATGTATCAATATGTATTTATATATATAATATTATTTCTAAAATGTTTTACCAAAAAATGCATGTATAAGCACATCCAATCATGTATAAAAAAACACAATTCTGAATTTTATATATGATAATACGTGGTTGATAAATTTTATTAATTTTTTATAGAATTAGATATAACCCAATACATAATTATATATAACACAAACATCAAAAACGTCTTCTGTCATTTTAGTCATATAAAGGGTGTTTTTTATAGAGGTATAGAACTTTGAAATGGAATAAAACAAAGATGAATTTTTTAAATTGACATGAAATTTACTTTATTCGAAAGTTAGTCTTCTGGCATTATAATTTAAATATGATTTCTGGCATATGACCGCCACGGCTGACTCGGACGTAGTCTATTCTGGAGGTCCAACTTTCGATGACTTTTTCCAACATTTGTGGCCGTATATTGGCAATAACGCGTCCTCTAAGGGGTCAATCGTTTCAGGATTATCAGCGTAGACTAGCGACTTCACATATTCCCACAGAAAATAGTCCAAAGGGGTTAAATCGCACGATATTGGGGGCCAATTCACGAGTCCGAAACGTGAAACTATGCGGTTACCAAACGTTTCCTTCAATAAATCAATTGTCGCGCGAGCTGTGTGACATGTTGCGCCGTCTCCTGCACATCATGGTTGTGCAATTAATGGTCGAAAAAGTCAGTAATCATGGTTCTATAGCAGTCACCATTGACTGTAACGTTCTGAGCAGCATCGTTTTTAAAGTAGTACGGACCAAAGATTCCAGCAGCCTTTAAAGCACACCAAACAGTCAGTTTTTCTGGATGTAACGGTGTCTGAACATACACTTAAGGATCCTCATCACTCCGATTTTGCGAAATCGATTTCCGTTACCTTCAGCAAAACTTTTTAGAACAGATTACCTATGACAAACATTTTTTTAATTAAACTAAAATAAGCAATTTCGTTTAAAACAAAAATTTTATGTCCTAAAAAAAATATAAATAAAATTTAATTTATTTACGTTCTGTGTTTTGAACCTTTTATGGAGGTCAAATATATGTAACTTATCTTTTAATTTAAATATATTTGGATTATTATGTATATAATTGTATCTAATTATATCTAATTGTATCAAGTATAATATAATTAGAAGTAATTATATCGGGACAAAACTCGGATAGAATTGGATAGTTTTTTATTAACTTGTTTCTATTTAAATATAATCCGTTCCAAAGTGATACAATTTATTAGAACCATTTTCGGATCAAATTATATCCTCTTATATTTGCGGAAAATATCTCATCATATATAATTTTATATAAACTTTTTTACTCGGGCATTATGATACTTTTTTTATTATTAAAAATAATAAATCTACGACCTACGAATCCTCGGCTTGTCTGTAGGAACTTATGCTATTTTAAAATACATTAAATGTATTTATTCATAGCGAAGTTGTGTAATGTTTTTTAAAAGTTTTTTTCTTTTACATTTATTGGGAATGTTCATTAGATGTACTGGATGATTGTTCAATATAGTTGGTAAGGTAACCTGTAGAGTGTTTTTTCATAATTGTTTTGATATCTCTCAACTTTGTATCTTCCATCATCTCTACGTCTTGTGTTGTGTAAATTATCTATTACTTGTAGAAATCTTGAGTCGGTAGCGTGCGTAACATGAATTACTTTCGTTCATTACCAACAAGAATATTTTTGGTTGTTAAAGTATAAAGGATCATATTACATAAACTTCAATAAAACGATTAACACTACAACGACTGTTGTAGTTACAGTAACATAAGCTAGAGGTTTTCAATGTAACTGATATAACATCCACTGTAGTAATCAACCCTCATGGTGTTGTACATTGTTTGTTGCTTCGTACTTTACAAATCTAACTAAGGTACTCGGTCCATTGCTACATTTCCCCACTGTTTATGATAATGCTAAGTAAGCAATTTTATACTATAAATTAAGTTCGATTTTATTCAATAAAGACATTATTTGCTTAAGGTTAAAGGGAGCGTTTTATCCGCTCCCTGCAAATATTTAAAAAGTAGAAGGCAAATGTTTTATTTACTTGACGATCCTGCCCTTGGTTTCAACCAGCACTAAATGAACCTATTAGTTGGAGGTGTTAAAAATTAAAATTGGTCTAAAATAAACACCCTTCAAATTTTGGAAAAGACAATTTTGATTTCCTGACGGATCAGCCACAACGATCCGTCAGAAGAAAAGGAAGAAATTGGGAATTGTGATGAAGAGCCCAAAGCCAGGGCCCCAACCCATCACCACCTCGTAAACTCGTCACCACCACCTACATGGAACATTGCCACTAGAATTTGGCAACGTATGACTAAGTGGAGCAGCAAAGAGATATATATAAGAGAATATATATAAGAGGGGCGACTGCGCCCATGTTCAAAATTTTAAAAATATTTTTTAGAAAGTCAAAGAAAATAAACCGGAAAATTTTTATTAAAACTAAAAAGAGAAAATCATTTAAAAAAAAAAACAGAAAAATGATTTTTTGGATTTGATAGAAGTATAAAAATGTAATTAAATTAAAGTTAAAAATATAACATTCCTAAATGATTACTTCAATATTTTTGTAAATTGATTTTATGGTCCTTTTAGTTATGGATAGAAGAATGAGCAAAAGTAGAGCTAGAAACGTTATAAATTGGAATTATAGAGAATCAATTTCAGACCCATAGAGGGAAGCTACATGGTTGAAAGAGTTTAAAAAAACTATTGGTTACAGAGAACGGCAGAAGTCGGGACCCTCGTTTCTGCCAACACCCTTGTATAATAATATCTCACAATTTGAATTAAGAATTATTATGGAACAAAAGACATTTTAACAAATCTCACACTTGATACGTTATTTGCCCTAGTAATTCTCAGACGACCCTCGACACAATCTGAGAGTATATAAAGCACAACATTCCAGGAATCGGGATCAGTTGTCTGCAGCCGTGGTCGTGAACACAAGGTAAACTTATTAATAACTCTGTCTTCTTTTAGCTCTCAAGGACTTAGCCTGAAAAGGAAGCGTGCCGTCATAGGTCACTTCCATCCTTAGATATCCTGCCGTATCCTGCGAAGGTTCTTTGACATCCTGAGAGTATCCTGCCGTATCCTTCAAAGGTCCTGCGTCATCCTTGCGACATCCTGCGAAGGTCCTTTGACATCCTGAGAGTTTCCTGCCGTATCCTTCAAAGGTCCTGCGTCATCCTTGCGACATCCTGCGAAGGTCCTTTGACATCCTGGGAGTATCCTGCCGTATCCTTCAAAGGTCCTGCGACATCCTGCGAAGGTCCTTTTGACATCCTTGGAGTATCCTGCCGTATTTTGCGAAGGTCCTGCGTCATCCTTGCGACATCCTGTGAAGGTCTTTCCACCTCTTTCGAGTACACTGCGAAGGCCCTGTTAACATCGGAGTGTGTGCCGTTCGTAGGTCGCCTCCCCTCAAGTGTGTGCCGTTCGTTGGTCGCCTGGGGGTACTACCAAGGATAACATCGGAGTGTGTGCCGTTCGTAGGTCGCCTCCCCTCAAGTGTGTACCGTTCGTTGGTCGCCTGGGGGTACTACCAAGGATAACATCGGAGTGTGTGCCGTTCGTAGGTCGCCTCCCCTCAAGTGTGTGCCGTTCGTTGGTCGCCTGGGGGTATTCCCGAAGAAGCCGTCGGAGTGTGTGCCGTTCGTAGGTCGCCTCCCCTCAAGTGTGTGCCGTTCGTTGGTCGCCTGAGGGTACCGCTAAGGACAACATCGGAGTGTGTGCCGTTCGTAGGTCGCCTCCCCTCAAGTGTGTGCCGTTCGTTGGTCACCTGGGGGTATTCCCGAAGAAGCCGTCGGAGTGTGTGCCGTTCGTAGGTCGCCTCCCCTCACGTGTGTGCCGTGCGTTGGTCACCTGAGGGTATTTCCTGTAGAAAACTTCAGGGCCAGGGTCCCTCCCAAATAACCACTCTTTCCCTTTCCTTTGTATTTTAGCTTAAGTGATCTGGTAATTAGATTAAGAGAATAAATTACGCTTTATAACGTTTAAACCACGATTTTTAACTCTTTGTCACTGACAAAAATAAATATCTGTGACGATCCCTACCCCCGCGAGCTTACCCCGGCTAACGGAGGAAATCTCGTCGTTACAGACAGGAAAATGGAAATTCGTTTAATGACAAGAAAATTTTTGAAGGAAGAATATTGATAATGGGACAACCACTATCAAAGGTTGTAGTTAATGAGGTAGTTTTGGAAAATAGTAACATAGATTTATTTCAAATAAGGGTATATCTTTTATTGGTTACCGCCGTAGTCACTCTTAGTTTCATTCTTAATATATATGGTATGCATAACAGGAAACTAAAGAAAATGTATATGAGTAGAGCAACGGATTTAGACAAGGTTTTGATGGAGAAATGGGATTTGATTGAAAAAATAATCTCTTCAGAAATAGAAAACTTCAGAAAATCTTATAATTGCATAAATAAAAATATATATGTTCGTACAGAAACAGTGAGAAAACATTTAAATACAATTATAAATTCACTGGAAATAATTAGGAAAATAGTATACTGTAATGTATGCTGAATGATATATATAAGCGTTTGGTTGTTTAGTATAAAACTGATTCTTTATTTAAATTTGGCCCTGCTTATAAAGCTAACATGAGAATAATGCTTAGCCTAAAATTGAGTTACTTTCTAAAGTCACTCGATAACTTATAATTATTATATTACAATTATTTTATATTTAGTTCATATAGCAACTAAACATTTGTACCGAGGTCACATGATTTTAGTAAGCAAAATATCAAATCATTGATTTGATATTGAGTGTGTTCTAAATTATGCTAATTGGACGTAGAGTGCATTTCCAAATATTGAGTGCATCTCAAGTGTCCATAGTCCAATTGTTTATTTCGTTCTGTTTTGATTTCAAAGTAAAATCTAAAACCTTTGCCCCAGTTATGGCATAGAACGATGAACTGTTCAAAATATTACTGACCTTGAATTGTACAATACAAATGTTTTGTCGCTTGTTTATTTTTATGCTTAGCTGTTATAATTTATTATATATTCATGTGTGTGTATTGTTTTAGATTCTTTGAATGCAATCGAACATGTTGTATGCATGACTAATTAAAGTTTGTTTACTTTGTATCATGCATATACTACAATACAGGAATAGAGAAAAGTTCACTGAGAAACATGAAAACGAAGTTTTAGAGATTTACTGGAATCTGAGGGATCAGTTAGTGAGAATACTTGATAAATATAATAACCAAACGGTATCTCATTCAATTGAGTAAGAATTGAAAATAGATACAAACATTATACTGGCTTCGAATAATTATTTATTTATTTATTTAAGTCTATGGATACAATATCCGTACAGACTAGCATATAAAAATTAAGATATTTAAAATAAATTATTTAACAAAATTTTAAATTGGGAGTGAGAAACACTTATGTCTAACTTATTACAATAAATATTAAATAATCTCATAGATCTATTTAGTGGTTCGTTTAATACATATTCAGTTAAGTGTATATCAATATGAAAAAATTTACTTATATTTCTAAAACTTCTTGGTGGAACATATATTGAAATTAACTCTAATAGCTCAGGAGAATCAATAACACCACAAATAATACCATGTAAAAAAGTTAAACTAGCAATAATACGACGAGTTTCCAGAGTTTTTAAAGAAATAAACTCACACTTATCTGCGGAAGAAGGGCTAGAAAAAGAAGGAATGTTAAAATGATTCGGATAGTTAAAACATGGTAGGGCAAACTTGACAAACTTTCTTTGAATTCTCTCAATACGACAAATATGAAGAGTAGCATTAGGACTCCAAATAAATGAAGAATATTCCAATCTAGATCTAACAAACGAAGTATAAACCACTTTCTTCGTTATGTGATCAAAACATTTATCCAAATTACGTCGAATAAATGCTAAAAGCGAATAAGCTTTCGGTACAATAAAATTTAAATGACTGGTGAATGATAATTTAATATCAAAAACTACACCAAGGTCCAAAATTTCATCAACAGATGACAATACATTACCAAACATTCTGTAATCAGAAATTATAATATTTCGACGTCTATGAAAAGACATACTATAACATTTAGAAATATTAAAGGGTAAATCCATTACAATTTGACCAATGAACTAGATTATTCAAGTCCTCCTGAAGGTCAAAAACGTCCCTTACAGAAAAAATTGGCTTGAAAATTTTGAGATCATCAGCATACATTAAAAATTTTGAATTTTTAAAGCAATCACTAATGTCATTTATAAAAATATTAAATAATAAAGGACCAAGGATGCTGCCCTGTGGAATACCTGACGTTGGTATAAAATAGTCCGAACAAATTACATCAACAGATACTGTTGCGATTCTGCCAATCAAATAATGACGGAACCAACTAAGCATATTTGAATGGATGCCAATCTTGGAAAGCTTATATAATAAAAGTTCATGTGGGACTCGGTCAAAAGCCTTGGCGAAATCTGTGTAAATTGTGTCAACTTGAACACCCTTTTCAAAACAAGAGATGCAAAAGTTAACAAAAACCGATAAATTAGTTGTTGTTGATCTCCCAGCCATAAATCCATGTTGTGAAACAGATATATATCGTTTTAACTGGAAAAAAAAAGTTTATCAAACACGATGTGTTCAAAAATTTTAGCAATATTGGTTAATTTGGAAATAGGACGGTAATTAGTAACACTGCTTCTACTACCATTTTTAAGAATTGGGAAAATAGTCGTAAATTTCCATTTCTGAATGAAATAACCAGCTCGTAAAGATTTATTAAAAATTATTTTGAGGGGTAAAATAAATGAAGAAAAGCATTTCTTAAGAAGAAAGGCTGAAAGTCCATCATTATCACATTTAAAAGAATTCGAAAGTTTACCAATGCCCGAAGCAATATCTTCATCCAAAATTTTTAAAGATCCAAAATCAAAAAATGAAACAATATTACTGAAATCCGCTTCATTCATTGAAAAGGAATCATCATTAAAATTTGACTGAAAATACATGGCAAAAAGGTTGAGAGAATCTTTTAAATTCTCAGAAGAAAGATCATTATATGACATAAGCACTGGTATTGTAGAAGTACTTCTTTTAGAATTAATAAAACTCCAGAAACTTTTCGGATTATATTTAATAGATTCATTAAAACTCATTAAATATTGATTGTATAAAAACTTGTTTAAAAAATTAAATTCTTTTTCATAACGAAGAAAATTTTGCTTATCGCTGGTGTAATATGTCCGGAGTAGTGTCGGGTGAGTAGTTAGGTATTAAATATTACCGGCGCTAATTAACGCCACTGGTATTCAGTTTTTTTAAGTTTGGCAAATTGATATGCCAAACTGGGTTTTTACTGGCAGATTTATATGCCAAAATAATAAGACGTTTCCTGATTTGTGTCTTAACAAATTGTGATTCTTTATTGAATTTTGGTCTGCTTAAATACTAAGATAACGGTATCCTTGGAAATACAAGATCTATGAAATAGTTGTTGTATTTCCAATTTAAAAGATTCAATATTTCCAAAATACATTAGGGTAACGCTTAATAATATGGGTATAAAATAATATAATATAAAGAAAAATATAAATATAAATATACTACACCCTAACCCTTAAGAAAAATTTTACAAATTTAGAAGAAATATGTGAAATTTTGTTTTTAATATTTTTTTTTTTTTTTTTTTTTTTTATAAAAAATATAAATTACAAATTTTAATTAATATTTTTTTAAATTGTTGTTGTGATACTCTTTAATTGTGTTTTTAATTTCTAATACAGAGTTTACTCCTTTTGTTTCGATTATTTTATATGGACCATGATATGGTGGTTGATTTTTTTTTTGATTAAAATTTCGCACGAGGACTAAATCGCCCTTATTTAGATTTAACGGATTATTATTTAGAGATTGTTCTACTCTTTTCTTTTTTGATTGTTCTAAATATTCCTTCGCTTTGTTTAGAGAGAAATGCAATCTTGCTTTTAGTTCTTGTGCATAATTATCAGTGTTATATAAAGGTTTGAAATTAAAAATGTCTTCATTCGGAAAGCTTGGTAATCTTCCAAATAACAGCTCGAATGGCGTGTAGTTTGTGTCTACATGAGGTGTTGTGTTGTACGCAAAAAAAAAAATATGGGATCCATTGGTCCCATTCATCGTTCTTGCAAAAGTTTAGCATAAATTCATTCAACACCCTATGGTTTCTCTCTATCGAACCGAGTGTTTCGTGGTGATAGGGCGTACTAAAGACTTGTTTAATTTTCAATAGATTGCATATTTCAGACATTAAGGAGTTTAAAAACTCTGTACCCTTATCAGATTTGAGTATTTTGAATTGATCGTATATTCAAATTAAGTTATTGACTATAGCCTTTGCAATTGTTTTGGCATCTTTTGACTCGATAGGGCATGCTATAATATATTTTGTGAGGTCATCCTGCATGGTGAGTATGTACCTAAAATGATTTGAATATCTAAGTGGGCCTACTGTGTCTACTGAAACTACTTCGAAACTATTTCCCGGTGTGTCAGTTATAGTTAACTTTTCTTTCGTGTGTTTTGTTTGCTTGTTAATTCTGCATTCTTCGCACTTCAATACGTGTGCTTTAATCATTTTGCCCATATTTTTCCATATATATCTCTGCTTTAGCTTCAGAGTGGTTTTCCTTATACCCAAGTGACCGCCTATAGTTGAATCGTGGTATTCGGTAATTAATTTGTTCTGCATATTTTTGTCAGTTATACGAGTTGGTGGCCTATATATCAAAATTTTCAAATTTTCACCCTTTTTTCTATTTATTTTATTAAAAATTTTCTTAAATTCTTCAACATGTATTGTTTTAAAAATTTCATCATTTGAATTCAAAGCAAGTTCCTGTATATTCTGGGATAACGTCATCGGTAGGAGTTTCTTCAAAGACAACTGTGTGTTCATTGAATTATCGTCGCACCTTATCACTATCTCTTTATCAGTAACCACTATGTGAGGTTTTTTAAATTCACTACTTATTTCGAATCTTAGCTTCATCATATTTTTGATGTCTGAAATTGATGTGCATTCCCATGCGAAAAGTTCATGACGCTTTTCACTAGAAACGTTTTTTTTATCTTTGCTAATTTGTTGTTTTAATTTATCTTTCATACCACGGGTTATGGCCAATATTCTCTGCCTGTCTTGTTCTGATTCAGTTGGAATCATGGACTTCAATGTATCGGTATGTATAACTATTCTTGATAATGCATCAGCATTTGTATTAATTTTGCCCTTTTTGTACGATATTTCGAAATCATAATCACATAAATCGAGCCTAATCCGAGTCATTTTGGACGATGGATTTTTATGTGTAAATAATGATACTAATGGTCTATGATCTGTAACTACATAAAACTTTCTACCGTAAAGGTATGGACGAAAAAAGTTAATTGCCCAGTGTATGGCAAGAAGTTCTTTTTCAATTACAGATTTGTTTAAATCATGTTTTGACAACGTCTTACTCGCATATGATATTGGCAGGTCTGAGCCAATCTCTCCTTGTGAGAGGATTGCTCCCAATGCAAAATTGGACGCGTCTGTTGTTAAAATAAAAGGCTTTTTAAAGTCTGGGTATTGGAGAATTGGTGGGTTTAATAGCTTTGCTTTAAGTGTTTCAAAAGATTTTTGGCAGTTTTCATCCCATATGAAAGGTTTATCCTTTTTTAATAGCTGGTTTAAATTTCTTGCTATATGTGCAAAGTCTTTTACAAATCGTCTGTAATAATTACAGAAAGCAATGAATCTTCTGACTTCATCAGCGTTCTTTGGTATTGGATAATCTCTAATCACACTGTTTTTGTTTGGATCGGTACGTATTCCTTTATCTGTTATCAGGTGACCTAAGTAAACTACTTCAGTTTTCAAAAAGCAACATTTGCTAGTATTAAGCTTTAAGTTGTATTGTTTTAAACGTTTAAAGACTTTTATCAAATTGTCATTATGATGTTGTATACTACATCCGAACACGATAATATCGTCTACATATAAAAATGCTTCTGCGCTTAAACCGCTTAATGCTATGGTTAGCATGCGCTGAAAACTGTTCGATGATATTTTGAGACCAAAAGGTAATCTCGTAAATTGAAAATGACCATTTCTTGTAGAAAATGATGTTAAAGGCCTAGAATCTTCGTCTAGATTTATTTGGTGGAACGAACTGTTCATATCTAGAGTTGAAAAATACTTTGCTCTGCCTAATTTATCTAACACGTCCTCTATTCTTGTTAATGGGAATTTGTCGTTGACTATTTTCTGGTTTAACTTACGAAAATCTACCACTAACCGCCATTTGTGATTATCATCTGTTGATTTCTTTGGTACTACTAACAGTGGTGAATTATACGGGCTTACTGAATGTTCAATGATCCCATCATTTAACATTTTGTCCACTTGATTATCTATTTCCTTCTTTTGTATCTCTGGTAATCTATATGGTTTAACATATACTGGTGTTGTATCTGTTGTCTGTATTTGCTGTGTATAAAAATTATTTACAGAGAGTCTTTCACCTTCAATATGAAAAATCTCATTATATTGAGCGATTATATCTAATAAAGATTGTTTAGCCATAGGCTCTATTGACTCAATATTTAGTGCTTCCGAAACCTTTTTTATTCGATCATTGTTTAGTGTCGTATCGTTTTTTCTAAAGTTGTATATGTGGTAATCATCTAGATCCTTCTTCTCTAATTCTATGCTGTTCATGTGAACATCGCTATCAGTGGTATTTAAAATTTTTATATGTTGTGTACCAACAGCTGGTATAATGCTATTTGCAACAAAAATACCTGGATTTATTTCTTTATTTAAAATTATGCTTTCTTTGTCTGTATGTATGTTTATGGGTATAATTGACTCTGAACGTGCTGGTATGCAAATGTTAGCATTGTAGACGCATTTGGGTGTAATTGGTAATATTAACTCCTCATCTGATAAATTAAAAGATATTGTATATGTTTCAAAGTCTATTTTACATTTGAATTTCTTTAAAAAGTCTCGACCAATGATTCCATCAGTGGGTATTGGCAAATCATTAGTGACTATATGAAATTTGTGTTTTATATGATGATTTTCAAGGTGTAGGTCTAATTCTGCAGTGCCAATGCTTTCAATTGTATCTAAAGTAATACCAGCTAGTGTTGAAATGTTTGTTCTATTTATTGTAACGATTTCTTTTTGCTTGCAGATGGAAATGTCTGCTCCTGTATCTATCAGAAAACTTAGATTTCCTTTTATGCCTTTGCACGTTAGTGTAATTGGGTTATCATTATTGGTGAAAAACGTGTATATTTTTGGCTTTGGATGACAATTTTTGTCATCCTGCCCAATTAGTTTCCCTGTCGATATCTGTTATTTTCGTTGCGGTTGGAATACTCTCCATTTTCTCTATATCCGCTATTTCGTCGACTGTTGCTATTGTTATAGCCACTGCTGTTATTGTTTCTACTCCTGTTATTATAATTGCTGTGTTGGTTGTTATTTCTACTATTATTGTAATTTCGATTATTGTTATGCGGGTTGTTGTTACGACTATCAGTGTAATTTTGATTATTGTGACTGCTAAGTCGGTTGTTATGTCGGTTGTTGTCACGACTATCATTGTAATGTTGATTATTGTGACTGTTATAACGGTTGTTGTCACGACTATTGTAGTTTCGATTATTGTGACTGTTACGTCGGTTGCCGTCGCGACTATTGTTTCTTTCTGCATACCCAACCCTAAAAATGTTATTTGATATTTTGTTTCTTTCTGCAGTTATGCACTTTTCTACAGCTTCATTTAAAGTTTTTGGATTGCTTGCAATCAAAAGATCCTGAAATTCCTGATTTACCCCTTTCATAAAAACATTGAGAGACATGTTGTCGCTAATTTTATATATGACATCTTTTTCTCTTTGTGTAGGGTTTTCAAGGGACTGTATTTCAAATGAACTTAATTGGTCTGAAAGTAAAGATATTTGTTCCCTAAATGAAGATATGTCTGAATTGCCTTGTCGCAAAGTACCAAATTTTGTCAAAACTTGTTGCAAGGTATTAGGGTTTGGATACGCCGTAGTTAGCGAATTTCTCAAATCTGAAAAGGTTACTGGTCTGTTAGCACGTCCTATCACGCTTCTAACTTGTGCTGTTAATTTAAAATTAAAAACATATTTAATAAATAGTTCTCTATCTTCTGTTCTTAATAGATCGTGTAAAAGCTCTGTTTGTACTAAAAAATCTTCTAGCGTTTCAAACGAACCTTTAAAAATATGTAGATTTTTGCCTACTACTGCTATGTCGAAGTTTGCCATATTGCTTTCCACAATAGTTTCCGTATCTTCCTTAGAATCTTTTATATTTAAGTTTTGTGCTAAAAGTATAGCGTTATTATAAATCTCTTGAAATTCAAAAATTAACGATTTGCATTCCTCACTATTTAAAGTTTCAGAATATTTTTCTACTTCGTTTTTTATTACTGACAATCTATCCAATTTTTCTGTTTTGTACCGTAAAGTGTAAACTCTGCTTTTCGTTTTTTTTACATTTGTTTCAAATTTTTGTAATTCATCTATATATTCTTTAATTTGTTCCATTAATAATAAAAATAATTTCAAATTTATATAAAAAATGTGAATGTTTATGTAAAATCGTTAAATATAACTATTACAATCTGGTAACCCTATAATCTGGTATCACTTTTGTTCATGATCAGCTGTGTGTGGCAGCACTTAACTATGTACTTGGCAGCACTTTTCTTTGACATTTCTATTTGCCCCTATTATTCGTACTCTTCTTCTTATTTTTAAAAATTTTACAGCATCGAAAGTTATTAAAAGTTACTCTTAACAAAAAAAAAAATAATAATATTTTAATTTTTCTGTTGTTAATTCAATAAATCAAGTTTTTTTATTAAAATAAATTCATATTCTTTTTATAATTGTGGTTTTTTTTTGAGTTTTTATTTTGTTTATAAATGCTCATCTGGGCTTCCAGTTCATCAATTTTTTTCCAAATGTCTGATGCTGCTTGCCAAGATGGTGGTGGATCTGCGTTGACGATTGTTTTCAATGCAGCCAATTTGCAACGCAGTTTAACCAATTTTCCGCCTCTCCGATGTCGTGGTAGGTTTATCTTGGGAATTGCAGTTAATTTTTCTTCCTTTTTTTTCGCCAGCCTCTGCTTATATTCCTCTATTGAGATGGGCTGTGGTCCCTGAATAATTTTTGACGTGCTGGGCTCTATGGTAATGTTTTTGTTTACCTCTTCCCTGATTTTGTTGGGCAGGATCGCCATGTAATATGTCCGGAGTAGTGTCGGGTGAGTAGTTAGGTATTAAATATTACCGGCGCTAATTAACGCCACTGGTATTCAGTTTTTTTAAGTTTGGCAAATTGATATGCCAAACTGGGTTTTTACTGGCAGATTTATATGCCAAAATAATAAGACGTTTCCTGATTTGTGTCTTAACAAATTGTGATTCTTTATTGAATTTTGGTCTGCTTAAATACTAAGATAACGGTATCCTTGGAAATACAAGATCTATGAAATAGTTGTTGTATTTCCAATTTAAAATATTCAATATTTCCAAAATACATTAGGGTAACGCTTAATAATATGGGTATAAAATAATATAATATAAAGAAAAATATAAATATAAATATACTACACTGGTACTATTTGAGGCCTTAAATTTCATGTGAAATTTATTTCTAAGATTTTTCAGCTTCTTTAAACCTTTAGTGTACCAAGGAAGCTTGTACACTTTAGGATTAGATAGTGGCACATTAACATTGATAATCTTTAAAATATTAGATAAAAAAATGTCATAACAAATAGATACAATTTCATTATCTAATAAATTATTCCAATTTAAGTTATAAATCATTGCATTAAGAGCATTAAAATTACAAGAATAATAATTATAACGTATATCATCATTATTAATTTTACGAGCATATTTAAAAAAATCAATAACAATTTCTAATCCACAGTGATGGGTATTAGAAGGTGAAATTGGGAAATCAGATTCAACAAGCGAATACTTTAAATCAGAGCTAATAAAAACTAAATCTAAAATTTTATTTAGCCTATTAAAAACTGAGTTAATTTGTATAAGATCAAGACTAAAAACTGCATCGAGAATACTTATTTCAAAAGATTTATTTACGTTATTAGGCAAAAACAGACCTGAGTTAGGGATCATAGACCACACAATATCAGCTAAGTTAAAGTCCCCCAAAACACACAATCTGTCGCCATCATTAAAACGGTTAGCAAGGCTAGAAATGTTAGCAGCATGTGCAGAATACAACTCGTCAGGACTACGAGGCGGAATGTAAGAAACGCAAACATAGAGATCATAAGTAGCAGATTTAATGGATACACAAAGCTGGTCCAACTCAGAATCCATATTAGATAATTTCACAAATTTATAGCACAACGATTTTTTTACAGCTATTAGGACACCACCACCTCTCTCAAGTCCAGTTGCAACAGGATCACGATCATTACGAAAAACAATGTATAGGAATGGATTAAAAAATTCTTCATCACAGAAATCGGAGTTTAGCCAAGATTCAGTAAATACAAAAACATCATAATCACCATGGGATGAAAAATCATTGATTAATGATGATTTCATCCTCATACCAGAAAGGTTTTGATAATAAATTTTAAGCGATTCAGCAGGCTTGGTTATATTTGCTGATTTGCCGGCAGCTTTTTTGGAAAAAACTGAAAAGGACGGACTTTAACTTCAGAAGTCCAAAGCTCAGCCTTTAACAGTAGATCATAATACTTAGATGAGACACCGAGTTTAAAATTTATAAATCTTAAACTTTCTAGTGAAGTATCTTTTTTAACTAATTTATGGCAAGAAATATGGGATTTATCAATACCAAGATGTTTAGCAACATAATTTATGATTTTCTCCTCTGTAACTATTGGCAAAAATGACGAGAGATGAACCCATTTCATTTTAATAGCCACATCTAATTCCGTATTCTCATTGCTTCCCACTATTACTTTACGCTTTTTAGGCCTTTTTTACGATTGGTAACATTATTCCAATTATAAACACCTTGCATATCCAACGCTTCATCTTCACTTAAAACCGCCGAATTAGCATCATTGATAATTTGACAAACGGAACTAGCATCATCAGCTGCACTAGCAGAAATGTTATTAACAGCAGTGACTTTAACATTATTATGAGCTTTTCGATTAGTTGTAGCATTAGAGTTAGCAGTAGCTTTAGAGTTAACAGAAGCTTTTAAAGCAGCAGCACTAGTAGAAGGAAAAGCATAACTATTAACAGCAGATGTAATTTTATTAGCATTATTATCGTTGATCTGTTGATCGCATACTTCCACCAAAGATGTTGTTGTTTGGGTAATAGGCAAACTACGATGAGACACATTTTTTATGTTGTTGTCATTTACATTGTTTTTTGCAAATTTAGAGAATAACAGTTTTAATTCAGCAATTTCATAAGTTAACAAACTTATTTTTTTTATTAAATCACGAGAAGTTAATATGCAATTGTCGCAATTATAAACAATATTTTCAAAACTCAAAAGAGTATTTAATGCACTCTCACTATCCACATTGGCACATATTTTGTGAAATTTACATTGACAGATTTCACATACAATTGCACAATCATTAAGAATATTCATAAAACACTTTGAACAAATTACTTTATCCGCTGACATTATGTCTGTTTGAAAGCAGAAGACTAACTGTGAATAGTGAAAGATTTGACCCAATTTCCGAAGTGGAAACCGATTCCGACTCAGAAGATTTCTCGAATAATATTGAGATGACGCAAACAGTTGCAGAATTTCTTAGTACAGCCTCACTTCTAATTTGTGATTTTGATGGTAAGCCTGAGAGTCTACGCACATTTTTGGACTCGATGTGATTAGAATATACACTTAAGGGTACTCACGAACAAGTAACTGTGTTCTTTATGAAGACAAAGATAAAGGGAACTGCTAGAAATCGTATTTGTGATGAATCTTCAATATCTGAAATTATAGATAAACTGACTAGTTCAGTGAAAGGGGAATCAGTCGAAGTCTTGTCGGCTAAAATAATGAATATCAAACAGAATAATAAATCTGCTAATGTTTGTTATAGTGAGATGGAATCTCTTTTTAAGTCACTTGAAAGTGCATACATATCAGATGGTTTGTCTTGCAATTTGGCAAATAAACACTCTATCCATGTTGCTGTTAAGGCACTAACTAAAAATTGCACCATAAATAAAGTAAAACTAATTATGGAAGCAACAGGTCAGCAGAATGCCATTTTATACTACAGTCAAAGAAACGATAGCAATAATTATCGTCGAGGCAAAGGAAGGTTCCGAGGCAGACGAAACTTCTCTCGAAATAACAAGAATAACGACCGCAACAACAATAATAATAATAATAATTATTCAAATAATAACTACAGAGGTAGAAGAATACGTAGAAACGATAATGGGAACGGGAACCACGCTAGGGCAATAACTGCAAATGAAGACAGTTCGGAAAACTCGAACAATCCCCAAAATCAAGTCAATAAATAGGAAAGTATATAACCTTTTCCTTAACTTTAGTTGCTTCATCCAAATTCAAATAAATATAACTATAACACTACTAGTGGACACCGGAGCAGATATTTCCTTAATAAAACACCAAAAACAAACAAAATAAATACACTTACTGTTATAGGAAAAGGTAAAATCAGAAAATGCATTTACAAGGATACTTAATACAAGCAATACTGTAGCTACCCTGAAACAGAATGAAATTATAACAGAAGTTGCTAATGATTATGACATAAAGCATTGTAACATCAAGCGAACATAGAAAAGATAAAATTTTAACCATTCTAAGGAAAAATTTTCCGAAACGCTTTAATGAAACATTAACAGAAATATGTACCAAATGCATCGATATTTTTGGATTAGAATCAGAAACAATTACAACCAACAATTTTTACAAGCAAAAGTTAAGAACAAAGAACCCGTGTACATTAAAAACTATCGTATACCACATACACATAAAGAGGCAATCGAGGATCTGGTGAACAAATTGATAGATGATGGAATAATAAAGTCATCATATGCTGAATATAATAGTCCAATTCTTTTAGTTCCAAAGAAATCTTTGCCAAATTCTAATGAGAAAAGACGGACAATAGTGATAGACAGGCAAGTTAACAAAAATTAGTTGCTGATAAATTTCCCTTACAAGAATAGATGATATTTTGGATCAACTTGGCAGAGCAAATCTTGTTTGGATTTGATATCCGGATTTCATCACATTGAATTAGAAAAGGATTCTAGGAACATAACTTCATTTTCAACCACCAAACACCAAAGGTTCATATAGATTTACCAGACTACCATATGGACTAAAAGTAGCACCAAACTCATTCCACAGAATGTTGACGATCGCTTTTAGTGGTCTGAGACCAGCTTTCTCCCTGATGATAATAAATATTCAGTAATAGAAAACTATCCGAAACCCGCGGATGCCGATAGTGCAAGAATACTTGTTGCATTTTGCAATTATTACAGAAGATTTATTAAAAAATTTTCAGAATATTCAAGACACCGAACTAAATTATCAAAAAAATTAGTACCATTCGAATGGACAAGAGAATGCAATGTTGCTTTTGAACATCTTAAAAAGGCACGAATGAAACCAACATTATTGCAGTACCCAGCTTTTAAACAAACTGTTCTGCATAAAAGCAGATGCAAGCAAACACGCATGTGGAGCCAGACTTAACCAAGAATATGACGGAAAACAATTCAGAGTGGCATACGTATCTAGAAGTTTCACAAAAGGAGAAAGCAATAAATCAACAATTGAACAAGAATTGACAGCCATACACTGGGCAATAAAACACTTTAGACCCTATATTTATGGAAAGCAATTTCTCGTTCAATCAGACCATATACCACTTTCTTATCTATTTTTAATGAAGAACCCAAGCTCAAAATTGACTAGAATTAGACTTGATCTAGAAGAATACGATTACACAGTCGAATATCTTAGGGGAAAATATAATTACGTCGCTGATGCTTCATCGCGTATAGCGATAAATGATTTAAAGAAATTAAACATGAAAAATAACAATGTACTAAAAGTAACAACAAGAGCAATGACTAACAAGGCACTGGAAATGGCTGAACATAAAATGAATAAGCGGCATCAATTAAATAAAAATAAGAAGCACAGTATATATATATACCTATTAGGAACACTGACGTTGGAAAATATTATAAATTAAAGATTATCCCTGGAAGATGTTACATCAAACGGGGAAAAACTATAATAGCATATATTCTAAACAATGATTTGTTTATTAATGGGAAGCTTGACTTAGGACAATTTCCCCAAGGCTCGAAGAAGTGACCGCTGAACATAGCATTACAAAATTACAAATGGCACCTTGTGCGAAAATTTTCGAATTTATCTCAATAAATGAATTCAAACAAATGGGCAATGAATATTTGAATTATCTAAAAGTAGCGCTACTGAATGATGTGACCTGAATTAATAATAATGCCAAGACTATTCAATATGTCATGAAACGATAACATGATGACCCTGCAGAAGGAGGTCACTGCGGTGTTTCAAGGACATTAAACAAAATTAAAATATATTACTATTGAAAAAATATCACGAAAGATGTAACAAAATACGTTAAATCATGCCAAAAGGCTCAAACGGCTAAAACTACAAAGCAGTTAAAGAGTCCTATGATATTAACGCAAATGCCGGCAAAACCATTTGATACTGTATTAGTGGATAATATAGGTCCATTACCAAAATTCTACAATGGCAATGAATGTGTAGTCACTATAATATGTGATATGACAAAATATCTAGTAACAATACCCACATTGTTGACAGAAACTATTGAGATGAGTGGCGTAAGTACTTTACGTACTGCTTTAATACTACGCCATCATCAGTTAACAACTACTGTCCATATGAGTTAGTTTTTGGTAGATTTCCGAATGAGTTTATACAATTTAATGGAGTCGATAGAATTAGTCCTCTTTATAACATAGGTGATTATTCTATAGAGGTAAAGTTTAGATTAGAAGTAGCACATACGAGAGTTTACGAGATGGTAGATCGATCTAAGGTAATGCTGAAGTTAAACTACGATAAGGATACATTAGATTATAATTTTTAAATAGGAGATTTAGTTTTACTTACAAATGAAACATTGCACAAATTGGACCCTCGATATAAAGGACCATATAAAATTAAAAACCTAGATTTAAGAAATAATGTAACTATATTTGATAAGAGAACATTTACATTCCTCCGTAAAAGGGAGGTGTAGCGTGCGTTACATGAATTACATTCGTTTATAACCAACAAGAATATTTTTGGTTGTTAAAGTATAAAGGATCGTATTACATCTACTTCAATGAAACGATCAACACTGTTTGCATTGTACAACGACTGTTGTAGTTACAGTAACATAAGCTAGAGGTTTTCAATAAAACTGATATAACATCCACTGTAGTAATCAACCCTCTTGATGTTGTACATTGATCGATACTTCGTACTTTACAAATCTAAACCAGGTACTCGGTCCATTGCTACATTGCCCCACTGTTTATGATAATGCTCAGTAAGCATTTTTATACTATAAATTAAGTTTGATTAAAGTCGAAGTAAATAAAAGATTTGTCTTTATATTTGCATGGAGCTGATAAAATGCTCCTTTTAACGTTAATCAAATAATGTTATTATATCCAAGTCATTATAAAACCCGTTATTATAAAACCGTTTATTACTGTCATGTTGTAAATAATCTTAACGTTCGATATACCAAGTCTTTCAGTAATGGTATCAGTTGTTTTATTGCTGTTGGTGATATTATTAGTTTTGTTGTGATGTCTGTTGATTATTGTTGTGGCCGGTTTTGTTGCTATTATTGCCGATATTGTTGCTACCAGTATTGGTACTATTATTAATGTCATTGTTGTTACTACCAATGTTGGTAATACACGGGTTGCTTGTTTTAGGGCCGTTATTACAACTTGCCTTTAAAGTAAATGTTAGTAAAAAGTAACTTTAGCTAAAGTGAGCAATAAAGTGAGCTATAATGTTTTTCGTTATTACAACTTCCCAATAAAATAAAATTAATATTTTTGATAATGTGGCAACACCAAAGGAAAAACCGATTATTTTTGACCAAATAAATTGGTTTATAAAAATACGTAGTGGCAACGTACTTTTATTTATTTGTTTACAAACAAGCAATAATTTGTGAAATTCGGTTTTTTTTTTATATTTGTGTTAAACAAACGTATTTTCTTTTAAATAAATATTAAAATGACGACGCAAAACAACGAAATTCTACAGAATCCATTAAGAAAACGAGCCAAAAATTTCACAGCAGAAGAAGAGGTTCTGTTGGTAGATTTGGTGGAGGCCCATAAAAATTGTATAGAAAACAAAAAATCAGATGCCGTAATATGGAAGCAGAAAGAAGAGGCTTGGAGAAAAATTGAAGAGGAGTTTGCAGCAACAAGTGGCTCACGCCGGCACTGGAAGGCATTGCGGGATAAATACGAAATGGTAAAGCGTAAGTCCAAGGGAGAAATGGCTGCACATAAATTGGAGACGTACCGCACAGGTGGCGGAGTGGCATTTACAAAAGTCACCATGATTTCAGAAAAAATAGCTTCCATGCTTGGAGATTCAGCCACTGGCTTGCATAATATGAATGACAGTGACTCTCGTAAGTACATATATATATATATAAAGGAATTATTGTTTTTCAGTTGCATTATTACAAATAATTTTTTTTTGCAGTGATTGAAATAGATGGCTCAATTTATGTAGATTTTGAAAGCTCTATTGAAAACGTTGACCAGAAGCAGATGACCAATGAAAACGTATGTTTGACTAATATAATTATTACTATTTTTTTAATACATATTATTTACACTTATATATACTTTTTCAGCCTTGTATAGCGAGTGATTCAATGGAGGAAAAAAATGACTGGTCAAGCTGGAGGCCATCGACTTTAAAAGCGGCAAAAGCAAAGCTGGTAGTTGGTGACAAAAGAAAGCGGAATATAGAAGAGGAAAAAATGGAATTGGTAATTCTGCAGCAGAAATTTTACAGGGACGAAAATATTCGGGCTCAAGAGAAGCATGAGGTAGAGCTCCAGTCCCTTAGATATAAAAATGAGAAATTCAACAGAGACGAAAATACTCGGGCTCAAGAGAAGCATGAGGTAGAGCTCCAGTCCCTTAGATATAAAAATGATCTACTGCAGCTGGAATTGGCGGAAAAAAATCAAAAAGTGTTTTAACATTACATTAATTTTGTTTTTAACAAGAATTTGAATTTTCTTTAGTTTTTTTTATTGTATATTTTTTGTTTTTAATTTTGTTTTTTAATGTTAATTTTAGTTGTTTTTAATGTTAGTTTCTGAATTCTCTTTAGTTTTTTTTTTGTATATTTTATTTGTTTTTTTATTTTATATTATATATTTATATTATATATATATTATATATATATATATATATGTATGCACAGCGCATAGTTTAGGGACACGCCCAAAATTGTCGCCGGAATATGCGGTGTATGGAAAAAATTATCCTCATCTAATACGCTAGATGTATGAAAAGGCGCGAAAACTTTGGGGACAGTCCCCAAAGTAAGCAAGCTGTATGCACAGCGCATAGTCTAGAGACATTTATTCGTTCCCACGCATAGTTTAGGGACATTTGCTTACTTTGGGGACTGTCGCCAAAGTTTTCGCGCCTTTTCATACATCTAGCGTTTAAGATGAGGACAATTTTTTCGATACACCGCATATTTCGGGTACAATTTTGGCCATGTCCCTAAAGTATGCGCTACGCATACATATATATATATATATATATATATATATATATATATATATATTATATATTATATTTTATTTGGTTTTTTATTTTTAATGTTGTTTTTTTTTAATGTTAATTTCAGTTGTTTTTAATGTTAGTTTGTGTTATGTAGTTGTCTATCTAGTCGCCCAATGAATTTCGTGAAAGACTGAAAATAGAGTAAAAAATGTGTTAATTAAAATATTTAATATTTTTATAAATGAATTAAAGTACAAATAAAAAGTTATAAACTTACTCTGCAAACTAGTTTTCAATTAAAATAGTTCTTGCCATTGAATTCACATTGCTCAAAATATGGTTTTGTCCATCTGAGACAAATTCTTCTGGAGATTCTGTTATCAATGTTTCTTCTGTTGGTGGAAGTGGGTCTTTTGCAATAATAGCAATATTGTGAAGAACAGCACATGCCACAATGACAGACATTTTAGTTTCGTTCGCCAACAGCAAACCCATTGATAATACTGGGAAACGTCTCTTCCAAACACCGAAACATCTCTCAATCGTGTTACGAGTACGAATTTGAGATTCATTATAAAGGGTTTCTGGTCTTGTACGTGGATTCAGCAAAGGGGTCATCATATAGTTGCATTGCTTATATCCAGAATCGCCTAAAATAACGAAATTTTGAAAATGACCGTCTTCCATACGGAATTTTAAACGGCTGTTTTTAAATATATTGCTGTCGTGTGCTGATCCGGGCCACCTTGCAACTAAATCTTGGAATATTAGTTTAGCATTGCACACTGCTTGAACGTTAAGGGAAAAATAACCTTTTCTGTTACGAAAAATTTCTCCGTTGTTTCCTCCAGGCGATTGAATACGTATGCAATCAATGGATCCGATAACTTTTGGGAACTTTGCAATTGCAAAGAAATCTGACGCTGTTTGCTGCATTCACCTTGCATCGGAAGGGAATTTTATATATGCATTCGACAAAGCAGCCAAAGCAGATGATGTTTCTTTAATTACACGGCCTGCTGTAGAGATGCTAACACCACAAAAGTCACCCACTGTAATTAGGAAACTGCCACTTGCATAAAACCGCAGCGTTATTAGTAATTTAGTCTGAGGTGATACGGAATAATGCCTGGAAGGAAATTTATTAATTGTTACACAAATTATTTAAATATTGGTACAAACCTCTGACTATTTGACTGTAAAGAGATGCGAATTTTTTCTAAAAGAAATAGAAATGTATGTTTTGATATTCGAAATCTTTGCACAAATTCCATTTCGTCGTAAAATTCCAGATAGTCCACTTGATCGCGATATTTTTTAGACGCTCTTCTTTTAGGCTGCGAGTCTTCAAAAATATCCTCTAGCTCGATTATATAAAACAAACGTTGTCTGCTTTCCATTTTTATTTTATTTATTTGTTTTTTTATATTTTCTTCTTCTTCTTTATAGAGCAGAAAATGTGGCAACTTTAAACACATAAAAGTTACGTTTAAAGTAAAAGGCAACAATATCTTCCCTTTAGCTTATAGGTCAGTTTTAGCTAAAATTATACTTATAATAACGAAAAACTAATAATCTGTCAGATAACATCCGAACTTTAGCTATTGGCAAGTTGTAATAATGGCCCTTAGTGTTGTTGTTATTGCCAGTATTGTTATTCGTGTTGTTGCCGATGTTTTGAAAAATGAATTGTAGCTGATTTTCGTGTTGTCGCTATTGTTGGAAAAGTTGTTGCTTCTAATGTTGAAAAGTATGATGATTATTCTTGTGGTGTTGTCAAGATTATTTGAATAATAAATAATAAATATTCTTGACACAACCAGAATTCTTGATAACACTGTGTGTAATTTTTTAAGTCATGGCAAAATAACCATATACGGACACCACTACGTGATAAAAGACTAAAAAAAAAGACCCGTGTCTCCCAATTTTTCCCAAAGTCATCTCCTTTTTTGTTTATGGGCCGCCAAAGATTTGGGGCCTCGGTATCATTTTCGCAAAAAAGTGAGTATTTTCTCAGACTCATATCTTGCAAACCGTTTAGAATTTCGATTTACTCTCTATGGCAAAGTTGTAGCTCTTGTCATAAAGAACAAAAATTGCGAACATATAAAATCAAAAAAATTTCACCTTCCATATCAAAATCGCAAAAAACTTAAAAAAATTCGATTTTTTTACCTTTTTTCCCGTGTTCAGGTCCATAGGTAGCAAACCGTTCAAAATTCAAGGAAACAATCAACTACAAAAATTTACCTAAGATCTCAATAAACAAATTTCTAGAACATATTCTTTTATTTATACAAACAAACCAACAAACATATTTACATACATACACCATTATATATCACATTTAAACAATTAATTGCTGACTGCATGTCTGAGGTTTGTTAACTTTGCTTACTTTCTTGCTTATGCTAAGTTGCATATTTTATTTATGATTCAATTAGTATATAAGCTTGAATTTTCTTATTAATAAACGAGTAATAATCAATCAACACAACAAGTTGTTTTATTTAGTGTGGAGACAGTTTGATGACCTTTTGTGATGATTGATCCAAACTTGAGAGTACAATCCGGTGATATTTTTGTAATAGTTTCATAACGTTACGCCTAGCATTAGTCTTCTCTTTTAAAGTGTAGGGTCTTAATACAGTTTTATCTGAGAAATGGGCCTACACTCAAAAAAAAACTTGTTCCGGATTAAAGAAATTTTACTTAAATTGAGTAAAAAATAGGAATGATTTAGCTCCAAAGCCAAATTTCTTAAAAAATGTATACTTTTTTCCTTAAATTTAGGATATAGAATTGTATTTATTTTTACCAAAAAAAAGTATAAATATATTTGGGCATAGTAAAATTGTCAGTAAAACAGAATGTATTTGTCTTTATTTTAAGTAAAATTGTCTTTAATATAATTAAAAATTTTATATTTTTTTTGTAACAAAGTGTAAAATTTCTTCAAAATATGTAAGTCTTTCTTTGTTTTAAGGAAGTTTCATACTTCAGTTGAGTATATTTTATCAAACACGAGGAAAATACTTCCTATTAATATGCAAATGTTTCCAAGTTTTAAGGAAAAAATATACTCCAACTGAGTAAAATATATTTGGGTATAGTAAAATTGTCAGTAAAACAGAATGTATTTTTCTTTCATTTAAGTAAAATTGTCTTTAATATATTTAAAAATTTTGTATTTTTTTGTAATAAAGTGTAAAATTTCTTCAAAGGAAGTACATTTTTCCTAAACAAAAGTAAAAATTTCTTCAAAATATGCAAAACTTTCTTTGTTTTAAGGAAGTTTCATACTTCAATTGAGTATATTTTATCAAACAAGAGGAAAATACTTCCTATTAATATGCAAATGTTTCCAAGTTTTAAGGAAAAAATATACTCCATCTGAGTAAATTTTAATTTATAAGAGTAAAAAACTTCCTAACAATAAGTAAACGTTTCCTAATTTTATGGAAATAACATACTCTAATTGAGTATATTTTACTATATACAAGTAATAGTTTTTCTATAAATATATAAAAGTTTCCTTGATTTAATGTAATAATATACTGCAATTGATGAAATTTTACTAAATATATACTAAAATTTAGTATGTTTTTACTATGTAATAGTACACAATTTATTATGAATTACGACATGTTTACTTAAATTCAGTATAAATTATAATAAGCTTTAAGATATTATCCTCAACTTTAGTACATTGCTGTACTTAAGTTGAGTAAATAATTTCATTAATTTTAATAAATGTGTAGCAAAACTAATGAAGAATTTGAATTAAATATACAAACTTTTTACAATTGCAAGTAAATGTTTTCACGGTTTAAGTACATATTAATACTTAACAAGAGTAGGTACATTCATAAACATTTTTTCTCTTCAGCAAAAATGTTGCCTTTTTTCTGCAATTTTTTGCAAAATGTACATTTTTGAGTAGTAATAAAAAGTAAATATAGACAAATTTAGTATCAAAGTAAAGGTATTTTCAAGAGCTATTTAACTGCGTAACGTATATAAAACTGTAACATTATAGATGTTTAAAATATGTACATTTAATGTGATATCAAAATTTTCAATATTGTTACTATTCAAAAAACGAAATTTTGTTAAAAAAGGGCAAAAAGAAAAGCAAACATTTTTGCGGAAGAAACGGAATTGTATATGTACTCATGTTGTGTATAATTATATACTTAAATGGTGAAAACGTTTACTTACAACTGTAAAAATTTTGTATATTTTAATCAAAATTCTGGTACACTTTCATAAATAATAAGTTGAGGATAAAATATAATTAAATCAAGTTGAGGATAATATCTTAAGCTTATAACAATTCATATTAAATGTATTAAGTTTGAGTATATATTTTTTAATATTTTATAAAGAAAACTATTTTTCATTTATTTTTTTTTTTTTTAATATTTTATTAAAATAATTTCTAAATAATAAATAAATTAGTTATTATATATTAGTTATTATATATAAGTTATTATTACATATTTTTAGATTGCATGAATATTATTAAATATTATATATTAAATGTTATTAGAACTTTGGATTGAGTTTGGCCTTTATGTGGAATTATCTTCGTTTGGAGATCTGAAACAAACAATTATGTTAAAAGATGTTTTAGCAAAAATTTTTCATTTTAAACTTTCATATTACCTTTTTTAAAAGTATAAAATAACCTATTGAAATTGATATTGTTGAAGAGGGATAAAAAATAGTGGATTAAAGCCTGAAAAAAGGTTTATTAAAGTATTAATTAAAAAGAAAACAAATTTTTCATTACCATATCTCGTTGTAATTCATACTTAATAAAACAAATTCATCGGGATCCATCTCAACATCAAAGAACATAAAAATAAAGAAATAAAAGGGCATAGATCTGTATTAGAATAAGACATTTTCGAAATATTAATTTGGTTTAGAATGAAAAGTATCAAAATTGAAGGAAACGGTGTAAAATAACAATGTTGATACAAATCTCTTTAAAATGTTCTTCAATAAATCTTCTGAAGTTGATAAAATTGTTTCGGGATCAGGCAAATTTATCGAACCATTAACACGAATATTCTGTATGAAAATATTGAATTTATATTAAACTCAAAACAAAATTAAAAAATCTTTAACGTTACGTTTTTATTCTGCCACATTTTCAATTTATATTCAAAAATAACTCGAGGGCTATATGCAGAATCTGAAAGCTAATAAGACATTTATCCGTTTCAGAACAATTGACGAAACCTGGAATTGATTTTTAAGAGCATATTCTTGCATATTTTGCCCTTAAAGTAATATTTTTGAATGTTACGAACATATTTTTGCTATTTTTAGAACTGAAACTCATTTTAAGAGCACAGTTTTATATATCAAAATTTTTTTTATTTGATCAAAAAATTAAATCTACAAAAAAATATTATTAAAACCTTTTTTGAATTAAGTGTTCTATACATTTTTGCAAATTTGTTTAAACTCTAATGAAAACTACATTTTATAATACGAATTTTAAAGAAATTTTTTTTTTACTCGTTAGACAATATTTTCTATGGTCATAAAATTGATTTTTAAAGCATATTTCTAGTTGGCCTGATTATAACTATATATTAAAAATTTAAGGAGACATTAAAAACTTTCTAAAATTCATTCAGTTTAAATTTAAAAATATAGAATCAGAGTGTTCAAATTTGTTTTAATAAGTCTGTAGGAAATCAAAAATTTCAAAGTTTTATTTTATTATCTTAAACAATCTAGAAGTTTAAAAATTAAAACGATGTACGTTAGGTTTCCCTGCAACGCAATAAGTTGGGATTAAATCCAGCCTTATTTTGGACAGTTAATGCTACCGTTATTTACCAGTCAATCTTTTGACCTTAGCACATTGACATGAACAGATTGCATTAACTCTTAGATGATACTTTCACACGCTAACTTGAAATTTTGACTGATTGCGAATTAAATATGTATAATAAGTGTCAAAAATCAATTTAGCGAATGATAACATCCTTAAAAAATAAATGAAGATCCACGCATGCTCCTGAGAGATTCTAGGTTAAAATTCATATTATGCGCGTATTGTTACCATGAACCGCTGCATGATTTAACCACAAACTCAATGCCCGAATATAAATACCGAACCTTACAGCAAACTGAACCAATTAAAGGCCAAACAACATTATTACGCTGATGCTCAACAATTATACTTTTTAAACTAATAGAAGTCTATGATTTTTAAAATATAAGGCTGGGAATAGCTTTAAAATTTTTGAAAAATTCTAAATATGCAACAAATTTAAGCAAACCTCTTAATAAAAATTTCTATACATTTCCCTAAAGAAGAAAAATATCAATCAATTTAGCGAATGATAACAACCTTGAAAAATAAATGCTGATCCACGCATGCTCCTGAGAGATTCTAGGTTAAAATTCATATTATACTTACTTATATTAGGTGTCCTACAAGTTTAAAAATTATAACGATGTACGTTAGGTTTCCCTACAACGTAATAAGTTTGGCTTAAGGCCAGCCTTATTTTGATCAGTTAAACGCTATCATATATTTACCAGCCACATTAGTGACCTTGGCTCATTGACATGTGCAGATAACATTAATTCTTGAAAGATACTTTAACACGCCAGACTTAGCGAATGAAAATATTTCCCAAAAATAAATGATTGATCCACACATGCTCAAGCGAGATTCTGGGTTAGCCATGATTATAGGAGCGAATGTTGCTTTGAACCGCGTCCTTTAACTAACCCCAAACTCAATGGCCGAATGTAAATTTCGAACCTTACAGCAAACTGAGCAATTATAAGGACAAACAACATTATTACGCTGATGCTCAACAATTACATTTTTAAACTTGTAAAAATTAAAAACTTTAATTAATATCGTTAAAACCTCCTGCGACTTTATTAAGAGTTAAAGAACCCCAACAAAAGCATTTATATGTTATTTTAAATTCGTCTATATCTCGTTATACATTTATTGTAAATTTTAATTTTAAAATGAAATTTAAATAATTACCTCAATTTTTTAATTAAAAATGTTTTTTTTTACAAATTATTGAATATTTTTACAAATATTGATTTTTCCTAAAAATAAAACCCTAATTTCAATTTTCCCTGTATAAGATAAAAAAAATTCTATTTCAAATAAACTTTTCTTAATATGTTAACAAATTAAAACTTTTAATGTTACAACATTACATCGAAATCATTGATAATGTTGCTATTTTTATATTTTAAATTCATTTATAAAAAAACATCTGCTTTTTAAAATGTTCAATGGGAACATTATTTTAAAATTTTTTTTAAAAGATTAGTGTCATTTTGGAAAGTGAATTATTTAAAATTATAACTATATATATATTTTTTTTTAATTTTCTACAAGTTTAAAAATTATAACGATGTACGTTAGGTTTCCCTACAACGTAATAAGTTGGGCTTAAGGCCAGCCTTATTTGGATCAGCTAAACGCTATCATATATTTACCAGCCACATTAGTGACCTTGGCTCATTGACATGTGCAGATAACATTAATTCTTGAAGGACACTTTAACACGCCAGACTAAGCGAATTAAAATATTTTCCAAAAATAAATGATTGATCCACACATGCTCATGCGAGATTCTGGATTAGCCATGATTATAGGAGCGAATGTTGCTTTGAACCGCATCCTTTAACTAACCCCAAACTCAATGGCCGAATGTAAATTCCGAACCTTACAGCAAACTGAGCCAATTAAAAGGACAAACAACATTATTATGCTGATGCTCAACAATTATATTTTTTAAACTTGTAGAAATTAAAAACTTTAATTAATATTATGTGATAATACATAATGAAATAATAAAAAAAATAGTAATAAAAGTAATATTATTAATAACAATATTATAATAATATGAAGAAATGTATTAAAAAGGTGACAATAAAAAAGCAACAAATATTATTTTCTCTACAACAGAGTAGTGTAGACATAAAAGAGAGAATTATAAAGAATGAGCACAATTTATTTTCAATAAGACCGTCACCAAAGCAACAGCTATAAATCTAATTTATATATTAGTGTTTTTCTTTGATTTGCATGTTATAAGAAATTATTAAAACAGTCAAACAAACAACAACAAAAAATAAAAAAGGGGTTTCCCCGAAAACATCAGAAAGCGAAAAATGAACAGAACAGAAACAGAATAATCAATTTCTGAATAAGAAACAACTTGTTATGCTTGTCTGCTATTTATAACAATTATGGTAAAATTTTCTTTCAGGTTAATAAAAATATATATCTAGATATTAATCGATTGTGAAATATATATATATATATATATATATATATATATATTAAAAATTTGAAACTTACCAACAAACAACTGCAGAAACTGCTCCCCTTTTAAAGCAACCAGAACTTCGAACAGCTCTTGATTTTCGCTCTCCATAATCTAAAACCAGTAACAGTAAAGGAATGAATTTTTTTAATAGATGGTACTTTTTTATTAAAAGGTACTTTTTTCATAAAATTTACTTTTTTTTTGACAATGTACCTTTTTTAATAAAAAGGCACTTTTTAATGAAAATGTAATTTTTTTTTAATAATTGGTAATAAAATTTACTTTTTTAATAAAAAGGAACCTTTTACCAAATAGTACTTTTTTTTTAATAAAAGTATCTTTTTAATGAAAAGTTACTTTTTAATAAAGAAGTATTTTTTAGTAAAAATTTACTTTTTTAATAAATATGTACTTTTTTTTTAGTAAAAAAGTACTTTTTTAATAAAAAGGTACTTTTTATTAGAGCTACTTTTTATAAAAGGTAGTTTTTATAAAAGGTACTTTTTATAAAAGGAGCTTTTTCTATAAAGGTCACTTTTTATAAAAGTATTATTTTTATAAAAGCTACTTTTTCATAAAAGGTACTTTTTATAAAAGATACTATTTTATAAAAGGTACTTTTTTATAAAAGGTACTTTTTTTATAAAAGATACTTTTTATAAAAGATACTTTTTATAAAAGGTACTTTTCATTAGAGCTACTTTTATTAAAGGAACTTTTTATTAAAGGAACTTTTTATAAAAGGTAATTTTTTATAAAAGGTACTTTTTTATAAAAGGTACTTTTTTATAAAGGTACTTTTTATAAAAGGTACTTTTTTATCAAAGGTACTTTTTTATCAAGGTACTTTTTTATAAAATGTACTTTTTTTATAAAATGTACTTTTTATAAAAGGTACTTTTTTTTATAAAATGTACTTTTTATAACAGGTACTTTTTATTAGAGCTACTTTTTATTAAAGGTACTTTTTATAAAAGGTACTTTTTATAAAAGGTACTTTTTATAAAAGGTACTTTTTATAAAAGGTACTTTTTATTAAACGTACTTTTTTATAAAAGGTACTTTTTATAAAATATACTTTTCACGAGAGCTGCTTTTTATTAAAGGTTCTTTTTATAAAAGGTACTTTTTATAAAAGGTACTTTTTTATACAAGGTAATTTTTTATAAAAAGTATTTTTGTTATAAAAGATACTTTTTATAAAAGGCACTTTTTTATAAAAAGTACTTTTCTATAAAATGTACTTTTTTTATACGATGTACGTTTTATAAAAGGTACTTTTTATTAGACCTAATTTTTATTAAAGCTACTTTTTATAAAAGGTACTTTTTATAAAAGATACTTTTTATAAAAGATACTTTTTATAAAAGGTACTTTTTATAAAAGCTACTTTTTATAAAAGGTACTTTTTAAAAAAGGTACTTTTTATAAAAGGTGCTTTTTATAAAAGGTGCTTTTTCTATAAAAAGTCATTTTTATAAAAGTATTTTTTTTATAAAAGGTACTTTTTTATAAAAGGTACTTTTTTATAAAAGGTACTTTTTTATAAAAGGTACTTTTATATAAAAGATATTTTTATAAAAGGTACTTTTTTATAAAAGGTACTTTTTTATAAAAGACACTTTTTTATAAAAGGTACTTTTTTCTAAAAGGTCCTTTTTTATAAAAGGTGCTTTTTTATAAAAGGTACTTTTTATTAGAGCTACTTTTTATTAAAGGTACTTTTTATAAAAGGTAATTTTTTATAAAGGGTACTTTTTTATAAAGGGTACTAAAAGCTACATTTTTTTATAAAAGGTACTTTTTATAAAAGGTACTTTTTATAAAAGGTACTTTTTTATAAAAGGTACTTTTTTATATAAGGTACTTTTTTATTAATGGTACTTTTTTATAAAAGGTACTTTTTTATAAAAGGTACTTTTTTATAAAAGGTACTTTTTTATAAAAGGTACTTTTTTATAAAAGGTACTTTTTACAAAAGGTACTTTTTTATAAAATGTATAAAAGTTACTTTTTATTAAAGCTACTTCTAATTAAAGGTTCTTTTTATAAAAGGTACTTTTTATAAAAGATACTTTTTATAAAAGGTACTTTTTACAAAAGATGCTTTTTCTATAAAAGGCACTTTTTATAAAAGGCACATTTTTATAAAATGCACTTTTATAATTTTTTTATAAAAGGAACTATTTTGATAATAAGTACTTTGTTCAATAAAAAATGATTTTTTATAAAACGTACTTTTTATAAAAATGTACTTTTTTATAAAAGCTACTTTTGTATAAAATAATTTTTTTTATACATATAAAATATTATGTAGCTTGTTGCTTGTAGAGGCAATTCTGTTTGTTTTTTTTTATGTATAACAAGTAAGCAATTTCTTTTATATATACATACGTAAATAATTATTTTTTAACTTTTTTTCACTTAAAAGAACCACTTTTTGTTAATTAATTTCATATACTTACATGAGTTTTTAATTATTAACTATTTTCGATTTATATTATTGTTTTTAATTTTAACTTTAAATAAATTTTTTATTTTTAATTTTTAACTTTCACCCGCGACCGACTTTATATTTGGTAGGATTTCACTCGACTGAAAAGAAAATCAAACGTGTTTTAACACAAAGCAGTAAAGTAAATCTCTCTCTTTTTTTAATGTTTAATTACTCACATTCTCCAATCAAAGAATTTTATTAAAAACAAGGAACACATATAATTGAAGTTACTATGCTCCTGCTTCATTTTAAGTAAATGCATAATAAATCTTTAAAAAAAAGAGTTTTTTTTGTGTAACAGATTTTTTAGGAAATAAATAATAAAGGCGAATATGGCTTCCTTTGCTTTAATGATAAACTTCTTTATTTTAAGTAAACTGTTTCTATTTTGTGTTTTATTATTATTTTTTAGTAGTAGTAAAGAAATTTGTCGTCAAAACAAAGGTGTGATTATTTCGTATTATTAAAGATTTCCTTAAGTTCAGTAAGTACATACTTGGAACGGAATATGAGAAAAACTCTTTATTTTTTTTTTTATTTTGTTTTAAAAATTAGGAATGTTTTCAATATTTTTATTTAAGTATGCATTTACTTAAATTTATTATGTAGTTATTTATGATACTTTGTGGTTAATCGATTTAATGAATATATTGCCTTGGTTTTATTGCTATAATATTTTTTTTTATTATTCTACTTAAAGTTATTTATAGTATTAAAGAAAATATCTTTAATTTTAAGCTAATGTTTAATAAAAAAAATATTGTTGTTTTTGTTATATAATGGCTAGATTTAAAGAAAAACACCCTTAACTTAATGATAACCATCATTACCCCAATTATATAATTCTTTAATTTAAGGAAAACGTTTAATGATATTTTGTTAATTTTTTTATTTTATTTTGAAATTATTTCATTTGAGGTAATATTTCATAAATTTAAGTAAATATCTCCTTGGACAAAAACTCTCTAATTTTTTCATATCCAATATTATTTAAGGGCATGTATACTTAAATTAACGATACAACACTTTTATATTTCCAACTTTATGATTTTTCATAATTTTAAAGAAAATGTCTTTAGTTTAATGTCAACATTAATAAACAACATATTTAAAAAATAAATTTAATGTTGTGACTACATTTAAAGAAATAATACCTTAACTTAATGTTAACACGAATTAAGTCAATTATGTTATATTCTTATAATTGAGTAAACATTGCTTTAATATTCTGCCTCATTTTATTTTATATAGTTTAAAGAAATTTTCTTTAAACTTCTATAATTTTAGCATTAAAAATTTTTAAACATATTTTTTGGTTAATGTGAGTAAATTTTTTCTTATACTGAGTATGACAAATGTAATAGGTTTAAATAAAATTGTGTGATTAATTTAAGTAAATCCAAAATTATGGACTGCAATCAAAGAAATTATGTCTTTTTATGTCCTTAATTCTAATTTTTCAAACAAAAATTTTGTTTACTTTTTTTTTGTATATAAAATCTTCAAAATAAAGAATTTTTCTTTAAAATTATTAATATTGTTCACATTTCAAGGAAGTTTTTACTCAATTCATGAACATATTAACAGGGTTAAATTAAAGAAAAAAAATTCCATATATCAAAGATCACCAATTTTTGCTTGTAGTTCAAATTAGTAAATTTTTCTTCACATTAAAGATTTTTTTTTTATTTTAAAGAAATATTTCTTAAATTAAAGAAAATTATATGCCCTTAATTTAAAGACATTTTGACCTTAAAAAAAAGTTATACTTTTTTTTGAGTGTATATAATTATATAAGTTTGCATTTTTTTAGTTTTAATTTGATAATGTCAGATTAAATTACATCCGATATACAAAAACTTCATTAAAATCCGAAATATTTGCAGAAAAAATTAGCTTCAAATACGGGTTTTGCTTCAACGTTATTAATCCTTTTAGACTTTAGCCACTTGCAAAAAGTTAACGACTTTATAATTTGTAGAAAATTCTTTTCCATGTGAACATTTTCTTTTATTCAAAAAATTCTCTTGAAATTAGCAAAAATAAGTTGTAGAGAAAAAACTTGGAAAATTGATATAATGAAAATTAAGTTTTAATGGAATTTAGTAATTTACACCATTGAATATCAAATGTTGAAACTTAATTTAGCTTTTTACATTGAAAAAAATCTAAAACTAAATTAAAACCTTCTAATGTTAAAAATTAAACAAGTTCTATTTATTTTTGGGTTCCTACATCTTTTGTGCATAAGGTGTAGAAATTTAAGAACCAGAAAGAAATTAATTCAAAAAACAAAACCTGGGGTAAATTCCGTGTATAAAACTATACACAAAATGATATAGCAATTAATTGTACTATTGTATTGATGTAATACAAATTTATATCCAAAATATGATTGACACATTTTGTAGTGTCACTCTGCATGGGGTAATATACAATTTTATCCAAAATTAAATTGTATTTTCTCAAATATGATATAATATCTAAAAATATATATTATTTTATATTTTGCAATGTCTAGGTAAAGGGTGTTTTTTATACAGGCATAGAACTTTAAATTGGCAACACTTTTTTAACTGGCGGCCATTTTGTCAGCTGTAGCGTGATTTATGTTTAGTTTGGTTTGGCATTTCAATATGAATAGACTGGAGCCCGAACAAAGCTTCCAAATTGTGCAAATTTATTTTGAAAATCATGGTTCTGTTCGAAATATGTATCGCACACGAATTTTGTGAATTTTGTTTAGCGATGAGTCTCACTTTTGGTTAAATGGATACGTCAATAAACAAAACTGCCGTATTTGGTTTGGTGATAATCGAAGAATATTAGCCATCGTGAATTTTGGCTGAGGCAAACGTATTTTCATTATTAGAAGTTGATGTGGCCACTTGTTCATTTATCAAGAATTCTGGTTGTGTCAAGAATATTTATTATTTATTATTCAAATAATCTTGACAACACCACAAGAATAATCATCATACTTTTCAACATTAGAAGCAACAACTTTTCCAACAATAGCGACAACACGGAAATCAGCTACAATTCATTTTTCAAAACATCGGCAACAACACGAATAACAATGCTGGCAATAACAACAACACTAAAACAAGCAACCCGTGTATTTCCAACATTGGTAGTAACAACAATGACAATAATAATAGTACCAATACTGGTAGCAACAATATCGGCAATAATAGCAACAAAACCGGCCACAACAATAATCAACAGACATCACAACAAAACTAATAATATCACCAACAGCAATAAAACAACTGATACCATTACTGAAAGACTTGGTATATCGAACGTTAAGATTATTTACAACATGACAGTAATAAACGGTTTTATAATAACGGGTTTTATAATGACTTGCATATAATAACATTATTTGCTTAACGTTAAAAGGAGCATTTTATCTGCTCCATGCAAATATAAAGACAAATCTTTTATTTACTTCGACTTTAATCAAACTTAATTATAGTATAACAATGCTTACTGAGCATTATCATAAACAGTGGGGCAATGTAGCAATGGACCGAGTACCTGGGTTAGATTTGTGAAGTACGAAGTATCGATCAATGTACAACATCAAGAGGGTTGATTACTACAGTGGATGTTATATCAGTTTTATTGAAAACCTCTAGCTTATGTTACTGTAACTACAACAGTCGTTGTACAATGCAAACAGTGTTGATCGTTCATTGAAGTAGATGTAATACGATCCTTTATACTTTAACAACCAAAAATATTCTTGTTGGTTATAAACGAATGTAATTCATGTAACGCACGCTACACCTCCCTTTTACGAAGGAATGTAAATGTATTGGAATTAAATAGTTTGTTTTGTATTATTTTCCTGTATCATTGATTATAAATATTTAATGTATTCTTATGAACTATTTGTTCTTTTTCTGTTCTCTTATCAAATATAGTTACATTATTTCTTAAATCTAGGTTTTTAATTTTATATGGTCCTTTATATCGAGGGTCCAATTTGTGCAATTTTTCATTTGTAAGTAAACTAAATCTCCTATTTAAAAATTATAATCTAATGTATCCTTATCGTAGTTTAACTTCAGCATTACCTTAGATCGATCTACCATCTCGTGAACTCTCGTATGTGCTACTTCTAATCTAAACTTTACCTCTATAGAATAATCTATAGGACTAATTCTATCGACTCCATTAAATTGTATAAACTCATTCGGAAATCTACCAAAAACTAACTCATATGGACAGTAGTTGTTAACTGATGATGGCGTAGTATTAAAGCAGTACGTAAAGTACTTACGCCACTCATCTCAATAGTTTCTGTCAACAATGTGGGTATTGTTACTAGATATTTTGTCATATCACATATTATAGTGACTACACATTCATTGCCATTGTAGAATTTTGGTAATGGACCTATATTATCCACTAATACAGTATCAAATGGTTTTGCCGGCATTGGCGTTAATATCATATGACTCTTTAACTGCTTTGTAGTTTTAGCTGTTTGAGCCTTTTGGCATGATTTAACGTATTTTGTTACATCTTTCGTGATATTTTTTCAATAGTAATATATTTTAATTCTGTTTAATGTCCTTGAAACACCGCAGTGACTTCCTTCTGCAGGGTCATCATGTTATCGTTTCATGACATCTTGAATAGTCTTGGCATTATTATTAATTCAGGTCACATCATTCAGTAGCGCTACTTTTAGATAATTCAAATATTCATTGCCCATTTGTTTGAATTCATTTATTGAGATAAATTCGAAAATTTTCTCACAAGGTGCCATTTGTAATTTTGTAATGCTATGTTCACCGGTCACTTCTTCGAGCCTTGGGGAAATTGGCCTAAGTCAAGCTTCCCATTAATAAACAAATCATCGTTTAGAATATATGCTATTATAGTTTTTCCCCGTTTGATGTAACATCTTCCAGGGATATGATATATGCTTCTTATTTTTATTTAATTGATGCCGCTTATTCATTTTATGTTCAGCCATTTCCTGTGCCTTGTTAGTCATTGCTCTTGTTGTTACTTTTAGTATATTGTTATTTTTCATGTTTAATTTCTTTAAATCATTTATCGCTATACGCGATGAAGCGTCAGCTACGTAATTATATTTTCCCCTAAGATATTCGACTGTGTAATCTTCTAGATCACGTCTAATTCTAGTCAACTTTGAGCTAGGGTTCTTCATTAAAAATAGATAAGAAAGTGGTATATGGTCTGATTGAACGAGAAATTGCTTTCCATAAATATAGGGTCTAAAGTGTTTTATTGCCCAGTGTATGGCTGTCAATTCTTTTACAATTGTTGATTTATTGCTTTCTCCTTTTGTGAAACTTCTAGATACGTATGCCACTCTTAATTGTTTTCCGTCATATCTTGGTTAAGTCTGGCTCCACATGCGTGTTTGCTTGCATCTGCTGTTATGCAGAACAGTTTGTTTAAAAGCTGGGTACTGCAATAATGTTGGTTTCATTCGTGCCTTTTTAAGATGTTCAAAAGCAAGATCGCATTCTCTTGTCCATTCGAATGGTACTAATTTTTTTGATAATTTAGTTAGGTGCCTTGAATATTCTGAAAATTTTTTAATAAATCTTCTGTAATAATTGCAAAATGCAACAAATATCGGCATCCGCGGGTTTCGGATAGTTTTCTATTACTGAATATTTATTATCATCAGGGAGAAGCTGGTCTCAGACCACTAAAAGCAATCGTCAACATTCTGTGGAATGAGTTTGGTGCTACTTTTAGTCCATATGGTAGTCTGGTAAATCTATATGAACCTTTGGTGTTTGGTGGTTGAAATGAAGTTATGTTCCTAGAATCCTTTTCTAATTCAATGTGATGAAATCCGGATATCAAATCCAAACAAGAGAAATACTTTGCTCTGCCAAGTTGATCCGAAATATCATCTATTCTTGTAAAGGAAATTTATCAGCAACTAATTTTTTTGTTAACTTGCCTGTCTATCACTATTGTCCGTCTTTTCTCATTAGAATTTGGCAAAGATTTCTTTGGAACTAAAAGAATTGGACTATTATATTCAGAATATGATGACTTTATTATTCCATCATCTATCAATTTGTTCACCAGATCCTCGATTGCCTCTTTATGTGTATGTGGTATACGATAGTTTTTAATGTACACGGGTTCTGTATCCTTTCTTCTTAACTTTTGCTTGTAAAAATTGTTGGTTGTTGGTTGTAGTTTCTGATTCTAATCCAAAAATATCGATGTATTTGGTACATATTTCTGTTAATGTTTCATTAAAGCGTTTCGGAAAATTTTTCCTTAGAATGGTTAAAATTTTATCTTTTCTATGTTCGCTTGATGTTACAATGCTTTATGTTTCTGATTCTAATCCAAAAATATCGATGTATTTGGTACGTATTTCTGTTAATGTTTCATTAAAGCGTTTCGGAAAATTTTTCCTTAGAATGGTTAAAATTTTATCTTTTCTATGTTCGCTTGATGTTACAATGCTTTATGTCATAATCATTAGCAACTTCTGTTATAATTTCATTCTGTTTCAGGGTAGCTACAGTATTGCTTGTATTAAGTATCCTTATAAATGCATTTTCTGCTCTCACTAATGTACTTGCTATGAAAACTCCCGGTTGGGGTTCTTGGTTAGGTACCAGTATTTCCTCAGAACAAGATGAAGGTTTTAGTCGGCGTATTACTTCTGATCTTGCTGGTTAAGCGATATCATTATTACAAGTATTAGTTGTTGGTATTACTATTTGCTGTGCTAAATTATGTGGTCTCAAGATGAAGTAATCTTGAGCCTGGTTAAATTCAAGTATATTACAACATTTTTTATAAAATCCATCAAAACAATTCCATCACATGGTATTGGGAATTCGTCTTTACTACGTGAAAATTGTGGGGTATCAAAGAATTATTTGTTTTCAAATCCAAAAATATTGTACCAATAGATCTGATTTTACCTTTTCCTATAACAGTAAGTGTAGTAATATATGAAGTATTTATCCGTTTAAAGGTGCATTGGTGTTTTATTAAGGAAATATCTGCTCCGGTGTCCACTAGTAGTGTTATAGTTATATTTATTTGAATTTGGAAGAAGCAACTAAAGTTAAGGAAAAGGTTATATACTTTCCTATTTATTGACTTGATTTTGGGGATTGTTCGAGTTTTCCGAACTGTCTTCATTTGCAGTTATTGCCCTAGCGTGGTTCCCGTTCCTATTATCGTTTCTACGTATTCTTCTACCTCTGTAGTTATTATTTGAATAATTATTATTATTATTATTGTTGTTGCGGTCGTTATTATTGTTATTTCGAGAGAAGTTTCGTCTGCCTCGGAACCTTCCTTTGCCTCGACGATAATTATTGCTATCGTTTCTTTAACCGTAGTATAAAATGGCATTCTGCTGACCTGTTGCTTCCATAATTAGTTTTACTTTATTTATAGTGCAATTTTTAGTTAGTGCCTTAACAGCAACATGGGTAAAGTGTTTATTGCCAAATTGCAAGACAAACCATCTGATATGTATGCACTTTCAAGTGACTTAAAAAGAGATTCCATCTCACTATAACAAACATTAGCAGATTTATTATTCTGTTTGATATTCATTATTTTAGCCGACAAGACTTCGACTGATTCCCCTTTCACTGAACTAGTCAGTTTATCTATAATTTCAGAGATTGAAGATTCATCACAAATACGATTTCTAGCAGTTCCCTTTATCTTTGTCTTCATAAGGAACACAGTTACTTGTTCGTGAGTACCCTTAAGTGTATATTCTAATCAGATCGAGTCCAAAAATGTGCGTAGACTCTCAGGCTTACCATCAAAATCACAAATTAGAAGTGAGGCTGTACTAAGAAATTCTGCAACTGTTTGCGTCATCTCAATATTATTCGAGAAATCTTCTGAGTCGGAATCGGTTTCCACTTCGGAAATTGGGTCAAATCTTTCACTATTATTCGAAGCCAGTTTAATGTTTGTATCTATTTTCAATTCTTATTCAATTGAATGAGATACCGTTTGGTTATTATATTTATCAAGTATTCTCACAAACTGATCCCTCAGATTCCAGTAAATCTCTAAAACTTCGTTTTCATGTTTCTCAGTGAACTTTTCTCTATTCCTGTATTGTAGTGTATGCATGATACAAAGTAAACAAACTTTAATTAGTCATGCATACAACATGTTCGATTGCATTCAAAGAATGTAAAACAATACACACACACGAATATATAATAAATTATAACAGCTAAGCATAAAAATAAACAAACGACAAACCATTTGTATTGTACAATTCAAGGTCAGTAATATTTTGAACAGTTCATCGTTCTATGCCATAACTGGGGCACAGGTTTTAGATTTCACTTTGAAATCAAAACAGAACGAAATAAACAATTGGACTATGGACACTTGAGATGCACTCAATATTTGGAAATGCACTCTACGTCCAATTAGCAGAATTTAGAACACACTCAATATCAAATCAATGATTTGATATTTTGCTTACTAAAATCATGTGACCTCGGTACAAATGTTTAGTAGCTATATATAAAATAATTGTAATATAATAATTATAAGTTATCGAGTGACTTTAGAAAGTAACTCAATTTTAGGCTAAGCATTATTCTCATGTTAGCTTTATAAGCAGGGCCAAATTTAAATAAAGAATCAGTTTTATACTAAACAACCAAACGCTTATATATATCATTCAGCATACATTACAGTATACTATTTTCCTAATTATTTCCAGTGAATTTATAATTGTATTTAAATGTTTTCTCACTGTTTCTGGACGAACATATATATTTTTATTTATGCAATTATAAGATTTTCTGAAGTTTTCTATTTTTGAAGAGATTATTTTTTCAATCAAATCCCATTTCTCCATCAAAACCTTGTCTAAATCCGTTGCTCTACTCATATACATTTTCTTTAGTTTCCTGTTATGCATACCATATATATTAAGAATGAAACTAAGAGTGACTACGGCGGTAACCAATAAAAGATATACCCTTATTTGAAATAAATCTATGTTACTATTTTCCAAAACTACCTCATTAACTACAACCTTTGATTGTGGTTGTCCCATTATCAATATTCTTCCTTCAAAAATTTTCTTGTCATTAAAAGAATTTCCATTTTCCTGTCATTCAATGAATCTTCCCGTTCTCTGTAACCAATAGTTTTTTTAAACTCTTTCAACCATGTAGCTTCCCTCTATGGGTCTGAAATTGATTCTCTATAATTCCAATTTATAACGTTTCTAGCTCTACTTTTGCTCATTCTTCTATCCATAACTAAAAGGACCATAAAATCAATTTACAAAAATATTGAAGTAATCATTTAGGAATGTTATATTTTAACTTTAATTTAATTACATTTTTATACTTCTATCAAATCCAAAAAATCATTTTTCTGTTTTTTTTTTTAAATGATTTTCTCTTTTTAGTTTAATAAAAATTTTCCGGTTTATTTTCTTTGACGTTCTAAAAAATATTTTTAAAATTTTGAACATGGGCGCAGTCGCCCCTCTTATATATATTCTCTTATATATATCTCTTTGCTGCTCCACTTAGTCATACGTTGCCAAATTCTAGTGGCAATGTTCCATGTAGGTGGTGGTGACGAGTTTACGAGGTGGTGATGGGTTGGGGCCCTGGCTTTGGGCTCTTCATCACAATTCCCAATTTATTCCTTTTCTTCTGACGGATCGTTGTGGCTGATCCGTCAGGAAATCAAAATTGTCTTTTCCAAAATTTGAAGGGTGTTTATTTTAGACCAGTTTTAATTTTTAACACCTCCAACTAATAGGTTCATTTAGTGCTGGTTGAAACCAAGGGCAGGATCGTCAAGTAAATAAAACATTTGCCTTCTACTTTTTAAATATTTGCAGGGAGCGGATAAAACGCTCCCTTTAACCTTAAGCAAATAATGTCTTTATTGAATAAAATCGAACTTAATTTATAGTATAAAATTGCTTACTTAGCATTATCATAAACAGTGGGGAAATGTAGCAATGGACCGAGTACCTTAGTTAGATTTGTAAAGTACGAAGCAACAAACAATGTACAACACCATGAGGGTTGATTACTACAGTGGATGTTATATCAGTTACATTGAAAACCTCTAGCTTATGTTACTGTAACTACAACAGTCGTTGTAGTGTTAATCGTTTTATTGAAGTTTATGTAATATGATCCTTTATACTTTAACAACCAAAAATATTCTTGTTGGTAATGAACGAAAGTAATTCATGTTACGCACGCTACCGACTCAAGATTTCTACAAGTAATAGATAATTTACACAACACAAGACGTAGAGATGATGGAAGATACAAAGTTGAGAGATATCAAAACAATTATGAAAAAACACTCTACAGGTTACCTTACCAACTATATTGAACAATCATCCAGTACATCTAATGAACATTCCCAATAAATGTAAAAGAAAAAAACTTTTAAAAAACATTACACAACTTCGCTATGAATAAATACATTTAATGTATTTTAAATAGCATAAGTTCCTACAGACAAGCCGAGGATTCGTAGGTCGTAGATTTAAGAAATTGTGAATTTATATTATATTTTTAATAATAAAAAAATATCATAATGCCCGAGTAAAAAAGTTTATATAAATTTATATATGATGAGATATTTTCCGCAAATATAAGAGGATATAATTTGATCCGAAAATGGTTCTAATAAATTGTATCACTTTGGAACGGATTATATTTAAATAGATACAAGTTAATAAAAAACTATCCAATTCTATCCGAGTTTTGTCCCGATAAAATTACTTCTAATTATATTATACTTGATACAATTAGATATAATTAGATACAATTATATACATAATAATCCAAATATATTTAAATTAAAAGATAAGTTACATATATTTGACCTCCATAAAAGGTTCAAAACACAGAACGTAAATAAATTAAATTTTATTTATATTTTTTTAGGACATAAAATTTTTGTTTTAAACGAAATTGCTAATTGTAGTTTAATTAAAAAAAATGTTTGTCATAGATAATCTGTTCTAAAAAGTTTTGCTGAAGGTAATGGAAATCGATTTCGCAAAATCGGAGTGATGATAATCCTTAAGTGTATGTTCAGACACCGTTACATCCAGAAAAACTGACTGTTTGGTGTGCTGCTGGAATCATTGGTCCGTACTACTTTAAAAACGATGCTGCTCAGAACGTTACAGTCAATGGTGACTGCTATAGAGCCATGATTACTGACTTTTTCGACCATTAATTGCACAACCATGATGTGCAGGAGACGGCGCAACATGTCACACAGCTCGCGCGACAATTGATTTATTGAAGGAAACGTTTGGTAACCGCATAGTTTCACGTTTCGGACTCGTGATTTGGCCTCCAATATCGTGCGATTTAACCCCTTTGGACTATTTTCTGTGGGAATATGTGAAGTCGCTAGTCTACGCTGATAAGCCTGAAACGATTGACCCCTTAGAGGACTCGTTATTGCCAATATACGGCCACAAATGTTGGAAAAAGTCATCGAAAGTTCGACCTCCAGAATAGACTACGTCCGATTCAGCCGTGGCGGTCATATGCCAGAAGTCATATTTAAATTATAATGCCAGAAGACTAACTTTCGAATAAAGTAAATTTCATGTCAATTTAAAAAATTCATCTTTGTTTTATTCCATTTCAAAGTTCTATACCTCTATAAAAAACACCCTTCATATAAGTATGACTAAAATGACAGAAGACGTTTTTGATGTTTGTGTTATATATAATTATGTATTGGGTTATGTCTAATTCTATAAAAATTAATAAAATTTATCAACCAAGTATTATCATATATAAAATTCAGAATTGTGTTTTTTTATATATGATTGGATGTGCTTATACATGCATTTTTTGGTAAAACATTTCATTAATATATTTAATATATTTTTATATTAAAGAATATATCGTTATATATACTTTTTTACTCGGGTATACAATAATAATTGTTCAAAAGTTATGTCGCAAGAATTCAAACCACTCAGGTTACAATTAATGCAAATAATTGCGAACGTAGGTAAATGAACTTAAATAAGTTTATTAGCAAAGCAAACCCAGCATATCCCCGTAAGAAGAAGTGCAAATGAAAGAGGGGATATTCCTAATTAACTTGAAAACATAATTTGTGTTAACTCTTCCCCCTTAAAAATTGATTGTTCTCAATCAAAAGTATGGTATTTGGGAAATTCGCATTATGGGTTGTTCTTTGGGTTCATTCCCACCTAGGGTAATTTGCCCCAATAATATTAAAAAATTTAGGGATCTCTTATATCTAGGTTTCAATGCATTTAATTTATTTTGTATTTGGGAAATCTCTAGGATGAGGAAAGGATGTAGGGGATGGGATGAATAAGTTCTTGCTCTCACTGTCTTTTTTACATCATCAATGAACTTTTGGTAATTTGTAATGTTTCAATTTGGCAGGATCGCCATGTAATGAGTTTGGTCCTTACAGTTTGTATGAGTGGCAGAGTTCCCTATAGCCCAGTTCTATATTTTAACAGCTGTCTGGGGGTCAGCTTATAAATAGGCGTTCAAAAGAACTGCCAAAATATTGAGACTCAAAAAGTAAAACACAGTCACTTGTGTTGTTTTAGAACTCTAAATTGAAGTCTCATTTATTTAACAATTACATGTTCTTATATACTATTCTTACAAGTCTAACTTATTGTCTAGTATTGAGTGATTTTAGGAATCACTCAATTTATTTTTATTCTTATTTATTTGTATACTTTGTTCTCTTATCGTCAACATACGGTCATCAGATATCTGAGTGCAAGTGAAAGAATGCAGTCATAGTGTCGCTAGACTGTTACTTGATGCCACACACATCACATGGTGATGTGTGTGGCATTCACTCTACAGTATTTGAGACGGTATGTTGGGAAATCAATATTAGTGGTTGGTATGCAGTGTACGCTTAAGGAGTACACTAAAAAAAAAAAGTTTGTAAAGTCAGCAAAAAATGTTGCTGAGTCAGCAACATTTTAGTCAGGAGGATGCTTGCAAAAAAGTTCCTAATGTCAGGAAAATCTTTTGCTGAAAATCAGCGAGCTGATTTTTAGCAACAAAATTTGTAGATTCAGCAAAAGTTTTGCTAACACTTAGTAGATTAGAATTAAAAAAGCCTTGCTAAAAATTAATAAATTAATTAATAAAACGCAAAAAATTTGTAGAAAAATTGTAATTTAGTTAATTTATTTACTGAAAATCATAAAACATATTTTTGTGATTCTTTTAAAAATAATTTACTATAATAACGAAATATAAAAATTTTCATTTTCCCACATTGACGACATGAATTAATTTAATATCTGAAAATATATAGAAATAAATATATATAACATAACAAAAATTTTCTTTCAATTACTTACATCAATGGTTGTCTAAATGATGCTATAGTTTAAAGGACGCAACTGCCGAAGATAATTATAGAAACGAAACGAAAAAATAAACAAAAACAAACTAAACGAAAAAACAACCATTTTTTGCAATAAGAAAAAGGAACCATAAAAATCTACCTAAGATGTGTGTCTTTGTCTTTCGCTTTACTCTGTCTACATTTCTGTATATGTTTGTTTGCAATTTGACCACACTATTATTAATCTATAAACATTTAGTTTAAATAAATAAATATTTTATTTTGTCTTTTATTTAATTAATAGACAATTATTTTCACAAGCCGGTGACAACGCAAAATTTAAGTTGTTTTAATCCTCAATTTTGTTTTATGGTATAAAATTTCTGTAATAGTTGCAGAATGCAACGAATCGTCTTACTTCGTCAGCTTTAGTTGGTATTGGATAATTTTTTATTGTTTCGTATTTGGATGGGTCTGTCTTTACACCATCTTTTGTAATCAGGTGTCCTAAGTAAACCACTTCTGGTCTTAGAAAACAACATTTCTTTGGATTAAGTTTTAAATTATATTTTTGTAGTCTGTCTAATACCTTTATTAAATTTTGGTTGTGGATGATTTAAACTACATCCATAATCAATTATGTCGTCTACATAAAGAAATGCTTCTGATTCTAGTCCTGAGAGTGCTATTGTGAGCATGCTTTGAAAGCTGTTTGAAGAAATTTTTAGTCCAAAAGGGAGTCATTTGAATTGATAATGACCTTGTGAAGTCGAAAAGGCTGTAAGCGGTCTAGAGTTTTGTTAAGCTCGATTTGATGGAATGAGCTAGTCATGGTCAAGTGTAGAAAACCATTTGGCTCTACCAAGTTTGTCTTGAATATCCTCTAATCTAGTTAGGTGAAATTTGTCATTGACAATTTTATCGTTAAGTTTTCTAAAGTCTACTACAAGTCTCCATTTCTTTTTATCTTCCACATTTTCTTTGGTACTAAAGGGAGTGGAGCATTGTATGGACTAACGGATAGCGTCATCCAGCATATTCTGTATTTGTTCGTTTATTATGTTTGTATGTGAGTGCGGTAGTCTGTAGTTTTTTATATACACTGGTGTATTGTCTAAGGTCGTGATTGTTTGGTCATACAAATTGTTTACTGTTAATTTTTCATTTTCAAGGTGAAAAATATTTTGATATTTACGAAAAATGTTTATTAATTCTGTTTTTGCATAGTCGTCATTATTATTTAATTGTAGTTCATTCAGTATTTGTTCAAAACGTTTGGGGTTATTGTCTTTATTGTAACCTAATATGTCATAGTTTTTTAGTGAGTCAGTTTGGAGTTGAATGCCTTTTAAATTTATTTCCTCGTTCGCTGTGTTTAAAATTTTTATGTGGGTCATGCCGTTACTATGTGCTATTGAATTACTTAAAAATACTCCTGGCTTAATTTCATTATTAATAATTATGCTATCTTCGCTAAGGTTTAGTTTTAATGCTTGTATTATTTCTGTTCTTGGTAGTATTTTTATTTGTAATGACGTAAGAGCTTTTGTTTGCAATGGAATAGTTATGGTGGCATTGTTTATGAATAATGATATTGTGAAAGTTTCATAGTCTATTTTACGGAGATATTTTTTTTAAAAAGTCTCTTCCTATTATTCCGTCTGTTTCTATTGGAAAGTTGTCATCTACAAGATGAAATTTGTGTTTGCATGTCTGGTCTGTGAATGAAAGTTCCAGTCCAATTGTCCCTAGTGAGTGTATTTCTTCAGTAGTAATACCTGTTAATTTACATTTGTTCTCTTTATTAATTGGTTCATTTTCAAGATTTGTTCGAATACGACATAGTGATATGTCGACACCTGTGTTGACAAGAAATGGTAATTGTTCATTTTTGTATTTAGCGATTATGAAATTTGTATTATTGTTGCAAACTTTATATACTCTTAATTTAGGCTGTCCGGAATATCCATGTATTCCGAGCCCACCTCGTTTCCCTCATCATTTATTGTACGTATGTATCTTCTATTTGTGTTGGTTTGATTTCTTCTATCGTAGTTATTGTTATTGACGGGTCTTTGCCGTTCATTGTAGTAATTGTTGTTTGTGTTGTTTCTATTGGGAAAATTGTTAAAATTGTTGTTGTTTGAAAAGTTATTGGGTCTTTTATTGGTAATATGACTATTTCTATTTTGAAAGTTATTGGATCTGTTATTGTTAAAGTTACTGTTATTCCTATTTGAAAAACTATTGAATCTGTTATTGTTATGTTGTCTATTAGGTTGTCGTGTTTGAATGTGCATTAATGAATTGTTGTTTACCTTATGTTCATTTTCTATTTCTAGCGCAAGTTCTACTGCATCTTGCAAAGTCTTAGGACGAGCTGCAAATATGGCTGTTTTTAAATTGTCATTGATACCTCTTTTATAAGAATCTAACGCTAGTTTAGCATTTAATCTAATGATAACATTTTTCTCTGGTACTGATGCGTCTGTGTTTAATTCCTCAATTCCTAATCTATTTAGATTGTCTATAATGGTAATGATTCTGTCCTTATATGCACTTACTGATTGTTTTCCTTGGTATATGTTGTTTAATTTTGACTGTAATTCTGGGATAGTTTTTGTATTCTTGTATCTTTGTTTTAAGAGTGTTTTTAAGGTATTGAAATTGTCTGGTTTTTGCGTAACTACCTATCGCTGTCCTTACACCTGAGGTCAATTTGGCGTGGTAGACATATTGCAAGAAATCTGTTTTTGCTGCGTCAGTAAGAGTCTTTTCGATGAGTTCTGCTGTTATTAGGAAACTTTCTAGTTCTTCATAATTTCCAGCAAAAATTGGGAGTGCCTTAGAAGTTATTTCTGAACTAAATGCTGCCATTTTGGTGTCTAAACTTTTAGTATTTTCTATATATGGTATTAAATTCTAACTTTAATGCTACTATTTCTTTTTCGTCTGTTTCTTCACTTTGTGCTGTCAAAAATTCTTTTCTTATATTGATTATAGTATAGAGTATGTCCTTCCTGGAATTTTCTTTAAATTTGTCAGTATGTCTTTTAATTCTGTTAGATGTTCTTTCATTTATACGTCTGTTATTATAATTTTTGGTTTGTTTAAATATATATGTTTTAAAAATGTATATACTAGGAATAAGATCAAAGTAATCAGTAATAAGGATATTATTTTTTTGGAAAGCATTTAAAATATATATTTTTATAAAATTGTTAGTTTTTGAAAAATTTTTCATATATTTTTCATAACAAAAATATGAAGAGTAGAAATTAAGAGGATGAAAATAATATTCATATTTAAAATTTTTGTAATTGATTTCTTAATTTATTTATTAAAGCACTTTAAAGGCAATATATATATATTTTTTTATCAGGATTTAAGTAGTATTTTGTTTTTAGTTTTAGTTTTTTATTAAACTTTTGGTTTTATCCCTTTGAGAGCCAAGCTGCATGCAAAAAGTTCTTAATTTCTCAAGTTTAAGGTAAAATAGTTTAAACATTAATTCACTTTCTCTATAGTCTAATAAAAGTTCTTTACTGAAACATTCCGAATTTATTTGCTGTTCTGTGATCCACATATTTTCTTCCATTTTAATTGCATATGATATTGGCTTAAAGTAATTTTTGTTGTTTTAGGCTGTAATGTAATGTTGTTAGTCTGGCAAGATATGTCGTCTACATAATGTAATGTTTTGGTTTGGCAGGATCGCCATGTAATGTTTTTGGTTTGGCAGGATCGCCATGTAATGTTTGAATTTGGCAGGATCGCCATGCAATGAGTTTGGTCCTTACAGTTTGTATGAGTGGCAGAGTTCCCTATAGCCCAGTTCTATATTTTAATAGCTGTGTGGGGGTCAGCTTATAAATAGGCGTTCAAAAGAACTGCCAAAATATTGAGACTCAAAAAGTAAAACACAGTCACTTGTGTTGTTTTAGAACTCTAAATTGAAGTCTCATTTATTTAACAATTTACATGTTCTTATATACTATTCTTACAAGTCTAACTTATTGTCTAGTATTGAGTGATTTTAGGAATCACTCAATTTATTTTTATTCTTATTTATTTTTATACTTTGTTCTCTTATCGTCAACATACGGTCATCAGATATCTGAGTGCAAGTAAAAGAATGCAGTCATAGTGTCTCTAGACACATGGTGATGTGTGTGGCATTCACTCTACAGTATTTGAGACGTTATGTTGGGAAATCAATATTAGTGGTTGGTATGCAGTGTACGCTTGAGGAGTACACTACAAATTATCCAGTTCCACAACGTATATCAGTTTCATTGATCCCGTCTGGAGTTTGGCAATACCAGTGTCGATCGTTACTATTTGGGAATTTGTGTAATGTAATATCTTCACTTCGCCCACCACAGCAGATATCATTTTTCAAAAAAAAAAAGAACAATAATTACTTAATTACGAATATGGTTTTTGTGAACCATTCTTCCACTCCCAGTCAATACTGTAGTGTGTCTATTCTCCTTCACTAGCTCCTCCTTACAATTCTTAGATAGCGTGGTCCCTAATCTCTTATTTTCCCTCACAAAGATTTGTTCACCCACTTTGTAATCCCTTGGTTCCCTCTTATGCCTATTATGATATTCCAAAGTAGACCGCTGTCGATCCTTGAAGTTCTCCACCATTTGAATTCTATCTTCTTCCCATTTTGTAGTGTCATTAACAGATTTTCTACCAAAAAATGCTTCCACAGGTTTCCTACCTAGAGTTGAATAGACAGTGTTGTTGTTTTCATAAACCGACTTATCCAGAAGTTCGGATAAACCATTCTGGGTTCCTTCAGATTTGATGAACCTCATGATCTCGGAGAGGGTGGAAAGAAATCGTTCAATTTGTCCTTTTACAGTGCTGGCGTATGGTGGGATTCTGAACACTTTAACGTTAAATTGGTTAAATTACTATCGCTTTAGAATTAAATGATTTTTCGTTCTCCATTACCAACATTTCGGGCATTCCAAAGCTTAACAGTGTGTCCCTTAACGGTTGTCTAATATCTTCTGCAGATCTTGATTTAAGTATTCTTGCTTGCGCATATTTTGTCAATTTAACAATTGGAAGTTTTTTCCGTTATATAGATCTCTATATGTACCATTTGACCCGGAAACTGTGGGATTGGAGTTTCTTGTAAAGAAATGTTATTAGGGTGGCGGTCGTACTTATTTTCCTTGCATGATTTCGTAATTCTTTTTATTTTCGCCAACATTTAAGGGAAGTATTACTTGTCAAGGAGTTGGATCTTCTTCTCCTCGACACTCCTATGAGCCCTGTTATGCGCATTTATTATTTCCACCTCTTGTTCTGATTCGCTAAAAATATCAGATACCATTTTCCTGGTGTAAATAACCTGCGCTTTCCCTAAAATTGCGTCCGTTGCTTCCACACAATTCGTGACTGAGGGATTCAAGTATTTCTTAAAAATCTGTTCTATTTTCCTCTCGGAGAGGTCGGGATCCAACACTATGTGTCTATGGTACGTTGGAAACACTATTTGAAATTCATAAGACGGAGTTTCATGAGGATCGGGAGAGCTTTGATTGCTATGTTGAGGTGCTGCTGTGGAATTTATTTGTAGCACTTCCTGAAGAGGTCTGGATAACGCATCTGCTACCACATTAGTGCTTCCCGGTTTGTATTGGAGTTCGTAATTATATTCTTACAATATTGCCTTCCACCGTCTAAGTTTGCTGTTAGTATTTCCACTGGTTAAGTCATATGTCAGCAGTTGGTGATCCGTAAATGTTTTCACATTTGCCGCACCGTAAAGATAATTCCTCAGACTTTTGAGGGCCCATACAAATGCCAACATTTCCTTCTCATTTGTTGCGTAGTGTTCCTCGGCCTTACTGAGAGTCCTGGAAATGAAAGTTATCGGTCTACCCTCCTGTTCCAGTACGGCCCCGATTGCATAATTTGAGGCATCTATTGTCAACCGGAACTCCTTCTGGAAATTGGGGTATGTCAGAATGACGTCTTCTGACATTAGTGTTCTTTTAATCTTGTCGAATGGCTGCTTCATCCTGCAATTTGATCACAATTTTGCTAGAGACAGATTTGGACAATCGTCCTTCCTCCCCTCTCAAAAGAGCTGTTAAAGGTTTTGCCAATTTTGCATAATCCTTTATAAAACGGCGATAGAATCCAGCCATGCCTAAAAATGACCTTAAGTCCTTTAAAGTTTTTGGAGTTGGGAAGTTATTAATGGTTTCTACGTTTTTAGGGTTGGCCCGTATTCTCTTAGTATATATTATGAACCCCAAAAATTCTACTTCTGGTTTCAGAAATCCAGTTGTACTTTCATATTGGCAATTTCAAGTGTGTGGAATATCTTCCTGATATTTTCAAAATGTGTTTTTTCATCTTTCCCGAATATGATGATATCATCTATATAGACGTAGCATATTTTCCCTACATGCTCTCTCAGGATATCGTCTAGGGTTCTCTGAAAGATTGAGGGTGCGTTCCTCAGACCAAAGGGAAGTCTGGTAAATTCGTATTTACCGTTATTGATAGAAAATGCGGTCTTTTCAACATCATCTTCTTTTAGGGGAATTTGATAGAATCCTCTCTTGAGGTCCAAAACAGTAAAAAAAATTGTTTTCTTCCAATTGGGAAAGAACCTCGTTGATTTCGGGAATTGGGATGGTAACCGCGTTTAGTTTTCTATAATCGATGACCACTCTGTAATTTCTTACTTGTTAGGTACGACCCAAACAGGTGAATTGTACGGCGATTTAGAGGGTCTTATAATACCTTGGTCTAGTAATTCGCAGATTTGATGTTCGACTTCATTCTTTAAATGTATCGGATAATGGTAACATCTTGAATAAACGGGATCATCGGTAGTTGTCCTTGTTTCTCCTTTTACCGTACACTCAAAAGAATAAGTTAGTACAAAAGTTAGTAAAACGTCTTGTAAATCAGGTATACTATTTTTTAGCAATTTTTTTTGCTAAAATCGTGTTTTCAGCTAAAATTTTTGTTATACTTATTCAGCACTTAACTGCTTTATACTAATGCTTTACTAATATACTAATGTTTTACTAATTAATTTTGCTAAAGAAAATTGTGCTGATACGCAGAATGAAGCAGATGTCGCGGCATGTCAAGATGTAGTAGAGAAGAGGAAAATGAAATGATAGAGAAGAGGAAAAAGTACAACTCTAATAAGACATAAAAAAATCAACCATGAAAGACTTTTGTATCTGTTTTTCATACATAAAACAAAATTGAGATTTAAAACAACTTAAATTTTGCGTTGTCACCGGCTTGTGAAAATAATTGTATATTAATAAAATAAAAGACAAAAGAAAATATTTAAACTTAATATGTATTTCTATAATAAATGTTAATAGATTAATAATCTATTGTGGTCAAATTGCAAACAAACATATACAGACATGTAGACAGAGTAAAGCGAAAGACAAAGACACACATCTTAGGTAGATTTGTATGGTTCCTTTTTCTTATTGCAAAAAAATGGTTGTTTTTTTCGTTTCGTTTGTTTTTGTTTATTTTTTCGTTTCGTTTCTATAATTATCTTCGCCAGTTGCGTCCGTAGCATCATTTAGACTACCATTGATGTAAGAAGTTGAAAGAAAATTTTTGTTATGTTATATAAGGTGGCGCAAAAGTAATCCTCCTATCAGAAAATGCTATACATAATAAATACATAATAAAAAAAAAACATCGGAAGGTTATTTTTGCGCCACCTTATATATATTTATTTCGATATATTTTCAGATATTAAATTAATTCATGTCGTCAATGTGGGAAAATGAAAATTTTTATATTTCGTTATTATTGTAAATTATTTTTAAAAGAATCACAAAAATATTATTTATGATTTTCAGCAAATATATTAACTAAATTACAATTTTTTTACAATTTTTTTGCGTTTTTTTCAGTCTACTAAAATTCAGCAAAAAATTTATTAATTTTTACCAAGGCTTTTTTATTTCTAATCTACTAAGTGTTAGCAAAACTTTTGCTGAATCTACTAATTTTGTTGCTAAAAATCAGCTCGCTGATTTTCAGCAAAAGATTTTGCTGACATTAGCAATTTTTTTGCTAGCACCCTCCTGACTAAAATTTTGCTGACTCAGCAAAATTTTTTTCTGACTTTACAAACTTTTTTTTTTGAGTGTAGTTGTGTAGGTTAAACGTTTATTTGGTTCAGAAAAGAGGCCTGGAAATTCCCTGGCCAGTTCCGTTATTCTCCGTTTTTGGTCTTTTGACATATGATCAGTTCTGATTGTTATGTTGCGTATACTTTGTGAAATACTATTAACACACTCCCATATTTGTTGTTTTAATTTAATTTTAATGTTATTTTTCACTATCATTAAGCTTTCCGCTGTATGAAAATGGCTGAAAGTTTTTTAAGGCTGTCAGTGCCTTATATCGCATGGAAAGATTTGAGAGTGGGTAGGGCGAAAAATTTAAAATTTATAGAATTCAATCCAAAAAGGTTAATAAATGTATGGTTTGTTATCAAAATTTTCCCTCCGGCTGAATTCACATAAAATTTTTTTTCGTTAGGGAAGGCAGACTTTATTAGTGAGGTTTGGATATAGTTCTTGTTAGATCGTGTGTATACTAAAATTTTCAGGACCCCCCCTTTGTTCGTCTTTGCTTCAAAATATGGCAAAGACGAATTGTTTATTCTAAAAAATGTATGCGTCGAAGTCTTGATCGTCAACATTATCCGACTGGTATTCTGGCTCATATTGGGCGATTTGTTCTTGAAGTGGTTGTAAGTCTTCTTCTATTTCACATGATGTCATCTCTTTATAGTATTTTGCTTCAATTTCGTTGTTAGTTTCCTCGCGTTCCGTTTCTATGTTGATGTTGCTTTGGATTTTCGGGTTTTGGGATGCATATTGCTCTGGCGGTCTTTTCCCCATAAAATCGCTGGATTTTGAATGATTCATGTAATTGACGCTTCTAGATTGAATAGATTTGTCAATTTTCATTGGTACAGGTCTCGGTTGAGGTTTTGGTGCAAAGGGTCTAGCTGGAGGTATCAGGTTAACATTCTGAGATTGTCGAATTTGTTCTGGGAAATTTAGGAATTGAATGTTTCCAGTATTACGGGGTTGATATTGGGTTGGGTATTGCATTGGGTATTGGGTTGGGTATCGGGTTGGGTATAGGTTTTGGTATTGGGAGTTTGGTTTTGCGGATGGTTGATGAGATCCCGATGTTGCATAGTTCGCTTGGGACCTAAGATTCTGATTTCGAGGAGTTATCCGTAGATTTCCTACATTTTTGTTCGAAGCATGATCGGTCCTGTAATTTTGGTTCTGCAGTTTAAGACAGAGGTGTAGCGCCTGTGATAAATTATTCGGCTCTCGGATGCACAGAAGCTTGAAAAGATCAGTTCTCAATCCTCTGATAAAATTGTCCAATGCCTTGTCCCGATATGTCTGGATTAATGTGTCCATGGCTTTTTTCCTATGGTCATACAGGAAATAGTATTGATAATCAGGGACAGGTGGGAGTAAACTTCTTGGTAGAAGTCCTGTACTTCAGAGCTTCGTTGGACTAACGTTTTCATTTGGTATTCTAGGGTGCCTAGATCCCAGATTTAAAACTGGGTGTCTAATTAAGTTGTCGGGGTTTGACATTTTATTAAAGTAAAAATTTTATTCTAGGGACTAATGATAAAAAAAATTCGAAAAAAGCACTAGAAAATATTATTTCATAATTATAAATTATTTTTTATTATTTCCTTTTTAATTGATAAATCTGGAGGGTCCCGTAAGAATCGCAGATTGTTATTTAGTTATAAAATTTTTTGAAATTATTTTTTATTATTTTCTTTTAATTGAAAAAATCTGGATGGTCTCGTAAGAATCACAGATCACAAATCTTTTAAATTATTTCGCCCTTAAACTATTTTTTATTATTTCCATTTTAATTGATAAATCTGGAGGGTCCCGTAAGAATCGCAGATTTGTTATTTATTTATAAGATCTTTTAAATATGATCTCCCTTAAATTAATATTTTAATGATTTAAATTTAACGGAAATACATTACATTAGTTTAAATATCATCATTATAGTTGTCATCCTTCTTGCTGTTGTAGCGATTGGTTTTTTTTTTATTTTTTTTTTTTTAAGTTGATAGTTGTCTTGGATTATTCTGTTAAGTTTTGTAGTTATTCCTGATTTGCTGTTGATTTGTTGTTTAATTCTTACAGATGTTACTCGTACGTTGTTGATGATGGTAATTGGTTAATTTCGTGTAATTTAAATGCACTTTTACTTGGCTTTACTCGGTCCTTACGGTTTGTTATTATTGTTCATTAGAGGAAAACGATATGATAGATTCGCATTAAAATTTTTTTTTTTTAATTAAATTTGAATTTTTTTTTATTATTAATTAGTCTTATAGAGTTATTTTTGTTTCTTGTTCACTTAGCTTTTTGTTATTACACTTATGTTAATGTTCTGCTATTTAATGCTATAAACACATAGACCACAGCAGACTGCAGAGCTACACGACTGCAAATGCCGTTGACTGCAGTCGTCGCCGTGTGGTCAGCTACTTATTATTTTGGAAACGACAGCAGCATAGTAAACAGCTGATCACGATTCAATTTAAAAATATCAAGAGCTGTTTTTTATACAAATCAGGGATGTTAAAGTTGGTACAATTGTACTTTTTTTGGTACATTTTGACCTTCTAAAGTACCGTGGTACTACCGCGACTCATTTGGTACAATTTAAAAATTTTTAATTTTTCCCCTTTTTGAATTTTTAGTATAGCAAACAAATTGTTATTGTGTCCTTTTTCATTGCATTTATTCGTTTTATGTAATGAGCTCTTAAAATATATGCGACTATATCCGCCAGATTTTACGATTTATCATCATTTTAAGGATTTTGAAGAATAAAGTTGGCAATTTTTTTTTTTTTAATATCGATTAAAAATTTACGATTTTTTACAAAATTTATCTGGCAGCTCTTACATATATTGACACTTGTTGCAGCCAACTTCACTTTTATTTTGAATTTATTAAAATTCTGAAGAAGTGAAAATTGATATATAGATATGGCATCACTTATAACATATGGGAAAACAGTGGACATTAGAGTGAGGTGAGTTTCTAAAAATAGAACTGTTGTGTTGTTGGAGTTGTACTTCTGAGATTATGTATGCAAGAACAAAAACACCGTGTATTGAAACTAACTTTACAAGAAATGAGACAGACTTTCTAGGACTCATTTTAACGATAGAATGACTGAAACCGAATCCGAATAAAATCAAGTTTATCCTGGAAATACCTAAGACGGAGTTTTAATCACAACACAACTCGACCTAACTATAGCTCAGAGGGCTAAAGCGCTCTGTCTAACGTGTAGTGCGAGTGCATGTGGCATTAGAAATCAGTTTATCTATACCACGGTCAATGATTGCACAGAAAAATTTCATATAGACGCAATCGAACAAATAAAAACATAACAAATATTACATTATTCAAAAATTCAAAAAAACAGGGTCACTGACGAACGTTCAATACCAGAAACTGCGCAGTCTGATTCAGAAAAAATTGAATATTTGCAATGTAGTTATGATTTTTAGAAAATACACTCATTCTTCTCTACCACGCCTTTCACAATTAAATTAAATAAAATTGCATATTAATTATAGTATTAACTGCAATTGTCTGAAAAAGACGTTAAAATTCAAACTCAAACGAAAATTAAATTATTGTTAAAGAAATGAAAGAAAATTCCAAACAATCTTATATATGTTTAATTTAGAACGAGCTCTCAACCTCCGTATATTTACAAAAATAAAGCAAATCAAACATATTAGCTAGGTTAATACTAGTATTTCGATCTGGTTAAAGATCTCTTCGGAACCCAATGTTTTAGAAAAGTTATAGCCTCCATAATAGGCAAAACTTTAACAAAAAACCGATTAATCATTAATTTTGCTCCATTCTTGTCTTCTTAGTAAAAATATTACTTGAGCCAGAGTAAAAACTAAAATTTTTTTAACTGAAGTCGTTAAAAAATTAAAACTTTTGTAGTTTTTGGTCGGTAGTAGCTAATTTTCAAAATGAACTGAATGTCAATATGTTTCCAGACATTTCTAGTCGTTGCTGGAATTTTATCCATTCCACACTGGTCTGCAAATGTGGAAAGAGTTTTTTTCTTTTCAAAATATAATAAAAACTAAGGAAAGAAACAGACTACATTAGCCAACATTATCAAGTCTCATACAGACTAAGGATTGGTTAAGAGCGACAAATTTATGCTGCTATGATGTAGAAATTCCAAATAGTTTATTAACTAAACAAATAATTCCATGATTTGGTCTCATATATTCATAAGACTTTTTTATGCCTTATTTTATTCATACATATAATGTATGTTATTGGAAGGTTTTGTTTTTTTTTCTGTACAAGAGAATTTTTATGTATTTTTTTTTTTTTGTTGTTTTAATAAATTTAAAAAAAATGGTACCGTCAACGTCCAAAAAGTACAATTTTTTTTGGATGTTGGTACAAAATTGAAAACTCCATTTAACATCCCTGATACAAATGCATTTTTGTTTCAGTAGTGCCAATTACATCTTTTTTTTCTTTATTAAAATAGAACAACATGCTTGGTTGTAGACACGTATATAAAGTTCACTTAAAAATACAATTACTTATTTATAATACATTATTATAACCTGAAAATAAATTTATATAACCCCTCTTGAATATTAATGCAATTATACCATTTGATGTTGCGACGTTTTTTGTGTTTAACAAAATAAAATATTTTTAAGCACTAATTTGTTACATATTTTGTTTTATTGTCAACACTATTTTTGTTTTGCAGCCAACAAAAATAGAAATTAACCTAAGTTGACTACAGCGGCAAAAGTAGTCGGGTAGCCGTGTAGTTGTGTTGGTGCCAAAATAATCGTTTTCATATAAACGTGTGTATTTTATTTTTGACAGGCTGTAGTCGTGTAGCTGCAGTCGTCTATGTGTTTATAGCATAACTCTTTAATGTTAATTTTCGTATACTTTTTGTTGTTGTTCACTTTTTCTTTTTTTAAATATTTAATGTTAATTAAAGGAAATGAAAGAACAAGGGATTATTAGAAAGAGTAGTTCAAGATATTCGAAGAAAATTGATAATTCCGAACAACTAAAGTATAGACTTGTAACAGATTATAGGAAACTTAAGGAGGTAACCGTAGATGATAAGTATCTATTACCTAACATAGACTCGATTCTGGACAAACTATGTAGATCTCAATATTTTACGATAATAGATCTTGCTAAAGGTTTAGATTCTAATTTAAAAACCGCGAAATACCGCTTTTGTAATCCCACATTTATAAGAATGCCTTTTGGACTAATTAAAGCGCCGGCGACTTTTCAAAGACTAATGAATGAAATATTGAGAGACTTTATCAACAAAACATGTGTAGTGTACCTAGGCATTTTGATATTTAGTACATCTCTAAAAAAACACATAAAGGCAATTACGAACATTTTTACTGCAATGTAACTTTACAAGAAATGAGACAGACTTTCTAGGACTCATTTTAACGATAGAATGACTGAAACCGAATCCGAATAAAATCAAGTTTATCCTGGAAATACCTAAGACGGAGAAGCAAATTAAATGTTTTTTGGGATTAACACGGTACTATAGAAAGTTTGTAAAAGATTAAGGCTCAGCCTATAACAAAGTATTTAAAAAAGGGAGTCAAAATAAATTTTAAATATCCTACATACATAGAAGCATTTGAAAAATTAAGCGAATTAATTAGTTCCCACCCGATTTTAAGGTATTCAAATTTCGAAAAAAAAGGTTTACTCTAACCACAGATGCTTAGAATTAAGAAGGCCATCCAGTCTGCTTTGCATCCAGAATCTTGAACAATCATGAAAGGAATTATTCAGCAACAGATGCAGAATTTTTAGCCATATTATGAAGAGTAAATTATTATTATTTCTCTACGGCAGAAAGTTTAAAATATTCACTGACCATCAACCTATTCAATTTTTCCATTCTAAATACAGAGGAAGAGATATGAATGTCACCAAGACATCAAAGATGGCTTTTAAAACTAGGAGAGTATGATTTTGAAATGGATTACATAAAAGGAAAAGAGAATAGAGTAGATGATTTTTTGAATAGAATAGAAAATAATGTGGACAACGAAAATGAGGAAGATAATGAAGAAGATAATGAAGAAGATAACCGAACAGGCATTTTACATAATTCGGGGACAGATTTGAATATAGTTATCAATATAGAAGATGATTACGCATCAATGGTAACAATACACTCAGCGAAGGAAAATTTACAAGATCATTTGTTTATAAAAGATGAAATAGTTAATAAATACAGGACACATAATTAATCTTAACGATATTGAAGGAATATTAGACAAATTGGCAGATAACATAGTTTTGATGAAGATTTACTGGAATTAGAAATATTAGACGCAAGGAATGAATTAATGACTTTAATACCAAAACAAACTAGAATTGGAAGTATGTCAAAATGGTTATTTGATACTATGGACGAAGAGGACAGACAAAATATACAAAAGTACTTACTAAATATAGACGAAGTTATGGAAAATAATGGCCAATAAATATGAATTAATAACTATTTTAATATAACTTTAGAATATTTAAAAATTGTTATATCAAATGATAGAAAGAAAATAGAAGAAGAATTAAATTCTATAAATAAATTTTTAGAAATAGAAGATAATAAAAGTGTATATTTGGAACAATTGACAAATATACAATTGAATAGATTATTGTAAAAACTTGATAAGCCACATTTTATTTTTAGTTTGTTTTTGCCTTTAAAAGGTTGAAAAAATGCACAAAATATAACTTTTGTAGGACGTTTATACTACAGGTACTTGTAATAAGAATTTATGTAGAATTTCTACCAAATATTAATTAATGGATGCCTAGAAAACATCGAAAATCCACAAAATAATAAATGTACCTTATCAAGTTTTTGCAATAAGCCCTTCAATTAAAAAAAGATAAAATAGAACATTTACAAGGTAATGTAATTTCTGCAAAATATGGTATTGTTCATCTAAGTATTTTAACTAGTAATGAAATAAGAAAATATAAAATTGATTATAACAAATTAAAATATATCCAATTTGCAACAGCATTCTTTAACAATTCTTATTTTATTTTTGGAATAAAAATACCCAAAACATTTATAACAGTTAAATTAAACTACTAAACTACTATATTTAAATAAAATAGATTCAAACATAGAACAAACTTTTGAATTTCAAAATAACACTTATAAATTTGAAGAAAACAAACATTTGAAAGATTTAAAATTAAGTAGTGATTGTTTAATAAAGAATAATTGTCAATTAATAGAAAATAAAGATTTGGAAATTTTACAGCTAGATATTGATACAATTTTAATTCAAAATGCACTAAATACTACTTTAAATCAAAAGTGTAATCATGAAAAAATATTTAAAATGGAAATTACTTAATCAATTTCAATAACTATTCAATTATGATAAAAGATTATTATTTTTCAAATATTGCAGAAACTACAGAAGAAAGACAAGTAATTGAAAATACAAACAAAGCTCAAAATTTCACACATAAGATTTCATTTGAACAAATTGAAAAAGAACATCAATTTAATGTAAAAATATTAAAGAATTAAAATATGACACAAAATTAACATATGGATGTAATATTGTTATAATTTTCCTTGTTATTTTAATAATTTTTATTCTATTTATTTCAAATATTGCAGAAACTACAGAAGAAAGACAAGTAATTGAAAATACAAACAAAGCTCAAAATTTCACACCTAAGATTTCATTTGAACAAATTGAAAAAGAACATCAATTTAATGTAAAAAATATTAAAGAATTAAAATATCACACAAAATTAACATATGGATGTAAAATTGATATCATTTTCCTTGTTACTTTTATAATTTTTATTCTATTCAAAATACATAAAAGTAAAAGTAAATAAAATAATTAATTTATAAAGATATTGCTGATAAACTTAATTAAAAAAACTAACAAATAAATTTAAATAAACTAATTCGAAATGTTATTTAAAGAAAAATGTTAATATAATAGTAAAAAATGTATGTAATAAAATTAGTTTGAAAATTGTATCTTATAATGTACACGGGCTTAAAGATAAGTATTTTCACCTAGACTATTTTAACTACGTAGACAAAATGAAATCTTTTTGCTGCTAGAAACACATGTTGAGGAGAAAAATATAAGCAAATTCGACAATAAATTCCGAAAATTTAAAACTATTTGGAAACCAGCTACAAGAAATAACAAGCATGGAAGAGGAATTGGGGGATACGTCTGTGGGATCCGGAAGGATTTAGTAGATATTGGAGTGAAATACGAATGTAGAACTCGTGGTAATTTAGATTTAATTGTAATGAAAAATAAATCTCTCGAATTCACAATAATTCCACTTTATGTAAGGGGCGCAAATTGGTTACAAGAATTCAATATCGTAGAACATGCAGACAATTGATGTTAGAAATCCAATAATTATGGGGGACATAAACGTGAGAATAGGTCAGGCACAACAGGTACTAGATAAAAATAAAATTAATTTTCCGGCTGATCTTGAAATAAGAAAATCAAAGGATACAATTGTTAACGCAAATGGTAGAACCTTTCTGGAGTTCTGTAAAAACTACGGGTTAGTGATTCTTAATGGAAGAACATTGGGAGATGAAAATGGTGATTTCACATATGTGAAAATGGAAAATCAGTAAATGATTTTTGTATGGTCTCAATTGATATACTTGTGGAAAGATTTGAGGTTGAAAATCAAACATGGTCGGATCATCTACCAATAAAACTTAATGTAAATGTAGAAAATAATTCACAACAAGCCTCCAAAAAAATCAATATGCCACCAAAACTAAAGTGGAACCCTCAGAATAAAGCAGTCTATAAAAATAAGTTGAAAGCACAAATCGCGCAACCTGAATTAAGAGATTTAAATAACCTGATTTTAAAAGCTAATCCAAATCCTATAGTAAATCCTAAGCAAATTGTTTTTAAAAATAAGTGGTTTGACAAGGAATGTAAAAAGGCAAGAGGTAAATCTATGGATGCGTTAAATGCTTTTAGAAATTCCCAAACAACAACGATAAGCAGAAATACACTGAAAACAAAAATATTTTTCAAATTTTATGTAAAAAGAGAAGATGCGAATATTTAAATCAAGTAGAACGAAAATTGAACACAGTAAATGATAGCAAAATGTTTTGGGCGTTAGCTTAAGAGTTAAGACAGGAGGAAAATCGTGTTGGTTGTGATGTAAGTGTCGAAAGATTTCATTAATACTTCAAAGATCTTCTAAATCCTATAGTTAGATCAGGAGATATGTAAGATCAGGGATTATGTTTTAAAATCACATTGTGGACGATAATCTTGATGCACCTATATCATTACTTGAAGTGAAAAACAACTGAAAAAAGCAAAGTTAAATAAGTCGCCTGGTGAAGACCGGATTCCCTATGAGTTCTTTAAAGAGGCTAGTGATAATTACTTAGAAGCTTTAACAAATGCATTCACTCAAATATTAGAAGGAAAACTAGTTACGATGCTTTTCAAAAAAGTATTATATTTCCCATTTATAAAAAAGGAGATCTGAACCAACCGAATAATTACAGGGGCATTTCATTCATGAATTGTTGTGCAAAAATAATGATGGGAATAATACAAGAAAGAATATCAGAATATTAAATGAATAGCAAGCTGGGTTTCGAAAAGGATATTCTACAATCGACAACATTTATAACCTCACAGCTACAGTTAACATAAAATTTGCGGAAATCGAAAAGTATATGTATTTTTTGTAGACTTTAAAGCGGTTTTTGACCGAGTGCCACGAAAATTACTCTTATATAAGCTACATCAAATGGGATTGTCAACAAAACTGATCAATTGTATAGAAAAAGTTTACCAGAACACGAAATCTGCAGTATGGACTGGTACCGAACTTTCAAATTACTTTAAAACAGATACGGGAGTTAAGCAAGGATGTTCGCTGTCTCCACTGATTTTTGCCTTATACCTGAATGATATGCATGATGCTCTAAATGGTGGTTTAATGGTAGAAAATATAAACGTTCGAATACTAATGTACGCTGACGACATTGTATTGTTGGCGGAAGATGTAAATATTTTGCAAAAGATGATCAAAAACTTAGAAGAATACTGCAGCATCTGGGGAATGGAGGGGAAACTCGTTAAGTCAGAAATAATGGTATTTAGAAAAGGAGGTAAACTCAGTTCAAGGGAAAGTTGGTGTTTTAATGGAGAAATTGTCAAAGTGGTATCAGAGTATACGTACTTAGGAATGCTTCTAACTCCAAAAATGTCTTACTCCAAACATGTGAGTGTCAAAAATGATGCTGCCAAAGTCAGTATTAATGTAACATGAAAGAATTTTATAGGAAGATGTGATGTATCCTTAAAAGCTAAGTGGAAAATGTTCCTAGCGGTGTGTAGATCTATACAGTGTTATGGTGCACAAGTACGGGGAAATTCATGTTTCAGCGATATTGATAAATTGCAAAGATTTTTCACAAAACGTATTTTGAGACTGCGAAATAACACTCCCAACTATGTTATTGCCTTGGAAACCAATCAAGAAGATCACTTTTACTCATACAGCCTACATCTTCAATATATTTCAAAGACCATATTTGATTACAACAGAAGCAGACTGCATCAGAAATTATCGAAGATAATAATATCAAAAAATATTTTTTGGCACAAGGATTTTAAACAAAAACTCCAAGACTTTAATATTAAAATGTTAGATACAGAACCGCAGAAAACAATATGGAATAATGCTTGCATAAATATAATAGATTCCATGCAGCGCAAAACATATCAGGATCATAAAACAAACGCCCTTAGTAGAAAGCATCGAATTTATAAACATCTGGATCATTATAAAAGTCAAACGTATTGCAATGAAAATTGCAACCAAGATCAAATCAGTTACATAATGAAACCGAGAGGAGATCTTTTGTGTCTAAATGGTAACCAATACAAAGAAGAGAGTTTTAGACGTTGCTCTTTGTGTAGCATAAACGAAGTTGAAACAACAAATCATTTCATTGGCAGATGTCCCGTTCTTAAATTTATAACATTGCAATATTTTAAAAGCATGACATTATCAGAGTCTGAAGTTATTGAAGTACTTAATGGTGGTGAAGATACTTATTGGCTAAGCCTATACAACTATGTGAAAAATGCCCTTAAATATAGAAGCTTGTTAGTACCAATTCTCCAATAAACAAATCGCTATATTTCTAGCTAAAAGATACATTATTTTTTTTACCAGCTAAGGAAGAAGTATCGCCAAATCTAACTGGTAAATCTCCAAATTGTTTTTTACGTAAAAACTAACAATTCTAAATTTGAATTGTAGTTTTTCTACACAAAAATATTGAAATCCTTACTTATACAATGAAAAGTTTTAAAAAATTTATGGAAAATTTTATAGATGGATATAAAACTTCTTCATCATTCACTCAGAAAAAAAAGTTTCATAAACGTTGTGAAAATAAATTTTAGCTTTTTATTGAAATTTTTGTTAATCTTTTGAAATTTAGAAAATATTATTTGCAGTTCAGACTTTTGGAAACGCAAAAACTATCAGAAATTATTTCAAATTTTGAAACATCAATTAAACATTATTTGATGTGTTCCTTATTTTAAATAAAATTTTTTTAATACGACAACAAATTTCGGAACTTTAGTTGAAGTTTATAAAATGGAAAATTATATTTTTAATTTCAAATAGAGTTTTTTTATTTCAATTGGTATTCTTAACTAAATGATGTATGAAAATTCTACAGATGTACTTATTTTTTTACATCCATTTAAAAAAAATTCTAAACAAAATGTGAAACAGTGCAATGTGTTTATTTCGCTAGAGCAATTTTAGAATCGTTAGATTTTATGTGAAATATCTATATTGTCAAAAACAGACTAAAAACACAATCAAAGTTAAAACTAAAGTGAAAAATATTTGTCATTAAAAATATTATATGTAAAATAAATTGTAGCCTTTATTGTGCTTGCAGTCTAGTCTTGATATACCAGATAAAAACGTTTTAAAACAAGGATACCACAAAATGTAATTTCCCTCAAATTTAAACATTTTTAGTCTGCTATTTTTTCGAATTCGAAATATATGCCTTACGGTTGTAAACCGGAAAAACATCAGACTCAAATATGGGAGAACTTACCTCTTATAGTATCCCAGTTTTAAATGTTCATATCAGACTTAGGCGACGTCAATTACATTTCATAATCATTCACTTGTGAAATTTTTCCATATCATTAATAATTTAAGACCTACGCTCACACTTGTGGGCTTAAACGCTTCCTTGGAAAATTTTCAATTTTGTCAATACCAGACATGGGACATAATGCCTATATTTGTGTATTTAATTACCGGCCAATTACTTTTATATGTCTAATTACATGTAATTGCGTGTAATGAGTAATTGCCCTGTAATTAAATACTCAGATGTTGTTACTAATCCCCACGTCTGGTACTAAAATTTTTAAAATTTGTCCACAGAAGCGTTTAAGCTCACAAGTGTGAGCGTAGGGCTGATATTAGTAGTGATATCGAAAAATATGACAAGTGAATGATTGTGAAATGTAAATGATGTCGCCCAAGTCTGGTTCATATCAAACTTTCATAAATACGAATGAAACTGCTCCATCGTATTTGTGAAACATTTGATAAAAATGAAGAAGCCTGTCATCTATTTTCCCTTGTATGAAACAGCCTCATCATATTTATAAAGTGTTACATTGTCCGGAAACCAATGAAGTTTTTCATCATATTTATGGAGTTTTTCATAAATATGATGAAACTTTTTCCCAGAGTGTATTTACGAAACACCTCATAAATATAAAGAAGCTTGTTATCAAGTTGTACTTTTATGGAAAGTTTTTCAGTATTTATAAAGTTTTATTTATAAATATCTTGAAGCATTTTTCTGAGTGTATGATAATTAGGAGTACCTGTAAATTCGGTGTTTTGTTTTAAATCCTCCAGTACTTCTGGTTTTAGTTTGCTGTTCTGTTTTCCCATTTTTTGCACACATGCCGAGTCCAATCTGAAATAAAATAATTTAAATTAAAAACTAGTATCCGAGTAAAAACGTTTGTATATAATATTACGTTATTTTATAAACCCTCATCTGTTTCTGTATATTATTGTTTATAACCGGACATAATTAAATAAATTTTTTCTCAAAAATTTTAGTATGATGTCATATATTGTTGCATCTTATCACATCTCGACCAATATATAATTGTATATTGCACTTAGAATTAGATACAGTTAATCCAATTATATACATATGATGCTATATATGAGATTACAAAATCCAAAATAATATATATGTATTTATATCGGTGCACAGCGGGGGATTTACAAAAAAAAAAATTCCTAATAATTAGGCAAATTTTTACTGGGTAGTTCGATCGCAATAAAATTTAACATAGTGATACAAAAACGCATGTTTTTTCCATAAGTCTGTAAGCAGTGTAAATAGCTCTGTTCGACGTACACTACCGCGGGTACCCAATTTCACCATAAAGCGTTTCTATTGTCAACTTTGTGTGTAGATTGTTGTTGTTTCGGGTAAATGGGTTCCCGCGGTAACGACGTCGAATAGACATAAAATATCTTTGTTTTTATTTACCTTTAGTTTTGCTTATTTGGCTCTAAATGTATATTTATTTTTATTGCATATTTTTAGTTAATTTGCTTAAACCCTTAAATGCAACTTTATTAACAAGTTTATTTTATATGATAGCTAGAAGTATGTACATTAGCGTGGCCCAAAAGACTTTTGTTGAGCTACTATTCAACGTACCAGAAATTATGAGAGGGGCCCTCGTTTGTAATGTAAAATTTTACCGGAATTTAACTAAAACCGCTATAACTAATTGGTTGTGTGGCCGATTTGATTGTGTGATGCGTCATTTAAAAGGTAATGAAAACACCTTTAAACTGGCATATATACTCATAACATAACTGCTTTTAAATAAAACTTATAACATTTTTTAAGATATGCTTATTTAAATTCAAAGGTCCTTATTGTCCTTTTTATGCAAAGTATGGACATATTGACTATATGTGGCACAAAAATATTAGTTATGCTGTTATTCTATATAGTTATAATATAGATAGTAAAATAAAAATTTTAAAGATTTGTTCGGAGATGATAAACACTTTCGATCGGGGAGCGCCGTCTTCCACTCATTGTAGGATGTCAAAATTTGCCCCAGACATTACAAACGATGGTCCATCTCATAATTTCTGGTACGTTGGGGTGCACGCTATACTTGGTATTTTTCCATATGATCTTGGGTGTAATTTTGGTTTCTAGGAACAATATTTAATGTGACACCCAGATCAGGTTCACCATTTGGTCGAGCTAGGTCGTTTCCTTGTCCGGAATATATCTCAAAGTAGTAGGCAAATCCAGAAACGCCGACTACTACAAAAAGTTGAACAAATGTGTTCTACAAAAGGTAGGTTCCATTTTGGTTTCTAGGAACAATATTTAATGTGACACCCAGATCAAGTTCACCATTTGGTCGAGCTAGGTCGTTTCCTTGTCCGGAATATATCTCAAAGTAGTAGGCAAATCCAGAAACTTCGACTAATACAAAAAGTGGAAATCCCCATTAATGCGGCTTCATTGGCATATATTGCTTCATGTAGCAATATATAATTGTTCCCCTAATGCTACAATATTTAACTTTACTATCAAATGTTCAATTATTGGTCTTATTTTGTGAAGTCTAGCATTTCCAAGTTCTCCAAAAGTGTTATTGTTGTTGATCAAATGTATATATACGACTTACACAGTAGAGAGGTACAACTTCCAAAATCATGATATTTTACATCGATACCACTTAAATTTTAAATTACTTCCTTAAAATTTTGTGAAAAATATTTCAGTAGCACAGTTTTTGAAATCTTAAATTCTGTTATACCTCATTAATACTACAACCAAAAACTAGTGTAGTTTTTCAAAACTATTTGTGTTTGTTAAATTCCATATAAGTTTCTAGTCAGAAATCAAAAGTTTTTAAAAACTACTAGTTTTTGGTTATTGTATAAATGAGGTATTCAAAATTTGGAAACTTTTAAAAAATGCATATTATTTTCGTAAATTATTAATTTTAGACTTGCGTTGAAGAATTAAAATTTATTATCAAAATAAAATCGCTTTACATTTTACAAAAATTGACAATATCTGAAGTTTCTCTTTGGAAAATTTTATATCATTGTCAATATCTGAAGTTTCTCTTTGGAAAATTTTATATCATTAGGCCTGTTTTAAGCACCGGATTTATTTTTGGAATTATTTTATTTCGCAAAAAAATCCAAGCATTTTTAATTTAAAAAATATTTTATTTTGATCTAAATCTTACACTAATTCAATTTTATAAAAATGTAGAGAATGAAGTTTTATAAAAATGTAAACGCTGAAAAAAAAAAAAAAAATCCGCCACACATCAGCCAAAATCAGCTACACAATTATAATGTCAAAACGTCAATAAGTCAGATAGTCCAAGCCTCCCAACTTAGCAAGTAGACAGCCGTCGTATTAACATAAAACAGGCAATATCCTTACAAAAACATCAGGTTGATTTGTCCGTTAAGATATGTAATTTTACATCCATTTAATTCTCCTGATTTCCTTACTTCAACAAGAAAATAATTTTACCTCAGCCACAACACCATCCATCGAAACTAGAAGAAAATTATTCCATTATGATGCTCGGCAATTGTTCAAAAAGACAACAAAAATGGGATTTTAAAATACCAATCCCGATTAAAAAACTTATATGGAACTTTATATAAATGTATATAATTTATTAAGACCACAAAATTAATTACGCGAGTAAAAACGCTTGTATATAATACGTTACACTTATGTATATGTTTTTGTCTGCCAGTGCATTTAACCGGACATAATTATATAAATTCATATATAAAACTATTTTTGTCGAAAACTTTTAATATGATGTCATATATTGCAAGGTCTTATCGCATCTCGACCAATATATAATTGTAAAGGGTCCGCCATCCAACGTTTCTTTTTCAACTGATTTGACAGATAATTAGTTTTATCCTTCCGCTGAACGAATATGGTTGTGTATACGCTTGAACAACGCTGGGAAATATTGCGACATTACTTTGAAAATCATGGTAATGTTGCAGAATGTGTGAGCAAGAAGTGGCCGTTACAGTCAATGGCGATCGTTATCGGGCCATGTTGAGCGAATTTTTGTTCACAAAAATTGAAGAGGAGGATATTGGCAACATTTGGTTTCAACAGGACGGCGCTACGTGCCACACAGCCTAAGCTACACTTGGACCGATCGTGTAGGCTACTGTATGGCCAGCCGATTGACTCCTTTCTGGTTCTTAAATGTCTACACCTTGAAAAACTATTTTCGTTCGTAGCGTTAGAAGTTTTGACTTTAGTTTTAGATTTTTCAATATAAAAAGCTAAATTAAGTTGAATTTTTGTTAATTTTTTTAAATTTTCTGTTCTGAAACAATTTTTTTAGTTAATTTCAAGAAGAATTTTTGAACAAAATAAAATTTTTAAATGGAAAGGCAATGTCTACAAATTATAAAGTCCCGGGTAAAAATAGTTATATCTAGTCATATATAGTATAATTAAGTCATATCTGACTTTGTATAAAGTCGCACTACGGCTTATACTCTTATAATTATATACAAATACATCTGATAATTTTTATTGAAAATTTTTTTTATAGTTCTTGATATTATTATATCGCACAGCTAGTTTAAAAGTGACTCAACTTTTAATTTTCGGGCTTATTTGCTTAAACTATGCACAATACACTGGTTTATCTATAAAAAAAATATCAGTGTATTTTGTTGTTGTTAACTGTTGCTAAAAAAAACAGTTATGTCTTCAATTTATGTTCAGTAATGTTTGAATTGGTTAAAGTTGCAAATATTTTTTTTTCGATTTCTGAAAAATTAAAAATTTTGAGTAGTGTCACTTTGAACTAGGTGTGCGATATGTTGCAAAATCTTACTATACATATAACTACATAAGCCTTATAATAATAATCCAAATATATGTAGTGATCGATATGATTATATGCCATGCTAAGCCTTATTAAACTATATGTTACGTCATACTGAACATATTTTCCTTATAATGTTATATAGCATTATATATTATCCCATACATATTTTGGTAAAGTTCAAAATCAAATTAAATCATTACATATGGCTTCACATATAAATACATTAATTTTATATCTAAATCAGTTACTTTCTTTTATATAATTTCAAATTAAAAACTGAATACATTTTTGAAACACTAAATTTATTCTGGAGAATTTTTAAAATTAATTTATTTAAAAAATTGTGTCTCTTCAAAATTGTTAATTTCTAGAACTTTTTTTTACGCATAAATTAAAGTTGCAAAAAGCACACCTACCAACTAGCCTAACTGGGTTCACGCTAAAAGAGTGGTTTTGCTTTTTGGGAAAAAAAAACGCAAAAATTTTATTTGTTTTTTATTTCTACTTTAAACGAATGTAGTGGAGTGGAACAAGATATTACATTATTTCTTTTTTATTTGATCAAAATTTATTTAGTTAAATAATCAATATTTTAAAAAAGAAATTGACCCTGATTTGGTAAAAAACTGGACCTAAGTTTGGAAATTAGATATTTTCAAATCGACCACTAAGTAAGAAAGGGCCGTATAATTTCCAAAAATTTTGTGATATATCCCACTTTGGAGTGTGATATATCCCACTGTATAGTGTGATAACTGAGCTCTTATTGCGTAAAATTTAAAAGATTACTTAATTGATTTGAGAGAAAAATTGTGTAATATTTTGTTAGTGTTTCCTAACTATAAATACATATAACGGTAAACAAAGAAAAATAGGAAATAAAGACAAGTTAACGAATAATTTTTAAAATTTACTATGCAATTTTAATCAATTTGCAATAAAATCCAGCGTGGTTCATATCTAAGTGATTTTCAAAAAGGAAAAATTTCGGCCTATTTAAAAAGTGGCTTAAGTTTTCTGGAAATTGCTAGAAAAATAAACCGTTTTGCATGTGGTTGTCACAAATTTTGCAAATAATCCGAGTGCTTATGGAAAAAATAAAACAGGCGGCCCGAAAAAAAGCTTTCTGATCGGGACTGGTGCAAAACAATCAACTGCACCAGCAACACAATGAACGGTCTCAATCTTATAATCAATGAATGAAAAGTAACTGTGTCCAAATCAACCATAAGTAGGATCTTAAAGGATTACTTTGGGGACTGTCCCCAAAATTTTCGCGCCTTTTCATACATCTAGCGTATAAGATGAGGACAATTTTGTCTATACACCGCATATTTCGGCGACAATTTTGGGCGTGTCCCTAAACTATGCGCTGTGCATACATATATATATATATATACATATATATATATGTATGCGTAGCGCATACTTTAGGGACATGGCCAAAATTGTACCCGAAATATGCGGTGTATCGAAAAAATTGTCCTCATCTTAAACGCTAGATGTACTTTCTATCACTATCTATCTCCTTTTCCTAATTAAGGCCGAAACTAAATGAAAAGCCATATATACTTATTTCCGTAAAATAAGCCGTATGACCGTTATCTTATTAATCCAACATTCATACGGGTAAATATCTACTTAAATAAATTGTCCAATAAAATATTCCAAATAGTAATTTAAATTTTGTCTTTACTTTTCTTTTAAATACTTTTAGTAGTTGGAGCATTTTTTTTTATTATTTCAATTTGCATTTTAAAAGATTTCAATTGAAATAATTAAATGCAAAACTCCACAAAAAAATTCATTAAACAAAAATATTGATAAAAATATCAAATTTTAGCTAATTCAACTTACTTTAAACAACAATTTGCATTAATAATATTAAAAGAAATCCTGAGTTTCTAAATTTGGAGATTTAGAAACAACATAATAGATTCCAAAAAATCTACAAATATTAAAAAGATATTTAAAAAACGTTAAACTTGCTAAAATTATTTACAATAAATTTTAATTTTTATTAACAAAGTTCACTTGTTATTTCCTAAAATAATGTTTATGTATACACTAAAAAATGCATGAATTTTAAACAAAATATTTAAAAATTTATAATATACTAAGTGGAAACCACAATTTATCAAAAAAGAAAAATACTCATTGTTATCAACATTTATCACAAAAAAATCACACTTTAAAAAACTTAAATAAAATTTTGTAATTATTTTCGTTTATTTAACCTTATTTCTTATTTTTAAATTTTCTAATTATTTGAGTTAAGGTTTGTTTTTTATATAAAAGTTTTTTTATTTTCAATATTTCGCTACTTTTAAATAAAAAACAAACCTTAACTCAAATAATTAGAAAATTTAAAAATAAGAAATAAGGTTAAATAAACGTAAATAATAATAAATAAATTTATTTTCCTGAAGATGCTACACAAAGGAGTAGCGAAATACTGAAAATAAAAAAACTTTTATATTGTAATGAGTACCATTGTACCATCACCGATCCCAATATTATTAAAAACATATGTTAATAAAACATATGCTATTAAAACATATGTTAGTATGTAAGAAAATTAGGACATAGATAAACATAAATAAATATAAACAAAAAGAATTAGAATTTAAGGATACCGTTAATTTAGTTTATAAGCAAGGAAATTTGTTAAATAAAATTCAATTGTTTATCAAACCGAACTCAGCCGAGTAATTGGCTCTTGTTTAGCTTTTTTCCTATTAAAAACTTACCAGCGCTCTAGTAGTGCTTTTGCCTTGGCGCTTTCTTAGTGCCGGCTCAAAACACTTAGTGGCCAGTGGCGTTTAAAACCCCGGCTAAACAAATAGCTAGGTAGGATATTTCCTTAACTACTACTACAACATTACATGGCGATCCTGCCAGACTCGATGCAGGCATCGACGCACAACTTGGAAACGAGATCTGTGCCAGTCATAGGAAATGACTACCGGACAGCTCCTATAAACCCAGCAGCAGATTTAAAACAGCAGCGTCAACCACTGTCCATTGAGGACTATTTCAAACGGCAGCAGAGGAACGCAGAGCAAAAATTGACTGCGATCCCACCAACACAAAAACCCAAGAGGAGAAGAGCAGGCAGAATTGTCAGACTGCGGAAGAAATTGGCCTCGTTGAAAGGCATCGTTTCATCGGAGACACCGCCGTCTTGGGAGCGGGCCACCGAAATTTGGCAGAAAATCGATGCCATAACCCTCGAGTTGAAGGCCAACAAAAATAAAAATTAAAAAAAAACACATTTTAACAATGAAAGAAATAAAAACAAAAAAAATTCAGTTTCATAAATTTATACTTTATTTTTTTTTTACACTAACACAATTGTGTTATTCATAAATATTTTTTTTATTAACATAAATATTTTTTTTATTTAACATTTACTAGTTAACATTTATAAATATAAAAACACAAAAAAAGAGAAAAAAAAAAACAAGTAAACAAAATTTTGACGTTTGTCACAACAAAAAGAATAAAAAAATATTGGCCGTTGTTACACAGTTACACAGTTGTAATTTTTGATAGTAAACAGTGTTTACTAAACACAACTATATATTTTTGTTTTGTCTTCAAGCACGTGCTTGAAATTTCGTCACCTTAGAATTGTTTTGACATACCGACCATTTTTGACATAATTGAGTTGGAAATGGGTTATACATATTACTAATATCTTCTTTCTGATTACGAAACCAATTTCTTGATATCTTGTATTATATCTTAGATATTCTGTTATAATTTTATTTGAAATTTGTCATTTTAATATTATTTTATAAATCATTAAACTTTATTTTTATATAATTATTAATTTTGCGGTCTTCTTGGTTTACAGGCTTTGTAAATGAATATAATAGAGGAATATATTGAGGAGTTAGAAAAACTCAAATCGAATTTAAAAAAAAGTAAAAATAGAGAATATGGAAAGACATATCAGGAAACAAAATTAGCAAGGCTTGAAGCTTTAAAACAAAGTGTAGAAGATTTTTGTAAAGAAGATAAAGAAAAAGGAACCGGAGAACTTAAATTGAAATTTGAAATTTTATATAAGGAGATAAAAGAAATTGTAGAAAATTTAAATATTAAAGAGGAAATTTTAAACGATAATTTGCAAGACGGCAATTTACCAAATATGGCTAGTTTTGACATTAATATGGTGGGTAAAAACCTACAAGTTTTTAAAGGTTCGTACAAACATGTGGAAGATTTTGTAACGCAAACAGAATTGTTACACAATTTAACAAAAAATGAAGACAGAGAAACATTTATTAAGTACGTCTACAATTTTAAATTGACATCTCAGGTTCGTGGTGTTTTAGGTCGTTCAAACAGACCGACTACGTTTTTTGAATTGAAAACGGCATTAGAGAGGGCTTACCCTAATCCCAAAACATTACAGCAAGTTTTGACAGAGTTGGGAACTGTTAATCAGAACTACAAAACCATATCTGACTTTAGGGAGAAAATTTCTGAACTTTCAGATCAGCTAAGCAATTTCGAAATTAAGGACTTATCGAATCCATCTCAAGAGGCTAAAGATGCAATATACAAGATGAGTGATAGTGTTGCTCTCAATATATTCATGAAAGGTGTTAATAGTGATTACCAACAAATTCTATTGGCGAATGTACCAAAAAGTTTTAATGAAGCGGTAGAAAGATGTATGACGGCAGAGAAAAGTTTAGGGCTCGAGAGTAGAGACGTATTTCATATAAAAAACCGATTCAACAAAAACAATAATTATAGAAACAGTAATAGTGCGAACAATAATTACAGAAACAACTATAATACGAACAATAACCAAAGAAACAGTAATAGTACTCATAATAATTACAGAAACAATAATGGTACAAACATTAATTACGGAAACAATAATGGTACGAACAATAATTACAGGAACAGTAATAGTACTCATAATAATTACAGAAACAATAATGGTACAAACATTAATTACAGAAACAATAATGGTACGAACAATGATTTCAGAAATGGAAACAACAATTATAAGAAACACGATAGCAGGAGCAACTACAACAATAATAATAATGCGAATAGAAATCATAACAATACATATCGGTCATTCCATTATAATGCCGATGAGGGAAACTGTTAGGGCCGGGTAATATAAAATGTTGCCCAGAGAGGCCAAAATTAAGAATATTTTATATTTCAAGTCGTATGAATTTAAACATAACTATAAAATGTAGCAATATAAATGAGAACTTAACATTTTTGATAGATACAGGAGCGGATATTTCGATATGCAAAAGTAGAAATGTGTCAGAAATAGATACATCAGATACAGTTGGATTATCTGAAATCACAAGTGAGATAATAAATTCAATAGGCACAGCAAATTTAAATTTAATAATTGCAACAGAAAGTAATAATCATAACTTTTACATTGTCGATAATAGTTTTCCTATTAAAACGGATGGAATAATAGGGCGAGATGTGTTAACTAAATATATGTGCAAGATAGATTTTGAAACGTTTACAATAACTTTCAATATTAATGAACAGGATGTCACCCTTCCGATCAATTCGAAACCAACTCATCAAACACACATTATAATACCAGCAAGGTCAGAAGTAGTTACTCCACTTAATATACAAGTAGATGAGGAAAGCATTATATTAAATAAGGAAATAGCTGAGGGATTGTTTTTAGGGAATAGCTTGATACCCGCAAAGGGAGTGGCGCACGTCAAATTATTGAATACAACAAATGAAGAGATAATATTACATAATTTAGATTGTGAAATAAAACCATTAAAAAACTACAATATTTATCATACAAAAATGCAGCATTGTAGAGAGGATGACAGAGCAAAAATACTTTTGGACATCTTGAATATTGGGGGAAGCGACCCATATGCGAAGAGATCTCTGGCTGACATTTGCAGAGAATTTCAAGATATTTTTCATCTTCCTGGTGAGAAACTAAGCGTTAATAACTTTTATACACAAAGAATACAAACTACAGACTCGACACCGGTATACATAAAAAATTATAGACTACCACAAACACAAATGGAGGAGATAAATAACCAGGCCGACGAATTATTAGCGGACAACATAATTGAACCTTCGGTTAGTCCATATAACTCACCACTATTAGTTGTACCAAAAAAATCTTCTGATGATAACAGAAAATGGCGATTGGTCGTAGACTTTCGCAGACTAAATGAGAAAATAGTCAATGACAAATTCCCGCTAACGAGATTAGAGGACGTTCTAGACAAACTTGGCAGAGCCAAATATTTCTCAACATTGGATATGACCAGCTCTTTCCACCAAATAAATTTACATAAGGACTCGCGTCCGTTGACGTCTTTTTCTACAGGTAACGGCCATTACCAATTTAAGCGACTACCCTTTGAAAATATCCTCGAACAGTTTTCAAAGAATGCTAACAATAGCACTAAGTGGCCTAGATGCTGAAGCTTTTATTTATGTCGATGACATTATCATATTCGGATGCAGTTTGAAGCACCACAATGACAACTTAACAAAAGTATTCCAGAGATTGCGAAAATATAATCTGAAGCTAAATGCAAGTAAATGCAGTTTTCTAAAACCAGAAGTAGTTTATTTAGGACATCTTATAACCAACGAGGGTATAAGAACAGATCCGGCCAAATACAATATTATAAGAAATTATCCAGTACCCAACGAACAAAGACGAAGTAAGGCGGTTTGTAGCTTTTTGCAATTACTACCGTAGATTTATACCAGGGTTCGCTGAAATAGCAAAAACATTGAATTCTCTATTGAAAAAGAACAAACCTTTTCAATGGGATAAAGATTGTCAAGACTCGTTTGTCACATTAAAAGAGAAATTAATGAAACCACCAATACTTCAATACCCCAATTTTGACAAACCTTTTATTTTAACCACAGATGCGTCAAATTATGCTCTAGGTCTTATCGCAAGGCGAGATTGGCAAAGATCTACCAATTTCGTATGCAAGTAAATCTCTATCCAAGCACGATATAAACAAACCCACAATTGAAAAAGAGCTATTAGCCATTCATTGGGGAATAAATTTTTTTAGACCATACCTATACGGCAGAAAGTTTTTAGTAATCACCGACCATAGACCGTTAATATCTCTTTTTACACATAAAAATCCATCATCAAAGATGACGCGAATTAGAATGGATTTATCTGACTACGATTTCGAGATAAAATACAAAAAGGGTAAAATGAATACTAATGCTGACGCCTTATCCAGAATTGCTCTAAATAGCGAAAGTTTGAGAGCCATGATCCCAGTTAGGGATGAAACTGATAAGACTATATTGGCAATAACCAGAAACATGCAAAAACAACTTGCAAATACAAATAACCCTGATGGTACCAACAATAGAAAATACACGTCCAGGAAAAGGCCTCATGAACCTCTTGTCTGGGACTGTACTTCATTATCGAATTTGAAGAAGATGAGAAAACTTAAGTTTGAAATAAAGAAAAATTGTTCAATCAATCAAATTGATATATCGGAAAATGAGATTATAGCAAGATGCGGTGATAATCCATCGAGCACAATGATGACTTTGGAGAAGCTAGTATCAAAAATGCATAATTTAGGGATACACGAACTGGCTTTAAGTAAAAGCAGTCGAATATTTAATACCATGGCCATGGAAAAATTTAAAAAATTATACAACGAATTACAGTTGAGAACGAAAACGAATTTTAAAATATTATATAATGAACCGGAAAGAATATTTTGCAAAAATACACAAATTAAACTTATAAATGAATATCATGATTCGACACACGGAGGACACTTGGGTGTCAGAAAAATAGTATTTAAACTTAAACAACGCTACATATGGAAGAATATGAGCAGAATGGTAAAGGAATATATTTCAAATTGCAAGCAATGCAAAATAAATAAACAAATTAGACATACAAGAGAGAAATTTACAATAACAGATACGCCAGGTACTAGTTTTGAAACGGTATCAATTGATACAGTAGGACCTTTGCGTTTGTCAAATTATAACCGATACGTGTTAACCATACAATGCGAACTAACTAAATACGTTGTAGCATGCCCTTTGGAGACCAAAGACGCGAAAACGGTCGCAAGAACATTAGTAGAACAATTTATTTTGAAGTACGGTAATTTTAAAATTCTAAAGTCAGATAAGGGCACTGAGTTCACGAACCAACTAATGTCAAAAGTTTGTAGTCTTTTAGATATAAAACAAATACCATACCACCACGAAACTTTAGGGTCAATCGAAAGGAATCATAGAGTACTGAATGAATTTCTATTAAATTATTGCAAGGACAATGAATGGGACGTTTGGATCCCTTACTTTTCATTTGCGTACAACACCACACCGCATGTAGATACGGGTTACACACCATACGAATTAGTCTTTGGAAAGTTGCCATACTTGCCAAATGACAAAGTTACAAAACAAGAGACATTTTATAACACGGAAAATTATGCGAATGAGTTAAAACACAGGCTAAAATTCTCTCTGGAAAAAGCAAGGGAATATCTGGACATTGTGAAACGCAATAGAGTAGACAAGGATAGAAGAATAAACCCACTCAATTTAGAGATAGGAGATTTGGTTTTATTGAAGACAGTGAATAGAAAGAAAAATCAGGCGCCGTACAATGGGCCATATAAAATAATAGAAAGGCAGGGAATAAATTCTGTCTTAGAAATAGGCGGTAAGCCAAGAAAATACCACAATAACATGTTGAAAAAATGTATAATTGAATAAATGTAAAAAAAAAACTTATAGAGATAATTTTGTAAAAATTTAGCGATTAAATTTCTAAAAATGATTTTTAGATGAAAACAAAAATCATTTTTTTTAAAGGGTGAGGGTGTAATGAGTACCATTGTACCATCACCGATCCCAATATTATTAAAAACATATGTTAATAAAACATATGCTATTAAAACATATGTTAGTATGTAAGAAAATTAGGACATAGACATAAATAAATATAAACAAAAAGAATTAGAATTTAAGGATACCGTTAATTTAGTTCATAAGCAAGGAATTTTGTTAAATAAAATTCAATTGTTTATCAAACCGAACTCAGCCGAGTAATTGGCTCTTGTTTAGCTTTTTTTCCTATTAAAAACTTACCAGCGCTCTAGTAGTGCTTTTGCCTTGGCGCTTTCTTGGTGCCGGCTCAAAACACTTAGTGGCCAGTGGCGTTTAAAACGCCGGCTAAACAAATAGCTAGGTAGGATATTTCCTTAACTACTACACCAACATTACAATATAAAAAACAAACCTTAACTCAAATAATTAGAAAATTTTAAAAAAATTTCTTAGCCAGTTTTAAGAAAATCTTATAATGAAAAAATACTCCTTTAATATATTTGCTAAGTTTTGGACATAATGTTCTTATTTTTAGTTATTTCCTCTCTGAACTTCACAGTTTTTAAATATTTCTATTCAAATCTCACAAAAATCAGAAAATTTTCATAGTTTTAAAATGTATCAATGGGAAGTAAATAAGATCTCATTTCGAATTTGATAATTTTTAATTGTTTTATGACAATTTAGAAGGTATAAATAGATAATTATATTAAAAATATTTTAAATACTGAAATTTTATTTATTTAGAAGTTTAATATTCTTTCACATTTAATTCTAATATAAAACAATCAAAAAATTAAATTAAAGGTCACTTTTTCGTATCAAAACAAGAATTTTACTTAAATTTTACCATAAATCAATAGCATTTTACTGAAGTAAAATAAAAATTCATGAATAAAACTTTAAAAACTCGTCACCTTTTAAATCTGCAATTCAGAAAATATCAATTTGAATTTAGGAAATATCAAATAAATTTCAGAATTCCATTTGAAATTTAAAAAAACATCAACTAAAATTCAGATTTTTGATCTAAAATTCAGAAAATATCATTTGACATTAAAAAAACACAATTTTAAATTCAGAAAATATCATTTGAAATTTAAAAAATATAATTTTAAATTCAGAAAATATTATTTGAAATTCAGAAAACATCATTTGCAAACAAATTTTCCTTTTATATAGAATTTTTTTTAATCATATAAAATTTAAATCACTAAAAATCATTATGTTCTTTCTCAATACATTTTTTTTAAATAGTTACTCTTGACCATACTCAACATGAAATAAAAAGTCAGTGATCTTGACAACAAAACACCTTTTAAATTCAGAAAATATCATTTGACATTAAAAAAATATAATTTTAAATTCAGAAAATATCATTTGAAATTTAAAAAATATAATTTTAAATTCAGAAAATATCATTTGACTTTCAGAAAACATCATTTGCAAACAAATTTTCCTTTTATATAGATTTTTTTTTTAATCATATAAAATTCAAATCACTAAAAATCATTATGTTCTTTCTCAATACATTTTTTTTAAATAATGACTCTTGACCATACTCAACATGAAATAAAAAGTCAGTGATCTTGACAACAAAACACCTAATTTATGAAAGAAAAAAACTAAATGTCTGTACGTATATATGTATGTTTGTATGTATATCCGCTAGCAAAGATAAAAAACAAAAATATTCAAATGCAACTTGTAACTCTATATTAAGTGTATGTATTTTTTCCATAAGGCTAAAAAAATTTTATAAATAAATGCAAGTATAAGCATTTTAAGGTGCATGTATTTTTTCCATAAAGCCAAAAAAGTTTTAAAAAATGAAATATATTTTTTCCATAAATTTATAACCTAAATTTATCTTTCTCAAAAATTTATCTTTCTCTGGCGCAGAAACCACATATCTATACTACTAATGCATGAAAGAATTTTTTTTTTTTTTTAATAATATTTTCTGGAGCATATTTCTTCAAAAAATGGACGATTGATTGCATGATCGCTATTTGTAGCGCTTGCAGCGTTCGAGCAACTTGCACAAGCTTTCCCTGCCTTATTGGATTTGTGGACGCCGTCAGTAAATGGTAAAATTATTTTATTTAGTGGTCTATTATTAGGGTGTGTATACCTGTTCTGCAAATTTCTATTGCATTCTTCAGTCAATCGTATTTCATTTCGATTGTTTTTACGTAAAATTATATCACACATTTCGCTGGACAAATTACTCTTGAATATATCTTTTGGTGTAGAAATTTTCAAGCCAGGTGCTGCGCAACAACGTTGTCGTAAAATGATTTATTGACTGAAATTCTGGAAATAAGTCAAGAAGCCAACGAGTTTCATCTTTACCGTAAAGTTCACTATTTGATTTCACTTCCTCGCTGTCATCTGAATCGTATGAGTCCTCATAAATTTTTACACATGGCACTAGCTCAGCATCAGATGCTTTCGATCTTATATCGCCAAGTGTCGGAATATATTCATCATCAGAAACGATAAATTCCTCCTCATCACTTTCACATTCAGTAAATATATCATGAATTCTGTCATTAATTTTATCAAACTCAATGTCAATGTACTGTTCAATATGTTAAAATTCATAAAAAGGGGAATCCTGAAAATAATCGCAATGAAAGTGTTAAAACTCATAACAGGGGGAATCACAAAAATAATATCAAGTTGTAGCGGTCACATATATCGTATATTTAGTTATTATATTATATTATATTAATTACACTCAGTTAATCTCTTTGTTTTAAACTCAATGCTTGAATTTTACCTATTTTTGTTCTAATTAAACTCAATCTCAATCTCTTTTTGTTTTAATGTATGTCATTAACATGTTACTTAAATATCGATATAACTCAAAGTAAAGAGAGTATAAAATTTTTTTTGTTCTTGAATTTTTCTTATAAACTATTGTAAACAACCAAAATCTGTCATTCCCTTATTAATAGTCTAAGAATAAACACCTAGCAAAATTACTACGCTTGACTACTTATTAAAATTTTGGGGAATAAAATAAAACCCCTATAACCAATAAGTTACTAAAATTGTGAACGTGGAACGTCTGCTACGACGCCAATTTATATAAACCAGAATACTAGATACGATGACCGTCTTGGACGTTTACGTCTGGACCAGGCCGCGTATTCCATATAAACCGAAAATACGTTTTTACATATTAACAGTGGAACTGGTGAATACACCAATCCCTACAAAGTTTTGTTCAAAAACTATGATGTCAATGTGGCGAGTAGTAATTTAAAATTCATAAAAGGGAAAATACCCAAATTCGTATTCAAGTTACAGGGATTCCCACAATAATATTTTTGTTTGGAATATTAGTGGTTGTGGTTGGTAACTACATTTTTGTGTTAAAATCTTATAAAATGGGTAAACCCAAAACACATATTATAAGGTGAATCCTTATAAGGTGAATCCTTAGAACAACAAATCATTTTGTGTCAATTCTACGTACAGTACGATGGGAAAAATATGCAAAATATGCATTCAGTTTTATGTGGGTATCCGGGTCATTCACATAAGGGTTAAAATCTAAACAATTTGTCTAGTTCATCGTATTTAATAAATCGCCAGATTTGAGCTTCATAAAACATTATAGATTGAGGCAGCGTAAAAAATTTTAAGTTTGTTACTGTTTGAGATCTTAGGATTTTAAATATATTTAGACCATGTTGAAGCGATTGCCATTTTCGCTGTAGCTAGTTTGTTTTCTAAATGTTTCTTAAATGACAATTTGAAGTTTAGATTCATTCCTAAATATCTGTAACCGTTAACAATTTGTATGTTATCATCACCGAAGTTCCACTTTAAGTTTTTTGTTATTCTGCGTAAAAATTTCAAGTTTGTTACTGTTTGAGATCTTAGGATTTTAAATATATTTAGACCATGTTGAAGCGATTGCCATTTTCGCTGTAGCTAGTTTGTTTTCTAAATGTTTCTTAAATGACAATTTGAAGTTTAGATTCATTCCTAAATATCTGTAACTGTTAACAATTTGTATGTTATCATCACCGAAGTTCCACTTTAAGTTTTTTGTTATTCTTGTACCACTACGGAAAACAAGTATCTTTGATTTAGTAAGATTAAATTTTAGACACCACATTGTACAATAATCATAGAGTGCGTTAATCATATTTTGCAATTGATTTGAAGAATCAGACAATAATACTATATAAAGTAGTACTTTTACACACATGTCATCGACTTGGACTCCACCAGGTAATGTATCATCTAAGTCATTAAGGTATAATGCAAACAAAATTAGGCTAAATATACATAATTGTTTTATACCAAGATCTACGCTGAAAGATTCAGAAAAAGTGTTTCCATATAATATTCTACTTCTGGTGTTTTCATATGCTAACTGCAGAATTCGAATAATTTTTGAGGATAAACCCATACATGATAATTTAGAAAAGAGAATTTCTTGAAATCATATCGAAGGCACAGGAAAAATCCACAAAAAATGCATATGCGCATTTACCATTTAGTTTATTTAAGTGAACTATATTCACAAGATTAAAAACATTGTCGACTGTTGAGTAATGTTTTCGAAATCCTGCCTGGTATTCATTTAATATATTGTATTTTTCTATCCAGTCTGTTATACGATTTAAGAGTATGTTATTAAAAATTTTGCAAAACGTATCAATTATTGATAATCGAGGACAATTTGCAGTACAGAGAGTACAGTACAGTACAGTTCAGTTAAAGAGCGGTAACTGCTGTTTTAAGCTCGTTGAATTTTTTTTCTTTTAAAAAGATGTAGTTATGAAGAGATAGTATGTCTTTTACATAGCAAACAGAGGCGTATTTATAGCTTATTCATACGTTTTAAAGTAATGAAGATATTTAACAATTTTAAATATCCCGTGGCGCCTCCTCCACGGGATTTTTTGTGGGTGGGGTTTAAGAGGTTAATTTTTGAATAAAAAAAAGTGCTATTTTTGCTTTTTTTTTGCTTAAAAGTAGCAATGTTTTGGATGGCGATATCTCAGGAAGTAGGAGGAGCTCATCCAAGATTTTGGTCAGAATGGCTTCTTTGGAAGCTCCTCTAGCCGATCCATGCATCCTTCATATTTGTGGGTGGGGTTTAAGGGGTTAATTTTTGATTTAAAAAAGTGCTATTTTTGCTTTTTTTTTGCTTAAAAGTAGCAATGTTTTGGATGGCGATATCTCAGGAAGTAGGAGGAGCTCATCCAAGATTTTGGTCAGAATGGCTTCTTTGGAAGCTCCTCTGCATCCTTCATATTTGTGGGTGGGGTTTAAGGGGTTAATTTTTGATTTAAAAAAAGTGCTATTTTTGCTTGACAGTCATAGCTTAGCCGCGGCACAGTGCCGGCTTTTGGCTGTTTCTTTACAAACATCATAACTTTCAAAGTAATAAAGATATTTTAATATTTTAAAAATGTATAAAGCATAAAAATAAGTAACCCGCATGGCCATAGGCTCAAAGAGGCTCTATGTACAGTGTTTTTTTTCGTTGCCAAAATCATAATTTTTGAAGTTACCAAGAAATTTCTAATGGTTAAAAATCACTTGAATTTTAACTCCTTTAGCTTTAAAATAAGTGATCCTGCATTGTGATGGGAACTGTGCATGGTGACACCTTTTGACCATTTTTGTCGCAAAAATCATATCTTTTGAAGTAATATTTTTAAAATTTAAAAAGCATTTAATCTTACCGGTTAGACCTAGCACTACAATAATCACAATACATACTGTTTAAATCCGAAAGGCTAGAAAAAATACCACTCTAATATAACATGTTAAACTAACCTTCGATTTTTTTTACATTACAGATACACATTTTTGAAATATTTTTAATATTGATATATTAATGCTATAGATATTAAGTAATTTAGTATATTTTGGTTGTTTGTAAGCGCTTTGACCGGATAATCTATCACATCCAAACTTATTTAACAATGTAAGACTATCTGGAATTAATACTGCTTCCTCTTCAGGCAAACTTTGAATAAGGCGTTTGGCTGTATGATCCATTAAGTCTTGCAGTTTAACATCTACCGATACTTCAGTAACCTTTACATTAGATGGCACTGCTTCTGTAAAGAGCTTCGTAAAATAGAATATTTTTTCTTTAACAATCTCAAGTCCATAGAAAATGCTAAAGCTTTTTCTATGCTATACTTTGTTGGTAAAAAATTTGGAGGAGTTGGAATACTCTCTTTAATCCTCTGCAGTCGATCGGGCTTGCAAGCGCCACAGCTTTTGTAATGTCAGACCTTGATTTATTTTTTACAAACTTAAGACAATGCTTCTGAAAGATGCGGTTTAGATATATCTTTTGAGGCATTTTGAAGTTTATGGTTTCTTGCGTACTCCGAACACTCGTTTATAGTTTTTGCAGGTCTTTCTCTTTTGCTGTCAGAAGATGTATGCGGTTCTTCTTTGATGTTTTCAAAAGTTGTTACTTCATTTAGCCAGTCTGAGTTCTTTTCCATAATGATTTTCGTCGTACGGTTTGAGGCAAGCCATTTTTTATTAATTGTTAACTAAACAAAGTGCATTTTGACTTTAACATCCTTTTCGTGGTATCCTGGTAAATCGTGTAGTTTTTCCACAGTAGCCAATTTAAATACATTTTCATTATCTGAAATTCTGAATAACTCAAACAATTCCGAACAATTTAAATGACATTATGGCACTTTAAACATTTTTTGAACACGTCTTTGTGACATACTTTAAAAATGGGAAACAAAATTATTCTCGTTTTCGCTATGAGATTGTAAGAGCTTTCTTCTTATTTCAAGTAACCTTGTAATTTTTTGTAGCCAAATTTAGTTAAATTATTTAAAGTATTGTGTAGCAAATATGCTCAGAAAATATGGGCGAGATAGTTTTTGTCCATTTTTAGATATGCTCTATTTTATTTGTAAAAATGACCTAAATATAGGGTGTCTAAAAAACGGCAACTGCCGAAAAAGTAGGGAATCTGATGAACATTTTGTTACTTCTTTTAATAAAAAACAAACATACCTTTAAAAACATACCCAAAAAGTAATGATCAAACGGCAATGTTTCTGACACTTCAATTCTAAAGTGTATTTTTTTTTAAGATCACCTTTTTTTGCTTTCTAAAAAATTGAGCAGCTCCACCGCCTATAATTATTATTTATTTAAGGAAAACGTTTTTGAATTGTGATCAGTAAGAAGCTCATTATACGCTGTATTCATTCATTTCACAAAATTTTGTATTTTTGCCACGGGTTTCGGGAAAAGGCGCCACAGTGCGACGTAAGTTCGCAAACTTCTATTGGGGAATCTAAAAATGGATCTGTATAGAATGGTATGCACCAATATAATTAAGCTATCTGCGTTTTGCAATATAGTACTAAAATGGATAAGAAAGTAGTTTGCATTTAAGTCTCCTCTAGATATTTGAGAACACGTTTTCATCTTATTCGCCAGTTACTCTACTCCTTGCTGCAGTTATCCATGTTAAGTAATCTCATATTTTCATTGTAAAACACAAATTTTTTATTTTTAAATATTTAGTTTTGGCAGACAAATACTTCAATTTGTTTATAGTTGTGTGATTTTTCCTGGCTAGGATTTCTGTAGGACGATCGACTATAATCGTCCACTTTTCGAAGTTAAACTACGACAACATTAAATACAAATTTTAAACAATGTTACCAATTTTGGTAAAAAACAACAATTTTCGTTTAGTTTAACGTTTTTGTAAGAAACATCGCCAAAACGATAGCAAATGAGGTATCTCTTTGAAGGATATCGTTTTTCTTAGAGAATCTGTCCCCTGTATTGTGTAAGGGGTTTGTTATATTTCTACGAGCACATTTCCAATTAAACCATTTTGGTTTTAGTTCAAAACGGATCTTATTTTTACAGTTATATTAGTTTTTTGTTTTTATATACATTGAGATTATTTTTATGTTATTTTTAATTTATAACGAGCTTTCAACCTCCGTATATTTACAAAAATAAAGCAAATCAAACATATTAGCTAGGTTGATACTATTATTTCGATCTGGCTAAAGATCTCATCAGAACCCGAAGTTTTAGAAAAGCTAGAGCCTCCATAATAGGCAGAACTTTAACAAAAAACCTATTAATGATAAATTTTGATCTATTCTTGTCTTCTTAGTAATCAAGCACGTGGTTAGGGTCTTTTCTTAACAAGCATCATGACGTTACTAAACTGTGAAGACCACAAATGTTCTATTTATATAAAATTTTTTTAGTGTTTACTCTGGCTCAAGTAATACTTTGTTATGATGTGATTATAACAGCAATTTTTCGGAAAGTTAAATCGTATTCACTCAGAGAAAGCTTTTACGTTTGTGCAAACGGTCAAATGTTCAACGTTCAATGTTCAACTATGTTCTTCTATTATTTATTTATTTTTTCAGCAGTTCAGCTTACTATTTTATATTATCTATACTAATATTATAAAGAGGTAATGTTTGTATGTTTGTTTGTTTGTAGAAAGTAATCTGCAATTGGTCCTCCAGGACGGACATAGGCTATATATCGTTCCGGAATTTTTTTTTTTTTAAAGTTATGAGCGGAAACATAAAAATAATATTACCAATTTTAACACTTCATGATGCTGTTGAATTTTTTTTACCGTTATTCGATTTGGTATGTAGTTTGGTTGGTTTTTGTTTCTATTTTTTTTTTTTTGTTTGAAACTACAACAACAACAATAAAATTATTCGAATGAGCAAACAATCGTAGTGAACTACAATACCAACAAAAACATAATTTTTGAATGTAAACAATAATAGAGACCACTAACTGTACATGTAAAAAAATAACAATTAAAACTAATATGATCTTTTAGTGGACAAATTACTCTTGAATATATCTTTTGGTGTAGAAATGTTCAAGCCAGGTGCTGCGCAACAACGTTGTCGTAAAATGATTTATTGACTGAAATTCTGGAAATAAGTCAAGAAGCCAACGAGTTCCATAATTACCGTAAAGTTCACTATTTGATTTCACTTCCTCGCTGTCATCTGAATCGTATGAGTCCTCATCAATTTTTACACATGGCACTAGCTCAGCATCAGATGCTTTCGATCTTATATCGCCAAGTGTCGGAATATATTCATCATCAGAAACGATAAATTCCTCCTCATCACTTTCACATTCAGTAAATATATTATGAATTTCTGATAAATGTTATTACTTTGGACGGACTCTGTCTGTCATTTTATCAAACTCAATGTCAATGTACTGTTCAATATGTTAAAATTCATAAAAAGGGGAATCCTGAAAATAATCGCAATGAAAGTGTTAAAACTCATAACAGGGGGAATCACAAAAATAATATCAAGTTGTAGCGGTCACATATATCGTATATTTAGTTATTTTATTATATTATATTTATATTCATAAATTTTGTTCGTTTATTTTTGAATGCACTTATTTTTGTTACTAATACTGTTTTGTTAAATTTAACTTCTCAATAATTAATTACACTCAGTTAATCTCTTTGTTTTAAACTCAATGCTTGAATTTAACCTATTTTTGTTCTAATTAAACTCAATCTCAATCTCATTTTTTTTAATGTACCGTTTAACCCTAGTTCTTGTTTGTCATTAACATGTTACTTAAATATCGATATAACTCAAAGTAAAGAGAGTATAAAATTTTTTTTGTTCTTGAATTTTTCTTATAAACTATTGTAAACAACCAAAATCTGTCATTCCCTTATTAATAGTCTAAGAATAAACACCTAGCAAAATTACTACGCTTGACTACTTATTAAAATTTTGGGGAATAAAATAAAACCCCTATAACCAATAAGTTACTAAAATTGTGAACGTGGAACGTCTGCTACGACGCCAATTTATATAAACCAGAATACTAGATACGATGACCGTCTTGGACGTTTACGTCTGGACCAGGCCGCGTATTCCATATAAACCGAAAATACGTTTTTACATATTAACAGTGGAACTGGTGAATACACCAATCCCTACAAAGTTTTGTTCAAAAACTATGATGTCAATGTGGCGAGTAGTAATTTAAAATTCATAAAAGGGAAAATACCCAAATTCGTATTCAAGTTACAGGGATTCCCACAATAATATTTTTGTTTGGAATATTAGTGGTTGTGGTTGGTAACTACATTTTTGTGTTAAAATCTTATAAAATGGGTAAACCCAAAACACATATTATAAGGTGAATCCTTATAAGGTGAATCCTTAGAACAACAAATCATTTTGTGTCAATTCTACGTACAGTACGATGGGAAAAATATGCAAAATATGCATTCAGTTTTATGTGGGTATCCGGGTCATTCACATAAGGGTTAAAATCTAAACAATTTGTCTAGTTCATCGTATTTAATAAATCGCCAGATTTGAGCTTCATAAAACATTATAGATTGAGGCAGCGTAAAAAATTTTAAGTTTGTTACTGTTTGAGATCTTAGGATTTTAAATATATTTAGACCATGTTGAAGCGATTGCCATTTTCGCTGTAGCTAGTTTGTTTTCTAAATGTTTCTTAAATGACAATTTGAAGTTTAGATTCATTCCTAAATATCTGTAACCGTTAACAATTTGTATGTTATCATCACCGAAGTTCCACTTTAAGTTTTTTGTTATTCTGCGTAAAAATTTCAAGTTTGTTACTGTTTGAGATCTTAGGATTTTAAATATATTTAGACCATGTTGAAGCGATTGCCATTTTCGCTGTAGCTAGTTTGTTTTCTAAATGTTTCTTAAATGACAATTTGAAGTTTAGATTCATTCCTAAATATCTGTAACTGTTAACAATTTGTATGTTATCATCACCGAAGTTCCACTTTAAGTTTTTTGTTATTCTTGTACCACTACGGAAAACAAGTATCTTTGATTTAGTAAGATTAAATTTTAGACACCACATTGTACAATAATCATAGAGTGCGTTAATCATATTTTGCAATTGATTTGAAGAATCAGACAATAATACTATATAAAGTAGTACTTTTACACACATGTCATCGACTTGGACTCCACCAGGTAATGTATCATCTAAGTCATTAAGGTATAATGCAAACAAAATTAGGCTAAATATACATAATTGTTTTATACCAAGATCTACGCTGAAAGATTCAGAAAAAGTGTTTCCATATAATATTCTACTTCTGGTGTTTTCATATGCTAACTGCAGAATTCGAATAATTTTTGAGGATAAACCCATACATGATAATTTAGAAAAGAGAATTTCTTGAAATCATATCGAAGGCACAGGAAAAATCCACAAAAAATGCATATGCGCATTTACCATTTAGTTTATTTAAGTGAACTATATTCACAAGATTAAAAACATTGTCGACTGTTGAGTAATGTTTTCGAAATCCTGCCTGGTATTCATTTAATATATTGTATTTTTCTATCCAGTCTGTTATACGATTTAAGAGTATGTTATTAAAAATTTTGCAAAACGTATCAATTATTGATAATCGAGGACAATTTGCAGTACAGAGAGTACAGTACAGTACAGTTCAGTTAAAGAGCGGTAACTGCTGTTTTAAGCTCGTTGAATTTTTTTTCTTTTAAAAAGATGTAGTTATGAAGAGATAGTATGTCTTTTACATAGCAAACAGAGGCGTATTTATAGCTTATTCATACGTTTTAAAGTAATGAAGATATTTAACAATTTTAAATATCCCGTGGCGCCTCCTCCACGGGATTTTTTGTGGGTGGGGTTTAAGAGGTTAATTTTTGAATAAAAAAAAGTGCTATTTTTGCTTTTTTTTTGCTTAAAAGTAGCAATGTTTTGGATGGCGATATCTCAGGAAGTAGGAGGAGCTCATCCAAGATTTTGGTCAGAATGGCTTCTTTGGAAGCTCCTCTAGCCGATCCATGCATCCTTCATATTTGTGGGTGGGGTTTAAGGGGTTAATTTTGATTTAAAAAAAGTGCTATTTTTGCTTTTTTTTTGCTTAAAAGTAGCAATGTTTTGGATGGCGATATCTCAGGAAGTAGGAGGAGCTCATCCAAGATTTTGGTCAGAATGGCTTCTTTGGAAGCTCCTCTGCATCCTTCATATTTGTGGGTGGGGTTTAAGGGGTTAATTTTTGATTTAAAAAAGTGCTATTTTTGCTTGACAGTCATAGCTTAGCCGCGGCACAGTGCCGGCTTTTGGCTGTTTCTTTACAAACATCATAACTTTCAAAGTAATAAAGATATTTTAATATTTTAAAAATGTATAAAGCATAAAAATAAGTAACCCGCATGGCCATAGGCTCAAAGAGGCTCTATGTACAGTGTTTTTTTCGTTGCCAAAATCATAATTTTTGAAGTTACCAAGATATTTCTAATGGTTAAAAATCACTTGAATTTTAACTCCTTTAGCTTTAAAATAAGTGATCCTGCATTGTGATGGGAACTGTGCATGGTGACACCTTTTGACCATTTTTGTCGCAAAAATCATATCTTTTGAAGTAATATTTTTCAAATTTAAAAAGCATTTAATCTTACCGGTTAGACCTAGCACTACAATAATCACAATACATATTGTTTAAATCCGAAAGGCTAGAAAAAATACCACTCTAATATAACATGTTAAACTAACATTCGATTTTTTTTACATTACAGAAACACATTTTTGAAATATTTTTAATATTGATATATTAATGCTATAGATATTAAATAATTTAGTATATTTTGGTTGTTTGTAAGCACATTGACCGGATAATCCATCACATCCCCACTTATTTATCAATGTAAGACTATCTGGAATTAATACTGCTTCCTCTTCAGGCAAACTTTGAATAAGGCGTATGATCCATTAAGTCTTGCAGTTTAACATCTACCGATACTTCAGTAACCTTTACATTAGATGGCACTGCTTCTGTAAAGAGCTTCGTAAAATAGAATATTTTTTGTTTGACAATCTCAAGTCCATAGAAAATGCTAAAGCTCTTTCTATGCTATACTTTGTTGGTAAAAAATTTGGAGGAGTTGGAATACTCTCTTTAATCCTCTGCAGTCGAACGGGCTTGCAAGCGCCACAGCTTTTGTAATGTCAGACCTTGATTTATTTTTTACAAACTTAAGACAATGCATCTGAAAGATGCGGTTTAGATATATCTTTTGAGGCATTTTGAAGTTTATGGTTTCTTGCGTACTCCGAACACTCGTTTATAGTTTTTGCAGGTCTTTCTCTTTTGCTGTCAGAAGATGTATGCGGTTCTTCTTTGATGTTTTCAAAAGTTGTTACTTCATTTAGCCAGTCTGAGTTCTTTTCCATAATGATTTTCGTCGTACGGTTTGAGGCAAGCCATTTTTCATTAATTGTTAACTAAACAAAGTGCATTTTGATTTTAACATCCTTTTCGTGGATTATTCATTCTCGTTTTCGCTATGAGATTGTAAGAGCTTTCTTCTTATTTCAAGTAACCTTGTAATTTTTTGTAGCTAAATTTAGTTAAATTATTTAAAGTATTGTGTAGCAAATATGCTCAAAAAATATGGGCGAGATAGCTTTTGTCCATTTTTAGATATGCTCTATATAATTTCCCGGAAGATCCTGAGGAAGCAGCCCCCGGCTCGCTAAGTCGGCAGGGTTAAATTCAGAATCGAGCCAGTGTATTGGATCAACTATTTTATTAATCTTGGAAATTATATTTGCGAGAAAGGTCATCCAGAGACAAGGTGGTTTTGCTTACAATGAGAGGTCAATAGTGGAATCTGTCCAACAGTAAATTAAATAATTAGAAATTTTCAATCTAGGAGCTATCGAGCATTTCAGCTAGCAAAACAGCGCAACATAATTCAAGCCTCGGAATGGACAATGTTTTAATTGGGACGACCTTTGCATCATGAGAAATTACCTCATCCCAATCCGTTCCTTCTATTCATATTCTTTGCATAATAATTTTTGCCAGTATAATACAAGGAGCTACCCAGCCGGCCGGATCTAACGACTTTGAAATTTGAGACAGAACTTCTCTTTTAGTGTACTTGCCGGTCTCCGAAAATGGACATCATCAGCTAATTGTAACATAGTACGGATAGCGAAATATTTATCACAATTAACACCAAATGTTACAGTTTTTTTTTTTTTTTTTTTTTTTCAAATTCAATTTTATTTAAAATTTTTAGAGTGTATATAAAACTTATTTCTAATCCCACGAAGCCATGAGGCTTGTCTGTAGGATATAAAAAAATATTTTATTCATATATTTTGTTTCAATGTTTAATTTCATTGCGAGGATATTAAGTGTTTTCTAATCATATTTTTTCTTTTTATGAAACTTCTAACGTTGAGTATGTCCACGGGTATTTCGTTTAAAATCTTTGGTAAAATGACTCCAAGGGTGTTTTTGCCGTTGTTGTTTCGGTGTCTGTTGACCTTAAATCTGCCTTCAGCACGGCGCCTTGTGTTGTAGGTGTGATCAATTGCTTGTAAAAACCGGGTGTCTTCGCCGAACTCGTTGATAAGTGTTGTGCGAAAGATGCTGTTGACATTCATTATGTTTAGTTCTGTAGCAATGTTTGTTGTGTTGTTGATCGTTCTATAGTTGTTATTGCTATTGTTGTTAGTAGCAATAATGTAGTTGACTGTAAGGTTGTTGTTGCTGTTTGTTGGAAGCATTATTGAAGTTGTTGTTTGTAGTAGCATTATTATAATTGTTGTTACTATTTGTATTGGTTGTAATTATGTTGTTATGATATGAGTTGTTGTTGTATACAGTAATTATGTTGTTTGCGTTGTTATTGTTGGTATTGTTGATGGGGTTGTTGTTTGTAAAATTGCTGTAAACTATATTAGCTTGTTGCGAGTTTGTTGTTTTGAATTATGTTTACGTTGTTGCTGTTATTGGAGGGAATGTCGTTGTAGATCAGATCATAGTTTAGCTGGTTGTTTCTTTGTTTATTTTTCATTAATATTTTAAGAATTTGGTTTTGGGTTTGCTGAAGTGCTTTGCAGTGCGTTGCACTTCCCCAAGCAGTTATTCCATGCCTTAAATAAGACTCGGCCAGAGAGAAATATGCTTGTCTCAGTACGTCAAATGTGGAACAGTTACTCAAATGATACAGGCTATAAGCAGTTTTACGTAGCTTTTTACGAAGATATTGTATTTGAGTAAGCCATTTAAAGTTTTGATCCACATAAACCCCAAGGTATTTGTATGTTTTCACCAATTCTATTAATGCATTACATGAATCATTTATGTTAAGATTGTTTTGAGATGCGTTGTGAAGACATTGGGTTTCGTGAAATTTTAAATTAATGTTGGTATCTCGAAAATGTGTTGGCTTTATGTGCATGATTTTGGTTTTGTTTGCATTTATTACAAGACCATTATCATGACACCATTTGGTTACGACGTCAAGCTGATTTTGCATGATTTCACTGGCGATATCAATATTTTCATTTGTAACGATGATAGCAGTATCGTCAGCATAGGCAAAAGTAGTACTTTGTTTTAATGCACTCATCATTTCATTCGCATACATTATATATAGGATTGGTCCGAGTTTTGACCCTTGAGGTACACCGTGTTTTGACGGTAACTCTTCACTTAATGTGTTGTTAATTTTTACGCGAAAAGTTCTACAATCTAAATAATTTTTGAACCATTCTAGACAGATACCTCGTACTCCACTATTTTGCATTATATTTAACAAGTTATCATGCGGTAAGGTATCAAACGCTTTGCTGAAATCGATAAATAATACGAGACAATGTGCATTTTTACTTAGACAACTGTTTATATGGTTGGAAAAGTTGCCAAGTAGTTGATTGATATTTTTTCCCTTTTGAAATCCGAATTGGTTTTTGTTTATAACGTTATATTTTTGCAAAAATGTGGTGAGCCTCCTGACAATTACTTCTTCTAATACCTTTTCAACAGCAGACAATATAGATATTGGTCTATAATTGTTATACTCACTTTTAGTGCCATTTTTATAGATTGGTCTAATCAGGGAAGTTTTTAACATCTTTGGTATAAGAGCATCTTTAAGACTAGAGTTTATTAAGTTAGTTATCACAGGTGTTATATAAAAAGCATTATATTTAAGATCTTTCGGTCTTATCCCATCATAACCAGCACCTTTTCTTTCGATTACATTTTTTAAAATATTAAACACTTCTTCTTCATTAGTAGGATAGATATATATAGAGTGTGTAATTCTCGTTTCCGAAATTTGTAAGGTTTTTATGTTACAATTGTGCACAATATTTTCCACATTTTCATTAAAACTCTTTGCAAAATTATTTGAAATGTCTTTTGAATTATTTGTTTTAAAGTTTTTTATTATAGTTTCATCGATATTGTTATTTCGTTTGCCCATTATTTCATTGATAAGTTGCCACGTAACTCGCGTGTTTTTTCTGTTTTCAATAAACTTATTTCTATAATAAGTATTTTTTGTGTAATATAATTTTTTATTAAGCATATTTCTAAATTTTTTATATTCAAGTTCATAGTTTTTATTTTTTCGGTTATTTCGCCATCTAATATAAAGTTTATCCCGAATATCACAACATTTAATAAGCTCTTCACTAAGCCATGGGTTTTGTTTTCTTGTTTTATAGTTTTGTTTAGTTTTTATAGAGTTTTCATAGATTTTACAAAAATTATCATAAATTTTATTGAACAAATCATTTGTATTGAGGTTAAGGTTATTTAAATTATTCCAATTTGTTTCTTTTATTTTATTGCTCACTTTAGTACTATTTATTTGGGCACTCCTCATCAATATGGTTTCACTAATCAGGTTAAATTCTTCTTCGTTCTCTTCATTCTCTTCATACAGGCAGCAAAAAATTGAGTAGTGGTCAGATGTTGATGTTCTAACTACAATAGCATGTGTTTTAGAGTTTGTTTTGTTTATTCTAACATGTACGTGATCAATGCAAGTACTTGTTTTTTTCTTTATGTCTTCTCGCGTACTTTCTTTTACAATACATTGCAAACCATTAGACAATAGCATCTCCAAATATTTTGTTGTTTGGTTATTTTGGGTGAGTGTGTCGATATTCATGTCTCCAATAATAACAATGTCTTGTTTATTTTTTAATCTGTTTATTGTTTCATCCAGCTCCTTTATGAACATGTTTTTGTTTTTGTGTGGTGGTCGGTACACGGGGAAAAGGGAGATTATTTGTTTGTGTATATTTAAATCAATCCGCGTGCATTCAAAATTAGATGTATTTAAGGAAATATTTGTAAAAGAGATATTTTCTTTAATGAATACAGCTATTCCACCTCCTTTACCATTTCTGTTTATGAAAACAGAGTTAAAACCATGTATGCTGAATAGATGGGTTTCATCGTTATTTATATTTGTCTCTACTAAAACAATTATATTAATGGCGTTTAAAATGTTATTAATATTTACTAAAAATGGCGTAAAATTTAAGCGCAGTGAGCGAATATTCATATATATAATAGATACGGGATAACTTAGAAATTTTTTATCGAGTTGATTAAAATTATCAACAGATATTTCTGGATTAAGATTCATTTTTCAATTTAATAATAAAGAAAAAAAGGATTACATTTTTTAAAATGTTTATAAAAAGTTTTTATTTGGTTTTTTTTTTGTAAAAGTATTTATATTTGTTTAATTAAATTGCAAGTGATATTAATTCAATATCTGCATCACTATTTATGAGAACTGGGTTTGAAATTTCATTTTTCTTTGCAAATATATTGCCATTTCGCACCCACACAAATTTCCAGTTGGACTGCTCTGCTTTTGTTTTGGTTAGCCACAGTAAACGACGATTATGTGCAGTCAGCTGGTCGTTCACATATATGTAGTTGTTGCTTTCATCCTCTTCATTTACCACCTTCCAGTCAACTCTATGACGATTGATTTTTGTCATAAGTTCTCTTTTCTTATTTAATGCTGAGAACTCTATGATTACCTTATCGTTGTTGTTTCCTTTTAACCGAAAAGAGTTGCTTATATCAGTGTCGTTGACTTCAACATTTACTGATGCTGCTATTAATTTAACAACTTCATTTGGTGTTATGTTTGTTTTGGTAACATTTTTTATTTCAACGTTTTTGTTGATCAGTTGTTGTTCTAGTTTGTTTATTCGTTTATCCATATCGTTAATTTCCCTTTCTTTGTTGTTCTCACTCAGTTCAGTGACTTGTGAGGCAAGGGCAGTGAGGGTGGTGGTGATCGTAGCAAGAGCATTTGTATGTTTGTATTGATTTGTGTATTTGTTGCTGTTATATTTGTTGCCAGTTGTTGCATTACATTTTTAATGTCGTTAATGTCGGTTTTTATGGATGTTACGTCTGTCTTTAGTACCATGACATCAGATTTAACAGTCCCAAGACTTATTAACATCATTAAGCGACAGTGGGTCTTTGAAACGCTTGACATTCTCATCATTATCATTATTATCATCATCATCTTCTCTTCTACTTTGTTTTTGTTGAGATCTAGTATCAACAACAGTATGGTATCCTATATTACTGCTGGACCCCTTTCGTGGCTTACATTTATGGCATCTCCACTACGTTCTCCGTTCTCCGTACATACTTGCATACGTGCTTTCTGATAAGGTACAGCAAGGAGAGAAATGATATTTTGAGTTACAGCCGACGCAATGCACGAATGTTTCTTGCAATGGTTCGCTGCATTGGGCACAATTTACACTCATTTTTTATTTTTTTTTCTTTTTATGCTTTATTTGTTCTATTTTAGAAATTTATTGTTTGAATAAAACTTTTTTTATTTTTGGTTTTTTATATATAAAACTTTTACGGAAATTGATTTTTTTAGCACAAAATAATTCAAAAATGTTTAACTGTTTTTTTGATTATTTTTCTATTATTTAATATTCACTGTATATATGTTTTTTTACAACTTTTTAAGGAGCACTATTAAATGTCGACCGACCGCAATGAAATTGAAAACAGTATGAAATTGAAAACAGTTGTAAGTTCACCATCTTCAACTTTATCATTTGGATTATATAGAAAATGGATTCTTTAAAAAGATGTATGACCTGGATTGACAATGATTTGTCTATACATATTCCGAATATCCTCATTAAAAACATATTTGAAAAAACGCCATCTGTGAAGTAGAAGAGTCAAATCACTTTGAAGAACTGGACCCGTATGTAAAATATCTTTCAAACTTAAGCCATTTGTAGATGAAGAAAGTAGGTGTACGAAGCAATCTCACCTCATTTCTAAAAAACTGTTGAAAGAATTGTTCCTAGATTGACCAATAGTTAATTTATGAGGATATCCGTCTTTAAACGAAAGAGAAAGGATGTATCTACCATCTTCATCTCTTTTTGCGGTCCTAGCAAACAAATATTCACAAAATTAGTCGGAAGTCTTGGAAGAAATACGTGAAATCTGTCGATCTAATGAAACTTTGCAAATAAGTGATGCAACAGTTGAATTTAAACTAGATGAATGAAGAGAAACAGGCCCAGTAAGAATCCATCCAAAAATGGTTTCTTGTGCTATTAGGATAATAAAGGGGTAAACCTCGCCACCAATTAATATATCTACTTTCAAACTTTTGTAAAATTGGGGATCGGCAAGATGAATCAGCGGAAGATCCGAAAAGTATGTAAGCCTGGAAGGAAGACTAGATGATACCTGTGGAACTATCAACGCAATAACTGGCATATCAACACTATCCTCTAATGGTGAACTAAGAATAAACGGAAATATATTGTGGCCTATTCCGCCTACTCGGAAGTTTCAAGAGCTTTCAAATGCATACGGAAATGAAAGATCCCTTAGAACAGGGGTCAATGAGAGCGCGAGCTCTAACTCTTATACCCTGATGACAAACGTCAACCATTGCCGCGCCTAGCAACACAACCTCGTTGCGTAGTGAAAAAATGTTGAACCCTATCTCCCGGATTGTTAGTGGACTGTATAGAAGAATTCGAAGGAGAAGCACATGAAGCTGAGTTCGGATTCAAGGTGCTAGAAACTGGCTGTTGAGCTGATGGGTTTGCCTTTGGATTTGCGGAGTCCATATGGAGTAAAGTATTATGCCGTTGACATTTAAACAGCTGTTTATGTTTGCTCGTGCAACTTTTAACTGCATGAGCTGTTGAACAACAATTTACGCAAAGACCCTGCTTCATAATTTCAGAAATTCTCTGTTTCATGTCCATTTGAAGAAACCGAGGACATTTGCGAATCACGTGAAATTCTTTGGAGCACAGAGGACACTTCGGATCGCCAACTTTAGTGAAAAGTATTTATCCTTTTTGAGCTGGTAGGAGTTTTGGTATAGCTTTCGAAATTTAAGCCAGCTGATTGTACTGTCAATGGCTTACGAATATTCGAAGCAGATTCTAAAGTTCTGCACCGATCCGTTAGGAAAGAATCTAGTGCAGAATATTTAGGAATTGCGGTCTTATCTGAGAAGGTTTGCTCAAAATGGATTAAGGTTTCATCGGGAATGCAGTTCGTACACACGAATACAAAAAAGGGGGTTCCAACGGGATATATCTATCCCATAGAGCTTAAGTGTACTTATTGTAGTGAATGCATGAAACAAATAAACAAATGACAATTAGTCATGCATTCATTGTGTTCGATTGCATTCAAACCAATACACACACACACTACATGTAAAAGTAACAGTAGTATAACATCTCCAATTAGAACACTCATGTTTTAATGTTAAATCACAACTGAACTCTTTATTCTTTATCATCATTCTTATATCTAATTATTTACATAGGCTTGTTGTATAACATCCAATTAGAACACTTATGTTTTAATGTTAAATCACAACTGAACTCTTTATTCTTTATCATCATTCTTATGTCTAATTATTTACATAGGTGGGTATAAAAAGTAGTACGAAGTGTTGTAGAAAAAGGTAGTAAGTTAGTACTACAGGGTTTAGCACTATACCTCCCCTTTTTAATAAAGATAAATTACAATATAAATTTTTAAATTAAAATTAATTAATTTAATGTTTCTATAGGTAGGTATACCTCCTTTTTTTTAGTTAAATTAAAAAAAAAATTTTTTGTTATAAAACAATAATAATATAATTAAGTTTAGGTGAAAAAGAATTAATAATAACCTATATATTTAAGATTGATTGTTGGTTGTATATCATATAATAATATACATAACTAATGTAGGGTTTTTAAGATTTTAATATTACGAATAATTAAGATTGGGGCGCCACCTTTCTTAATTGGTATTAGGATGTACTTGATTTTAATTAACTAGCATCTAATTTTATTATTTTTGTTTTATAATAAAAGATTTTAATGTGGTTTTGTAATACGTTTGATACAAATGTATTTTCTTGTTTTTTTTTTATAATTTTAAATTTTGTTTTCAATTTTAGATTTTTATTCAATAGAAAGTAAAATTTAAAATATTTTAATTCTTCAATTTTTTCTTATTCTGTTTTTGTGAACAGTTTTTTCTTTCTTCGTAAGATCATCATAAATTGTTACGTTTACATCATTTATATTTTTGACTATATACGGACCTTCATAAATGCTTTTATGCTTTTCATAGGGTTCTTTTTTCAATAAAACATTGTCGTAAACTCTTAGAGAAATTGGCTTTGCAAACTTATCGTAGAAATCTTTGTTTCTTTTCTTGTGTTTGTCAATTAATTGTTTTGCTGGTATGTTTGTTTTCTGTAGTCTATATTTGATTTCTTTACTGTAGTTGTCTAAATTGTAGATTGGGTCTAATTTTTTATTTGGTTCATTTAGTAATATTGGTTTTTTACCGAAAACTAATTCAAACGGAGTAAATTTATTGTCAAAAACTGTGTTTGATGTCGTATTATGGTAAAATGTAAAATACTTTAAGTAGGTATCCCAATCGGAAATATTTTCATTAATAAAAGCTCTAACGTATTCATTAAAAGTACGATGATTACGTTCAACTGTAGCAAGCGTTTGGTGATGGTATGCAGTTGAAAAATTTATTTCAATTTTAAGGAATTTACAAAGTTTAGAAAAAATTTAATTTTTAAATTCTGTTCCCAAATCTGATTTTATGGTATGAACTTTTCCATATACTAGTATAAAATTTTCAAATATTGCACGGGCCACTGTGTGGGCTGATTTATCTGGTATGGGAATTGAAACTAAATATTTTGATAGATCACACATCAATGTTAAAGCGTATTTGTTTCCGTATGTTGATAAAGGTAAGGGGCCTATGGTATCCAAAACTACTATATCAAAAGTATTAGTTGGAGTTGGTGTAAAAACGAGTTTTTCAATGTTACCTGGTTTTACTTTATTCAAATTACATTTAGGACAGTTTTTCGTAAATATTGCTATATCTCTTGTCATATTTTTCCAATAGTATTTTGTTCTGATTTTAGCATAGAGCTTTTTCTGGCCGCAATGTCCGCCTAGGATTGGATCATTGTGGTATATTTGCATCAATTTATTCTTTTGATCTTCTTCAATTACTGTTTCGATGGGTTCTGTGAGAATAATTTCTAAAGTTTTTAATATTTTGTTACCGTAATCTTTTAGAGTTTGAATACTATGAATTGTAAAAAATATATCATTTTTGGCCATTCTGTACTATAAATTTTGTTATTGTTGGCTTCGGTTTGCAGCCGCGAAAGCAAATAATCTAAATTAATTGTTTCGTTAACAATATCAAAATCTATGTATAACAATTTTTGGCTGAATTTCAGTTTATGGGGGACACCCCTAGAGAAAAAATCTGAATATGCCATCCCCTTCAGAATGTTCCCAGGAGTACGAAAATCATAATGAATAAGGGGGCTCACGCCCCCTATGGGCGTGGCAGTCGAAAAACGACCCGGCCCACCTACGTAGACAATATGGGTATCAAATGAAAGCTAATGTCTTCACGATTCCAAAAATAGTCATAGTTGCCAGATCGGGCGGTTTTTGCAGCCGATACGGCCATTTTTGTTAAATAGGGGCGGGGGTGAAAAACGACCCATGCCACCTACTTAGGCAATATTGGTATCAAATGAAAGGAAATGTCTTCACGATTCCAAAAATACCCGTAGTTGCCAGATCGTCCAGAATTTGAGGAAGATATGTTAATTTTTATAAAATGGGGGAAGGACTTTTTTTTGTTTATTTCTTTTTAGCTCGGCCAGAGGCCGAGCACTCGAGATCCCCGCCGTCTAGAATTAAGACATACTGGAGTTAAAAACCCCTAAGCCCGGCCGTAGGCCGGTCACGCAGAAAAACTTTACTAAGCGAAGCCATGAGTTCTCATGCTTCTCCAAGGGGATTGATTTACTATGACCTCCACGCGGTAATCCCTGGGTAACGCTAACAATAGTAATCTTTTCGCACAAAATGCTCATTTTTGTTTGATTTTAACAAAATATAAGCAAAAAAAAAGGAAAAAAAAAATTTCCCCCACCCCAAATTTTGCCAAAATGGCCATATCGGCTACAAAAATCGCCCGATCTGGCAACTACGGCTATTTTTGGAATCGTGAAGACATTAGCTTTCATTTGATACCCATATTGTCTACGTAGGTGGGCCGGGTCGTTTTTCGACTGCCACGCCCATAAGGGGCGTGAGCCCCCTTATTCATTATGATTTTCGCACTCCTGGGGTCATTTAAGGGGGCGTGGCATTTTTTTTTTTTTCCAGGGGTGTCCCCCATAAACTGAAATTTTGCCCAATTTTTTAAATTTTTGGAATATATTTATGCGCATTTTAATAATTTTGTTATTTGTATAAAATAATTCTGTTTTAATTTTTGAAACTTTTTTATCAAAGTTGTGCGAAAATTTGTCGTAAATTTTCAATTTTATAAACTCTTCTTGTTGTTTCAAATCACTTTTATCGTTATCAATTCTCTTAGCCATCGATCGAGTTGTCATAGAAAATACATTTTTATCCAAATTTTTTAATTCATCAATGGAAATACGAGATAAAGCATCCGCGCCTACATTCTCTTTACCTTTTATAAACTCTACTGTAAAATTATATTCAGAAAGTTCTAACCTTATTCTGGTCAGTTTGGAAGATGGGTCTTTTATGTTAAAAAGATAAACTAAAGGTCGGTGATCTGATCGTACGGTGAAAGCTGTGCCATATATATATGGTCTAAAATGAGTAATCGCAAAATATATTGCTAAAAGCTCAAGCTCTATTATTGGCTTTTTTTGTTCTGCTACGCTAAATGCCTTTGAAGCGAAATAAATTGGTAAATCGTTACCATTGATATTTTGGCTTAAAATTGCCCCACATCCAGTTTTTGATGCATCGACTGTAAGTAGAAATGGTTTTTTGAAATCAGGATACTGCAATATTCTTGGTGATAATAAAGCAGATTTTAATTGATTAAAAGAATTTTGACATTCTTCATTCCAGTTAAATTGTATATTTTTCCTGGTAACAAAGTTTAAAGGTGCTGCTAAAATAGCGAATTTTGGAATAAATTTCCTATAAGAATTGGCAAATGCCACAAAACGTTTAACCGCGTCTTTGTCGGTTGGAACTGGATACTGTTTTATTGCATTGATTTTAGAATCATCTGGCAAAATGCCTTTTGCAGTGCATTTGTGACCCAAAAATGTAACTTCAGGACGGAAAAAATTGCATTTATATGGGTTTATTTTTAAATTATGGTTTCTCAAAACTTCAAAAACGTTTTTCAAATTTTGAATATGGTGTTGCTTACTGCATCCAATAATAATTACATCATCGATGTAAAGAAAAGCTTTATTCGGTTCAAGACCTGAGAATGCAATGGACATCATTCTAGAAAATGAATTTGGTGCGACGTTAAGTCCAAAAGGTAAAACCTTCCAACGAAATGATCCGCTATCGGTGCTGAATGAAGTTATATCACGTGAGTCTTCGTGTAATGGTATTTGATGAAAACCTTAATACAAATCTATAATTGAAAAATATTTTGCACGACCAAGATTATCTAATATGTCATCTATTCGGGGTAAAGGAAATTTATCAGCAATTAACTTTTTATTAACTGCTCTGTAATCAACGCACATTCTATAGGACTTTTTATCATCTAAACTCTTTTTAGGTACCAAAATTAATGGGCTGTTATAATTAGAACGACTTGGTTCAATTAAGTCATTGTTCAGTAAATTTTTAACTTGCCTATTTATCTCCTCTTTTTGCGAGTGTGCAAGGCGATAATTTTTAATATAGACTGGTGTAGAATCAGTCAATCGTAATTTTTGTTCATAAAAGTTAGTGATAGTCATTTTATCGTCTTTCAGTGCGAAAATATCCGAAAATTGCTCACAAAGAGGTAATAAATCATCCCTGACATCATTTGGCATTTGTTTTTGAAGTACAGCTTTAAGCTTTCACGTTCATTATCTGTTTCAGTCTTATTTATGGAATAAACGTAATAATCTTGTAAATTTTGTGCCTTAATATTATAATTTGGAATACATTGTATTTCATTAGTTGTGTTTACTACACGTAAAATAGGATTATCAGAGTCAACAATTCCTTTTCCTATAAATACTCCATTACAAATTTCCTGAGAATCAATAAACATTGGTTCTGTGACGTTATTTAAATTGAAAATTCTGAATACCTCGCATCTAGGTATAATTATACAGGAGTAACTACCCGTACCTTGAAGTATTGGTATATTAACTCTATTGTTTTGAGTGAAGACAGATATTGTCATGCTTCCATAATCGATATTACATTTATTGGTCTTAAGGAAGTCCTTTCCCAGTATACCATTTGAAGGGATATTGAAATTGTCATTAACGACGTAAAATTTTTGTGGAATTAAAATGTTTGAAATTTCTAGATATGTATAAATTGTCCTAAAGTCGATATTGCAAAATTTGTTATACCAGTTATACTTACTATTTCGTTATTATTTATTCTGATATTGGGGTCTAAACATGAGACTTTGACTAATGAGATGTCTGCTTGTGAGTCCACAAGAAAAGTATGAGATCTATTTCCATTAAACAAATTTAGCTTGATAAAGTCTGAGTAGTTTGGATTTAAAGTATAAATTTTATTGAAAAAGTTAGGTTTGTCTAATTCAAATTTTCCTCCCCCAACAACAACGTTTGTTGAGGGGCCTCTACGTTTAAAGGCCTAACAGAAGCCCTGTGGTTGTTAAAACCTCTCGAATAGTTTCCTCAGCTATTGCCACGATAATTATTTTGTGAATTATTAGAGCTTCTATGGTTCCGACTATTTCCTGAGTGAAAATTGCTACCACGAAAATTACCACGATAGTTACTACGAAAATTACCACGAAAATTATTTGAACGAGGGCGCTGAAAATTGTTTGCTTGGTTCGAATTATTCCTAAAATGCTGATTGTTAGCCCGAAAATTAAGAACCTGATGTTTTTTTTTCTCTGTTGCCTGTTCAACAACTAGTTTCGCTACTACCTCTTTTGGATCAGCAAAAACAGATGATGCAAGTATAGACTTGACTAGATCTGACTTTGCATTTAAACGGCACATACTAATTGTTTGTTCAATTGCCATTTCATGGGCTTTTGCTTTTGTTATTCCCTCGATTACTAATGAACGTTCCAATGAATCCGCTAGCTCTTCTGCTTGCTTAGAAAATTCTGCATAATTATTATTTTTCACGTTTAATGCAGCTATCTTACCAGCAATAACTTTCGAGTTATCCGGTTTGATTCTGCTCTTCAAAGCGAGTTTGATATCAGTTATTGTATTAATATTTTCCGGTAACGCTTCCCTAGCTTTTCCCTCAAGTTTCGACTTGATAAAACACAAAAAAGTATCTTTTAAATTTTCCTCAGTAAGACCTTCAATTAGCTCAATTTTGTCCAAAAAGGAATCCAACGCCAATGGATTTCCGTTATAATTGTCTCTAATTATAGACGCGCACATACCAATGTATGACCTCTTTTGATCTATGGTCGCCATGTTACACTTTGTTTCCAATTTAATTCTTTCGTCACTAATTGATTCAACTTCGGATTCACAAGACTCGGAATCGCTGCCGCTATCAGTCATAAGATCTTTGTCAATCAGTTCAAAGGAATTTATGTCTTCCGGTATTTTTATTGTACAGCTCAGTTTTTCAAAACATCTGTCTAGTAGTCCACGACAATGACTTATTTTAAAAAGTATTGATTTTTTGGCCTTAGCCGATAAATTTCCAATATTTATTTTTGAATATTTTAAAATGGCATTGTAATTTTCAATTGACGAATTGATATACTCGTTAACTTGGGTCTCAGTGAGAGATAATGATACTAATTTCCTGTGCAAAATTTTCTTCTTAATGTCATAAAAGTTTAAAATGAGGTTATTAAAGTGATTGTTATCAAATTCTGACATTTGTTATTTATTTAATTAATATTGTTTCGACTAACATTTTTTTTTTTTAGGTGAGTATATAATCACAAAGCCAAATGTAAATAAACATATAAAATTAATTAGTAATAATTATAATGGTTGTTAATAAGACTAAAATAAGTTTAATAAACTAATAATTTTATTAACACCACTAATAATACATTTTATTTTTTTTTTATATATAAATCTTATCTGTTTGACTGATGAAGTAGCCGCTGCTGTTGATAGGTTTAGCGCAGTTGCATACATTTTTCCGCCGTTGAAACTTTAACTACCGCCGCCGATGTTGTATTGTTGCTGCTTACGTTGATTGTATGCTTTTAACAAATTAATATGATTATTAAAGTTGATAATTTTTTTTTTGTTGTTGCCATCAAGATGTTTTTATTTTGCTGATATATTTTGTTGAATTTCTTGTTGATATTTTGTTGTTATTTATTAAAGATGCTGTTACTTGTAGTTTTTTTTTTTTTTGTTGTAATTTAAAATATTTTTATAGTTGTTGATGAAGATGCTGTTTTTTTCTTTAAAAGATGTTAATTTTGTTGTAATTTTGATGGTTTTTATAGTTTTTGCTGTTTTCTTTTACTTCCTTGTGAAACTTCTTCATTTTTTTTCTTAACATTAAGTTTAGTTTGTTGTTGTTTGATGATATTTTCTCTTTGCTTGTTGTTTTTTTTTTTTTTTTAATAACTGTAAATTTCAGAGGTCTCTTTATTTAGGAGAAAAAATAAATTTCGACTTTATTCAGTTTTTTCCCTCTCTTTTTCCTTTGTTAGTTTTTACTTTAACTGTTCACATGTTGCTATGCAAAAGTTTTGATTTTAAAATTTATTCTACAAAATTTCACGTTTTTTTTTTTTTATTGGTGTTTTTATTCCACAAATTGTTATTAGTGCCTTTAGTGGCCTTGTTAATATTTATATTCACTTCTTATTTTTTTCCTTAGATTATTAACGGCTTGATTTTGTTGTTGCAACACTGACATTTTAAATTGACTGTTGGTTTTTGTTTTTTTTCCTTGTTGTCTTCCCTGTCACTAGAATATTCTTTTCTTTATTACTTTATTTTGCCGTTAGTCCTTCTTCTATGTTTTTTGCAATTTTAGTGTCAAAATTTTTTTTAAAATTGTACAGTATCGTTGTAGTTTAATAGTTCAAATTGTTATTTTGTATTTTAGAATTCTATTTCGACATTTTTGTTGAACCGTTATCGACACTGTTATTTGGCCGTTAGTTTTTATCACTTTACACGTTTTCTTGGCTTCTTTTTTTCTTGTTGCTTAAAGGGATATTAACACATCGTCTTAATGCATGTTTTTATTATAGAAAATATGATTTTTTTTTTAAATATCTTTGTAGTTTTTATACTTTTTCATTTTTCCACATTAAGTTTTTCAACACAATTTTCTGAGTGCATAAGCACTTTCTATTTCCGAACACTTTTCCACTAAATTGTTATTAGTTTTTTAACGTTTCCAATAATGAACACAAAGATGTTGAATATAGTTTTAAATTGTTATTAGTTTTTTAATATTTTTCCCCATTGTTATTAGTTTTTGTAAGTTTTTTTTCAAATTAAGTTTGTTAGCAAAATTTATTCATCTTTTTCAATTAACTATCACTGTTTTTATTAGAAATTAATGTTAAATTTTGTTTGAGTATTGGTCGGCCGCCGTTAATGATCCTTTTTTCGTTCATGTTTTTTTTTTTTTAAGTTTTGTTTAATTGTCACTTTTTATAAATGTTTTTGTAGTTTTCAAATTTTTCCACCAATATAAAATTGTTCCGCCATGTTCTTTTTTTATGCACTAATTTTTTTTCTTAAACCGTTAGTTAAGCAGATTTTTTTTTTTTTTTTTTTTAATTTAATTTTCACATTTTAAGAATTTAATTGTTTTATTCTTTTGAAAACTTGTTTTATTCTTTTGAAAATTTGTTTTATTCTTTTAAAAATTTGTTTTTTTATAAAAATATATTTTTTTTAGGTTAATTTTAAAATTTTCATTTTCATTTAATAAACTGTTTTTTTTCACTTTGTCACGGTCGCCATATAACATCTCCAATTAGAACACTCATGTTTTAATGTTAAATCACAACTGAACTCTTTATTCTTTATCATCATTCTTACACATAGACCACAGCAGACTGCAGAGCTACACGACTACAAATGCCGTTCACTGCAATCGTCGCCGTGTGGCCAGCTATTTATTATTTTGGAAACGACAGCAACATAATAAAAAGCTGTTTTTATACAAATGAATTTTTATTTCAGTAGTGCCAATTACATTTTTTTTTTTGCTTTATTAAAATAGAACAGCATGCATGGCTGTAGACACGTATATAAAGTTCACTTAAAATACAATTACTTATTTATAATACATTATTATAACGTGTAAATAAATTTATCTAACCCCTCTTGAATATTAATGCAATTATACCATTTAATGTTGCGACGTTTTTTGTGTTTAACAAAATAAAATATTTTTAAGCACTAATTTGTTACATATATTGTTTTATTGTCAACACTATTTTTGTTTTGCAGCCAACAAAAATAGAAATTATCCTAAGTTGACTACAGCGGCAAAAGTAGTCGGGTAGCCGTGTAGTTGTGTTGGTGCCAAAATAATCGTTTTCATATAAACGTGTGTATTTTATTTTTGACAGGCTGTAGTCGTGTAGCTGCAGTCGTCTATGTGTTTATAGCATTATATCTAATTATTTACATAGGTGGGTATAAAAAGTAGTACGAAGTGTTGTAGAAAAAGGTAGTAAGTTAGTACTACAGGGTTTAGCCCTATAGTAGAACATAAAAATAAGAATGCGAAACCATTGTATGTAGACTACACATTAGTATTATTCAAGGTCAGTATATTGAACAAATATTTAAACAGTTCATCCGTTCTACTCCATAATTGGGTCAAAGATTTTGGGTTTCACTTAGAAACCAAAATAGAACGAAATAAACAAATGAGCTGAGGACACTTGAGCTACACAAAATATAAAGAATGCATTTAACATACGATTGGTGGAATATTTAATATTGCAATATTTAAAATGCAGTCCATATCCAATTGGTGGAATTTAAAATGCACTCAAATATCAAATCGATGATTTGATATTTTGGTTACTGAAAATCATGTGACCCTAGTAGAAATGTTCAATAACTCTATAGAACTTAATACCAATGTTGGGCAATACCATAGAAATAGATATAGAACCAATGTAATATAATTATTTTAAGTTATTTGAGTGACTTTAGAAAGTAACTCAATTTTAGGCTAAGCGTTATTCTCATGTTAGCTTTATAAGCAGGGTAAAATTTAAATAAAGAATCAGTTCTTAACAGACTAACAAAAAACGCCTTTCTTATTTACAAGGCGGTACAACACTCGCCTTATAAAAGTGCAAACTATTACATGGCGATCCTGCCTCGCCTCATAAATTATTACATGGCGATCCTGCCGAATATTCTTGGAGTGCTAAAGAAAAATTAAACACCCAAGATCGGTATATAGGACAAAAAGGAAGTGCTACTAATAAAAATAGCACCCTACGGAGAAAAAATAATATAGTCCTGACAGATCAGCCACAACGATCTGTCAGCTGCGAGAAGGAAGTGCCCTGTCTGGCCAAAAGACAGGAAGAGCTGAGAAACAACAGCATAAAGCAATAGCAGAATAGAGCAACAAATTATTCAATGAAAGCCGCCAAAAGACAGGAAGAAACAACAGTATAAAGCAACAGCTGGATAAAACAACAAAATATTCAATGAAAGCCGCAAAAAGATAAATATAAAAACACACACAGTGCGCTCCTTGATGAGCACCTGACCGAACGGAGGCGACTTCGCCCATGTTCACAAATAAAATAATAAAAAATTTTTTTTTTTGAAATTTACCCTACAATGGGAAAAGAAATCAATATTGGTCCTAAACCAATAACCATTGAAGAATATAAGAACAGGGTAAAACCTTTAACAAGCGAAACTCCCTTAAATATCCCTAAAGTTAAATCACTAAAGCGCCGAGGAGGCTTTCTGGTTAACAAAAGAAGAGAGCTAGCTAATTTGAGAAGAATAATTAATTCATCTCCACCACCTAGTTGGGAAATTGCCAGTAAATACTGGGAAAGAATATATATGATTGAACAGTTAATTCAATCACATAATAAAATAAATAAAAACAAAGTATTCGAACAATAATTCAAAATTTTTTTTTGTTGTATAAGAAAATCAATATTTTTTTTAAATATTTATAGCATATATATATAAAAACATTAACTTATAAATGATTTTTAATTTTAACATGAAGTAAACTTTATCTTATGTCAAAAAGAAAATAATAAAAAATACATATATAAAGGAAAATTTTTTTTAAATTCTTATGCAAGTTGAATAGATTTTTAATTTGAAATGAAGAAATTACTACTAATAACGATTTCTACGTTATTTTTATTTTCAATGTTAACTTTAATTGTTGTATCTTGGGTAAAAACTTATATTACCAACACAATAACACAAGGTGTAAATGAACTAAGCAACATTGCTCAAAATAATCTTGTTTCAGTCAACGACATTTTGGCATTTTTGTTATTATGAATATAAGAAATAAAATACAAGAATATAATGATAAATATGTTGGATGGTTCCTTTTAGCATGCATACTATTACCGATTCTAGTATTAATGGATTACAAAATAATTCATTTATTAGTAAAATATTTGAAAAAAAAGAATAGAATCAAATCTGTTATAGAACAGTAAAAATTTCAAAAAAAAAAGAAAAACATGCCTAGGAAATTTATTAATAGTAGGGCAAAAAATGTAATTATTTGGGACCCCAATGAGACATTAAAATGAGAAAAACCACACGACCCTGAAGCTAGACCTGAATGGTTATTAAAGCTTAGAAAAGATATAGGTTTTGTAGAAAGAGAAAATTCACTAAACGACATAGAAAGAGAAACTATTCTAATGATGCGAAAATATGCCAAATAGAATTTTTTTTTACATATTCAATTAAATGAAAATAAATGGATACTTTAATACACTCTTTAGAATCCATAGTAATAAAGGCGAAAAATCGCAGAATAGACCATACTCCGTAGAGACTATAAACACTTAAAAGTTAGAAATCGAAGATTTAGAAAACAGATTTGAAGAATTATTATCAGAATCTAGTACTTCGGCAGATACTAGAAAACAAAACTTAATTAAATTCGAGAAAACAAAAATAGAAGCACTAGACTTGCTAGAACAACAGTCTAAAAAGAGAATAGTAGTAGAGAAACGAGTGTGCGTAATAATGGAGTCTTTGGATATGAATGAGTTATCCACCATTACCAAATTGGTACCTCTTTTTTCAGGCAAAAAGTCTGAGTTGCATAAATTTGTAACAGATGTAGAAATGGTCAATGGAACGGTGGCAACCGCCAAACGAAATGCATTTTTTAATTTCATTTTTAACTCTAGATTGGATTTAAAAGTCCAAAACAGAATTAAACAGGATATAATACCAACCACTATTGAGGAATTGGTGAAATCCTGCATACAAACCTTCGAAAACGACAAATACTATTCTGAATGAAATCACTCGAACGGTACAGAGAAATAATAACATAAATGATTTCGCTACAAAGATTGAAGATCTTATTACAGTGCTAAATGAGATCCAAATAGCGGAAGAAGGCGAGCATAAAAGAGCTACAATCATTAAAATGAATGGTACAATAGCTTTTAACCAATTCATTAATGGATTGAGTGATCCTCAAGTTATATCCACAATAGAGGCAAGCCAGGTAAATACTTTTACCGAAGCACTTAAAATTGCGGAAAAATTCTCATCCAGAGTGGAACAGAAAAAAGTATTTTACCAAAATGCACATAAAAACAATTTAAGCGGACAAATTAATAAACAGTCAAAATGTTATAAATGTGGCAGGTCTCACACCAATATATGTCCTGCAGAGGGTAAAACGTGCAACATTTGTGGTAAACCAAACCATTTCGCGAATATGTGCAGAACTAGAAACAATAGTAACAACAATAGAAATAGTTACAACAGTAATAATAATAATAACAATAATAGTAGAGACAACAGTAACAGAGGTCGTAACAATAATGGCAATAATAACTATAGAGGTAACAACCAACAAAGACAAAATAATAATAGAAATCGTAACATAAATCAGATTCAAAACCAGGGAAACTCCCAAAGCCCGGAGACGGCACGAACAGAGGCTCCTATGGGAACCAATTAGAAACTAAAAAAATATATAGCATATCATCAAAACTCAGAAATTATGTAAGATTGAACATTAAAAATACGGACAATGTACTTACATTTTTAATTGACACAGGAGCAGATGTCTCACTGTGCAAAGAAGAGTTTTTACACAAATATGATGTAAATCAAGATGATTATTGCGATTTAACAGGAATTTCAGAAGACATTATTAAGTTTTTAGGTTCCACAACTGTTAAGATAAATGTGAATAGCGATATAATAGAACAGAAGATACAAATAGTAGACAATAATTTTCCAATAAGTACAGATGGAATTCTTGGTAGAGATTTTCTAACAGCTTAAAGATGCAACATTGATTACGATAGATATGTGTTAACTTTCAACATTAATGATGAAACGATAGTGATTCTTGTTTATGTTTATGTTCTTAGTGTTTATGTCATATTACAAGTTAAAAAAAATCTTTCACTGAATTTTATAAATAATTATATTAGTTTAATAAAAAGTTTCAACGGAGGAGTTCCAGTGAAATTTCATAAAACTAAAAAAAAAATCATTTCTTTATTTTGCCAACCACAACGTAAAAAACGCATTTTAATGTTTAAGTTGAATGAACACAAAAAATTAACCACTACGAAATAATAATGTTTGAAGAAAGAAACATTTTCGTTTTGTTCCGTTTGTTATTTTACAAACAACGATTTGAGCACTTGTGTCTTGCTTATAAATACGAACGAAACAATAGAGATCGTTGTATTGGTTTTTTTGATAGGAACGTTATGTTAGTGGTACATACATTTTCGAACTCTGGTTTGGATGATGATGCTGTTGAATTCCAACTGTGGAGATGGAGAACGCGAATGTGTTGACGAAGTTGACGATTTTTGGATCAATCTTGTATTTATATGGAGCAGTGTATGGTGAAACTTTCTACACCTCTAACAGCCACGTTTGGTAAAACATGTTCCCTAAGAATGGTCGTGAGCCAAGCAATTAATGCAATATCTATAAATTTGGACAGCCCGTATACGTTCTGTAACATTCAGAGCTAAACACTTTCTGTAAGTTCTCAAGGGATAAGGTCGATTACATATTTTACATAAAAATGAGTTGTATCATAGTGGGAGGATTGAGTGAGGGGTATGTCGACCAGGTTGTCTATTCTTTTTAGGTTTACCGGTGTAGTTTTTAGGCATGATAATCTAAAAGATAATTGGGTCTATAGGGGCTAATATTGGAGATCCTATAAGAAAGTGCCCTGTAGTTAAATCTGACAAATCAGAAGAATCCTGAGACAATGGAGACAAAGGTCTAGAGTTTAGACACGCTTCAATCTTTGACAATAAGGTTGAGAATTCCTCGAAATTGTATTTAAAACATTCTGATATCTTACGAAAATGAGTTTTAAAACTTTTTACTTCTGCCTCCCATAATTCACCCATATGTGGAGCACCTGGAGGAATAAAATGGCAGGTTATACTTTGATGCGCATAGTCGGCGGTAATTGTCTGGTGTGAATTATGAATAAATTCCAGAATTTTAGAATGGTAGAAATTGTCGGACTGCAAATGGAGCGGACAGCCACGGCGGAATACGAATCGGTTAAAAGCACCTAGGAATGCAGCAGTGAACAAATCGGATGTAGCCTCCAAGTGTATTGCTTTTGTAGAGAAACAAACAAACAAACAACCTTTTGTAATACGACATGCTCTTTTGTAATACGACACACAGTAGGATTTTACTAGCAAAAAGTCCGTTTTTCGAGTGAATTGTTTAATTAAGAGAAATGCATCATTATTTTTTTTTTCAAAAAAAGAGAATTTTTGTCCAAAATAACGCTGCAAAGTCACTTAAACGAAACTCTGCAGTAACTGCCCGAGATTTTCGTGCATTTCAATGGTTCGGTTACATAATTTCTTTTTGTCATATCTATTTGATGTAAGTATATTTAAAAAATATAGTATTTCAACATTAGTTTTGAAAAAAAAAAATAATGGATAACAATAATACTTTAAAAAATATTCAGGGTTTTATGATGGCACTCAAAAATTCAGTGTTTTTAGTATTTCTTGGACAAAAAATATGGGTTATATGGGTTATATGGGCTAGGGGTGATAGGTGTTTCCGATTTCCAGTAAATCAACTTTATAACACTGATCACTTGTGTCAAGTTTCAAGTTTTTTGGTGAAGAAATAAAAATTTGGTGCAAAAAAATCTCTTCGGGTTATATGGACGAGGGGCGATGGTCAATTTGCATTTGGTGAAGAAAAAAAAATTTGGGGTGAAAAAATCTTTTCGGGATATAAGGGCGAGAGGCGATTGGCGTTGGCGATTTCCATTAAACTTTGCAGATATCTCAACTTTATAACACTGATCACTTGTGCCAAGTTTTTGGTGAAGAAATAAAAATTTGAAGAGAAAAAATCTTTTCGGGTTATATAAGGCTTTGTGCCAAATTTCAATGTTCTTCGAGCTTTCCTATTACTTTTTACTAAGAAATGTATGAAGCAATCCCACTATCCGACATGCTCCTTTGTAATACGACAGGCTCTGCTTGTGGTATTTTTAATGTCAAATGGACCCGCAAAGTAAAGTCCAGTTTGAGTAAAAGAACGAGATATTTCGAACCTTTCAGAAGGTAACGCAGCCATGATTTGCTTTTGGCACTTTCTTTTGAATAGTATACAAGGCTTCCATTTATTTATTAAATTTTTCACTTTTTTATCCAATATTCAGTCCTTATACTCCAAAGAATAAGCTGGTTACTCTTATGGAGGATAACATCGTGAACAAATTTTACCAAAAGCCTAGAATATTGATAAGGTATTATAATAGGATTGAGATAATTTTATTGAAACACTCCGCTTTATGATTGATTTCAAACTGAACTTTATTATATTCTTTAATCTTATTTTAGGATTAAAACTACTAAAAATAACGTGTGAACTTGCTGACATAGCAAGTTCACTCAGGTAGTTGCAGTGTGGATATTTTACCAACTTATGGGTGTTGCATTACACAACTGCCCGGGTATTTATATACGGCAACGTACGCTTATCAACCACTCTACATCTCCCTTTTCAGAGAAAAAGATCGATCAAATGATCATAAAGTGATCGATCTTTTTATATACCTTATACTTATTACAATTTTTTGTAGTTTCTTTTATAGTTTATTAGAACGATACAATTTTAATATTCTCATTTACTTAAAAAAAATTGTATTACACCCTTTTATTTACTGGTGCACCAAAAAAAAAATATTAAACTTTACAGATCTTAATTCTATCTCTATGCACAGTTTGTGCCTTTTCTTTTTCATTCTCTATTTTTACATTATTATTCTCTTTTAGAGCTATGACCTTGAAAGGTCCTAAATATTTATTTTCTAGCTTATGACCCGTTTCATTTTTAAGAAATACCAGGTCTCCTATTTTAATATCTAAATTCCTACTATTCTGATCATAGTAGTTTTTTCTACTAACCTTATATTTATCTATAGAGACTTTGCTGTAGTATAAGCTATTTCTAACCTATATTTACTATAGCTATCTATATTATACAGAGGATCTACCCTTTCTATCGAGTTAAATTCATGGATCCATTTGGGATTCTTCCGAATACAAGATCATATGGGCAGTATCCATGTGTCACCGATGGGGTGGTATTAAAACAGTACGTGAAGTGCTTTGTCCACTCATCCCAATCGTCTCTTTCAACTGATATGTATGATCGTACATATTCGTTAAAAGTTCGGTGACTACGTTCAACGGTTCCCAAGGTCTGGTGATGGTAAGCCGTGGACGTTATGTTATCAATGTTCAGGTATTTCGACAAGTCATCCATTATCGAATTTTTATACTCTGTTCCCATGTCCGTAATGAACGTCTTCATTGGACCGTACAATAGTATAAAAAATTCAAATATAGCCCTCGCAACCGTTTTCGCACTTTTATCTGGTATTGGTATAGTGACCAGATATTTTGTTAGGTCACATATTAGTGTAACCACATATTCATTGCCATTTTCCGTACGAGGTAATGGTCCAATTGTATCTACCAATACAGTATCAAAAGCGTTGGTTGGAGTCCTAGTTATTATCATGGGGCTTTTTGTATGTCGTGTCGTTTTGGCTTTTTGACACTTCTGACATGATTTAACGTATTCTGTTATGCTTTTAATCATGTGTGGCCAATAGAAGTATCTCTTCACCTTGTTTAGTGTCCTTGTAATCCCAGAATGACCGCCTTGCACTGGGTCATCATGGTATCTTTTAATAGTTTTCAAAATTTCGTCCTCATTGCTCAGTTGGGTCACCCTTGGAAGTAGCGCTACTTTTAAATTTATCAATTTTTCATTGCCCAAGGCCTTAAATTCATCTATTGTGACGGATTCGAAAATCTGTTCACTGGGTGCCATTTGACTTTGACGATACCTATTTCGCAGGCTAATGATTCTAGCCTTGGGAAGAATTGTCCAAGGTCAATTTTCCCATTGACGAACAGGTCGTCTATCATTATCCTAAGGATAATTTTCTTTCCATGCTTTAAGAAGCAATGGTTTGAAGTCATTTTCAATTTTGGATATTTTCTGACGTCAGTATAGTTTATGACTTCAAATATATTGGGCTTTTCGTACTTTTTCTGCTGAGTGAGGTGCTTTTCTTTGGATTTTTCTTGTTTTGCAGATGATCTTGTAGATACTTTGAGTATCTTTGTTATGTCCTTGGACATTTCTTTTAAGTCTTCTATCGTTATTCTCTATAGAGCATCTGCTACAAAATTCTCTTTTCCCCTGAGGTATTCTACCGTGAAGTCATACTCTTCGAGATCTAGTCTCATTCGAGTTAATTTCGAACTTGGATTTTCCATAGAGAATAGGTAGGTTAATGGGCGATGGTCCGTTTTGACCAGAAAATGTGTACCATATATATATGGCCTAAAATGCGTGATTGCCCAATGAATTGCAGTGAGTTCCTGCTCAATTGTGGACTTATTGCTTTCTCCTTTAGAGAATGTCTTCGAAGCATAGGCGACTGGAAGTTGTCTGCCTTCATATTCCTGACTTAGTACTGCACCGCAAGCATATTTGCTAGCGTCTGTAGTAATACAGAATGGTTTTCTAAAGTCGGGATATTGTAGAATTTGGGGGTCTGTTAATGCTCTCTTTAAATGATCGAATGCCTTTTTGCATTCTTTGGTCCATTCAAACTTAACATTTTTCCTTGTCAATCTCGATATATGACGAGAATAATCAGAAAAATTTTTAATGAACCTTCTATAATAGTTGCAAAAGGCAACAAATCGTCTTGCTCCATCTGCATCAGTTGGGACTGGATAGTCCCTAATTGCTGCATACTTGCTGTCATCCGGTAGGATGCCCTTGTCAGTACATTTATGCCCGAGATAAGTTACCTCATGCATAAAAAATGTGCATTAATCTGGATGTAGCTTAAGATTGTACCTTCGACATAGTTCGAAAACATCAGTTAAATTTCTCAACATATGTCTTTCAGAACATCCGAGCACTACTAAATCATCCATGTATAAAAATGCTTGAGATGGCGTTAAGCCAGAAAACGCAAGAGTCATCATGCGTTGAAATGAGTTTGGAGCAATTTTAAGCCCGCAAGGGAGCCTTTTAAAACGATAAGAGCCATTCCCCGTTGAAAAGGATGTTATATCCCTCGAGTCCTCATGCAACTCTATCTGGTGAAATCCAGACATTAGGTCCAGGCAGGAAAAATATTTTGCCCTTCCTAATTGGTCAAGAATATCGTCTATTCTTGGAAGTGGGAACTTGTCCGCAATCAATTTCCTGTTTACCTGTCGGTAGTCGATTACCAATCGCCACCTTTTCTCATCCGAGTTCGGCAATGATTTTTTAGGCACTAGTAGTAAGGGACTATTATATTCCGAAATTGATGGCTCCACTATGCCATCATCTACTAGTTTCTCCACTTGCCTATTGACTTCCGCTTTATGAGCGTGTGGTATTCTATAGTTCTTTTTATAGATCGGTGTTTTGTCGTTCAATCTAAGTTTTTGTTTGTAAAAATTATTTGTGGAAATCTTTTCGGTTTCCGAGGAGAATATATCGCTAAATTTCGAACAGAGTGTTATTAATTCATCCCTAAATTGATCGGGAAAATTCCTTTTCAGTCGCTTTAGGACCTCTTCCGATCTTTTTTCGGTTCTGTTTGTTGTTCGCAATATATCGTAATTCGATAATTTCTCCGTTACTACTTTTGTAATATCTACTGTCGCGTCACAGCTATTCGTATTCAGAATTCTCACATATGCGTCATTGCCTTGAACCATTGTGTTTGCAATGAATACGCCAGGCTGAACTTCTTGATTCGGTATCAATAATTCTTCCTGTTCAGAGCCTATGTGTATTCTGCGTACCACTTGTGATCTTGCTGGAAGCATGATCGAGTTACTAGTACAGGTATTCCTTATTGGGATCGCGAAATGTTGAAAATTTTTGGGTCGAAAAACAAGACATTCCTTATTTTCCATGAAATCCAATTTGCAATTGAATTCCCTCATTAAATCCACACCGATGATTCCATCGCATGGTATTGGAAAATCGTCTGGTACCGCATGAAATTTATGCGTCACCAAAATATTTTCAACTCTGAGGTCAATCCGTATACTGCCGATTGATTCGATGGTACCTATACCAATACCACTAAGGGTCGTTATTTCACCAGAGTCAATCTGCTCATTGTTCACATTCGCAATTTTTAGCAGTGATATATCTGCTCCTGTATCCACAAGTAACGTTAGTAACTTATTAGCTGTGTTGTAAAATTTAACAAACACGCCGAAACTTAGATTGAGGGTGTATACCCTTCTGATTATTCTCTCAGGGGATGGTCCCGGTTTTCCGAACCATTATTTTGGTCATTGACCATTCGTATATGGCCGTTATTGTGGGAACTACGGTTATTTCCGCGGCTCCTATTATTACGATTATCATATCGTCTATTACCGCCACCACGGTAGGCACCCCTACCGCGGTTATTCGAGTTATTACGGATATTTCCTCGGTAACCTCCCCGACTGTTTCTACGGTCGTTACCTTGATACCCTTGGTTGTGCATGTATAAGACAGCGTTCTGTTGTCCGTATGTTTCAGTACAACATTCAACAAATTTAGCCACTGCCTCATTGAAATTATCAAATTTGCCCGATTGCATTATTAGCCTCACGCGTTCGTTGTTCGCGTTCTTCACCATTGCCTTGACGGCAGTTTTGTGGAATATTTGTCGGCCTGTGATGGTGTTAAGCCATCCGAAATATAGGCTGACTGTAGGGATTTTGTTAAATCCTCTACTTCTTTCATGTAGGCGTTCGCATTTTTGTTTGCTTGCCTGACATTTATCAGCTTGGCCGTAACCACGTCGATTGATTCTCCTTTCACGTTCGCACGCAAGGAAGTTACAACCTGGTCTGGTTAGTAAATTAATTGCTGTGCCTTTTAATTTAGTTTTCACTAAATTAACAGCAATTATAGCATGGACGTCGCAGACACTTTCTACCAATTCCAGTGCCGATACGAAGCCCTGAAGGTTTTCAGGTCGTCCATCGAACTCTGGGATGAGTTTTGAGGCGAAGCTCAGAAAATCGATTGCGGTCTGTGGCATCTCAATGTTCTTTGGGATAGGGACTTTAATTTCAATGTTATCTGGGGTTTGTTTCTCTAAGATGAGAATGGTATCTTGGGGAGATTTAATTCCCAAGTTATGCGAGGTTTGTTCCTCTAGTGGGGTAATAGGTTCTTGAAGTGAAAAATGTATTTCCAATTCCACTCCTTTCCTTAATGCGACAGAGACATCCGCATAAAACCCGTCGGCAGCTACTTTGTGGTGCGATGTTAGGCGCGAGTATGATACATTGAACAATACTCTTATGCGCTCTACTTGTTCCACAAGAATCCCTATATGCTTCTCGACGGTTTCTTTTCCCGTTTCCCTATCGGTGTTTAAACACTTGTAGGATTTCGCAAAAACCTCCTTAATCTCCCTTGCTTTGAATAGGATTTTCTTCCATTCCATTTGGGCCTACAACCCGTTTAGCATCCCTGATAGGGATTAATTTGTTCATATTTATTTTACCTCCCTAGATTTTATCTAGGTCGGTGGCCATTGATCTTCTATAATTCTTTTTCAAAGATCGTTTATGCAACTGATACCAGGTGGTAAGCAGTTGAATGGCCTGGATGACAATAATAATTATTAAATAAATGTGTGGTGGTTCGATTTGCACCACATTCACGTCATTTATTACATTTGCGGTCGGTTTTTCCACTTTGGATTGTCCGAACCCTATTTTGTTTTCTATAATAGGTCCCTAAAAAAAAAGTTAATATATATATTCTCTATGTAGCCTATAATACATATGTATACATATTCTTAAAATTTTTGAAAGATTCGCGATTTTGTTTTTTTTTTCTTTTACTGAAATATTAAAATTTCAAACTGCCCAAATATATAAATAAAAATGTTTTTTTTTTTTTAATTTTCCGAAAATTTGTTATGTATAAAAAATTTGTTTCAAATTTCGTATTAAATCAAAATATTGATTTATACATTTAGATGTCATTAACTATTTAAAACAAATTGGAAATTAAAATATAATAAAAAAATACCGAACTTGAACCAAAATTCGAAAACATTTTCGAAAGTTTTTTAAATATTAACGATATGTTCAAAATACCAAACTTGTATAGAATATAGTGTTTTTTTTTTGAAATTCAAAAATATCTTTGATAAAAACTATTTGAAAACATCTTAAGGATGAGCTTAGGAAAAAAATTTTTTTTTGTTTCTTGTTTCTTGTTTTTTTTTTTTTTTTTTTTTAAACTTGGATTTTTATTACGTATCTCTAATACACTATTTTTTATAATATAAAAATTTCTATGAGTTGCAATTCAAGTTTTACTAGAATATTCTAAATTCAATTTTCACTTATCTTTTTCCTATGACCGTCGATATAGCCATCTACGTTGGAGGTGTAACCTTTTGCTATTGGTGTTAAAAATTCGCTGGCTGATGACGTTGTTGTTGTTGATGATGTTGTTGGGCCAAATTTTGTAATAGGGTTGCTTGTTGTTGCTGTTGTGCCACCTTTGCTGCCTGTGCTTCAGTGGTATTTGCTGCTGTTAATATCAATTGATGCGGCTGTTGGGCTACTAAATTTAAACTAGCTGCCGTTAATGGCGTACTAAGAGCATTGTTTAACTGTTGCTGCCGTTGTTGTTGTAATTACTATTGATGTACCCATCGAGCTTGGTCAGTTTGTTGACTCAGCAATGTTATAAAATTTTGCAGATGCGGTTGGGGTTGCAATAATGGACATTTCTTTTTTGACATAATTGTTATATTGTTTTTGTATAATTGGTTTTGATATAATTTTTGTATAATAGTTTTTGATGTAATTGATATAATATTTATGTTTGTTTAAATATTTGAGTTTGTTCTTTAAACTTTTTTTTTTATATTTTTATAGTCACATATTTCAATTGTGTTTGTATGTTTGTTGTTAATTATAGAGTTAATTTTTTTCTTCACTTATAACTTGGCTTATTTATATTTTTTTTTTTTTAATTGTCTTTTTGTTCACGGTCGCCATGAGATAATTTTATTGAAACACTCCGCTTTATGATTGATTTCAAACTGAACTTTATTATATTCTTTAATCTTATTCTAGGCTTAAAACTACTAAAAATAACGTGTGAACTTGCTGACAGAGCAAGTTCACTCAGGTAGTTGCAGTGTGGATATTTTCACCAACTTATGGGTGTTGCATTACACAACTGTCTGTGAAGCAGACAGCGTAAGAACCAGACTGTGTGAATCAAGTAAAGCAATTCACACAATGCGTGTCATGTTGCCCGGGTATTTATATACGGCAACGTACGCTTATCAACCACACTACAGGATCTCTTTCATTATATGACAAGCCTGGATAAGATTCAAGTCTACCACACGAACGGATTAAGCCTTCCTGGTCCATTAATGGATCTAAATTTAAAGCTGGAAGAAGATACAGTCAATCGAGAGGACAGAGCCTTATATTCATTCGGGTACCATGCCTTCTGGTTCATCGATATGAGTCGGTCACGAACAGCTACAATTTCTGAGCTTGTTATAGTAGTAGTTTTTTTTTTAAAGCTGGTGCGGTAGAAAAATCTGTGCTCTTGAGAAGGAGGAACATTTTTCTAAGATATCCTCGAAGTTCTGAAAGTAGGAAAAATTAACTTTTATAATTTTCCTTGCAAGACTAATTTCCTGTATTTCATGTGGACTACGATTTGGCCAAAGGTCTGTTGAATCTTGAAGCCATGATGGGGCGTTCCACCAAAGATAATTTCCCGGAAGATCCTGAGGAAGCAGCCCCCGGCTCCCTAAGTCGGCAGGGTTAAATTCAGAATCGAGCCAGTGTATTGGATCAACTATTTTATTAATCTTGGAAATTATATTTGCGACAAAGGTCATCCAGAGACAAGGTGGTTTTGCTTACCATGAGAGGTCAATAGTGGAATATGTGCAAGAGTAAATTAAATAATTAGAAATTTTCAATCTAGGAGCTATCAAGCATTTCAGCTAGCAAAACAGCGCAACATAATTCAAGCCTCGGAATGAACAATGTTTTAATTGGGACGACCTTTGCATCATGAGAAATTACCTCATCCCAATCCGTTCCTTCTATTCATATTCTTTGCATAATAATTTTTGCCAGTATAATACAAGAAACTACCCAGCCGGCCGGATCTAACGACTTTGAAATTTGAGACACTTTTAGTGTACTTGCCGGTCTCCGGAAATGGACATCATCAGCTAATTGTAACATAGTACGGATAGCGAAATATTTATCACAATTAACACCAAATGTTACAGTTGTAAGTTCACCATCTTCAACTTTATCATTTGGATTATATAGAAAATGGATTCTTTAAAAAGATGTATGACCTGGATTGACAATGATTTGTCTATACATATTCCGAATATCCTCATTAAAAACATATTTGAAAAAACGCCATCTGTGAAGTAGCAGAGTCAAATCACTTTGAAGAACTGGACCCGTATGTTATCTTTCAAACTTAAGCCATTTGTAGATGAAGAAAGTAGGTGTACGAAGCAATCTCACCTCATTCCTAAAAAACTGTTGAAAGAATTGTTCCTAGATTGACCAATAGTTAATTTATGAGGATATCCTTCTTTAAACGAAAGAGAAAGGATGTATCTACCATTTTCATCTCTTTTTGCGGTCCTAGCAAACAAATATTCACAAAATTAGTCGGATAGCGATACGAAGTTCTTCCTTGGAAGAAATACGTGAAATCTGTCGATCTAATGAGACTGAGTTCGGATTCAAGGTGCTAGAAACTGGCAGTTGAGCTGATGGGTTTGCCTTTGGATTTGCGGAGTCCATATGGAGTAAAGTATTATGCCGTTGACATTTAAACAGCTGTTTATGTTTGCTCGTGCAACTTTTAACTGCATGCGCTGTTGAACAACAATTTAAGCAAAGACCCTGCTTCATAATTTCAGAAATTCTCTGTTTCATGTCCATCTTAAGAAACCGAGGACATTTGCGAATCACGTGAAATTCTTTGGAGCACAGAGGACACTTCGGATCGCCAACTTTAGTGAAAAGTATTTATCCTTTTTGAGCTGGTAGGAGTTTTGGAATAGCCAGCTGATTGTACTGTCAATGGCTTACGAATATTCGAAACAGATTCTAAAGTTCTGCACCGATCCGTTAGGAAAGAATCTAGTGCAGAATATTTAGGAATTGCGGTCTTATCTGAGAAGGTTTGCTCAAAATGGATTAAGGTTTCATCGGGAATGCAGTTGGTACACACGAATACAAAAAGGGGGCTCCAACGGGATATATCTATCCCATAGAGCTTAAGTGTACTTATTGTAGTGAATGCATGAAACAAATAAACAAATGACAATTAGTCATGCATTCATTGTGTTCGATTGCATTCAAACCAATACACACACACACTACATGTTAAAGTAACAGTAGAACATAAAAATATGAATGCGAAACCATTGTATGTAGACTACACATTGGTATTATTCAAGGTCAGTATATTGAACAAATATTTAAACAGTTCATCGTTCTACTCCATAATTGGGTCAAAGATTTTGGGTTTCACTTAGAAACCAAAATAGAACGAAATAAACAAATGAGCTGGGGACACTTGAGCTACACAAAATATAAAGAATGCATTTAACATACGATTGGTGGAATTTAAAGTACACTCGATATGCACTCAATATTTAAAATGCAGTCGATATCCAATTGGTGGAATTTAAAATGCACTCAAATATCAAATCGATGATTTGATATTTTGGTTACTGAATGTTCAATAACTCTATAGAACTTAATACCAATGTTGGGCAATACCATAGAAATAAATATAGAACCAATGTAATATAATTATTTTAAGTTATTTGAGTGACTTTAGAAAGTAACTCAATTTTAGGCTAAGCGTTATTCTCATGTTAGCTTTATAAGCAGGGTAAAATTTAAATAAAGAATCCGTTCTTAACAGACTAACAAAAAACGCCTTTCTTATTTACAAGGCGGTACAACACTCGCCTTATAAAAGTGCAAACTATTACATGACGATCCTGCCGAATATTGTTGGAGTGCTAAAGAAAAATTAAGCACCCAAGATCGTTGTGGCTGACAGATCAGCCACAACGATCTGTCAGCTGCGAGAAGGAAGTGCCCTGTCTGGCCAAAAGACAGGAAGAGCTGAGAAACAACAGCATAACGCAATAGCAGAATAGAGCAACAAATTATTCAATGAAAGCCGCCAAAAGACAGGAAGAAACAACAGTATAAAGCAACAGCTGGATAAAACAACAAAATATTCAATGAAAGCCGCAAAAAGATAAATATAAAAACACACACAGTGCGCCTTGATGAGCACCTGACCGAACGGAGGCGACTTCGCCCATGTTCACAAATAAAATAATAAAAAAAATTTTTTTTTGAAATTTACCCTACAATGGGAAAAGAAATCAATATTGGTCCTAAACCAATAACCATTGAAGAATATAAGAACAGGGTAAAACCTTTAACAAGCGAAACTCCCTTAAATATCCCTAAAGTTAAATTACCAAAGCGCCGAGGAGGCTTTCTGGTTAACAAAAGAAGAGAGCTAGCTAATTTGAGAAGAATAATTAATTCATCTCCACCACCTAGTTGGGAAATTGCCAGTAAATACTGGGAAAGAATAGATATGATTGAACAGTTAATTCAATCACATAATAAAATAAATAAAAACAAAGTATTCGAACAATAATTCAAAATTTTTTTTGTTGTATAAGAAAATCAATATTTTTTTTAAATATTTATAGTATATATATATAAAAACATTAACTTATAAATGATTTTTAATTTTAACATGAAGTAAACTTTATCTTATGTCAAAAAGAAAATAATAAAAAATACATATATAAAGGAAAATTTTTTTTAAATTCTTATGCAAGTTGAATAGATTTTTAATTTGAAATGAAGAAATTACTACTAATAACGATTTCTACGTTATTTTTATTTTCAATGTTAACTTTAATTGTTGTATCTTGGGTAAAAACTTATATTACCAACACAATAACACAAGGTGTAAATGAACTAAGCAACATTGCTCAAAATAATCTTGTTTCAGTCAACGACATTTTGGCATTTTTGTTATTATGAATATAAGAAATAAAATACAAGAATATAATGATAAATATGTTGGATGGTTCCTTTTAGCATGCATACTATTACCGATTCTAGTATTAATGGATTACAAAATAATTCATTTATTAGTAAAATATTTGAAAAAAAAGAATAGAATCAAATCTGTTATAGAACAGTAAAAATTTCAAAAAAAAAAAGAAAAACATGCCTAGGAAATTTATTAATAGTAGGGCAAAAAATGTAATTATTTGGGACCCCAATGAGACATTAAAATGAGAAAAACCACACGACCCTGAAGCTAGACCTGAATGGTTATTAAAGCTTAGAAAAGATATAGGTTTTGTAGAAAGAGAAAATTCACTAAACGACATAGAAAGAGAAACTATTCTAATGATGCAGTCTTGTTTTGGCTTTTGTTTGCGCTTGACGTGTTATTTTCTTTGTTATCGCTGTTATTGAAAACTACGAAAATTACTAAACGTGCTCGTGCTTTTTCTGATGAAGACCCTATGTCTTCTTCTAAAATTAAAAAAACCGGGTCCAGGAAAAATTTCTGGACCCCGCTACAAGTATTTGATAATTATGATGAGAATGAAACTGAAATGGACAGTGAAAAAGTAGTAAAAAGCCAAATAGTTAAAATTTCTCCAATTAAAGTTTTAACTCAAAACAATGAAGAAATATTAAAGTTATTAAATGATAAAGGTGTAACAAAATACCTAATTAAAAGGATGTCAATTGGTTTAAAAATCATTTGTGAAACTGCTGAAACATATAATTTAATAATACTAATTTTGCGTGAAAATAATTGTCAATTTTTTACGCACGACAACAAAAACAATAAACCATTTAAAGTTATTCTTCATGGACTCGATGGAAAAACAGAAGTTCAAGTAAAAAATGAACTTAATACTCTTGGTTTGGAATGCAGTGAAGTTAAGATTGTAAAGAGAACTTTTGAAAACTACGCTGATACAATTTACATTGTTTATTTTAAAATCGGTACCATAAAAATGATTGATCTTAAAAAAAATGTAAGATCTCTTTTCCGCACCATAATATCATGGGAATATCAACGTAAAATAAAAAACAAAGCTGTTCAATGTAGAAAATGTCAAATGTTCGGTCATGGAGAAAAGGGGTGCAATTTTAAGGTGAGGTGCGCTAATTGTGCAGAAAAACACAAAACCTCTGTGTGTAAATCTGAAAACAAAATTCAATGTGCTAATTGCGGCAGTAGTCACAAAGCTACTGATCCCCTATGCCCTAATCGATCTGCATATGTTCAAATGAGACAAAAGTTCTCAAATCGACAAAATCGCTCTCAAAGAGAATCTAATGGAAATATTAATAATAATACCGATAACTTCCCCCACCTCAACAATAATCAACCACACCTATCAAATCAAGTGTTTCATCAAAAGTGGAGACCAACGACCAACAATTCAAAAATAGACAACTCTAATTCCAGCAAAATTAAAAACAACAATAACTCTTTCGGTAATAATTCTCAAGGAGATCTTTTCTCTGAGCAAGAATTCATGGATCTCACAATGGAATTAATTTATAAACTTCGTGATTGTAAAAATAAACAGGAACAATTTAGTGTTATAACCCAATTAGCATTTAAGTTTGTTTATAACAATGTGTAAAAATGGCCATGTTAAATATAAAAATAGTATTCTGGAACTGTAGAAGTATCCGAAACAAAATTATTGAATTTTTAAACTTTTTAAATACCAATGATATAGATATTTGTCTTTTAACTGAGACTTGGCTCAGTAAAGCAAATAATCTATATCATCCTCAGTATTCATGTATAAGAAGAGATCGTGTCGGACAAAGTGGTGGTGGTGTTGCCATACTTGTCAAGAAAAGAATTAAATTTACAATTATTCCCAGCATTGTAACTCAGGTAATTGAAAATGTGGGAATTGAAATAAAATTTAGACAAGGGTTAAGTCTTAATATTTACAGTGTATATTTCCCTGGGGGTCAAAATAATAGTCTTCTCAGAAACAAATTTAAAAGTGACTTAAGGAAAATGTTAAATACAAGCAGTAAATATTTGATTTGCGGAGATTTAAATTCAAGACACAGAAATTGGAACTGTTTACGTGCTAATCCATGGGGAAACATTCTCAATGATTGTACATCCTATTTTCCCGTAATAATTTCGTTTCCCAATTCACCGACCTACATCCCGGCAGCTGTGAATACTAATCCATCTACCCTGGATTTAGTTTTGTCAAATATTCCTCAATTTATATCACATCCTTTAACTTTAAACGACCTAAGTTCAGATCATCTACCAGTTTCTTTTAATCTCTCTACAACCTTACCTTTAGCAGAGAACCTAAATTACAATTTTAAGCATGCTAATTGGGAAAAATATAAACTCGTTTTAAAAAACTTAATGAGAAATGATACATCGGTTGATCTTAACATTAATACCAGTGAAGCTTTAGATGCTCGTGTGGAGGATTTTACGAGTTTACTCTTAGAAGCTGTTAGGCAATCCGTTCCAAAATCTACACCTAAAACAAATTATATTAAACTTCCAGATTACATTTTAAGTTTAATTAAGCTTAGAAATCAATATCGTAGAGAGTGGTCGAGGTATAGGCAAAATTCGGACTATCAAGTAATGAGACGCTTTACTGACCTGATCCGCAGGGAGATATACTTTTACCGAAATCGCCAATGGAATGATAGGCTAAGCGCAATGGATAAAGGGTCCAAACCTTTTTGGAATGTCACTAAAATTTTAAAAAGAAAGACAAGCCACTGTCATTCCCTTTTAACAGAGGATGATGATATTTTAATTTCTGATGAAGATAAAGCGAATGCATTCGCCAGAACTTTTGGTCTTAATCATAGGGTATCTGAAAATTTGGGTTCAGATAATCACACAATGATAGTTAATCACGCTGTGAATAATTTTGATTCACTTAGCACAGTGACACCACTCTCTGAACGTGTATCAGCCTGCGATGTCCAGATTCTTATTAACAAATGTAAGAAAAGAAAAGCTTGTGGGTTAGATGATATTAACAATCAGATGTTAAAAAACCTTCCCAAAATTGCAGTACGTTTTCTGACCAATATTTACAACGCTTGTCTGCACTTACAGTACTTTCCAAACACATGGAAAACTGCAAAAGTTGTACCTATACCAAAACCTGGAAAACCTCACAATAGACCAGAAAACTATAGACCAATAAGTCTATTAAGTAGCTTAGGGAAAATCTTGGAAAAAATTGTAAGCGAAAAACTCATAGAAGTTCTAAACAATTTCCACATTTTACCTGACGAACAATTTGGCTTTAGGAGATCACACTCGACTATTCATCAGGTTAAAAGGTTATGCAATGATGTAAAACAAGGTCTAATATCAGGCAAATCCACAGCTCTTGTGTTACTTGATGTTGAAAAGGCTTTCGACTCCGTCTGGCATAATGGATTAATTTTTAAACTAATTCAGTTTAACATTCCGATGTTTCTTGTAAAACTAATTAGGAATTTTTTAAACGACAGATATTTCTGTGTTTCAATTGGTAACTCCCTTTCGGATCTTAACATAATTCCAGCAGGCGTTCCTCAGGGTTCAGTCCTTGGTCCATTATTGTACAATATATTCTGTGCTGATATGCCCACAATCAGTCCATGCAAATTTGCTGCGTATGCAGATGATCTTGCAGTTTATTTCACACATGAATTCAGTCAGAACATTCTGACCGAAGTTCAATGTTCTCTGGACCGGTTGGAAGAGTACTACGATAAATGGAGAATAAAAATTAATTCGAATAAGACTCAAGCTATCTTTTTCACAAGGAAAAGAAAACCTTGCTTTTTACCCAACAGTAATCTTACTCTTTTGGGCAGCAGTATAAATTGGTCGAATAATATAAAATATCTGGGCATTTGTTTAGATACGAAATTAACATTTAGTTATCATATATCTCATATTATTGATAAAGTTGATAAATATAAAAAAATATTATACCCACTTATCAATAGAAACTCTCTTTTAAATAATTCAAACAAAATTCTTATAGTTAAAGTAATTTTTCAGGCAATAATTCTCTATGGTTGTCCAATTTGGGGAAATTGTGCAAAAACTCACATAAAGCGCCTACAAATTGCGCAAAACAAAATCTTAAAAATGGCACTTAAATTACCCTGGCATTTCTCCAGTACTAGGTTACATGTCATTAGTAACACAAATATTGTATCTGAGTCTATTGGAAACATCACCACTCGTTTTAGATTAAATTGTAGTTTATCTGAAAATCCACTTATCTCTAACTTATATTAATCCAAATAATTAATATTTCCATACCCTCCGAATATATAATTCAATTACTTTATTAAGTTTCTTTTTTGTTTTTTGTTACTATCATAATTTAAAATTTTAAAAATAATCTAAGTATTTTGTTACATTTGTATATTAGTCTAGTTTGTAAAGACTTGTATTAATTAACTTTACATATTTTTATTTTTTTTTTTGTAATTAACTGTAGTTCATGTTGAAGGTTTTTGTTAATAGTTTTCCTTCAGATTAAATCCTATTGTATAATACATTTCGCCTTTATAAAAAAAATATTTATAACACTTAAGATATAAGGCTAAGCCAAATCTGTGCAATAGATTTCTAGTAAATAAGAAATTTGTAACTTTTTTCTATTAAATAAAAAATTAATTAAAAAATTCTAATGATGCGAAAATATGCCAAATAGAATTTTTTTTTATATATTCAATTAAATGAAAATAAATGGATAGTTTAATACACTCTTTAGAATCCATAGTAATAAACGCGAAAAAATCGCAGAATAGACCATACTCCGTAGAGACTATAAACACTTAAAAGTTAGAAATCGAAGATTTGGAAAACAGATTTGAAGAATTATTATCAGAATCTAGTACTTCGGCAGATACTAGAAAACAAAACTTAATTAAATTCGAGAAAACAAAAATAGAAGCACTAGACTTGCTAGAACAACATTCTAAAAAGAGAATAGAAGTAGAGAAACGAGTGTGCGTAATAATGGAGTCTTTGGATATGAATGAGTTATCCACCATTACCAAATTGGTACCTATTTTTCAGGCAAAAAGTCTGAGTTGCATAAATTTGTAACAGATGTAGAAATGGTCAATGGAACGGTGGCAACCGCAAAACGAAATGCATTTTTTAATTTCATTTTTAACTCTAGATTGGATTTAAAAGTCCAAAACAGAATTAAACAGGATATAATAATAACCACTATTGAGGAATTGGTGAAATCCTTGAAAAATGCATACAAACCTTCGAAAACGACAAATACTATTCTGAATGAAATCACTCGAAACTTGAAACTTGGCACAAGTGATCAGTGTTATAAAGTTGATTTATTGGAAATCGAAAACGCCTATCACCCCTAGCCCATATAACCCATATTTTATGTCCAAGAAATACTAAAAACACTGAATTTTTGAGTGCCATCATAAAACCCTGAATATTTTTTAAAGTATTATTGTTATCCATTATTTTTTTTTTCAAAACTAATGTTGAAATACTATATTTTTTAAATATACTTACATCAAATAGATATGACAAAAAGAAATTATGTAACCGAACCATTGAAATGCACGAAAATCTCGGGCAGTTACTGCAGAGTTTCGTTTAGGTGCTTTGCAGCGTTATTTTGTACAAAAATTCTTTTTTTTTTGAAAAAAAAATAATGATGCATTTCTCTTAATTAAACAATTCACTCGAAAAACGGACTTTTTGCTAGTAAAATCCTACTGTGTGTCGTATTACAAAAGAGCATGTCGTATTACAAAAGGTTGTTTGTTTGTTTGTTTCTCTGCAAAAGCAATACACTTGGAGGCTACATCCGATTTGTTCACTGCTGCATTCCTAGGTGCTTTTAACCGATTCGTATTCCGCCGTGGCTGTCCGCTCCATTTGCAGTCCGACAATTTCTACCATTCTAAAATTCTGGAATTTATTCATAATTCACACCAGACAATTACCGCCGACTATGCGCATCAAAGTATAACCTGCCATTTTATTCCTCCAGGTGCTCCACATATGGGTGAATTATGGGAGGCAGAAGTAAAAAGTTTTAAAACTCATTTTCGTAAGATATCAGAATGTTTTAAATACAATTTCGAGGAATTCTCAACCTTATTGTCAAAGATTGAAGCGTGTCTAAACTCTAGACCTTTGTCTCCATTGTCTCAGGATCCTTCTGATTTGTCAGATTTAACTACAGGGCACTTTCTTATAGGATCTCCAATATTAGCCCCTATAGACCCAATTATCTTTTAGATTATCATGCCTAAAAACTACACCGGTAAACCTAAAAAGAATAGACAACCTGGTCGACATACCCCTCACTCAATCCTCCCACTATGATACAACTCATTTTTATGTAAAATATGTAATCGACCTTATCCCTTGAGAACTTACAGAAAGTGTTTAGCTCTGAATGTTACAGAACGTATACGGGCTGTCCAAATTTATAGATATTGCATTAATTGCTTGGCTCACGACCATTCTTAGGGAACATGTTTTACCAAACGTGGCTGTTAGAGGTGTAGAAAGTTTCACCATACACTGCTCCATATAAATACAAGATTGATCCAAAAATCGTCAACTTCGTCAACACATTCGCGTTCTCCATCTCCACAGTTGGAATTCAACAGCATCATCATCCAAACCAGAGTTCGAAAATGTATGTACCACTAACATAACGTTCCTATCAAAAAAACCAATACAACGATCTCTATTGTTCAAATCGTTGTTTGTAAAATAACAAACGGAACAAAACGAAAATGTTTCTTTCGTCAAACATTATTATTTCGTAGTGGTTAATTTTTTGTGTTCATTCAACTTAAACATTAAAACGCGTTTTTTACGTTGTGGTTGGCAAAATAAAGAAATGATTTTTCTGCATGTTATCAACGTTTTTTTGCATTAGTTTTATGAAATTTCACTGGAACTCCTCCGTTGAAACTTTTTATTAAACTAATATAATTATTTATAAAATTCAGTGAAAGATTTTTTTAACTTGTAATATGACATAAACACTAAGAACATAAACATAAACAAGAATCACTATCGTTTCATCATTAATGTTGGAAGTTAACACATATCTATCGTAATCAATGTTGCATCTTTAAGCTGTTAGAAAATCTCTACCAAGAATTCCATCTGTACTTATTGGAAAATTATTGTCTACAATTTGTATCTTCTGTTCTATTATATCGCTATTCACATTTATCTTAACAGTTGTGGAACCTAAAGACTTAATAATGTCTACTGAAATTCCTGTTAAATCGCAATAATCATCTTGATTTACATCATATTCTTTGCACAGTGAGACATCTGCTCCTGTGTCAATGAAAAATGTAATGTATTGTCCGTATTTTTAATGTTCAATCTTACATAATTTCTGAGTTTTGATGATATGCTATATATTTTTTAGTTTCTAATTGGTTCCCATAGGAGACTCTGTTCGTGCCGTCTCCGGGCTTTGGGAGTTTCCCTGGTTTTGAATCTAATTTATGTTACGATTTCTATTATTATTTTGTCTTTGTTGGTTGTTACCTCTATAGTTATTATTGCCATTATTGTTACGACCTCTGTTACTGTTGTCTCTACTATTATTGTTATTATTATTATTACTGTTCTAACTATTTCTATTGTTGTTACTATTGTTTCTAGTTCTGCACATATTCGCGAAATGGTTTGGTTTACCACAAATGTTGCACGTTTTACCCTCTGCAGGACATCTATTGGTGTGAGACCTGCCACATTTATAACATTTTGACTGTTTATTAATTTGTCCGCTTAAATTGTTTTTATGTGCATTTTGGTAAAATACTTTTTTCTGTTCCACTCTGGATGAGAATTTTTCCGCAATTTTAAGTGCTTCGGTAAAAGTATTTACCTGGCTTGCCTCTATTGTGGATATAACTTGAGGATCACTCAATCCATTAATGAATTGGTTAAAAGCTATTGTACCATTCATTTTAATGATTGTAGCTCTTTTATGCTCGCCTTCTTCCGCTATTTGGATCTCATTTAGCTCTGTAATAAGATCTTCAATCTTTGTAGCGAAATCATTTATGTTATAATTTGGTGCAAAAAAATCTCTTCGGGTTATATGGGCGAGGGGCGATGGTCAGTTTGCATTTGGTGAAGAAATAAAAATTTGGGGTGAAAAAATCTTTTCGGGATATAAGGGCGAGAGGCGATTGGCGTTGGCGATTTCCATTAAACTTTGCAGATATCTCAACTTTATAACACTGATCACTTGTGCCAAGTTTCAAGTTTTTAGTGAAGAAATAAAAATTGGAAGAGAAAAAATCTTTTCGGGTTATATAAGTTATATTTCAATGTTCTTCGAGCTTTCCTATTCCTTTTTACTAAGAAATGTATGAAGCAATCCCACTGTCCGACATGCTCCTTTGTAATACGACAGGCTCTGCTTGTGGTATTTTTAATGTCGAATGGACCCGCAAAGTAAAGTCCAGTTTGAGTAAAATAACGAGATATTTCGAACCTTTCAGAAGGTAACGCAGCCATGATTTGCTTTTGGCACTTTTTTTTGAATAGTATACAAGGCTTCCATTTATTTATTAAATTTTTCACTTTTTTATCCAATATTCAGTCCTTATACTCCAAAGAATAAGCTGGTTACTCTTATGGAGGATAACATCGTGAACAAATTTTACCAAGAGATCTAAATTTAAATCTGGAAGAAGATACAGTCAATCGAGAGGACAGAGCCTTATATTCATTCGGGTACCATGCCTTCTGTTTCATCGATATGAGTCGGTCACGAACAGCTACAATTTCTGAGCTTGTTATAGTAGTAGTTTTTTTTTTAAAACTGGTGCGGTAGAAAAACCTGTGCTCTTGAGAAGGAGGAACATTTTTCTAAGATATCCTCGAAGTTCTGAAAGTAGGAAAAATTAACTTTTATAATTTTCCTTGCAAGACTAATTTCCTGTATTTCATGTGGACTACGATTTGGCCAAAGGTCTGTTGAATCTTGAAGCCATGATGGGGCGTTCCACCAAAGATAATTTCCCGGAAGATCCTGAGGAAGCAGCCCCCGGCTCGCTAAGTCGGCAGGGTTAAATTCAGAATCGAGCCAGTGTATTGGATAAACTATTTTATTAATCTTGGAAATTATATTTGCGACAAAGGTCATCCAGAGACAAGGTGGTTTTGCTTACCATGAGAGGTCAATAGTGGAATCTGTGCAACAGTAAATTAAATAATTAGAAATTTTCAATCTAGGAGCTATCGAGCATTTCAGCTAGCAAAACAGCGCAACATAATTCAAGCATCGGAATGGACAATGTTTTAATTGGGACGACCTTTGCATCATGAGAAATTACCTCATCCCAATCCGTTCCTTCTATTCATATTCTTTGCATAATAATTTTTGCCAGTATAATACAAGGAACTACCCAGCCGGCCGGATCTAACGACTTTGAAATTTGAGACACTTTTAGTGTACTTGCCGGTCTCCGGAAATGGACATCATCAGCTAATTGTAACATAGTACGGATAGCGAAATATTTATCACAATTAACACCAAATGTTCCAGTTGTAAGTTCACCATCTTCAACTTTATCATTTGGATTATATAGAAAATGGATTCTTTAAAAAGATGTATGACCTGGATTGACAATGATTTGTCTATACATATTCCGAATATCCTCATTAAAAACATATTTGAAAAAACGCCATCTGTGAAGTAGAAGAGTCAAATCACTTTGAAGAACTGGACCCGTATGTAAAATATCTTTCAAACTTAAGCCCGCTTTCTTATAGCAGACTTTATCTACTGACAGGTCCTTACATGTTTCATTTCGCGTCACCTTTTTTGAGTAATAAATAAATATTGCACGGTTTTTTTGTTTAACAAAAAACAAATGATCTTGAACTCGAATAATCTTGCTCACATCATAATGTATGATAAAAGATCGAAAAATAAACTTTTGGTTTTAATTTTTAAAATTTAAAAGTAAACCATTTAAAAAGTGCAGAGTACGGCAAAAACTGATTTATGGTCCTAATACTATAGTCAGAAAGTGTTGTTGTTTAATTAATAAACAATAAAAACACAGTGTATTATGACTAGAGATTCTAGTCTATACACGAACAATGTTTATTACTTAAAAATGTTTTATTATTTTTGATTTGAATTAGTTCAATTCTTCCAATTTTGTTTTTTACTTCTCATCGAGTAAATATAACAATACGGGTAAAGCGTTGATCTTTTTCCTTCAAAATTTGGGTAGAATAATTCTAGCCCTTCTACATTGGTTCTCTGATGATTTTCGGTGACGCGAAATGAAACATGTAAGGACCTGTCAGTAGATAAAGTCTGCTATAAGAAAGCGGGCAAAAACTTTTTTGAGTAATAAATAAATATTGCACGGTTTTTTGTTTAACAAAAAACAAATGATCTTGAACTCGAATAATCTTGCTCACATCATAATGTATGATAAAAGATCAAAAAATAAACTTTTGGTTTTAATTTTTAAAATTTAAAAGTAAAACATTTAAAAATTGCAGAGTACGGCAAAAACTGATTTATGGTCCTAATACTATAGTCAGAAAGTGTTGTTGTTTATTTAATAAACAATAAAAACACAGTGTATTATGACTAGAGATTCTAGTCTATACACGAACAATGTTTATTACTTAAAAATGTTTTATTTTTGATTTGAATTAGTTCAATTCTTCCAATTTTGTTTTTTACTTCTCATCGAGTAAATATAACAATACGGGTAAAGCATTGATCTTTTTCCTTCAAAATTTGGGTAGAATAATTCTAGCCCTTCTACATTGGTTCTCTGATGATTTTCGGTGACGCGAAATGAAACATGTAAGGACCTGTCAGTAGATAAAGTCTGCTATAAGAAAGCGGGCAAAAAACTTTTTTGAGTAATAAATAAATATTCACGGTTTTTTGTTTAACAAAAAACAAATGATCTTGAACTCGAATAATCTTGCTCACATCATAATATATATATTTCCTTTATAATTCCTTGGAGCCGTTATGTTGAATGTTATTTTGTATAACAGTTATAACTTTCATTTCAATTTCGTGATGCTTAAAATGCCAATGCAGTTGTTTAATAAAACTGTTATACTGAAGATGTTGTTTTTGTTATTTCAAACTTATAAGTTATACTGTAGTTGTAAAATATGTATAACAGATATAAACCCAAGAGCTGTGTTTATTTTATGCCTTAAGTCATTGAGACTTTCAATTTTCGTTATCAAACTGTTATATTTTTAGATGTTTTTATAGCAGTTTAAATTTATATTATATTTTTTATAACTTTTTTGTTTATATTTTTCCTGGATGGTTGATAGAAAACAAACTCTGAGCCTAAACAAAATCTCAATATGATTTTGTGCTCAGTGCAAAATATTCCAAAATAGTACCAAAAGAAAAGTAAAGAGAAAATTTAAATTACTATACTATTTGGTATATTTTATTGGACAAATTATGGATATAGATATTTACCCGTATGAATGTTAGATTAATGGCCGTAATTTCAAGCAATATATACCTACTGGTGCTTAGATTTACGGGCATAAGAAGATAAAGGTCATACGGCTTATTTTACGGAAATAAGTATCTATGGCTTTTTAAATGATTTGACATTTAGTTTCGGCCTTAATGAGGAAAAGGAGAAGAAACCCAGCAAAACTTTGGTAATGGGTGCGATAAAGTAATGCGTTACCTTGTAATGTGTACTCCTTACCTGTATCATTATTTTCCAACAAGAAGTAATGAGTTACCGATAATTGAACACTCATGGATTACCTTGTAATGAGACCTCATTACATTTTACAAAACATAAAATAATGACTTACCGATCAGCAATTACATAATGCATGAATTATAAACGTAAAGTAATTATTAATATATATTTTTGAAAATCTATTTATAGACACATTACTTTGTGATTTTTTGTAAGCATAATGGTAAGGTGTATATTTTTGATATCACGAACGAAAACACGAAGCACAACAACTCATCTACATATTAAGCAATAAAATATTGTATGTATCGATAGCTCAGTTGGTAGAGTTGTCGCCTAACTAATTGTTAAATACCAGAGACCCCAGGTTCGAATCCCAGCATGACCAAGTTATTTATTTAATAAAAAAAAGTTAATTATTTAATTAAAAAAAATATGTGTAAAAAAATTTTAATGCATTTTTTTTTATGAAAATCTATTTATAGACACATTACTTTTTCCCACCATGTAACCATATAAGTAACCAGTTACTTTACCCACTACAAGGTACATTACTTTACCCATGATTTGGTAATGTGTGGTTTTGCTGGGAAGTTATTTAGATAAGCAGTTTCTATTCTATATTTTTATTTTATACAATTTTTTTTTTGGGTTGTTTTTATTTTGTAAGCACGTTGATTTTTAAAACTTTAAACATAATAAATATTAAAGAAGACATGCGTTTACTAAATAATATGGTGAAATGTTCGTTTTACCCAACGCCATGCATACAAAATTATTACTCACAATTGAAATAAATTTTTATATGAAAAAATAAATATTAGTATACGGTAAACCAAATTCACTGTAAATGTTTACTTATACTACAGCTCTAATTTTTACAACGTAAGCATAAATTCAACTAACTCTTTACAAGCACAGTGAAACACTTTGATGTTGAACTAATTGGAGGTAATTGTTAATAAATAATAACTGATTGTTAATTGCGCAATTTCAAAAAGATTTTACATATCATGAATTCAATTGATCTAGCTAAAAACAAATTCAAAGGTGTTTATGCTAGTGATAAACTACCAAAAAAGGTTGTAAAACCATCATTCTATATCGCTAACACCGATCTATCTTATAAACCAGGAGAGCATTGGGTTGCTATTTATTTCCCGAAAAACAAACCTGCTGAATATTTTTGTCCCGCTGGCCAATTACCCATCACCCTTTTGTAACATTTTTAAATAGATATTCGAAATCATATATATTTAATCAAAAACGAGTTCAAAGTAATTTTCAGTTTTATGTGGTGTTTATTGTTGTATTTTCATATATTTAAGATGTGAAAATATATCTTTTAACAATTTTTTAAATCTTTTTAATTATTCAAATTTAGTTTTAAATGATTTACTAATAGTAATTATATTTAAAAATATTTTTAAGTTATAATTTGTTAAATGTTTTACTTTTAACAGTTATATTAGTTTTTTGTTTTTATATACATCGAGTTTATTTTTATGTTATTTTCAATTTATAACGAGCTTTCAACCTCCGTATATTTACAAAAATAAAGCAAATCAAACATATTAGCTAGGTTGATACTAGTATTTCGATCTGGCTAAAGATCTCATCAGAACCCGAAGTTTTAGAAAAGCTAGAGCCTATATAATAGGCAGAACTTGAACAAAAAACCTATTAATAATCAATTTTGCTTTTAAATTTTAAAAAATTAAAACCAAAAGTTTATTTTTCGATCTTTTATCATAAATTATGATGTGAGCAAGATTATTCAAGTTCAAGATCATTTGTTCTTTGTTAAACAAAAAACCGTGCAACAATTATTTATTACTCAAAAAAGTTTTTACCCGCTAACTTATTTGTTTAATAAAATTTTAGTAATAAAAAAAAAGAATATAAAAATCTTTTTATTTCTAGTACAAAAACAAAATATAAAATTTTATTTAATATTAAATTAATATAATAATAACTTATTTTATTAAGAAAAATAAATTATCATACCCATCGTTTAGATGACATGATAATATATTTTGTATTCTATTATTACGGGTATGAACATTGACCAGTACACTAGGCCGGGTCGATAAAAAAAGTTGTGCGGGCCACCCCCTAGAATTAAAGATAATTTGAAGAAGATTTGAAAAAAATTTTTTTTTTTTTTTGCCACGCCCCTTGACCCCGCGCATTTGGTTTTTTATTTACTGTGGCTCCATTTATAGACCGATCGTAACGTGTGATATATCATTGTTTTTGGAATGACAACGGCTACATTTTCTACTTTGATCACTTTTGACTCCGACGTCAAATTCTAGAAGTGACTTCTGGAAACTCGATTTCTACCACCATAATTCACGAGTTTTTCTAAACGATAAAAAAGTTTTTTAAATTCCATGAAATTTTGTCTTTTACAGTATATATATTTATTCAGTAACAAAAAAGTTACGAAGGTTTAAAATAAATCAATTTGAGTTTTATTCCAACAATCGTTAACAATAAGCTTTGGTCTTTTTATGGCACTAGTGTGCATTTGTTTTTGCACTATGATAATGATGTGTTTTTCGTAATCCCACTTGTTTCTCTATTTTCTATTATCTTTCTCCTCCACATAGTACTCTTTTTAACCGTCATCACAAACCGATTCAGCTGGCAACACTTTTGTTAAACATATTATTAGGGCTCGGAACTTCAAGTAAATACATGTCTGTTGTCGTTAGCTAGAGAACAATGTAAACCAAATATCTTTGCGAATCAACAAATTTGCAACAAAATGGCATCGATTTGTTAGTGCATATTTTTACATATTTTGCTATAAATGCATATTTTTGCATATTTTGCTATAAATGCATATTCTTATGCATATTTTGTATTTTTTGTTACATATTTTGCATATTTTTACATGTTTTTGCATATTTTTACATATTTTTGCATATTTTTGCAAATTTTTTTTGATGTTTTACTAAAAATTTAACAATTTAAATTTTTTTAGAAATAAAATCTTATCAAATTTATACATTTAATTTGTTTTATCAAGAAATGTAATATGACAGAAAATTCAACTACAAACTTTAAGAAGATTTTTAATTGTAATTCTCAATTTTGTAACGACTTTTTAAAAAAGAAATTACTAAAATTTAAAAATTATATAGAAAAAAATTAAAACATCAATAATAAATGCATATTTTTAAATTTTAAGTACATATTTTACGATTTTAAATACATATTTTATGCACATAAAACACAAATATAAATGCATTAACTTCCGAGCCCTACATATTATTATTCCTCTTCAGGTGTTCGCGTCTACAGCTGTAGCTTTTTGATAAAATTAGTGTAAATTACTAAAATATTTTTTTTCTTTAAAAATATAATTAAATTGTTTTTTAACAATATGCATTTTCAATCATGTGATATTGATAAAACAAAATTACAAACAAACCGTGAAGTTATTCAATATTTTTTATATACCGAACGCTTTGTGCGAGTTGTTAGTGAATCCGCAAACAAGGTAACGGACGAAAAGCGCATGGGGTATATATTTGCTAAAATAAGAAGTGGAGAGCAGTATAAACAGATGGAGTCTCTCCAAAATTTAAATTAATTTATTTAAGGAGAATACCACATTAAAAAAAACCATTGTTTATACTTTTAAGAATAGAGTTTCTCTCAACAATATTTGATAGAAAAATGAGTAAAAAGAGAGCACTTTAAAAATGGCCACAAAAACAATAACCACAAAAAGGCCAAAGCTTATTGTTAACGATTGTTGGAATAAAACTCAAATTGATTTTTTTTTAAACTTTCGTAACTTTTTTGTTACTGAATAAATATATATACTGTAAAAGACAAAATTTCATGGAATTTAAAAAACTTTTTTATCGTTTAGAAAAACTCGTGAATTAGGGTGGTAGAAATCGAGTTTCCAGAAGTCAATTCTAGAATTTGACGTCGGAATCAAAAGTGATCAAAGTAGAAAATCTAGCCGTTGTTATTCCAAAAATAATGATATATCACACGTTACGATCGGACTATAAATGGAGCCACAGGAAATAAAAAACCAAATGCGCGGGGTCAAGGGGCGTGGAAAAAAAAATTTTTTTTTTCAAATCTTCTTCAAATTATCTTTAATTCTAGGGGGTGACCGGCACAACTTTTTTTTTTTGTATGGGGTGCGACCCACTCTACAGTACACTGTCCTGTCCATCTACATGTAAATCTAAAATTTTCGTAATATTTATACGAGGTAAAACTATTACCTCCTGTATTAATGTGAATGGTGATAGTGTTATTTCACGGGGAGAGTTGTGGTTGTTCTGGTTCTTCAGGATGTACATGTTCTTGTTGTTCAGGTTGTGGTTGTTCTCGTTCTTCAGGATGTTCATGTTGTCGTTGCTCAGGTTCTGGTTGTTCAGGTTGTTCAGGATGTTCATGTTCTCGTTGCTCTGGTTGTTCTCGTTGTTCTGGTTGTGCCAGAGAAAAAAATAAATACATAAAATTATACAATTAATTAATTAAAACATTAAATAATAAAAATGTGATTTTTCACTTACCTTGAAAGGATTTAGCTTTTCTGTATGAAAAGTTATGCAATTACCTCTAATTAGCTCAACATCAAAATGTTTCACTGTATTTGTAAAGAGTTAGTTGAATTTATACTTACGTTTTAAAAATTAGAGCTGTACTAAAGGTAAACATTTACAGTGAATTTGGTTTTCCGCATATTAATATTTATTTTTTCATATAAAAATTTCTTTCAATTGTGAATAATAATTTTGTATGCATGGCGTAGGGTAAAAAGAACATTTCACCAAATTATTTAGTAAAAATACATGTCTTCTTTAATATTTATTATGTTTAAAGTTTTAAAAATTCAATGTGCTTACAAAATAAAAACAAAAAAAAAAAAAATTGTATAAAATAAAAATATAGAATTGAAACTGCTTACTTGCATTTTCTCTATAATTTTATTAATAGTATGTCTGTCTACCTTACATCCGGTTATGTAATATGAAATTAATAAAACTCTAATTATTTTTTATATTAAATATAAAAATTGTGTTTTTCTTTTTTTGTGTTTAGATTTAATTAAAATTATAATGTCAAATGTATAATGTTTTAAATGTTCAAATATAACTTTTACCAATTTTTAAATCTGTTTAAAGAATTTTTAAGATTAAATAATGCCTTTAATAATTTATGAAAAAGTATGTATAACACTGTACAACACATGATTTCGGGACTCAATTCTGATAATTTTTTGTAAAAGTAGCCCCAAAATAAGAACCTCTGCATCATTCGTTTGGTCAAGTTACATCAAACAAAATTTTAATAATTTTGAAGTTAGTAAGTATCGTATAGGGGAATTTGTCACGTTTTAGGCTCTTTTGTTTGACATAACTCGAGAACCACAAGTCGGATTTTGCTGAAACAAATTATAGAAACAAATAGAACAAATAGAAAAATCAAGAATTACAATTACTTTCATCTGTTCCTATAACGTTTCGCTACATAAGCAACAGTTTCCCAATTATAAATAAATGTATAAAGAAAAAAAAATATTTTTTGCCTTAAAAATTTATTTTTTTTTTTTTTGTTTTAATACCCTTATAATGTGGATACATGGAAAAGTTGGACAGTTTTCTTTTATGAAGCCAGTAATTTGGGTGGAAGACCTAACTGGACATGATAAATCCAGGTGCTACGCATGCATAAATTCTCGTCATGGATTAAACAGAAAACAATTGAAAACAAAAGTATACATTGCTGCTTTTACTGCCATACTTCCAGTTAAACGCGCTGCTGATACCGATACACCTAAACCTCCGAGTCTGGATAATGTGTCCCTGCAAGCCGAAACCGTTTTCACCAATCCGACCAATGTAAATGATGCAGATTGGACACCCGATATTGAAAATAATGCACCACAACCGCTAACACAAATTGAAATGGATTACATTGTGGCCAAGACGGGACTATCAGAACAAAAAACCCGAAATGTTGAAATCATTTTTGAAGAGCAGAAAACTCACACAGCAAAATGTCACCGCAACATCATACCGAAAACGCCATGCTGAATTTCAGAAATTTTATTCCCTTGACGAAGCAAATATGTTCACTTACTGCCGTGATATCCCAGGTTTAGTGAAAAAATTGGGAATGGATTATATCTCTGGCGACTGGCGTTATTTAATCGATGGTTCGGTTTCAAGTTTGAAGGCTGTACTGTTGCACAAAACAAACAAAACACCGTCCATTCCATTGGTATTCAGCACAACTATGAAGAAAACGTATGAAACATGGGGCGAAATTTTGGAGAAAATCAAATACAATGTACACAAATGGAAGATTTGTTGCGATCTAAAGATTGTCAACATAATACAAGGCATTATATTAAAGGGCGGTTTTCCAAAATACTTCTGCTTCCTTTGTAATTGGGATTCGCGATACACAGAGAATCAATATCAATATTGGGAAGCAAGAACTCCCAAGCTCGAGAAACAATTAAAATTACGTAATGAACCTTTGATAAAGGATCTAGATGATATTTTGTTGCCATCGCTCCACATGAAATTAGGAATAGCTGGGAAATTAGTCGAAGTGGTAGTCAAAGATATTGATGACGCCTATGACTGTTTGAAATCCATCTTTCCAAAACTCAGTGAAGCTAAAATTAGAAAAGGTACGTATCGTTGTCTGTATTAAAATATTGTCATATCTAATTTGTTCACTTCGATATATTCGCATTACCAATAATTTTTTCGTAAATGTTTTTTTTTATATTTCAAATAGGTACTATCAATGAACCGGATATACGAAAATTAATGAAAAGCTAATCTTTCACATATATGCTTTCGAACCATTATAACCACCTATGTGCATGGGACGCATTGAAACAAGTCATCGAAGGCGTTTTAGGAAAGAACCGTGTACAGCGAGATGACATACAAACACGAGTGGACAACTTGATGTATTATTTTGAAAAAATCAATGCATCCATGACGTTAAAATTACATTTCATGCATTTCCACCTTGATACTTTTTTGGCACAATTACCTCAGGAATCGGACGAACAAGGAGAGAGGTTCCACCAGGTGACAATGCCAATGGAAAAGCGATCCAAAGGCAACAAATTGGATGCATTGCTTGCGGAGGTTTGTTGGTGGAGTTCTAAAATTATGCAGTTTGCAGATGAAAGCACCGAAGATGAAGATGACACTGAAATTGGTGGACACATATGCCCTTGAATATTATGTCTAACTCGGATGATTATGCAGACTCAGAACATGAATATGAACAACCTACGTAAAAAACAAGGTCACACTTCACCGAGGATGGATAGTGACAATAATTGAAAATGTTCTAAATTTTGTTTCCATGCATAGATAACATAAAAATCTCATGTGTAAGAATAGCTGTAATATGAATCGGAATGTTTATTTTCATGCAAAATAAAGTTTATAAAGAAAAAAAAACAGCATATTTGTGGATTTGTAATCCAGCTATTAAGCAAAAAAGGTGAAAAATGGTAAAAAAAAAAAAAAATGGGAATTTATGAATGGGTGCATATTTTAAGGGTGGCTATATACCTGATTCAGTACGTGTGCGTTTTAAATTTTTCGAAACGTTCCAAAACATGTAAACTAGTAAATGTGGGGCAATTTCTTTAAAAAAAATCATACAGGTAGCCAACGGAAAAACACATAATTAAAAAAGTGAACTTTCCTTTTTTCATTTTTGTCCACGCACATTTATTAGCGTTTATTACTTTGCTACCGCAATCATAAAAATCAAATAACCTTTTGTTTATCACTTTTTTTTTTTAATTCTATGAATCATAAAAAAAGTCATCAATGTTTTTTCCAAAGAATTTTGTGCATATCTCGAGCAAATTTTTTCACTTAATTGTGAATAAAATCGAAACGAGTTCATCGATTTTCATGATTTATGTCTGATTTTGTCACACTTTTTACCGTTTTGGATTTTTTATGAATTAAAAAAAAATTTTAATTTTTTAGGCAAAAAATATTTTTTTTCTTCACACATTTATTTATAACTGCGAAACTGTTGCTTATGTAGGAAACGTTGTATAAACAGATGAAAGTAATTGTAATTCTTGATTTTTCTAAATTTGTTTCAGCAAAATCCGACTAGTGGTTCTCGAGTTATGTCAAATAAAAGAGCCTAAAACGTGACAAATTCCCCTATACGATACTTACTAACTTAAAAAAATTATTAAAATTTTATTTGATGTAACTTGACCAAACGAATGATGCAGAAGTTCTTATTTTTGGGACTACTTTCACAAAAAATTATCAGAATTGAGTCCCGAATCAATAAGCTGAAAAATGTTGTACTGTGTAATACAACATATGTATGTATATACCATTAGGGTGTCTTTCGTTGTAAGGGTGACGGTAGCGCCCCCCCCCCCCCCTTAAAATATTTGGTATGGTGTCAAAATACGCCACGCAAAAAATTAGAGTTCTAGCATAACGGGAAGATGTCCCGCATCGCCCTTGAAAATCGGGCCCCTTGGAAAATGGTCATAATTAAAAAAAAAATACAAATTTTTTTTTCTTCAAAATTAAAAAAATATAAAATATTTTTTGTGTTGGGTTTAATCATAACTACTCAGATAAAAAATATTACTTTCCCAGAAAATCGCTAACTTACCCTAACTTTGTGTCAAAAAAATTAATAAATATTTTGGGGGTACCTCAAAGTGACTATTTTGCATTTTTGAAAATTTTATTCAACAAAAATCAAAAACCTAGTATTTGCTGTCAAGTATTTTATTAAACACATCTCAAGTATTAAATAAGCTAAGTACTGTGGATATCCGTTGGCAAATTTTTTTTTAGAGCATTTTGATTCTCGGGGATTTCAATGTTTTTTTTTATTTTTATACATTTTTACTTTAAAACAAGGTTTTAATAATATTTCATCAATATTATTGTATATGCTCTTTTATATGATTGTAATAACTTTATTATAAAATAATATTTTTTCTGTTAATAGTTAACCCATGTTAAACCTGGGGTCAAATTTGACCCGCGCACAGTGCGACATTTGGCCAATCTAGGTGGACAAAAATCTAATTTAAAAGATCCTGGCTTGAAATTTGGTTTGATAATAATGTAGGACATAACTAATATTGACAACAAAATTTGGAACAATCGAACAATTGCCACGCCCATTTTTGGGAAATTAACTATTATTTAAGAAATTGCTTAAATAATTTGAAGAATTTTTATGAAATTTTGTAAAAAAAATTATTATTTGTGTACCATTTTGTAAAAAAAATTGTACACAATAACCTCGAAGATAATTATTGATGGGCGGTGTACGCCCACTTTTTTATAACAGATATTTAAGCTGTGTTGGGCAACCTTGGGCTAGATTTCATTTTTTGACTTATGTACATTGTAAAATTAACTGTATACTGTAACAAAAAGGGGCGTGGTCCACCCACTATTTGCAGTTTTATAAATTTATTACACACAAAAAGATTTTACAAACTGTATTTACATTTATTATTTAAATAAAAAACAAGTAAAATTATAAGAATTACACAAAAAAAAAATAATGAATTAATATTTTTTAAACAATTCATAAACACACAAAAAGTTTTAACAATGCTTCTAAAGTTCACCAACAATTTTCGCGGAGTCTCTTTTTCCTTCATTTTGAGACTGCATTTTAGTAGCTGTAAACAAATAATTTGCATCGATATTTTTTATAAGCTCTGTTGCTTTTTGTTTTTGAGTCTTCAAAACATTTTTGTGGTCGCCCTCGAATACAGCTAGAGGAAGTTGAAGTTACGTCTAGAATAAATTTTGTGAAATTAATTTCGTTGGAAATTGTCCTCGAACGTCTAAAAAACTGTTGTCTGTTTCTGGAAGATGCTTTCCAACCACGATTAAAATTGTCGCACATTTTTGATACAAATTTTTTTAACTCGATATGATCCACATCTTGTCCAATAACTTGAAGCACATAATTAAGAACACTAATAACCTTATCACTTTCGTTATTATTAAGCCACTTTTCAAGAAGATCTTTTTGACAGATTTTGTAATTCATTGTAATTCTTACGTAAATCAGTAATTGAATAAAAACATTTATGTAAATGCAAAAAAAGTTCAGACTGAAAACTTGACAGCAAACGCGTTGCAACTTTTTAAAATTAAAATAGAAATAGCAGTACAGTAATTTATTGAAATCGTGTACTTTGTATCACTCATATTTTAGAATTTCAAAATAAAAAATTAAAGTTATTTGGTTTTCATTATTTTATTATTGCAAATTCTACGAATTTAACAATTATCCAATTTTCCCATATTTAATACAAGAACTAAACATCGTTTAAAAATGTAATGCCGTTAAACAAGGGTTGGGTTTGGTGTAATAACACATTACATTTTATATTATAATATATTCTTATATAATCATTCAATTTTATGTGCAATATAAGTGTATTTTTCATATAGTTTAAATTTAAAAGTCTATGGAATAAAAAAAAAAAAAATCAAGCAAAAAGTCCATTTTAGACGTTCACTAAACTTTAAAATTCTCTATAAATCGCAAAAAATCGCCAGCAAACATGGTTTAATCTCTTACTAGAGACATTTCAACACCTGCCACACGTATAGGTCGTGTGAGGGAGCGTAAGGAAACTATAGTTTTGTATCAACGAAGTTTCCGTTTTTTTTTTTTTAATTTTTGTTTTTAATAAATTACAACAATAAGTTTTCGATTAAATTGAAAAATGAGCACGGATTTAAAAACTATATTAAAAATGCTATAGTTTAAAAATAAAAAATGGACTTATAACTCCAACAATAAAAAAGTTATAAGTGTTTGAAGTTGAGATGGTGCTCAAAAATATATTTTATTTCTCAAAAGTCTATTACAAGATGTGACTTTAAACTCCTGTATCAAATGAAACAGCACTTTTTTCGTCATATTATGATTATTTCCATAGTATATGGATTGTTTGCTGTCACATTCATTTAAATTATAACAATCCGCCAACTTTTATTTTTCGATTTTTGTCCACCTAGATTGGCCAAATGTCGCACTGTGCCACGTAAGAAAAATGCAGCAAAATTTATAAATAAAATAAAAAAAGGAATAACTCAATTTATAGTTATTCTAAAAAATTTTCGTTAACCGTTTCTTGTCTTTGAGTAGGTCAATTTAGTAAAAATTAGAACTTAAAACTTTTCCATAATAAAAATTTTGAGGGAAAAACAATTTACACTATTAAATTAAAAATACGTTTTTCGAAAATACTCCTGAATATGTACAAAAAATCAATTTTAATATGAATACAAATATATGAATTTATACTAAATAATTAATTTTAAAATGTAAATAAATTACAATGAGAAACACAAACAAAAATAAATTTTATGTCATCTTTGTGATTTTTGACTCTTTAAAATACGAGGGTCAATTGTGACGCCATGAAAACACAGGTTAACTATAAACACGAAATATTAGACTCTATAATAAAGTTATTACAATTATATAAAATAGCATACACAATAACATTGATGAAATATTACAAAAATCTTTAAAAAAAAAAGTCTATACAAATTAAAAAAAAAAACGTTAAAATCTGCTAGAATCAAAATGCTCTAACAAAAATTTTTGCCAACGGATATCCGTAATACTTATGTTATTTAATATTTGGGACGTGTTTAATAAAACATTTGACAGCAAGAACTAGTTTTTTGGTTTTTGCTGAATAAAATTTTCAAAAATGTAACTTTTAGGTACACCCCAAATATATGTGCACTTTTTTGACTCCAAGTTAGAATAAGTTAGCGATTTTCTGGGAAGGTAATATTTTTTATCTTAGTAGTTGTTATTGTTGAACCCAACACAAAAATTATATTACATTTTTTAATTTAGAGAAAAAAATTTTTTTTTTTTTTATATTTGGTAAATTTTTTCAAGGAGGCCTGATATTTAAGGGCGATGCGAGACACATTCCCGTTATACTAGTACCCTGATTTTTTGCATGGTGAATTTTTGTATCCTAACAAATATTTTAAGAGGGGGGTAGCCCCAAAAATCGCAAGTTGAAAAATAAGGACAACGCTATATAAAAATTTTAATCATATTTTAATTCGAAAAAAAATCTAACTTTAAAAAAAATTAAAAAAGATTCCTAACAAGCTTTAGAAAATCTTATAATGAGAAAATACTCCTTTAATATATTTGCTAAATTTGGGACATAGTGTTTCTATTTTTAGTTATTTCCTCTCTGAATTTCACAGTTTTCAAATATTTCTATTCAAATCTCACATTAGAAAATGGTCATAGCTTAAAACTGTATCAATGCGAGGTAAATAAGAACTCATTTCGATTTTGATAATTTTTAATTGTTTTCTGACAATTTAAAAGGTATAAATAGATAATTATATTAAAAATATTTTAAATACTGAAATTTTATTTATTTAGAAGTTTAATATTCTTTCACATTTTATTCTAATATAAAACAATAAAAAAATTAAATTACAGGTCACTTTTTCGTATCAAAACAAGAATTTTAATTAAATTTTACCATAAATCAATAGCATTTTACTAAAGTAAAATAAAAACTCATGAATAAAACTTTAAACCTTTTACATCTGCAATTCAGAAAATATCAATTTGAATTTAGGAAATATCAAGTTAAATTTCAGAATCTTCATTTGAAATTTAAAAACATCAATTGAAATTCTGATTTTTCATCTAAAATTCAGAAAATATCATTTGAAATTTAAAAAATGTAATTTTAAATTCAGCAAATATCATTTGAAATTCAGATTTTTCATTTGAAATTCAGAAAATATCCTTTGAAATTTAAAAAATATAATTTTAAATTCAGAAAATATCATTTGATATTCAGAAAACATCATTTGCAAACAAATTTTCCTTTTATATAGAATTTTTTTAATCATATAAAATTTAAATCACTCAAAATCATTATGTTCTTTCTCAATACATTTTTTAAACAATTACTCTTGACCATACTCAACATGAAATAAAAGTCAGTGATCTTGACAACAAAACACCTAATTTATGAAAGAAAAAACTAAATGTCTGTACGTTTATATGTATGTTTGTATGTAAATCCGCTAGCAAAGATAAAAAAGAAAAATATTTAAAGCAAGTTAAATTAAATGCAACTTGATATATAAGTACCTTTATATAAAGTGCATGTATTTTTTCCACAAGGCTAAAAAAGTTTTATAAAAAAAATGTAAGTATAAGCATTTTAAGGTACATGTATTTTCCCATAAGGCTAAAAAAGTTTTAAAAAATTCAATGTATTTTTTCCATAAGGCTAAAAAGTTTTAAAAAATACAATGTATTTTTCCCATATGGATAAAATTTTATTTATTTTTCGCCAAAATTTATCTTTCTCTGGCGCAGAACTACTTTAAGAGTATATTTTATACTGATACAATATGGAAACAAAAGAAAACCGAAATGCAAAAATCGCATTACAACGCCCTCAGCTGGTTTTGACTATCAATGAATTTACTTAAGTAAATTCATAAAAAAAATAGTAACAAATTTAGTTTCTGTCAACACATATAGTGATTATATTTTTCTGAAAGAATACTACATATAGATGTGTTTTATGAAAATTATATTAAACTTCCACGATATCTGGTTTAAAATAAAGTTAAGTCCAGTTACAAATCACCCTCTTTAACATTATTTGGAAGGCAAACTGGATTTTGGCTTGACAGCAACAATATTTTGTAATCAAAACAAAATAAACAAACAAAACAATGACCCAGAACTGAAAATTTTTCTAAAGTTATTAATTTGCTGGCGGATGTCAAAATTTGCAGCGATTATGAAAGAAACAATGTTAATTTTGCTGAAAAAAATGTTTTTTATTGGGAGCATGATACTTCTTTTTGTTCTTCTGGTCACCATATCAGTGTTGTTTGCACAAATTGTCTTCGACGGAAATTAAGTAACTAGATGATTAATTGAATTTTCCTTCAATAAAAAATGCCATTTTATTGGGTTTAACACTCTTTTATTTAGTTTTCCTAAATTGAATAATTTTTCTTTATTCGTTTACATTTTTTTTTCACAAGGTGATGCCACATTTTACAAATTTCTCTCCCAAAAAGCGGAAAATATCACTACAATATGATTGCGGCCAATTAAATTATTGTTGTATCAATCATATTCCACCAATAATATAATTGCTTTCATTATGTTCTAGTAAAATTTCACTTTTCTTAGGTATCATATTATTGTATTGTCTACAATCATAATATAGCATTTATTATCATATTCCTCTATGTAACTACAGCCATATTATAGTAGCGCCAACTATAAGATGATCAGTCTGGTTTTTATGACCGTCTTCGCTCATTAGTTTTATTCTTGTTTGAGATTTTGTGAGAAACAGTCAGCCACAACAAATTAAATAATATTAAACAAAAAGACATTATAACTAGACAAACACGTCGTGTTATTAATTGTAATGTTGATTTGTTTAACGGAAGAAGGAATAAGTTTGTAGTCTCATCCCGGTCTACCCTGGAAGTCTAGGCAAACATTCAATTGTCGCGCACTCCTTAAATAAAGTTATTGTTATTATATGGACATAAAAGTATTACAAATTAAGTATAAATTGATAAAAAAAAGCTTTATTTTTTAAATGTTTGTAATTTCGCACACAAATATTGTTAAAGAAAAAAAAATATGAAAGAACACTTTAAACAATATACACCTGAGTACGAATAATTAATATGATTGCAATAATCATAATATGAGAATAAATGATGACGAAATTAGTGGACATGATCATACTATGATAACTAGGACTATAATATGGTTATAATGCAATTGTTATGATAACTGCAAACATGGTTTGATCATTATAAATGTATTGTGAAATTGTATTCTTAACACTATTTTTATGCGTGATTTATGCTGTAATCATATTGTATAGCTTGTATTGCTGACATAATATTTCACAAAGCTTTTTGTTCAGCGCAAAGACAATTTGATTACTTAAATTATTTTGAACCTAAGTTTATTTAAATGTGTAAATTATTAAACAAATATACTACTAAAAAACATGCATAACTTTTTAATCCAGCTTCAAAAGAATGCTGGGAGAATTCTGTAGGGCTCATATTATGATAAATCATAAAAATTTCCAGAACCATAATATGATAATATTGGGATCTATTTGGAACAATAATTTGGTTATCTAATTATCAGTAGCAGATAAGAGTATGGTTGTCGCAACCATAGTAACATGGTTGTTGCAACCATAGTAACATGGTTGTCGCAACCATAGTAACATAGTTGTCGCAATCATTAATCCAAAAATGTATGATGCTCTTCGAATATGGTTCGATCAACCATGTTTTTTCTATGCGTGTACAACCTAATTTTGAACGTAATTTTAAACCAGATTGTCCGACAGTCTAGTTATGAATTTGTGTGGAAACTGTGGTTTGAAATTACGGGTCATAACCAGATTTTCACCAAAATCCAATTTAAAACAGATTTCAGGTGTAATATAAATTTACTTAATAGTAAATTTGGACTAATGTTGGACTAATGTCCAACATCAATTTTATCAGCTTTAATAATAATTAGCAAGGTTGAGCTTAGTATTAAATTTCATTACAATACGTTCAAAGTTTAAAATTTTCACAAAAATGTAAAAGAAAATTTTTTGACGGATATTCGAAAATTGTATCCGATTAGGTTGAAACCTGGCACATAATATTTAGATCTAATTCAATAAAGCTGTCCTAAATTTGGAGAAAATCGTTTATTATTTAGAGATAGTTTACCTACAATGTCATATAAAAATCAATTTTATATAGTGTAATCCGTAGCAAAATACACTTTGTATGTAAACTACACGCAAAGAAACAATATGGTTGGGGCAACCATATTCGAAGAGCATCATATATTTTAGGATTTATTACTGCGACAACCGTTTCTATGGTTGTGATACCCATACTATTATTTGTTTGTTTATTTAATAATTTACACATTTAAATAAACTTATTTTATAATAATTTAAGTAATGAAATTGCCTTTGCGCTGACGAATAAGAGTTGTGATATTAAGCACTTACATAAATCACTAGTATGTGGCTAAGCCATGTTTACATATATTTTTTATTTTAGTATCTAAAAAAGCAAAGCTAAACTTTCGCCTTTTCAGCACAACTCTTATTTTGTCAGGAAAAATAAAATAATGGAAACATGTGATTACAGTATAAGTACGCATTAAAATATTGTTAACGCAATTTTACAATACATTTATGTGATCATAACATATATTTATATGATCATTACATGTTTGTAGCAATCATAATATTTGCACTATAACCATATCATAGTCCTAGTTATCATATTATGATCATGTAAAATAATTTCGTCATCATTTATCAACATATTATGATTATTGCAAATATATTATGATTATATCGTACTACAGACTTAAAAACACGTGTATTTTGTTTAAATTTTTCCTTTTTCCAAATTTCGCACATCTTCATGGATCTTAATAATTTGTGCCAAGTTTCTACCGAATAGGATAAAGTTTTCGGATATCCGTCAAAAAATGTTTTTAAAAAACCTGCGTCTGGTCAGCTCCGGAAAGACCTCTTTAGCAGAAATTTTCTGTTGATTCAGATCAAATTAGCTAAAGTCTTAGTTAATTTAACTACAACTCAAATTTAGTCCTTCAAAAATTTTGGTCTCTTGAATTTAGCAGACTGTGATTCTCAACTCCACTGGCGCAAATTCAGGTATTTTCTGTTGTATCTGAATTCTCCACTATTTGTACGTAATTTTTCAATAAGTGTAGTCTAGTTAAAATTTTTAACCAAAATATAGGTCACCTAAATTTAGCAGAATATGATTCTCACCCAGTCAGAAACTGCCAGTGGTACAAAAAAATCTAGCACTTTTATACCACTGGCTAACCAAGGAATTGTAATTTTATAAAAGGCAGAACACTTATTTGAGACGTTTTACCATCGTTTCCAAAAAACGATTTGCCAGTATTTGTTTTGCAATATTTTCAGTGGTCTACAAAAAAACATTAATAAAGGATTGGCTGAGACCACTATGCCAACGATGGGTCAAAGTGTTTTCCCAGTGCTATTCAGTCAGAAATCACTAACTGATCACAAATCTAATCACTGGTATAGAATTTATTTTATAAAAGTGATGCTGCTTTTTTTTGTTTCTGAAAACTCTTTTAAGACCAACTTTGTTTTTGTTTCAACGTTGGCAAGTTGTTTCCAGCATCGCTTATGCCAGTGGTGATATATTTTAGCAGCCAACTGTTACCCGCATTCATAAATAAAAGTTGGTTCAAAAGTCTGTTAAATGGGTTCTAATTCAGTTATTTAGCTAAAGTCATTAGTTATCTTATTTTACCTCAAGAACAAATTTCATCCGTATTTGAACAAATTTTTCGACCTAAAATTTCGTAATTCGTGATTATCAAATGAACAAATTCTGCTAGTTAACCCTGCATTACTATCGTTGGTTGTAATCCAACATTACTTATCTGTCATTCATATCAGTTAAATTCAATTATGCAAATATTTTTTTTTAATAATGAACTCCAAAATACAGAAAAAAAAATTAATTTTATAAGTTTGGCAATTTATTTATTTTAAATAATATATTGTTAATGTACATCTCTCTTGAAAAAAGCTAAAATTCAGCCTTATGGGTGGATTCCACCCAGACGATAGTAATGCAGGGTTAATTTAAACTGTTGTCAAACCATTATTAGTTTGTGTCTCCGCTCTCAGTCTCACTTGTAGATGGCGTTATTTTCTGAATTTTTTTTTATTTCATAATCATAAAATAGGAAACTAAGCGAGATAGAGCAAAATGGACCAATAATTGTTACTCCGTAGCTATTAAGTACTACTTATATTTCCAGTAATAAATATGGACCTGCCTCTGGTCAGATCCGGAAAGACCTTTTTAGCAGAAATTTTCAGTTGATTCAGCTTAAAAATTTTGAAGCAATACAACATAAAAGAATAAATTAAAAATTCTGTTGATTTAGCTAAATTCTTATTTAATTTAGCTACAACTGCCTACTCAAATTTAGTTCTTCTAAAATTTGGGTAACCTAAATTTAGCAGACTGGGAGTCTCACTTAATTGAAAGTTCTGCTGGCGCAAATTCATTTCTGTTGCCGTAGCTAATTTGTCAACTATTTGTAAGGGCTTTTTTATGAGTGCAGTAGTTATCATTCACTTACGTTTTAAGCTATCAAGTATTATATGTCTCGTTAGCTCATTGGTTAGAGCTGTCGGCTGCAAATATAGCGGCCAGGGTTCGAATCCCTGTGAAACTAACAAAATTATAAATGAACTTTTTTGAATTTTATTTTGAAAAATCAATTTTTAAACCACCTATGGTTTTACCAACATTTTGCCATCGGTGGAAATTTTGTTTCCTAAGTGCTTTTCCGACACTTTTCGAACAGACGGACATTTTGTCTAATGATCATTTTGGGATTTTGAAAGCACATGTTGCCAGCACTTGCACCACTTGCTACAGTGCGTTGCCAGCGGCTTTTTTTGACATTTGGCTTTTTCTGACCAGGTCAACTACGTTGAAAATTCAGCTGACGCAAATACAGATACTTTTTTCTGTTGTCGTTGCTGATTTTTCAAGTATGTGTACGTTTTTTTTACGAGTGTATTTTTAATTTTTTTTGTAAGCCAGAGTGACGACTTACAAACACGACCTTGCCAAACAAAATTACTGAGTTTAGACACCAAATAATAAGCTATAAATTTCCATTATATAACCACTTATTTGGTCATAAAAGTTTTGCTGGGTTATGCTGGAAATTAGTGTGGTTTTACAATTTTCATACACGAAACAACGGAACACTTTATATTGAATCAACATAAAATTCTTAAAGAATCGTTTTTACTTTTGATTATTAAAATGTACCTTCATAAAACGATACTGCATTTCTGATATTTATTATGAAAATTTTTTTTTATGTTTTTAATTAAGGGTGGTTAAATTCTAAGGGCCGATGTTGAATGTGAACCACACCTAAACGCCAAGTTTTTTTCCGAATTTTATTTGACATTTCTCTATTTCAGACTTACTCAATTTGAACCATGGAGAGATACACAATCCAACAACGTGTTAAAGTTATCCAGACTTATTATGAAAATGGGCGTTCAAATCAAAATGCATATCGTGCACTTCGTGATTTTTTTGGTCAATTTGATCGTCCAAATGTGCGTACAATCGCAAAAATCGTTTAAAAATTCGAGCAAACCGGGTCTGTAGAAGATGTGAGAACACCAGTGCATGCTCGTACAGCTCGTACTGCAGAAAATATTGCTGCTGTTCGCGATAGTGTGGCTGAAGAGCCGTCCACCTCAACTCGTCGTCGTGCCCAACAATTGCACCTCTCACGCTCGTCGTTGATGAACATTATGCATAAAGACTTGCATTTACACGCTTACAAGGTGCAATTGGCTCAAGAACTAAAACCTCTTGACCATTCCAAACGTCGTGAATGGGCAGAATGGTGGCAAGAAATGGCAACAGTGGATGATCAATTTTCGAAGAAAATCATCTTCAGTGATGAGGTACATTTTCACCTCAGTTTATTCGTCAATAAACAGAATTGCCGCATTTGGGCGAATGAGAATCCAAGAGTGATTGTCGAAAAACCAATGCACCCACAAAGAGTGACTGTTTGGTGCGGTTTATGGGCTGGCGGCATCATCGGGCCGTATTTTTTCCAAAATGAGGCCGGTCAGGCAGTTACTGTGAATGGTGTTCGCTATCGTGAGATGATAACGAACTTTTTATGGCCCGAATTGGAAGATATGGATGTGGACGATATGTGGTTTCAGCAGGACGGTGCCACTTGCCACACAGCTAACGAAACAATGGCTCTTTTGCGCAACAAATTCAATGGCCGTGTTATCTCACGTAATGGCGATGTCAATTGGCCGCCAAGATCATGTGATTTGACACCGTTGGACTTTTTTCTTTGGGGTTATTTGAAAGAAAAGGTGTACGTCGATAAGCCAGCAACAATTCAAGAGCTAAAGGATGAGATAATTCGGCACATTAGCGGCATAGAACCTCCATTATGCCTCAGCGTCATCGAAAATTTGGACCATCGGATGGAGGTGTGCCGCCGTGGTCGCGGCGCCCATTTGGCCGATATTTTGTTCCATACATAATTGAGTAATACCAATATATCATAATAAAATAAAATTACAATAATTTCCTAAATAGTTTGTGTTTTATTCAAAATCAACATCGGCCCTTGAAATTTAACCACCCTTTATAGTTTTGTAATTATATTTATTGTTTTGAGACTATTTTTTATAATTAGTTGTGTACCACATAGTTCTGACAGCAATGGCGTAAGGGTATCTCTTGTCTGATTATAATTTTCTTATAATGAAAATATATGTTAAATAAATATTTGTTTAAAGTAGTCATGTTTATTGTGCATAGCTTATCATTTAGATATATTATATTAAAAGTAGTGTTTATTATAATTATATAAGTTTATTTAGGGAGCCAACATCTTTGATAGTTCTTCGTCTTGAAGACAACCTTTCAAAAACTCATCTTGTGTTAATTGACCGTCGTTATTTTCGTCCATTTTAGAAAATATATTTTTCGCCCGTTCTTCAGCTGAATCGGCTGGACGATTTGATGAACATGCTCCAAGCATATCGTATATGGCCTAAAAACAAAAAAATTATATATTAATATAATATAAAGTGTAGTACAATTTTAAAACAAATCAAAATTTCAGAAGCTTAGAAAATGTTGAAAAGGAGTCGATATATATACGACAACTGTCAAAAGCTTAGAAATTGTTGAAAAAGAGTCAATATATGTCGAAATCGGCAAAAGAATTCAAGTTATTAAAAGTCGATTTTAACTTAACCCATTCTTGCCTATTGGGTATTTAAATACAAACAAAGGAGCCATCTTAAAAAAATTATAGCTAATGACAGGTAAGAGTTGCATCAAATTGATTTTTACAGGTAGGTGAAGAAAGGATTAAAATACTTTAGGAAAATGTTGGTGTAAAACTGGGGGTTAATAATTATCTGTTCAATTGTCTGCAAATTAACATATTCTGAAAAATTGAAAGAAAGAATTGAAATTCCCTCTGAAAAATTGGAGAAGCGACACATCGGAGAACTTTATTGTTGGCTAATAGTGTTAGGTATTCTTTAAAGTACAAAAAATTTGTAGCTGGGTAGGACCACTCACTTGGGCTACAGGTATGATTCCATGACATGATCATTAAAATATGTATTTTACAGTTTTATGAAGTACCCTTGCTTGAAATATCGATTATTTTCAAGTAAAATTTAAGTTTTACATGAAAGAACATAACAAAATAATTTAATTAAAAAACCACAGAGGAATTATTTTATATCAGTGGTTAATTCATAAGTCCCAAGTATGGGAAATCGAAAAGAAGATTATATCAAATAACTTCCAAAACCTTAAGTAAAGAATGTGTGAAATTTCATCGATATTGGACAATGGAAGCGGGGGTCAGGCATTAATGGGTTAAAACAGGAGGACGCCTTAAAGTTGGATGTGCCGAATTTGTTATACCCTCCATCAAAAACTGAGATAAAAAAAAATATACAACTGCTTATGTTACCATTACTGGGAACGAGTTGGGAATCCGGCATGTACTCTAATATTTTAACAGAACATATACATAGTGGATTGTTTTCCTATTATATTTTACATTGCATGGTACCTGTATGTTTGGTTTGAGAATTTTGTATGTATTGTTGATCTTTTAAAATTGGATTTCATTTTGAATTGTCAGGTTTAAGAACATAATTAAACGTTACTATTATAAATAGAAAACACTAATTGTTAACAAATGTAAGTGAAGATGAAAAAAAATCTTGTGCTGATCAGCGCTAGAGGGAGTGCCGCACTTTCGACCTAAGCGACTAGGTCATCTTCAGCCTCATTCTAATCCGCCACCCACAAAAAACTCAAGGTTTTGATCAGGTCTCAAAATGCTTTCATCTTCTCTTACATTTATTAAAAATTAGTGTTTTATATTTGTAATATTAACATTTAATTATGATCTCAAACCTGACAATTCAAAATGAAATGCAATTATAAAAGATCAACAATACATACAAAATTCTCAAACCAAACAGACAGGTACCATGCAATGTAAAATCTAACAAGAAAACAATCAACTAGAATAAGTTGTGTTAAAATATTAGTATACATGCCGGATCCCCAATTCGTTCTCAGTAAAGCATACTTAGAAAAAAAAGGTAACATTTTTTACCTTTACCCCAAAAGATTATAAAACAAAATCATACGTCCTGAAAGGTTTGAGTGCTAATACAGACGTATATGTAATTTTCGACGAATTATGTAAATACCAAAATGTAAATTTAATATTTGTAGAAGTCAGTCAATTCACAACAAAAAAAAAAGCAGCAGATCAGCGGTTACCAACCTATGGTACCCGTACCACTAGGAGGTACGCGAAACTGCCCTCGGGGCAACGTGAAATTTTAGTTAGTTTTTTCAGAAGTTTTTTTTTTTCTGTTTAGTAAAAACAATTTTTTTCTTTTTTTATGAATATAAATTTACTTATCAAAACATTTATTGTATCCTAAAGAAATAATTACGTTATTTAAGTTTAGTGTAAATATGTTTTTGGGACATTATGCTACACTTTTTGTGAATATTTCTTACTACGGGGTTATTTACAATTCGGTCGTCAAACGATAACCGCAAAAAAACGTGAAATAAGAACCAGCAAAACAACACTGTCTTCATTCTGTGGAACTACCAAAAAGGCTGTAGAAACATCGGTTGTAGTGTCTTACCAAATTGCGAAGTGCGGTAAACCACATACAACTAAACAAAAGGAGTTCATTTTTCCAGCTACAAAAACAATAGTAAAATGTATGTTATAGAAGATCAAGCAAAAAAATTGGATACGGTGTCTCTTTCAAATAAAACAGTGGGTCGCAGAATTAATGCAATGCAGGTACAGCTCATTGTGCACTATTACTCGTGTTTATTCGATATATTTTTGATTCGGAGTTAAAAGAAGCTTTTTTATTTTGTGAAGAGCTGCCAACTCGTACGACATCAGATGAAATATTTAAAAAGTTAAATGAATTTATGATGGAAAATACCGCTAGACTGGACGCGATGTGTTGGGTTATGTACAGACGGTGCTCGAGCTATGACAGGCAAATACAATGAGGTAATCACAAAAGTGAAGGCTGTTTCTCCCTATCGTAAATTTACCCACTGTGTTATACACCGGGAAGCATTAGTGTGTAAAATAATTCCTGATGACTTGAAAGAAGTGCTTAATGATATATAATAATTAATTGTATAATAGTTTTTTATAATAGTTAATTTTATTAAATCTCTCGCTTGTTTGGTGTGCTGTGTGCCGATATGGATAGTCCACACACCAGTCAGCTTTTAAACACTAATGTAAGATGTCAAGAGGAAAAATGTTAAATCGTTAGTTAGAACTAAGAACAGAAGTAGAAGTATTTTTAAATTAAATGAAATTAGAGTTGCACAAAAGATTTTTGGATGATATTTGGTTACAAAAATTATCATAACTTGCTGGTATTTTTACCCGATTAAATGATTTATACCTGCATTTACAAGGTCCATCAGAAACACCTTTTATTGTAGAGGGAAAAATAAATGCTATGAAGGAGAATTTGAAACTAATAGTGGATACTGTAGCTCAAAATAATTATCAGTCCTTGCCAAACTTGGAAACATTTTTAATCGAAAAGCAAATTCAAGACTCATGTTAAATTAATACTTCAATTATAAAACATTGCAAAATGTTAATTAGCAATTTCGATCAATATTTTAATGAAGAATATGGGGAATGCTTGTGGATTCGTCCACATTTTTAGAACAACAACCTTCTACAATGTGTCTTAAAGGCCAAGGGGCGTTAATTGAGCTCTCTTGCGATCCTACGCAGAAACTGATTTTCGAAAATACAGACCTATACTCTTTCTGGATAAAACAGAAACTTGAATATAATTCGTTATACAACGAAGCTATGAAATTATTATTAAAATTCACATCTACATATTTGTGTGAAGCTGGATTTTCATCTATGGTAGGAATAAAAACAAAATTTAGAAATAAATTGCATTTAGAACCTAATATGAGGCTTTAATTATGCAAAATTGAGCCAAATATTGATATTCTTTTATCACAGGTTCGATGCCAAATATCGCACTAAAAACTAAACTCAATTTAGTTGTTATAAATTGTTAAGTTTTTGATACCTCTAAGTTTTTTATATTTTTATGAATTTAATGTATGAAATATAAATAAACCTTACAATATTATTTTTTTCTTATCTTCTTAAGGATATTAAAAAATCCATTTTTCTATTATTAACTTTTATGTTTTCGTTAATTTTGAATTTTTTTGTTTTGTTTTTTATAAACTTTAAGTTTCATATACAAGTAAAAGTAACACAATTAATTAAACTTTACAATATAAGTTGTTCTAATTTTCTTACCATATTTATAAGTGAAATTTATGGACAAAACCAAAAAACTCGTTAGGGGTACGCAGCTGCCAAAATTTAAAATTAGGGGTACGTGAGCCAAAAAGGTTGGAAAGCCCTGCTGTAGATAATGGATATGAATTACCCATTTTCCTAGTTCAAATAAGCTATGAAAGTAAAGTTCAAGAACTTAAACAAATCAAAGGGCTACCATATCGGTGTGTTCGCTGGGAACACTGTAGGAGCTGCCACAGCTTTTCCACAGTGCATTAAATTCGATGCGTTAAATGCTACGAATGATCAAACTTTTTGAAAAGCATCAAATAAAATCTAATATGACAATATCATATTACATTTCTGGACTTGAGCTAGAACAATATTCTAACTAATTATATGAATATATAAAAAGTCCGAAAAAACTATTTCTGTATTTTTAATACAAAAATTAAAACATTTTTGAAAACTAGATTTATTTTTACACATGGTCAAAGTACTCAAGAAAACAACAATTTTGATACCCATATTGCCTAGTGGTCACAGAATTACCACAACTACAATTCCCTAATAAAACGCCATATTTAACCGTCTAACTGCCAAACGATGTTTTGCAAAGAAATTCATACTATGTGCTCCACTCGAAAAACAAATAATAAGTTCTTCAACAAAATTGATTATTGCTGCCTAATTTAGCCGATATGAGCCAAAATATTTTAGGGTGCATTTTGAAAACTAAAGCATATAAAAGAGAAGTTTTGAACAAAAATTATTTCTCTTACCAAGATATAACCAAACTCCAAAAACAATATTTTTTCTGCTCCTATTTAAGAAGATATCACGATTTTTCGCTTTTTGGAAAAATCGAAATTGGGCAAAAAAGTATCGAAACTTCAATTTATAGTGTTCAAACTTCAGCGCTTTGCTATTAATACTTAATGTATTCCTTCTGCCAAATTTCAAAAAAATCCGTCTATTAGTTTATAAGTTAAGATGATGTCCTTTAGTGGAGTCGTGATAAAATCCTGTGAGTCCTTTGACCAAAGTAAGGACTTATTATTAAAGATTAAGCTTCAATCTTACTTATATTTTATTATAAAGAGTTTTTAGTCAACTTAAATTGGTTTTCTAGAATTTTGAAAACTATGTTTTTCAAAAATTATTATTTTTTGAAATTTTACGAAATTTTGATTTTGAAACTTTCTCGCTTCCAAACTGTGGACGGAACATGAAAAATTCTTTGCAAAATATTTAACAAATTTAGTTTTCTATCGGATAATATTAATTTCTAAATAAAAAACACCCATTTGACGCATTTGTGGTAAATTTTATGAATACTGCCCAGAGGCAACATTACACGTTAGAGGGTTAATGTTACTCAAAACACATTTTTTGAATATCAAAACTACTTTAAAAGTTTTTAGACATTACTTTTACACCAGTAGATGTGATTTCAAAAAACTTTCATTTGATACCTCAAATAGAACGAAATAAACCAAAAAAACGTAAAATGATGTAAATTTTGGACCTACTTGGTAACGGGTCCTTTAAATTTTTATTCTCTACAACATATCCGAAGTTCATGAAGATGGTTTACTTGTAAATTCCTACTAAATATAATTAATTATTTTTTATATATATGTTTTTATTTTATTCAATTGAATTCAAATTGAATTCAATTTTTAAGATCTCGTCTGCATATATAAAAATATTAAATATGTGAGGATTTTAAATTAAATAAATAAAAATTTAAATTTCCGTACGACTTTAGTTTTTCTTTAACAAAAATGTCATGCCGACTATTGGATCATCATCACATGCCGACTATAGGAAAATGTATGCCCACTACTGGAAAATTCGATGCTTTTCACAAAATACATAAATTAGTCAAATTTAAAAAATACTTTTTTAAAAACTGTTAATTTGATCTAAAACAATAACTCTTATTAAAGTAGAATATCTAGTTTGCACCCCTATAACATCGTCATCTTCACCTTTTAAAAAAGAAAATTAAAAGTGAAAATTTTTAACAATTTTTCAAAATCACATATTAAAAATTATTGAATACAAAAATGTAGAGTGGATACAATCAGCTTACAAGGGAGGTATCCCGACCCGAACTCGGACATTTTAATGAACTTTGGATATGTTGTAAAGGAGCAAAAAAAGAGATACGTATTTTTTAGCTACCCAATCTATTTAAGGGTCTATCTAAAAGTGGCGTTAAAAAATAATTTGTTTTTTTTATGAAAACTTGTCTTTGATTTACGGAAACTAGATTTATTTGTACACAGGGTTAAAGTACTTGAAAAAACAAACATTTCTATGTCCATATTGATTACATAGTGGACCCAGTTTCCACATTTTCAATTATATAAAATATAGGGGAAAGGGGCTCTTCGGGAAAAGTCACATAAAAACGGAATCATTTCGAATATCTGAAGAAGCTTAGACACCCCCTCGTTTAAATTAAATAGGCATTACTCTGCATTATTGTTCCCTTAATACAACACCAATTTCTGAATAAAACGCCAGATTTAATGTTACTTCAAACACATTTTTTCGAATAACAAAAATACTTGAAACATTTTAAAGATAATTTCTGCACCTGTGAATGTGTCTTTAAAAAACCTTTTATTTTATACCAAACTTGTATATAGGTTCTTTGAATAGAACGAAATAAACGAAAAAATGGGGTAATTTTTAACCCCACTTAGTAACGCCTAAACTTGAGATTAGGAAGCTAAAAAAAACGGGTCCGTTAAATTTTGTACAACATATTTATTGTTTTGATTTCATTGCGAACGGACGTGTTTATAATTTGCTCGTAAAAAACGTTAAAAAACTGTGTATTTGAAGTGCCGAAATATAAATTCAAAAATATTAAAAAACTTGTTTCAATTTTCTGAATCTAAACATTGTATTAAAATACAAAAACATAGTGCAAAAGTCATTAAATCTTAAAATTTAACCAAAAAATTAATAGTAACGAACTTATAAAAAACCATAATAAATAAAAGAGAACTTAATATGGCTCCTAGTGGGAAACAAAATAACATTTGCGAAGTTTGCAAAGTTGCGGCGAAACCGAAGGCCTTTATAACATGTAATAATTGTAACCTTAACTTTCACTTTTCCCCTTGCTCGTCTGTGTCTGAAATCGATTACTCAAATATGAGTAAGAGAAAAGTAATTGGAAATGTCATTTCTGCCTACAACGATGCAAATCCCCAAACACCTTGTATCAACACGTAATTTATACTGATAAAAAGCAGCAAAAACAATCCCGTGATGATGATGCCGAAGATAATGAAAACGCGAAGAGATTTAAAGAGACGTTATCTTTAGCCTCGGTAAATGCAAAAATTGGCTCTTTTCAGGCAGATGTTCCAACAAAAATCAATACAATGCAAACAACGATGGAACGAATTGCCGAAAACATGACTTCTATGAGTAATCATATTAGAGGCGAATTACAAACAACACTCTCAACAATAACTACCTCTTTAGCAACGTTAGTTACTCAGGTCAACGAACTGAACATCAAAGATCAAAAAAGGGAAAGCCAAATAAATGCAATGGACTCTCGCATTAATAAATTAGAACAACAACTAATAAATAGAAATATTGAAATTAAAAATATACCCGATACTTCGTTGAATGCTCATGATGTTATGAAAAAGATTGCTGCTTCATTAGACGTCGACATTAGCGACTATGGTATTAGCAATGCATATCGATTAAAAAATAAAGAAAAAGTCATTGTGGAATTCTCTTCGTTAAATAAAAAACGTGAATTGATGAATAAAATTAAACGACATAGAGTGGATGCAAATATATTAAAAGAAGGAAACAGTGATTTTTATATATATAAACGATGAGCTCACGCTCTACAACCAGCGACTACTATGGTCAGTCAAGACAAAGGCCACAGAGTCTAAGTGGAGTTGTGTATGGGTTCGTGGTGGTAATACTTTCGCGCGTAAAAATGAACATTCAAGTGCTATCCTTATTAAAAATACAGCTGATATTGAAACAATTACAATTTAATTCAAATCATTATTAAACACTTTTATATCCCAAATCTATTAAAAATATATAAACAAAAAACAAAAAAAAAAAAAACTATAAATATTTATTGGTTTTTCTTATTTTTATGTTATGATAAAATGAATAACATTATTAATCAAACACTAGATAGTTTTAATCTAATAAATGCAAAATGCTTAAGTTATCCTCTATCTTTAGCATACATGAATATTCGCTCACTACATACTGGTTTCGTTCCTTTCTTAGCCACAATACACAACATAATTCGTAAAGTTAACTTCATAATACTTGTTGAGACGGACATATCAAATAACGAAAATAATCTCTACAATATAAATGGGTTCAATGCTGTTTTTAAAAATAGGGAGGGTAAAGGAGGAGGTATAGTTGTATATGTAAGAGAGAATAATAAAATTTAATAACATCTCACTAAATACCGAACATTTTGAATCAATACGAATTGATTTCCAAATTAATAACAAAACTACATCTCTTCTCTCGATTTATCGTCCCCCGAGTGAGAATATAAACCGGTTTGTTTTGGAGATTGATAAAACAATTAACGACATAAACAAAAAACAAGAAGTTTTTATTGTTGGTGATATGAATATTGATATTCTTAAAATTAACTATGCCACAACAAAGTACTTAGATATGATTATGTCAAATGGATTACAGTGCACAGTGAACGAAATAACAAGAGAAGACGCAATTAAAAACACACAAACTTGCATTGATCATTTGTTAGTAAGGCTGAATAGGAGAACAACACAAATAAATGCAATTGTGATTAGAACAAGTATTTCCGATCACTACTCTATTTTTTGTTGTGTAGAAGAAGAAAATAAAACACAAGGTTCTCCCAACAGTATTTTGAATTTTTCTTATAGTAGTAGTTATAAAGTAAACAAAAGCATAAAAGATACAAACTGGAACGAAATACTGAAATCTACAGATACAAATGAGATGTTCAATAACATACATAAACAATTTTGTGAAATATATGAAAAATCCAAAATAATAATTAAAACAAAAAAGAAAAGATCAAAGAATCCATGGATCAGTGAAGAATTAATCAAATATTGTGAAAGTAGGGATAAACTTTATAAAAAATGGATAAATAATCGAAGTAATAAATATTATGAACTACAATATAAACAATTCAGAAATGTGTTAAATAAAAAACTTAATGCCGCTAAAAATAACTATTACAGAATGAAATTTATTGAAAACCGAAAAGATATAAGAGCCACTTGGCAAACAATTAATGAAATAATTGGAAAAAAAAAACAGTGAAATAGATGAAACTATATTAAAAAACTTTAAAAATCAAAACTTAGAAAATGTTTTAAAAAACTTTGCTATAAAATTTAACGAAAACGTACAAAACATAGCTCATAATTGTAGCATCAAAACATCAAATACCGTACAAACAACAATTCAAAATTCTATATATATGAAACATACTTGCGAAGAGGAAATTTTTAATATTCTATCTTGTCTTAATATTAAAAAAGGCGCTGGAATAGACGGTATAAGACCAAAAGATGTTAGAAATAACGCAAAATATATAACACCAATAATAACCACTCTAATCAACTCCAGCCTGGATAATGCAATCATTCCAAAACTTTTAAAGACGTCTGTAATAAGACCAATATATAAATCTGGTAACAAATCAGACTGTAACAACTACAGGCCAATCTCAATACTTTCTGTCATTGAAAGTCATTGAGGAAATAATTGTGCGTAGACTTACCCCTTTCTTAGAAAAATATAGAATAATAAATAAAAATCAATACGGCTTTCAAAAGGGTAAAAGCATAAACGAACTGATGGGAAATTTCTCTAACTTTATCAACAGCTGTCTTACTTAAAAACATCATTGCTTGGCATTGTTCATAGATTTTAGTAAAGCTTTTGATACTCTGCCACACAGGAACTTAATCGAAACTTTAGAAAGAAATGGTATACGAGGAAACTGCTTAAATTGGTTTAAAGACTATCTGCATTGCAGAACATATCGAGTCAAAATAAAAAACAATATGAGTGATGAAATGTCTCTAAATCAGGGAGTACCACAAGGATCAAAACTTGGCCCAATATTATATATTATATATGCTAATGAAATGATTTCCTTGTTAAAAAATAGTAAAACCTTTGCCTATGCTGACGATACAGCTATCATAGTCGAGCACAAAAACGTTGATGAAGCAGTAACGATTATGCAAAACCAACTAAATTCGGTAGCTAAATGGTGCCATGACAATGGACTCATAATAAATGCCACAAAAACTAAAATCATGCACATCAAACCACCTCATCTTACTCCAAAAAGCATAACAATAAAATTCCACAACATAAATTGCCTACACACAAATATAAACCAAAATAACAATACTAACGATACATGTACAACGATCATAGAACAAGTTAACACCTACAAGTATCTAGGAATATACGTAGATGAAAATTTCAAATGGAAAACACATATAGAAGACCTAAAGAAAAAGCTTTGGAAAACAATGCTATACCATCTAAGCAACTGTTCCACGTATAGTGTCTTAAGGCAGGCTTACTTTTCGCTAGCAGAATCGTATATCAGACACGGCATAACTGCATTGGGGAAACGCAACATACTGTAAATCACTACAACAAACACAAAACCGAATATTTAAAATTTTACAAAAAAATCAACGATACGTGACAACCCACAACGCACATAATAATATACAACTTCACAACAGAAACACCGATCAAAGCACCAACATACGTAGCAACTTTAATACAAATATCTACAACAGCACTAATAACAACATAGAAACAACTGTCATTAACAACATCAACAACAACCCCAGTAGCAACTGCAATAATATCAACAACCGTGTAAACAACCCCTTGGACAACAACACCTATGATGAGAACAACGTCAAACGAAATCTTCAAATGCTCAGCATTGAAAACATTTACTACACCACAGTGCTAATGAGTTCTACAACGACTCGAGGTTTTTAACCGCAATAAACCATGGACATAATACCAGACTTAGATCAGAAGGCAGATTTAAAGTTGCAAAATTTCACAACAAATACGGAGAAAACACACTCGCAACAACTTTACCAAGGCTCATGAATATGCTTCCAGCTAATTTAATGAACATTAAAAATATCCATAAAAGAAAACATCTTATAAAACAATTTTTCATAAATTCGCAATGAATAAATAAAATGAATTTCAAATATTTTTTTTTTCTTCTGCAGACAAGCCTAATGGCTTCGCGGAACTAGAATTAAGTGAAAATGTACATTTTATTATTAATAAAATCTTTAAATCAAAAAAAAAAAAAAAATATCCGAAGTTCATTAAGATCCGCAGGTCCGGATCTGGATATATCCGTTCCCGGTTAAAAATCAACATATCAACATCCATTTATGAACATGTATGAACTCATTCATGCTCATATATGAAGTCATTCGAGTTCATACATGTCCATATACCACCATATACGATTCACATATGGTCATAAGAGATCATATAAATATAAATATTACCTCAATTTTTGTTAATGTACATGTATGATTATATAAGGAGTGAGATCAGTCAAATTAGTGCACGAATATATCAATATAACTTTTTATACAATCAGTAAATTTTAATAAATTGAAATAAATAAATAAAAACGGTTAATCAGTCTCTCCTGATCTCTTGTAGTCGTTAGACATAGTTCACGCATAAAATCAAAGTTTAAAAATTCTTAGTAAAATTACTGTTAATTAACAAAAACAATTCATAAATACAAAAATATTATTTTTGTTTATTATTTTCGTTTACATTATTCGGAGGGATTAATTGTTTTAGTGAGTGTTATTATAACCACTCTCTCTGATTCGAACAATGAGTTCGAAAAAGAGAAAGAGAACAGATGATATTACAGCTGGCACATCTAAACATGCCAACAATAAGTCAAATTACTTTTACCCACTTCAAGCACTTATCGATGACAAAAAAACAGCTGATGATGATATGGATGATTCCACTATTAAAACATCTAAAGCAATAATTCCACCTATAACAATAGTTAAAAGTAATATGGAAAAAATTCATGAGATGTGTAAACATCTTAAAATTTTAAAATATGCAATCCGAAAGATTTCGATTGGCCACAAATTATTTTGTGAAATACAATATGATTTTGAACAAGCAGTGAAATATCTGAAAGCTAATAATATTGAATATTTTACAACAGGCCATATAAAGTAATATTGTCTGGCTTAGATAAAACTGATCATATCCAACTTAAGTCCACCTTAAACAAATCAGGACTTCAATGCACTGATGTTAAACCGATTTTCAAAAAAAGGAAAACAATAGAGAAATTATTCTTTATGTTATTTATTTGAAAAAAGGTACGGTAACTCTTAAGAGATAAATATAACAGCATTAATTTTATCAGGGTCAAATGGAGTTACCAAACAAAACGCCCAAACAACAGGCCATATAAAGTAATATTGTCTGGCTTAGATAAAACTGATCATATCCAACTTAAGTCCACCTTAAACAAATCAGGACTTCAATGCACTGATGTTAAACCGATTTTCAAAAAAAAGGAAAACAATAGAGAAATTATTCTTTATGTTATTTATTTGAAAAAAGGTACGGTAACTCGTAAGGAACTAAGAGATAAATATAACAGCATTAATTTTATCAGGGTCAAATGGAGTTACCAAACAAAACGCCCAAACAAAGTTACCCAATGTTACAACTGCCAAATGTTTGGCCACGGCTCAGATAACTGTAATGTTAAAACTTTCTGCGCAAAGTGTTCCGGCCCACACAAAACACCAGACTGTAAAACCGAGGAAGTTAAATGTGTAAATTGTCAAGGAGATCATAAATCCACTGATAACTCTTGTCCCAGTAGAAATTCGTATGTTGCATTAAGAAAACGTTTTTCTAATGGCTATCGATCAACTGGAAACGCGCAACAAGTCGCTAGTCAAGTAAAACCAAATAAAATTCATCAAACTATAGTACCAAATCAACCAATCTCGAGTAATATGAGCTGGGCTAATGTTGTCTCGTCAAATGGTAATACTGCTTCAAATGATTTAGTCTCTGTGAATCAACTTAAAGAAATGACATTTGAGCTTATTAACAATTTAAAAAACTGTAAGACAAAGTTAGAACAACTTGATGTTATTACATCATTGGCCTTTAAATTTTTATCGTAAACATGGCTAGCAAAATTAAAATATTGACTTGGAACGCTAGAGGTATACGTAAAAAACTTATAGAATTTTATAATTATTTATTAAGACAAAATATAGATGTAGCGTTGGTGTGCGAAACTTGGTTAAGTCAGGACATATCTGTACTACATCAAAATTATTTTTGCTACCGCAAAGATCGATTAGGGTCGAAAGGAGGAGGTGTTGCAATTTTTATTAGAAAAAATATAAAACATGAGCTTCATTTTGAAGTTGACACACAACTTATTGAAAATATTGGCATACAAATTACTCTTTCAGATAACTCAACCTTAGATATTTATAGCTGTTACTTTCCTGGAGGCTCCGCCGGTCCATTAGACATAAAGAAAAATAATTTTAAATCAGATTTAAAGAAATTTTCTAGAATAAAAGGTAAATATATCTTAGGAGGTGATTTTAATTGCAGACATCAAAGTTGGGGATGCCTAAAAGCCAATTGCTGGGGTAATATACTATTTGATTTAATTACGGTAAATTCTTTTGCATTGAACTATCCGCCTAATCCAACAATGGTTCCTGTGAGTAGTACAGCAAATGCTTCTGTTTTAGACTTTTTTATAACTAATATTCCTGATAAAATTACTGGAGCTGAAGTTCTGAATAGTTTGAATTCAGACCATCTACCAGTGCTCACTTCTATTGAATTATTTACACGACAGTCGCATCTGTTAAAACCTGATTATAGGAATGCAAACTGGACTGCTTTCAGGAACTATATTAGTAGCAATATTGACACTCTTTTAGACATGGAAGTCTATGGAAATGATGACGTTGATAAATTAATAGAACTTTTTACAAAATTGGTTCAAGATGCTATTGATATCAGTGTACCAAAAAGAACAGTGTCCAACATTTTTGTAAAAAGGCTACCACAACCAATTTTGCACCTCATTAAGTTAAGAAACCAAGCTAGAAGGAAATGGATTAGACATAGGACCGTTTTGGATAAGGCTCAAATGACTTTCCTAAATAACCTCATATCTGAACAAATTTTTCAGTTCAGAAATTTGCAATGGAACAATCTATTAAATAGTTTGCCAAAAGCTTCTACTAAATTTTGGAATATATCGAAAATTTTTAAGAAGAAAAATAAATGTATTCAATCACTTAAACAAAATGGTAATTTTTACATAACGAACAATCAAAAGACAGAAATTCTGGCTCAAACTTTTGTTTTGAATCACACTATTTCATCTGACTTAAGTGATCAGAATACAAAACGGCTTGTTAGCAATTCCATTGACATTATTAAAAATCACAGCCAACTTACAAATAATATTATCGTTAGTGTTAGCTTTGTTAAAGGAATAATTAAACAATTAAAAACAAAGAAATCGCCTGGTATTGACGGGCTTTCTAATCATTGTCTAAAGCAATTGCCTTTCAAAGGTCTACAGTTACTTTGCCGGATTTATAACTCATGTTTAAATCAATGCTACTTCCCTTTAGTTTGGAAGCAGTCAAAAGTAATTGCAATTCCCAAACCAGGTAAGGACAGCAGCTGTCCAGAATCTTATCGTCCCATTAGTCTGCTTAATACTTTAAGTAAAATATTAGAAAAAATTATAAAAGAAAAAATAGTTAATTTCATTGATGATAATAACATTTTACCATCACAGCAGTTTGGCTTCCGAGCACAACACAATACTATACAGCCTCTTGTGAGAATACAAAATATTATTAAAAGTAATTTTAACTGTGGTAAATCCACTGCAATGGTCCTGCTGGATATTAAAGCTGCATTTGACTCCGTATGGCACGATGGTCTATTACACAAAATGTTGGCAATTGGCATGGATATCTCTATTATTAAAATAATAAGAAGTTTCTTGTCGAACAGATCGTTTAAGGTTCATATTGGAAACAATGCTTCACAAACATATAATATCCCTGCTGGTTGTCCACAAGGGTCGTGCTTATCACCTATTTTGTACAATATTTTTATCTATGACTTCCCAGCCCTGGATGGTTGCAATTCCTCGATATTTGCGGACGATACCGCTATCTTAAGCACCGATATTTTATCAGAGGAAATTATTAATAACTTGCAAATTTCAGTAAGGATAGTAGTAGACTTTTTCAACAAATGGAAAATCATGATAAACCCGGCGAAAACACAGTCAATATTTTTTACAAGGAGAAGAAAAGATTGCTTCGTTCCTCAATTTAATATTAAGGTTGGAAATACAAGGGTTCCCTGGGAACGAAAAGTTAAATATTTGGGTGTAGTACTAGATACAAAATTACTTTTTAACGAGCATATAAGCTTTATAATACACAAAATAAACTCTACGAAAAAAGTAATGTACCCGTTAATTAATAGACACTCTGAATTGAGCATCGATAACAAGCTCCTAATTTTAAAAGCAGTTTTTCATGCCATTCTGTTTTATGCGGCTCCTGTGTGGTATACTGAATCCAAGTGTCATTTAAAGAAGCTACAAGTTTGCCAAAACAAACTTCTCAAAATGATATACAATCTTCCCAATCATTTTTCGACATCGACACTACACTCTATGTCTAACATAAAATTAGTGAGTGATAAACTTCAAATTCTGTATGAAACCTTCGCGAACCGCTGTCGATACTCTAGCTATTCCCACATCAACTCCTTATGTTTATAAGTTAAACTTATAATTTTTTTTTTTTACTTTTTAAACGATTTTGTTTTTTATTTATTTATAATTTTTTTTTTTTCTTTATCCTTCAACGGGTTTTTGTATTAACTTTTCCCTTCTTAAAATAGATTATATTTTTTGAACATGTATTATTACTTGGTATATTAATATTTAAGGTGAAAAATTGTACAGATTGATCTCTTAACTTTAAATTAATAAATTATTGTGAATATGTATAATATAATTTTCAATAAATAGTTTAAAAAAAAAAAAAAACGGTTAACTAATGGTATTTGATACAAATTGATATTTTACAAACAACTTTAAAAAGTTATTTATTTTTTAATAATATTTTTACTTTTTCTGAAATTCTGGACATATTGTTTCTTCATTGAACTTCTTGCTGTGAAATGACTAGTTTTAAAAGTTTTATTATCATTGGCGATTTTATCTGTCTATTGATCTCAGTTCTCCACATTATTCCTTTGGTACCACTTTACACTCAGGGAAAAAGTTAATTCATATTGAGCAAATTGTTCATGAATCGTTTGTCATCAATTATGAAACTCTTCATATTAATGAAGACTTCATATATATGATGAAGCGTTTCATTAAAATGTATGACAAATGTTTAACAGACCTTCATTATTTAAAAAAAAAAAAATCATGAACTTTGCTAAATAAATTTTTCCATTTTAGGAAAAAATAGTGAAATTTATAAATAAAAACTTTAATTTTTCATTTGAATTATAGAAAATGTTATTTGCAATTGACGTTTTATCTATCTTTTCAAGTTTTTTGTAATAGCTATAACGTTGGCCCCAGCCACAGTCAATGTGGACCAGCTTTAAAGTTTTTCAGGTTTGGTAAATTATTATTGGAAGCTCTTGCCTCTACTGTTATGTCGCATTTGCATATCTCTTGAGGTAAAGGGTATATTTTACGCAGATCGGTTGGTAATCCCATAATTTTTGAAGCGACGATTTTTGTCATTGTTCCATGACACACATGTCTATCCTATTCCTGTATAGTTTCACATCCAGGTATTAATAGGCTAAGCTGAATTTATACTCATTAATTAGAATTAACTACAATTAAGACAACAACTATTAATATGTATATATGCATTAGAAAAGGTTAAGAGCTAAATTTTTTGGAAATTTAAATCACTCGTTTTCTTGCATTGAAACTGACAACAGTAAAAAAAATAAATAATCATCTTAAACAACAAACACAACATATATACAAGAAAAAAACTAATAAAACTGTAAAAAATATTATTTGAGCCAGAGTAAAAACTATATTTTTTTTTATATAAATAGACCATTTTTGGTCTTCAAAGCTTAGTAACGTCACGACGCTTGTTAGGAAAAGACCCTAGCCACGTGATTGATTACTAAGAAAAATGGAGCAAAATTGATGATTAATATGTTTTTATGTTAAAGCTATGTGCTTTAAGAAGACATGTGCTTTATAACTAAGAAGACAAAAATGGAGCAAAATGAATGATTAATAGGTTTTTTGTTAAGGCTCTGCCTATTCTGGAGGCTCTTACTTTTCTAAAACTTCGGGTTCTGATAAGATCTTTAGCCAAATCGAAATACTAGTATCAACCCAGCTAATATGTTTGATTTGCTTTATTTTTGTAAATATACGGAGGTTGAAAGATTGTTATAAATTAAAAATAACACGAACACAAACAAAAAACTAATAAAATTGTAAAAAATATTACTTGAGCCAAAGTAAAAACTAATTTTTTTTATATAAATGGAAAATTTGTGGTCTTCAAGGATTAGTAAGGTCATGATGCTTGTTAAGAAATAACCCTAGCCATGTGATTGCTTACTAAGAAGACAAAAATGGAGCACAATTGATGAGTAATAGGTTAAAGCTCTGCCTATTCAGAAGGCTCTAGCTTTTCTAAAACTTCGGGTTCTGATGAGATCTTTTGCCAAAAAGAAATACTAGTATCAGTATTGCTAATATGTTTGATTTGCTTTATTTTTGTAAATTTCGGAGGTTGAAAGCTCGTTAAAAATTAAAAATAACATGAAGATATACCCGAAAAAAACCAATAACTGTGAAAAATAAAAATTTACGTTTGAAAACATAGAAAACGTTTTTATTTAACTTTATTATTTATTATTAAGACATGTTTTTATTTGATTAATCAAATTTTTTTTTTTTTTTTTTTTATAATTTAACCAATACTCAGGGGATGCCCCCTACTCATGCAGTGCATTGTATTGATCAGGAAAATAAGGTATGGGAAGGAGGAAAGAGGGAGTAGTGTTTGTGGATATTTGATTTAAATTTTTCCAAATTGTAAGTAACAGGGAAGACTTCTGCGGGAAGTTTGTTCCACATACGAATCGTTCGACTAAAAAACGAATTTTCTCTGTAATGCGTTGTGCGAAACACAGGACAATCAACTACAAACGGATGTGCTCTACTAGATAAGCGAGTATTACGAATAAAAACTCGGGCTCGTGGAATAAGTTCACTTATCTCAGATGAGCATCTCCCATGGTAATATCGATAGAAAAGTGACACACAACCCACATTCCGACGATGCTCCAATGAATCAATAGAGTTGGATACACTACTGTCATTGATAAGCTTCACCGCCCTCCCCTGAACACGGTCCAGAAGCTTCAGAATAGACAGTGGAGCCCCTGCCCATATATGAGAGTTGTATTCCATTTTTGGCCGGATATAGCTGGTATAAATAGTAAGGAGATCGGATGGAGTGAAGTAAGTCATGCACCGTTTTAGAAAACCGAGACACTTGAATGCCTCTTTCGACACTTGAAATACGTGCTTATTCCAACGGACATCACACTGTATTCTCATGCCCAGAACATCAAGAGTATCCGATTCCTCAATACCTATACCATCCATAGTTACAGATGACAATGTCAATTCCACAGCCCGTCTGTGGGTTAACATACAACATTGGGTCTTGCGTGCATTAAAATCGACCTTATTCGCGCGACCCCACTCGGAGATTGTAGAAAGGTCTTGATTGAGTGTGTCATTCATGTTCTGCCGCATGCCCTCTATCTCCAAAGAGCTTGGCCTATGATCGAATGAAAATGAATGACAAATGTTGCTGTCATCTGCAAAAGAGTAGATAGGGTTGATGGTCTGACCAAGAAGGTCATTAATAAAAATAAGAAAAAGGGTAGGAGAAAGAACAGAACCTTGCGGTACCCCTGAATTTAGCTGAAACTCGTTTGATGAGACCCCATCTAAAACAACACGTATAGTGCGGTCTCTGAGAAAACTCGTTATAAATCGAGAGAAGACATTACCGACACCAAAAGCAACTAGCTTAGTCACGAGTGCCCCGTGCCACACACGATCGAACGCCTTAGAAATATCTAGAGCAACCACTTTACTCTCACCAAAGCGGTGGATTGACCGGCTCCAACGTTCCGATAGAAACGCCAACAGGTCTCCCGTAGATCGACCACTACGGAAGCCATACTGTCGATCATTTAAAAGTGAATTGGTCTCTAAATATTTCACAAGATGGTGGTTAACCATGGTCTCCATCACTTTGGAGAGCGCAGAGCAAATTGCGATTGGGCGGTAATTTTCAGGGTTGTTAGCCGCACCCTTTTTAGGGATAGGCTGGACATTGGCCACCTTCCAGCATGAGGGGAAGATTCCCGTACGGTACGAAGAGCTGAAAAGTTTTGCCAATGGACGTGCCAACGTTAAAGAGCACTGTTTCAGCACCAGTGCTGATATGCCATCCGGCCCCGGTGACTTATTTACGTTGAGATCCGCAAGAACCCTTTTGACTGCCCGGGCCCGAAAGAAAATCGAAGGCATAGTATAGGATACCCTTTCGAGAACGGGCAGTGGTTGATCGCTTTCCGGCAAGAAAGAATTTCTTGCAAAAAGTTCAGCGAAAAGGTTGGCCTTATCAACCGGGTCAGTGAATGATTGATCGTCCTTTAAAAGAGTTGGAATAGAAGAACTAGCATTATCCCTTACTCTTTTAACAAACGACCAAAAGGTCTTACTGCCCCGTGGAGCAGAAAGAACTTTGGCCCGTAGACGCTGTTCGTATAAAACCTTTTCGCATCTAAGTACCTTGGCACACTCGGTTCTCGCCTTTTTGCGGTGCAGATCAGTAACGGCGTTCTTATTCGAACGCCAATTACTGAACGCTGCCTCTCTGGATCTGACGGCATTTTTGCACGTCTGGTTAAACCAACACTTGTGTTTTGATTTAGCCGAAATATGCTTCGTTGGAATAAAAAGTTTCATTCCTAGCATAATAATATTGACTACCATTTCTGCAGCGGCATCGACGTTGTCGTCGAGAAAACAGATTTTCCAGTTAAAATGCCGAAAGAAATCGTTGAGCTCGGCCCAACGAGCTTTTTCATAGAGGAAAATAGAGCGTTTTGGCGCTAAGTTAGAAACGCTACGAAGAGTAGAATATGAAAAAGATGCAGAAATAGTACTGTGATCCGAATTGCCGAGAGGTGCAAGTATTTTCACTTCGTACTTTTCTGGGTGAGAAGTGAGGAAGAGGTCGAGAGTGTTCCGCGATTGCCCTTCAACACATACATTGTGTGTTGGCTCATTCACAAGTTGCGCAAGATCATTATGCGCTGCGAAAAGCTCAACGTATTGGCCCTCGGGAGTTGTATGGCTCGAATGGCGAATCCAGTAGCCCGTTTCTGTATTTCTCGCATCGTAAAATTTTCCGCATGAAACGAGTGAATTGAAACAAAAACAGTGCAAAATGAAACAAAAAACGGTTTTTCTCACACAAGTGTTTCTGTATCGTTACTTTGCGAGAATTATCTGTCATTTAAATAATTTTCAAGCAATTATTGGAAGGATGTGAGAAAAAGTGTTTCTGTAACATTAATTTGCGAAAAGTTTCTCACAAGAACTGTCAAAAGAATTCACTATTCAAATTGGTGGGAGAAAACAAAATTAAGTTATTTCAAAAGTTATTTGTATAAACATGGAGACGAAATTATCCGAAAAGGTAAGTAGCAAAGAGATTTAATAAAATAATTATGTATTTATACACATGTATGTACACAATAATGTGTTTGTAAATTATTTTTTTTTTTAAATTTTAATAGAAAGTTGAAAGAATTTCGAAACAACAGAAACAAAAGCTAGTGGACTACATGTCCTCCAATTTAGAATTTGCCAGAGGTCAGTTTGACAAAATAAATGCACATTCAAACTTCAAGGAGCAATGGGAGTCTCTAAAAGTTTCTTTAAACTCTATGGGTGGCAGTGAAAAGAGTGTAGAACAGTGGAAAAAGGTAAGATTTTTTTGTATGTATATAATAGTCATTTATTTAAATTGGTTTATTGTTCTTAGTGTTGGATAGACCTCAAATCAGGCGTTAAGAAGTCAATTAACACCAGAAGAAAGTTTATGAACAGAACTGGTGGTGGTAGCTGGGCAGACGTACCCCGTGATTTGAATCCATTGGAAGAGAAAGTGCTCAATATTATCTCAGTTGATGCCGTTGATGGCGACTCAAGTACTCCTGAATCCGGTATTTTATTGGACGAATCAGAGGTAGATACATATGTTTTATAAATATGGGAATTTATTAATATAATACTTATTTTTCTAGGATTTCAGATCCGTTGAATTTTTAAAATGCGATGAACTATATATCCCGCCAGCTAAAAAAACAAAAACAGCACAACAGTCACCACCATCAAGTTCAAAAAAAGTTTTGCTAAATACAACTAGATCGTCATCAAAATACGCCGACGCTTTAAATGAAGCAAAATCAATGCAAAACGCTGTGATAGAACGATTGGATAAAATTGAAAAACAAAATTCTGAAATTTTAGAAAAACTCAACAAAATTTTAGCTACGTCTGCATCTACCTGAATATTATTTTTAAGAAAGCCATATTTTAAACCATATTTGTTAAGTAGTGATTAGTAATTAGATTATTTCTATGCAATAAGTTATTTTTTTGTTTTATTATTTGTATGTATGTACATTAGGCATATAACTTTTGGCATTTTTTGCAAATATCAAATTTTGCCAGGCAAGGCTGAATAGTCCATGAAAAAATATAAATAACTGCGTTTTTACTTTTTCGCGATCGTTAAAAAAGGTTCCGCACCAAATGCGATGAAGTTTGGAATTAGGATTTTTTTTTTTTGATTTTTTTTTTTTTTTTGCCGCTATGCAAATCAACGCGAACTCTAAACTAAAAATTTATTTCTTGTAACACCTAGTTTGTACTTTTCTTTTATTAATATTGTTATTTTGTTTTAAAAGTGTTAAAAAAACAAGTAAAAAAAATTTTTTGGAAGGTTTTAGAAATCGCATTCGGTGCGGAAGGTTTTTGTTTCTAACTGACCTAAGCTAACGTTTTTTATTATCAGTACAATATTCCCCATAGCGTAGTGCCTGGCAAATTTTTAGTCAAAAAAAAGTTATATGCCTAATGTACATATGACATGAATTTCTTATTTATTTTCTTTTTTCAATAAAAAATTACAAATTGATTTAAAATTATCTACAAATTCTTGTTTTCAGCCTTTCGCGAAGACGATAAGCTTCACGAAGTGGTTCTTCTACTACTTCATCGTTAATTGAAATAGTTTCTGTGTCTTCTAGAACTATTTCAGTATCATCGCGCATTAAGCCATGTTCCATTCTAAAATTGTGAAGAACCGTGCAGGCATTTATAATTTTTCCTGTCATTTGTGGCGTGGTGTGCAATCCAACTTGCAAACACCTAAAAACGCCTTTTAACACACCATTTAAGCGTTCAACACAATTTCTGGCTTTGGCATGTACTGTGTTAAACTGCTTTTCATCATCGGTTGATGAACGGTATGGTGTTATTAGCCATGGCCGCAAGGGGTAGCCAGAGTCACCTGAATAAATCGACACAAAATTGTAAATAATATTTTATACAGTTAAAATTAAATAAAAGTTAAATTGTAACTGCAATTTAAAGTATACACATATGTACCTAACAACCAAGAATTATTGCTTCTGTCTCTTTCGTACCGCTGTTGCAATAAAACGCTAATGCGCGAAGCTTCCCAAATGTATGAGTCGTGGGCTGCTCCACCAAACCTTGCAAAACCTCCTAAAATTTTCAAATTATAATCGCTTATCTGAAAATGTATGTTTGTTGTTTCATTTCTATAACTGTAAGAAAATTCATAATGAGCAAAATACTTACTAGCTGTACATTTTTCGAGTGGTAGCCTTTTCTATTTAAATAGCAGCCCTCAACTTCTTGTTTTGGTTTTTTAATACGAACATGAGTGCAGTCTATTGTTCCTATCACTCCAGGAAAACCAGTCTCTTCATAAAATCTGGAAATCGTTATCAAAATCGAAGTGGTTCATAACCTTTACATATGTATGTATGAAGAAAATACTAACTTTTGTTTTATAGAATCATATTCAGAAACATCTGGAAACTTAATCCATTTTGGCATTAATTTTTGTTTCAAAATATCTGCTACCTCATGAACAGAGCGGCAGACAACACTTTTGCTTACAGAAGCTGTAAAATCCTGTCCAATGTCTCTGTAGTAGGAACCAGTCGCAAAAAAATGTAGTGCTGTGCACATTCGAATTGGTTGTGGTATAAACGTATTTTTCACACCCTTCGACATGTAGGGACTTATATCATTGAACAGGACAAGAGCTGCGTCTCTGCTCAATCGATATAGATCCCTAAATCGCTGCTCCGGAATGCTGAATGGGTCAGTTGCATCCCTCAGTTTTTGGCGATATAGCCGCAACATATTTCTTCGATCAAGCTGTTCAGCAGTTATTAGCGCCGCACTATACATATTGTCTTGTTTAAATAAATAAAAAACCAACAGAACACAATTGTTTTATTTTGCTATTTTAATTTTTTTTAACAATTTATTTCTTTTGTTGACGTTTTGCTTGCATTTGACACTTTATTACTGGAAATATTCCAGTAAGAACAGAATCAGTGTTGTCTGTTCTCGCATTGAAATACAGAAACACTTTTTTCTCACAAATCGAGAAACGATGGAATTTTTTGTTTCACACTTCATGTGAGAAATTTTACGATGCGAGAAATACAGAAACGGGCTACAGGATGAGTTGTGGATATTAAAATCACCAGCAACAACGATTTCACTATTCGGACAACTCTCCAAGATTTTCAAAATTGAATCGGAAAGGGCATCGAAGCCATCAAGGGATTTAGCCAATTCCGTGTTTGGACTTCTATATAGAAACCCGAAGTGCAATATGTGCGACCTGATCTGGAATTTAACCCAAAGAGAGCTAAATTCCTTATCATTACAGTGCAACTGTTGCTGATACTGGTACACAACATCATTGCGAATGTACATTGCAAGGCCCCTATGTAGAGAAAAAAGGGATAGAAGGTGATACCCAGGTATGTGAAAATCCTGTGGATCAGCATCCTCACAAACCTGAGTTTCACATAAGGCGAAAACATCCGGCCTATGAAAACGAATGTGAGCATATACAGAAAAGTAATTCGCTCTCAGTCCGCGTATGTTGCAGAAGTCTATACGAAATCTGCCTGTCATAACAAAATAAGAAAAAAATAAAATCAATGTTCCTTACGAGTGTATATGGGGCACAGTAGTCGAAATTGTTGCTGTAATTGGTTATTTAATGGCCAGTGTTATACCTTTGACAGTAAACAACCAAACAACAATTTGACTCCCCGCCCCCTATACACCGTAGACAATGGAAAAGGAAAGGACAATGACAATGACACTTATTAAGGAGGCATAAAAGCCCCTTGTTTGGTCATTATAAAAAACGGAGCCGTATAGCGAAGGTCAGATGTGTTTAAATGTATTGATGTTTGATGATGTTGATGCTTGTTGTTATTGTTGTTAATGCAGTTGTATTTAAATGTATTGCTATTTGATGATGTTGATGTTTGTTGTTATTGTTTTAAATTTAGTTGTTATTTAACGCTTTTTTTTATATAGATTTATGCATGATGTGTAGTTAATTTTATATTATGTTTTGTGTTTGTTATTTGTTTATGAATATGAATATTTTTTGTTTATTATTTTTTTTTTAACAGAACGACACTAATAAGGGTTTTTTTTTTTTTTTCATTTAAATTTTAAAAGCAAACGGAATTTATAGGGTCTAACGCAAACACGACAAGACAAATTTAAAAACGTGTTGACAGCACGACGGACAAAACACTACCTTGTGGGTTATATTGTAGAGCTGATTGCGCAATATCGTCTTCGTTCTTTCTTAATGTGTGGCCGAGCCAGCTATATTTTCTATTGATTATATCTTTACGTAAGGGTTGTTGTCCAGTAATTAGCTATAACCTTTCGTTGGAAATAGTACGTGGCCACCAAATCTTTAGAATGGATCGTAAACAGCGGTTTACGAAGGTTTGAAGCTTTGCTATTATATTATTAGTGATGAATCAAGTTTCAGATCCGTAAAGTAAAATTGATTTTACGCAAGCATTAAATATGTTAATTTTTGTTTTAAGTTCAATCGTTTCTGAGAACCATATATTTTTTAGTGATGCAAAGGCGCCTTGAGCTTTTCTTATTCGGTTAACTAAATCATCTTTCGCGCCGCCATCTGTTGTTAAAACACTACCTAGATATTCGAACCGTTTAACATCGTCTATTTGTTGGTTATTTATTTTGAAATAGTCTTAGTTTTTCCAGTGTTTATTTTTAGCCCAAGTCTTTAGATTAGATTATAGTGGCACTATGCACCGCGACCAGAAGTTGGTATTTTGTGCTGCCAGCGAATACACCCTATAGGTTCAGGCTCCCTACGAAGCCAATTATCCTACCAGGTGAACAGTTCCAAACGTCCGATGGCGTCACTATTCGACCACCAAACTAACGCACCCTCCTGTCGGAGAGCCTCGGACATTTGCAGAGAACATGCTCAGAGGTCTCGGGTTCCAATTCACAAAACCTGCACGTATCCGTAGAGGATCGTCCCATCTTGTACAATTGATACCTAAGGCCACAGTGTCCTGTGATGTAACCCGTTACGGTCCTTAGTTCGCCACTCGTCATAGACAAGAGTTTCCGCGATCTCTCCCCAGAGGGAGATATAAATAGCCTCGCCTGTCGCTGCCCAGGCGATCTGGCCCAATAGGCCCCAAACTCCGACTCCCTCCATCTTCTGAGCCTCTCTCTGACATACCCATTGGGTACGCCACAGAAGGGTTCCGCGCCAATGAATTGTCGACGAGGTCCGCAGTTGGCTAAACAGTCAGGCCGTTCGTTGCCCTCATGCCCCTCATGGCCTGGAACCCAGCCCAGTGTCAAGGAGTTGTTAAGTCCGAGACGATTTAGAGAGTCGATACATTCCTTAACCATACCAGACGACACATCTTGAGCCCTCAAGGCACCAAGTGCCGCCTGGCTGTCAGATAGAATGTAGATCGTGGCCCCCCGTGTCCTCCTCCGCAGACACTCTTCCACACAGATACAGATAGCGAAGACCTCAGCCTGAAAAACGGAGGGATATTTGCCCATGGGCAGAGCACGCTGAAATTCGGGTCCTACTACACCCGCCCCCGTATCCATGTTCGACTGTTTCGAGCCATCCGTGAACCAGACCTGTGCACCAACCTCCGGTACCCAAGATCCAGTCAACCACGTGCTCCTGTCGAAAATCACAACAACAAAGTGCCTAACAAATACCTGCACAGGCAGTATCTTGTCACTGACCCTAATAACCGGGTCATCAGCGAACATTTTCGCAATCTCAAGATGCCCCTTCAGATCCCCACTCCTCACTGCCAATCTCCCGCAGCCTTAGGGATCCCATGCACGCGTTCTCCTTTAGAGAAATATGCAAAGGAGGAATACCCAGCATGACTCCAATGGCATCAGTCGGACATGATTTCGAGGCACCAGTGATACCAATACATGCCAGTCGATAAATCCTCTTAAGAGTCTTCTGAGCCCCGAGTTGTTCAACCTTTGTCCACCACGCCAAAGAGGCGTATGTGACCATCAATTTCACAATGGTGTTAAAAGACCAGTAGACCATTTGAGGTCTAAGGCCCCAAGTCTTGCCAAAGAGCCTCTGGCAGGCAAACATTGCCCTAGTGGCCCTTTTAGAGATCATATAAAGGTGTTCATTCCAATTCAGAGACCTATCCAATATAACCCCCAATTACTTAACGCTATCAGAGAAGCAGATCCTCGTCCCCTGAAGCGATGGCTCAGTGAGACATAACTTCCGTCTCCTAGTAAAGGGCACCAGGATGGTTTTCGAGGGATTTATAGTCAATCCCTTCTCCTGGCACCACTTTAAGGTAAAGTTCAGAGCCTGTTGCATGCGCTCAGAAATTGTCCTGTCATCCCAGCCTGTGACAGAAATAACAAGATCGTCAGCATATCCGTAGGTTCTGAAACCCAGGTCATTAAGCTGCTCAAGTAGCTCATCAATGACCAGAGTCCACAGTAGAGGCGATAGCACACCACCCTGAGGACAGCCCCTAGTCGCCCCTATGGTCCTAGAAGTGTTCCCGGTGCCGAATGTAATGACTCTAGAGGTCAACATCTCCAGAGTCCAACTAACGATAACACTGGGGATGTCTTTCCTCAACATCGCAGTTCTAATCGCATCGTAGGACGTGTTGTCAAAAGCGCCCTGAATATCAACGAAAGCACTCAAGGCTATTTGCTTCGCCTCCAGTGCCTTTTCGATCATAGTGACAACTTGATGGACAGCCTTCTCAGTGGATTTTCCCTGCTGATACGCAAATTGGTACCCATGAATGGGTTTGCGCTGCAGGTACACATCCCTGATATAGTGATCCAAGACTTTCTCCATTGTCTTAAGGAGAAAAGAACTAAGACTTATTGGTCTATAAGATTTGGGCAAATGTTCCGCTTTGCGCCCAGCCTTCGGTATGAATACTACCTTAACTCCGTTCCAAGCCAATGGAAAGTGACCAAATAACAAACTCTGCAGCAGACACGGATACACCCCATCTGGTCCAGGAGATTTAAACGACGAAAATTTTCTCACCGCCCATGAGATCCTTCCCTCCTGAAACACCCTGTTCGCAAGTCGTATGTCCCTCCCAGATAGGCTAGGAGTCCTAGGAATCCTGGGTAGCCTCTCAGGTGACACACAATCCGGAAAGTGTGTATTCGGTAAGAGTTCACAGGTCTCCTCGGGCGATTCAGTATAGGACCCGTGCGGTCTCTTCAGGGTACTAAGTCCGTTCGTATGATCTTGTGAAAGAGCCTTCTGAAGCCTAACCGCTTCGGGGAGATCTGAGATCTTCTCGCAGTAGCTACGCCACGTTGCCCTCTTAGATCTACGGAGTTCCTTATTGCCTGTCTCCTTGGCCCTATTGAATAGTCTTCTCGCCTCGGTTCTGAGTGTCCCAAGTTTGTCGTTCCACCATGGAACATCACGCTTGGTTTTTCTTGCCCCCATTCGGCAGCTCAATTCATAGGCGGAAATTAGATTACACTGAATATCAGCCGCCTCCTGATCGATTTGTGTTGTGCTCAAAATAAGAACCCTCGAGCAGTTAGCGGAGTCTTCAACATAATACCGAAAGAGATCCCAATCTGTCCTCCTGGGATTAGGGAAGGACTGGATAGCCCAAGTCTTAGCGATTCATTTGATAATTTATCAATCTTTGCTTGCATGTCTGTGTACGTATTTGTTATTAGAACTGCATCGTCTGCGTATTCCAGATCTCCTAACTTATCAAACATTCTCCAGTTTATGCCAGTAAGGTTAATATCCAGGGTTTCGAATACCATATCCAGAACTGTGATAAAGAGTAGTGGAGATAGAGCGCAGCCCTGACGAACGCCGCTGGTGGTGAAAAAAGGTCCACTTAAACTTCCATCATGCAAAACTCTGCATGAAGTTCCATGGTAGCTATTTTTTAAAATGTTGCTTTTCTTTTTAGGTATTCCCCTCGATAGGAGAGCTTGCCATATATATTTCCGACTGAGCGCATCAAAGGCTTTTTCGTAATCTATAAATGCTAAGAATAGCGGTGAAATATATTTGGAGGGGTGCGCCCCGGTAGGCTAGTTGGTAGCGGGTTGGCTTATCAGTGCGGGGGTCGTGGGTTCGATTCCCACCAGAGGCACTGGTCTGTTTTCGCTGCAACGAGCCGAAGGCCATAGTAGCTAGTGCTCGGTTAGGGCAATAGTATATAATTTGTAATTATATGATTATTAATTAATAAAAAATAAAATAAATAAAATATATTTGGAGGACTGCTCTATTATAACACAGGTCAACAGCAAAAAAAGGCTTGACTAACCACTATATAGATTTGATGCATCATGGCTGCCTAAGTACAAAAATGGTAAAATTTTTCAATTCTATGGATAATTTTTTTTTAAAAAATTTTTTTTTTTAAATTGACAATATTTTGAGCCATTTCTCCACTTATGTTGTCATAACTCAAAAACAACTAGTCCGATTTTGTCAAATTAAATTTACAAAAATTAAGGTTTACAATATCTTTAAAGAACTGTATTTTTTTAATGCGATCAATAGTTTCAAAGTTATGAAACAAATTGTTAGCAAAAAAAAAAAAAAAATGCTAAAAAAAAAAAAAATTTGAAAAACAAAAATCTGGAAAAAATCGAAAACTGCAAAAAATATTACTTTTTATTTTTTTGTAGTAAAGCTACATATCATGCGAATTAAACTAGATATGGATCATAAAAATCGATGCATGCTTTACATTTTTATTTACAATTAATTGAAGGTATCGCATATTTACAAGCACTGTAGAAAATTGTACCTACATAATGAAAATGCAGAACATAAAAACTCAGGTGCATTTTACGACACGCATTTTGGCAAAACCCCTTTGGGAAAAACCTCTATGACATTTTTATGATTCTAATAATTAAAAAAAATAAGTAATAAACAAAAGATTGTTTAATTTTTACGATTGCGGTAGGATAGTAATAAAACGCTCATAAATGTGCGTGTACGCTGAAGTGCTCTTATTTTCCGTTAGCTACCTGTAACGGATAATTTTTTTTTTTTTCATAAAAGTCCTTAATGTTTTTTAGGATTCTTGGGAATAATAAAAAATTTGCAGCACACACAAACTGTATCCACACAAAGGGTTATCCCAAATTATAGTATCAGTATTTATAAGATCTCCTTGACCCTTTTTATTTCATTCAAGAAGTGTTTGCGATAACGCAAACATCATTTAATACCTACACAAAAATTAGAGTCATACAGCTTAGAAGTTAAAAACAATTTTCAAATATTAATAAAAATGAGCCAGAAAGCCAGAACATTTTCATGTAAAAACGATCCAGATTTATTTTGTTATGTGTGCGGCCAATATATCACCGGGAAAAAACGGAAGTGGTTCTTAACTTCATTGCAAAAGTCATATCAAGATTGCTATAATATCTATCCGCACAATTTGAACCAGCATTGGACACCGAGTACTATATGCATTCCATGTCGATTGAATTTATCTATGAAGTCTTCTAACGTAAAGTAAGTATAAATTAATAGATTTGGAATATTTTATAATTACAATATTTCTTAATTAAAATTTGAATTCTTCATATTCCTGATTTCAATTTTTTTTTCATTTTACAGACGACACTTGGAAATTTTGAAGCCTATGCTATGGAGAGAAACAGCGAACCACGCATCCGAGTGTTATTTTTGTTTAAGTACAAAAAGCATATTTGATGGCCCACAAATTCGCAAATTGGTGAACGATACTGAATTTGGCAGTTCAATGTCAGAAATTGAGAAGAATGCATGGGATTCGTTTGTATGGGTTATTCAAAATTTCTTAGGAAATAACAAGGGTGATGATTACGTTGCGCACGTTGAAGAGATGTTAACTCACTTCCAGAATCTTGGATGCAACATGAGCATCAAATTACACTACCTGCACAGTCACTTAGATCGTTTTCCTGAAAATCTAGGAGACTTGAGTGAAGAACAGGGCGAACGATTCCACCAAGATATCCGGACAATGGAGGAACGATACCAGGGTCGCTGGGATGCACACATGATGGCTGATTTTTGCTGGAGTATTCAGAGTAACACTTCGTTATTCAACAATAGTAGAAAATCGACTAAAAGAAAATTTCAGAGTTTGTAGTTTATAATACATATTTATTTATTTATTTTCTTGTTTTATTTATTATAATAAATGTGAATAATAAAATATAAATTTTCTACTATTTAATTTATTTATTTATTTACATTTAAGCTCATCCAACACAAATGTCTTTCCGAAGAATAGAATCAGTATATTCTAGGTAGGGTTTTGCCAAAAAATACACGAATGTTACTATGTAATGCATTTTTGATGTGAAAATTTGTACATAGCATGGGGAAAATGTTTTCAAAATTCAATCAATCGAAAGAAGAACATTAACTACTCAATTTTATGTATATCAGACAAAAAACTAAAATTTGGTGAAAATGAGCGAATTCACTTAATTGTGAATAAATTCGAAAAAAATCAATCGATTTTTATGATCGATATCTCATTTTGTTCCTATTACATGTGGCTTTGCGATAAAGCAATAAATCTGAACGATTTTTGCCGTTTTCGATTTTTTATGATTTTTTTTAACCAAAAAAAATTTGCTATTTTCACGTAAAAAAAATATTTTTCCCTCAATTTTTTATTATAACTCCAAAACTACTGAGCCGATTGAAACGCAATATATTAACGGATTAAAGGCTATGTAAATTTCAGTTTTTCTAAATTTATTTGAATAATATCGGACTAATTTTTTTTTAGTTATCATTAATTATGTGGAGACACGTCTAAAAAAATTTATAATTTTAATTAAAAATTTTTAAAAAAAAAACCTCTCCATAGAATTTCAAAATTGAACCATATTTGTACTACTGGGACCACAATACATCAAAATTGTATAGTGGTTTTCAAAGCCCCTAAAATTTTTTCAAAATTGTTGCCTTGTGTAATTCTTGTAGTGCATATATGATCGATGCATGAGTTTCCTGCCCGAAAGCCGGCTTGGTTTTTACGTATCATACTGTTCAAGTGCTCTGCTATTCTATTTAGTATAATTTTATTAAAGATTTGAGCAATAGTTGGAAGCAGTGAAATTCCTCTCCAGTTATCGCATTTATTTTTGTCTCCTTTCTTTGGCAGCTTAATAGATTCTTTCCATTCTTGTGGTATAACCTCTTCCCTCCATATGCGCTGGAAGAGCGGGTAAAGTTTGTCGGAGATAACATCCTTATAACACTCTGCCGTAATGACATCGTTCACTGGCGCTTTTCCATCTTTTAAAGAAGATATTGCGTTTTTTATTTCATCTGGCGATGGATAATCATTTGAAATAAAAACATTTGTGGGGTGGCTTCTTGGTAATTCAAAATCGGGGACTTCGTTTTGAGTAATACTTAACGTTTTTTCAAAATGTTGCTTCCATGTTTTCAATTGATTATCTTTGGAAGTTATAAAGCATCCTTGTTCATCTTGTACGGGCGTTCGACTAATCGTTGTGGTTTTTCCGCTAAGAGTTCTTATAATTTTGTAGAGTTCCTTAGAATCACACTTACTCGCAGCTGTTTGAGCATTTCTTCCCAGATTTTCGTAATATGCCTTCTTGTCTCTTTTTATTTGCTTTTTAATTTCCTTGGTTAGAATTTTGTATTTATGGTCATAATCTGCTTTTCGATCATCATTGTTTTCACTCAGCATTTTACACTTTACTTCCTTTCGTTCTTCTATGAGATTCCATGATCTAATTGTCATCCATTCTGTGCGTTAATTCCGCTTACGTTCTAGTATTGTTTCGCAAGTATTTTGCATTTTGATCTTGAAATTTCCAGTACTCTTCAGTTGTTTCATAAGTGCTTAGCTCCATATTACTTATACTGTTTGTAAATTCTTGTTTAATTGCATTATTTTTTAATTTAGTTACATCAAATCTGCTTGTTTGACATCGCTGTGTATTATTTTTGGGAAACAATTTGAGCTTAATTTCTGCGATTATAAGATAGTGATCGCTACTGATTTCCGCGCTTCGTTTGTTTCGAACGTCACATAAAATATTGCACCATTTTCTTGACACACAAATATGATCTATTTGACTTTCAAAGTTTTTTCTTGGTGATTTCCATGTCATCTTGTGGTTCCTTTTATGAGGAAACATTGATCCACCTATCTTCAAGTCGTAGTTTAAGCAGAGTTCTAACAAAAGTTCTCCATTGTCATTACGACAACCTAATTCATGCTTGCCGAGTACATCCTCATACCCATTGTTGTCATCTCCTAGTTGTGCGTTGAAGTCGCCATGAAGTATAACAATGTCTTTATTAGGTATTTTTATTAATACGCTTTTTAATTGGTTGTAAAAATTTTCTTTAACCGATGTCTCTGTCTCCTCCGTAGGAGCGTAGCATTGTATTAATGTGATGTTGTTGTATTCTGTTCTTAAAGTTGCTGTGGTGATCCTTTCAGATATTGCATTCCAATCGACCAATGCTTATATGATCGGTTGTTAAAGAATATGCCAACCCCTCTTACATGTGGGTCATCTTGGTTAGGCTTGCCAGAATATATAAGCACATCGCCTTTTCTGTTACGTACTTCTCCACTCCCATTCCACCTCACTTCACTAAGGCCACACACACTTATATTTAAACGCTCACATTGCTGACATTCCATTCTGCAAATCGTATCCGTTTAACATTGCTATTGTTCGTCATCAAAAGGTTCCGTTCGTTTTTGTTTTTTATTTTGCTGTTCCTTGTAAATACTCGAATCGTTTAATATTCGGATATCGATGATAGATTAAACAAAAGATACCTATTTCGGTGATAGGGCTGCTATCTTTTAAAAAACTTTTTCTGCCTCATTCTGGGTTGAGACCTCAGATATTTCCCTCTGAGGACAGTTGTTGTGGTTATACCGCCATTGGTTATTTAATCACTATATATTTTGTATTTTATGAGAACAATAAGACTGTATTCTTTTTCTTTTTCTTTTTCTTTTTCTTTTTCTTTTTCTTTTTCTTTTTCTTTTTCTTTTTCTTTTTCTTTTTCTTTTTCTTTTTCTTTTTCTTTTTTCTTTTTCTTTTTCTTATTTTTATGTTATGTTTTTAATAAAATTAAAAAACAAATTTAAGTGCATATTATTTAATTTTAAGTGCATATTTTCAGATTTGTCATGCATATTATAGGCGCGTAAAACACACTTTTTTAGTGCATGAAGTTCCTGTCCTTGCTTATAGCGAATAAATTTTTTGATCCCTTGCATTTCATCTTAATTGGGTTTTATTATATTTTGTTTTTTTATGTTTTTTCATAAAAAAATCCAATTTTTGATTACTTTTTTAATTTTGCATTTTTTTAAATATATGAAAAAAAAACATTTTTCTGAAGCAAAAGTTGACGGGAACCTCTGCCTCTACCTCTGAAGGGGTAGAACCCCCGAAATGATTTGACAAATTTAACAACTTAATACAATTCGTTAGGAATTAACAATTATATTGATAAATTAATATAAAAATATTTAGTTGACTTGGATCAAATAGGAAATGCCTGTTAGTTCAATATTATATAGTTCGAATCTTCAAATTTCATTAGAAAACATCGCCTGCAAATAGGAGGCTAGGCTATCATTGTTAGTATTGATTTTCTACAAAAAAGCAATAAATAAAGTCATAAGAGATTTCGATGTCTTTGCCTTAAAATATAATCAAAACATTGCTTAAGACAATGCAAACTAAAAATTAAATATGTTTACACAGACAAAACTAAAATTAGAGTTTCATTTAAAATATTTGTTGATTTAGTTAAAAGTTTAATTGCATTCGCTCCTATTGAGAAAATTTTATGAACAATTAAAATAATTTGTAACTATTTAATTGATATTATTTTCAATTAAAGTTTTATTCAAAAAGTTAATTGAATATTGGAAAAAATTGCTTAAATTAAAAACAAATCGCCAAATTTACAAAATTTAAAAACAATTACCAAAATATAAAAAAAAAAAATCGCCAAAACTTAAAAAAATCGATAACATTTGGAAAAACCGCCAAATTTGAAAACAAATTGTCAAAAATTTAAAAAAAAAACAATCCTCAAAATTGCAGAAATTTAAAAAATTGCCAAAATTAAAATGCCAAGATTAAAAAGAAAATCTCTAAAATTAAAACAAAATTGCTAAAATTGAAAAAACAAATTGGCAAAATTAAAAAAAAAACGCAATGTGTTTTTTGAAAATTTTTGCATTTGGTAACAGTTTTCAGTATATTTTTACGATATATATTACGATATCTGAAAACCCATTAAAGCGATTCGTGTTCAGCACACAGAGACTATTTTTTTTAATTTTTCAAAATAAATTTGAGTTTCCAACTTTGATCGATATGCATAATGTGTTAACGTGATACAATTTGACTCAAATTTTCACATTTTTTTTTAGACTAAATGTAAACAAATTTCGATCGGAGCTGCTTGAAATGCGACATTTTAAAATTAAGCAGCTAATCTTGTCTTTGTGGTATAACGCTGTTATTTTCTTTAATTTTAGGTTTTTATTTAAAAAATTCATTAAAGAAAATTGTAATTACTGACGAAAAATTTAAAAATGAAGAGTAAATACACAAGAACGCTTGAAAAGCATGTGAAATCGTCCAAAATATAAATCAAAGTAAATTGGAAATACATAATTTAGTTTAATTAAATAAGACCCGGGCGATGTCTGGTATATTTTAAAATTTTCAATTGTATATTTTTTCTTCATCATTATTTATTTCTGACTACAATCAGACTAGTGAGCTTAAACGCTTCCTTGGAAAATTTACAATTTTGTTAATACAATACATGAAGTATAGCTCCGATGGCTCCCCCCCCCCCCCCCCCCCCCCCCACCCCACGAACTTAAAAAAGTCGGATATATGAAAAAGGAGAAAAAATAGCGAATAATTTGTTTACCAATATTTAAAATAATTCAAGTAAATGGCAGCCTGGGTCCACGACATAGTGTCAAAATGGCTTTCGAAATGTGTGTTTTCACGAGCATTTTAACGCTGTTTTTAAATAAGTCTAAATTTCCGAAACTTTAAACATAGTTTCATACAAAGATTTCGGCGCTGAAAAAGACGTTTATCAGATTTTTTAATTAAACTAATCAAATTAATAATGACGTTATATATACGAGGGCGGATCAATAAGTCCGTGACTTTTCGAACTATCCTCGTGGTTATATGAAATGCAACACTGCTCCCATCCTGTTAATAGACTACTGTCATATTTTGAGCAAGTTCCGGAATTTACTTTGCGTTTAACAGCTGTTCAAAACATACAACCTCGTGGAAAAAAATGGAAAAAAGTGAATTTCAAGTGCTCATTAAACTTATTTGTTGCGAACAAAAACCGGCAATCAAACCAAGGAAAAGCTTGATAGATACTATGGGGACTCTGCACCATCGATTTCAATGGTAAAAAAAAAGTGGTTTACTGACTTTCGTTGTGGTCGCACAAGTACAAATGACGCTGAACGTTCCGAACGGCCAATTGAGGTCAATACACCCGAAAATGTCGAAAAAATCCACGATATGGTGTTGGCCGATCGAAGAGTAAACGTGCGTGAGATTGTTGATGCCATAGGCATTTCATATGACAGTGTGGTTTCGATTTTGAATGTCTGCAAGATGGGTGTCGCGTTTGCCCTCAATTGACCATAAAAGTAATCGTGTGAAAACTTCACAGGATTGTTTGGAGTTGTTTAACCGCAATTCGAATAAGTTTTTGCGGCGTTTTGTAACTGTGGTTGAAACATGGATCCATTACAACACTCCGGAGACCAAGCAGCAGTCTAAACAATGGGTTTCTCCGGGTGAACCGGCTCCGAAGAAGGCCAAGGTAAGTTTGTTGCCCAATAAGGTGATGGCAAAAGTTTTTTGGCATGCACGCGGGATAATCCACATACATTCAAAAGGGAAAAACAATAAACGGCGAATATTATGCCAACTTATTGGACCGATTTAACGAGGATTTAAAAAAAAACGACCCCATATGGCCAAGAAAAAAGTTCTTTTTCATCAAGATAATGCACGGGTGCACACGTGTGCAGTCTCAATGGCAAAATTCCATGAATTGGGCTACGAATTGGTAACTCATCCGCCATATTCTCCGGATTTAGCCCCCAGTGACTATTTCCTATTTCCAAACCTAAAGAAATCGATCGGTGGAAAGAGATTTAGCTCCAACGATGAAATTATTGATCAAACAAATGCCTATTTTATGGACCTCGAAAAATCCTGTTTTTTGCAATGGATACAAAAATTGGAGAAGCGTTGGACTAAGTTTATTGAGCTAAAAGGAGATTATGTTGCATAAAAAAACTGTGTTTCATTCAAAACGTCACGTACTTATTGATCTGCCCTCGTAAACAGACATTGCAAAATAGAAAATAATATATATTGATATATTGTATCATATTTAAAAAACAAGTTTATTTTGGATAAAATTATATATTACCCCATGTAGTCACACTAGAAAATTTGTCAATCATATGTTGGATATAAACATGTATTACATCCACAAAATAGTACACTTAATTGCCTTTATCATTTTGTGTATAATTTTATACACAAAATGCACCCCAATTTTTGTTTTGAATTGATTCCTTTCTGGTTATTAAATTTCTACACCTTATACACAAAAGATGTAGGAACCCTAAAAAAAGAACTTGTTTCATTTGTAACAATAGGAGTTTTTATTTTAGTTTTACATTTTTTTTCAACCTTATACAACTATAGCTTATTTTGTATATATTAGTATCAGTTCAGATATAAATTTATACCGCTATATAAGATCGGATTAAATTGTATAGCGCTATTATTCGAATGTAATTCAGTCTGATATAATCAAATCAAAACTAAACTAATACAAACTTATATAATTATATGGGCCCATTTCTCGGATAAAACTGTATTAAGACTCATATTAAATTTCGTATGATTATATAAAGCATCATATTAGTTTTTTTTTTTTAATAGGGTTATTAAAAGTCGAAAGTTTCTGTGTGCACTAGGGTTGTAACTTTTGACTTTTTTTCCAATTATCTAATTTTAGCTACCTTAGCCATATATTAGTTCATAAAAATATAATGTTTTCTCGGTTTTCGAAAAGGTTTCCGCATAATCCTCTTTTTGTTTAATTAAACTAAAAATTAATATTTAGCTAAAATTTTAATGTAATTAGACAATAACGATGCATATCCAACTTAAAGGACACAAACGTTTTCAAATTTGCAATGTTTCGCGGAACAATTAAAACAAGTTAAATCATTGTTTCGCAAAATAACGAACACAATAAGTAAAAAGTTATTTAAAATATGTTGTGCATTATTATCGGTCAACTAGTACAACTTTAATATTAAAAACTTAAAAAAAATGCATTCTGCGGGAGGTTTTTGTTTCAAAATGGCAAATTATTGCCCATTACGTGCTGATTGGTAAAAACTTTACAAAAAAAAAGTTGTAAGCCCAGTGTGCACATATTTTTCGCAGGATAACAAAAAAAAAAAATACATAATCAAAATGGAAAAAATTTTGTTTACTTTTTGTATTGTAATTTGCCACTTGTTGTAAAAGTAGTCAATTGCAGTTAAATAACACAGTACATGATTTTGGGACTCAATTCTGAGAATTGCACGTGAAAGTAGGCCCAAAAATAAGAACTTCTGCATCATTCATTTTGCCAAGTTGGATACACTTTTTCTATATTTTAACACGGCTATATCTCGGTATACCGTACGGAATCTCTTTGTGTCTGAAGCAAAGTTGTAGATATTGAATAGGAGAAAAAAATCGGAATTTTTATTTTCATGCAAAATAAAGTTTATAACAAAAAAAACAGCATATTGAGCAAAAAAGGTGATAAATGGGGAAAAATGGGTATTTTTGAGATTTTTAAGGCACCGGATGCACTTTTTTCGGGTAGGATTGTTCCGCATTTTTTTCTCCTATTCAATATCTACAAATTTGCTTCAGACACAAAAGAGATATTCCGTACGGTATACCGAGATATAACCGTGTTAAAATATAGAAAAAGTGATAAAAATCCGTCTTGAGCCAAAAAATTTATATGACCATTGAATTATTACTGTAGCCAAGTTGACAAAACGAATGATGCAGAAGTTCTTATTTTTGGGGCTACTTTCACGTCCAATTCCAAGAATTGAGTCCCAAAATCATGTGTTGAAAAATGTTGTACTGTGTAAATGAACAAGAACATAACTTAAAATGTTTAATAAATACTATGAAAATATTTCATAAAATTTTATGGATTTCATTAAATATGATCCCAAAACTTTGGGATATGTTTTATTTGTAATTATTGTATTTATTATAATAGAAATTTATTTTAAATATTCTAAGGTAGAATAATATCATAATTGGTACTGAAGAAAAAACGCATCACATTTTTTTCAGTGATTAGATGATTTTTTAGTTAATTTTGTTGACTCTGAAAAGAGAATAAAATACAACAGATCTTAAATAAAATTTTTAATGAGAACAATGTTTTTACCATTACAGTTTCCTTCATGTGTTACTTAAGACGGACGAAGATAGAATAGTAAAATATTTATAATACAAAAACAAAATACATGCAGTAATAATACATGCATACAACTGCTGCAAAATAGTTGTATGGGTCGATTATGGATAGCAACCGAACTTCAGTTGCGTTGTCAACTGGCAACGCAACTGAAATGAAAATTGGTATTATGTACGGCAACCTTCGCCAGTTGCCAAAAAGTTATCGATAGTCTTATTTTGACAGTTCAGCAACTGAAAAAATGTAAACAAATAAAAAAAGGTTGACAAATGTGAATTTGTATAAAAAATAAATTAATACAAGTGTTGTGTAAAAAAATTATTTAATTAAAAATGTTGTATGTAAATGGGTATTTTTCGAGTTTTTGGACCATCAACTCAAATTGTTTTCGGGTTGTGATTTTCACCATTTTAAAATCCACAGGTACAAATAAAATTATTTAAAATATTTATTATATAAAATATGTGTATGTAAAATATATATATATATATTAGAGCACCCATATGTGCATATTTGTTTTTTTATCGCTCCCCGCTCATTTTAAGTTAAGTCGGGAGTAAAAAATAATGTTTAGCGAAAAATTTTAGTTTTAGGTTTTAAACAGGCGAAGCAGTTTGAACTTTTGACCTCAAAAAGGGGTGAAAAATCTTAACAGATAATTATGCTTGTAACTCTTAAAGTACAATTTTTACGAGATTAACCTTCATAACAAAATTGTTGAAGAATGAAAATGCGAAGATTTTTCCCTCACATTGTTTTGACCGAAAAATGACAGATCGTGGGGTATGCGTGGTTAAAGTTAAAATTTGAGTAATACCTTTTTTTAAGAAATGCTCGTAAATATTCGAATGGGGAAAAACTTCAGCTCTTTGCGTAATTTAATAGGGTATTTAATGTTGTTTTACTAAAAAATTATTTTGGAAAAAATATGTCGACCATTAAATGAAATCAACCCAAATCCTACTTTGAAGCAAAATTTTTTTTTTTTTTACGATTTTAACTTAATTGACAATTTTTTATAAATTTAATGCATTTAATACTACTTCTTTAAAACTAATTTATTATAAAATCTGAAAATAAATAACGGCTTCCTTAAGATCACTTAAATTACAAAAAAAAAAAAAATGTTTAAAATTAAATTCAGTAAAAATTTTATTGTTTTACATTAATTAGTTGATTTCATATTTTAATAGTTAATACAATTTATAAATAATACAGCAATATACTAAACTAAAGCATAAATAATAAACTAAACCATTGAAATCAATAAAATTCTCCCCTTAATTAATTTTAAAGTATTTCTCAAACATGATAATAACACTGTGCTAGTTCAAAAACGTAACAAGCGGGGCACCCGGCGGGTAAAGCTAATTCGAGTACGCTGAATCCAGTGGTGCTAACCGTTTTTTTAGGTTAGCTCTCGTTTAAAAAATAATTAAGATTGAAAATTATGGTTCCAAGTACCTAAAAAAAACAATTTTTTTAAGTTTTTTTTACCATTTATTGATTTTAAATGTATGAAATTGAGAACATTCTATGAAACAACATCAACAATAAACTATTTGCAACAAAATTTAATTGACTACAACAATTTTAAAGTGATTTATAATTTTTTTTTTTTAATAAATAAATTTTTCATGATTTTTTCAATTTTCATTTCCTGATTCTTCTATATCATTATCTTCCTCTTGCAAATTCCAACAAATGTCACCTAAAAGTGAATATCGCATTCCGCCCATTTTCAGTTCGTCTACCAATATTTGTAATTGATGGACTCGTACAAAATTTGAAGGCTATATAGCTAATATAGAACCCTAGATATTTAATATTAATATTAATTTTGTATATGAGCTTAATATTCACTTTGTATGGGAGCTGCCACGCCCACTGGTATGATCCCGCCCAATTTTCCCATGACTATTCATAATATAATCAACGTGCACAAATTTCTAAGACTCTGGCTATTATAGAACTGTAGATATATGATATTAAATATATACTTTGTATGGGATCTGACACGCCCACTGGTCCGATCACGTCCATTTTTCCCATGACTATTAACACTATCAAATAATCAACGTGCACAAATTTCTAAGACTTAGACTATTATAGTACTGTAGATATATGATATTAAATATTTACTTTGTATGGGAGGGAACCATAATTTTCAATCTTAATTATCTTTTAAAAAAGAGCTAACCTAAAAAAACGGTTAGCACCACAGGATTCAGCGTACTCGAATTAGGTTTACCCACCGGGTGCCCCGTTTGTTACAAAAAAAAGTGTCCGATTCGAGCACAGTGTAATTATTTTGGGTCTTTGGATTTTTTTAAATATTCAAAAAATTTAGAAAAATTCTTTGTTGACAGATCGTTGTAGTTCTGTTCTAATTAGTTGTTCTAATTATTTGTCTTGGCGGTACATATACTGAGCCTTCGGAGTCAGAATCGGTATCAGTATCAGATTCGGTGTACATATTTTTTTATTCAGAAGTATCATTATCAATCATAACAAAATCCGTTGATTGATCTTTAAAGTTTAAATGTACTCTTTTACGTACAGCTACCATTGATTTACGATGATGGTCGTTCAAAAAATCGATCACTTCCTGCTTGTTTTGTTTTCTTAACAAATTTGAAGCATTAACGTGGGAAGCATCAAACAAACCATCTTGGGAATCAACAAATGCCTTTGCTCTCGGACAATTTAATTTTCGCAATCGGTTTTTTTTATATTTTTGTACTCATTAGATAATCTTATAATGTTTTTTTCAATACCGTCTCGTCTTTTTGTTGGTATTTAAAATTTTTGAAAAACTTCAATGACTTCTTTCGATATAATGGAAACACTACATTTTACACTTTTTTTATTATTTTCAATAAGATACAGTAATCGTCCAAAAAGATCTTTTTTGCTTGGAAGCATATTTCCACTAAACCCGCTTATTTTTTTTCCTACAAAAAAAAAAAAACATATTGGAGACATTCAGAAACTCAAATAAAAACTTACCAACTAAATTGGAATGTTTCAATAAAGCATTTCTATCCATATTTTACAAATATTTTACGGAATAATATTTAATATTATTTTAGCAATCTAATAAAAAAATATTTAATTTATTTAAAAAATATTTATTAATACATTAAATTTATAGTACTAAGGCAAAGAGTACTAAAGCAAAACAAAAAATAATTTTGAAAGCAAATAAGTTGAAATTAAAACATGGAATGGTCGATATATTTTATCCAAAATTATTTTTTTGTAAAACTACATTAAACACCCTGTTAAACTATGCAAAGAGTTCAAGTTTTCCCCCATTCGAATATTTACGAGAATTTTATGAAGAAAAGTTCTTACTTACATTTTAACTTTAACCACGCATAACACCACGACTGGTAAGACTTAGGTCAAAACAATGTTAAAGAAAAATCTTCGCTTTTAAATTCTTTAAAAATTAAGCTATGAACTCCTAAATTTTATTTTATAAATCCTAAAATTTTATTTTAGGAGTTATAAGCAAAAATAGCTACAAAGGTTTTTTGTCCTATTTTTGAGGTCAAAAGTTCAAACTGCTTGGTCTGTTTAAAACTTAAAACTACACTTTTTGTCAAAAATTCTGTTTTTACTCTCGTCTTAACTGAAAATGTGCGGGGAGCGATAAAAAAAACAATTATGCACATCCCATATACTTTATGGGTGCTCTAATATATATATATTTATATATTTATTACAAATAATTTAACAATAAAATATACTTAATTTTTAATGTTCCCGCCTTTTTTGTTTGCTTAAAATTCTACAGCAACCAGAATTTTTCGGTTGCCAATATAATCACTATTTGACAACTGAAGTTGCCAGCTGTCAGTTGCCATACGTAATATGTTTTTGGCAACTGGCAACGCAACTGAAGTTGGGTTGCTATCCATAATCGACCCATTAGTTCTTGTTTTCAAATATATTACCACTTTCGATCATGATTGTTTTTGTTACAGAAGAAACACTTACAATATGTTTATGCTTAACTAATTTTCTTGAAAAATAATATACACTGTAACAAGATAAAAAATTAAATAAGATTCATATGTTATTAAACAATTGTTTAATAATGTCTTAAAAAAATATGTATATAAATTTATAATTTTCACTTTCCGCTAACAAATAAATATACGCGACTAATGTGTTTTTTCTTTCTTGAAGTTTCTTTAAAACTAGTTTATATATGTTGTTAGAGTAAGAAGAATATATTGCACGTAATGGAGAAGGACATGTTTCGTGTTATAGACGAACGAAATAGATTATACTTGTGTTGTTCGTGAACGAACTAGTTCAATTAAACTACTCACCCAATTGAACGAAATGCTCTAGTTTACCATTTTTCTATATTTTAGAACATTTCGTTGTTTTACTCATGGCACAATTTTATCTCTTTTCAACACGCACCTATTTTTTAAGAGTAATATTTGACTCCCAAATGAAATGAAATGCATACAAATCATTTTGTTTTTACTAATCAATTTTTCTTTATTTTTATAAAAATATTATTTTATTTTTATTATGTTTTATATAATTTATATTATTGAAATTTAAATTTGTTCGACCTTTTTCGTTATTAATTAATAGCAATAAATCAAATACAAATAGTTCACTTAATTTTTAACAAACGATCTGCCGAAAGAGTGAACGAAATTGTCAGCGATCGATTGAAGTAGAAGAGCGACCTAGTTTGTTGAGAACACAATTGAACTTGAAAGAGCGCTCACTCCAAAAACTAGATTGCAAAAAGTATACAATAAATTGTGTTTTTGTCTTCTTTAAAAATATTGACATTTCACATAACAACTAATATATGTATCAAGCTTGTATGATACGGACAAAGAGTTCAGAGTTTCCATTTAAAATACAGAAACAAATTTAAAAAAAAATTAAATTTTTGATTTTTCATTTAAAATGAAGAAAACATTGAAACGATTTTCTAATTGAAAATAAAAAAACATAATTTTATATTTAAAAAACATCAAATAAAATTCAGAAAATTTAAATACGTGATATTTCTAATTTTCAACTGATGTTTTAGAATTAAAAATTATTTTTGAGCTTCGAAAAGAAACCGAACTATATCATATATTATAAAAATATGTAAATGTTTTTTTGACCTTTTCTTTATATCAAATAAAAGTAATTGTTAAGCTCGAGGTCTGATTTTTTATTAATAAATTCTATATTTATTATCGATATTTCGCAATCACATTGGATAGCATCTTCTGGAAATCTACAAATATATACATTCAATATTAAAAACATTAAATTTTTTAATTAATAAACACAAAATCATTATAACTATCCTAATACTAATAACAACGTAGAACACTTACAACGAGTAACAATAATCAAATACACGACATCAAACCGCATTAACATTTAATATTGTACTGATTGTTATTAATTGTTTATTATATGCCTATGTGATTGAGCGCAGTTAATTTTCATTTTTAAGTTATAATCGGCAGTATTAACTGAATTACTAAACGTCTCTTCGTTTCAGCCGGAAACGAAGAGACGTTTAGTCAGTTCATCTACATACGCAAGGTACACCTTACGTATCACAATGTTGATATGGTCCCTGCAAGAGAGTGTGGAATTTATGTAGAAACCTAAATATTTAACCTTCTTAACATAGGTAAGAGAAGTATCCCCAAGCATTATTGGCGGCAATTGATTAACACATAAACCCACCTTACACACTGGATTAAGCCTCAAGTTGTTAGCCTTAACCCCAGAATAAATAGATTTCAAATCCTCACTTAATTTGTCACATGTGACTTCCCAAGTATCATGATTACCATTTGCCAAATAAATCTGAATGTCATCAGCGTATGCATAAACCTTTGCATGTTTACACACACCGAATATATCATTAACAAAAATACTGAATAGCAAAGGTCCGAGGACTGACCCCTGCTATACACCCGTATTCATATGTCTAAGTCCAGATTCCCTTACACCTACAATTACCTTCTGCATTCGTCCACACAGATAGCCTCTCATCAGAGATACTGCCTCATCACTGAAACCAAAGCAATAAGGCAACTTTCTGCACAGTAAAACATAATCAACCTTGTCAAAGGCTTTTGAGAAGTCCAGCAAGCACATATAGACAGTCTCCCCAGCTCATACTAAGGTCTAATATCATCAATTACCTTTAGAGCCGCAGTTGTACAACTATGTTTCTCAAGAAAAATCCGATTGCAATGCCGATAGGCAGGAAGTATACTTATAGGTCTAAAATCACTGGGTTGCGTGGGAGAGGGAACTTTTGCAATCGGTAATATCCTGCCAATTTTCCATTGGTCAGGAAAGGTGGAAGTGGTTATAAAATGATTGAAAATATGTGTTATTGCAGCGACTACGTGTGCCAATATTATCTTCATGAATTTTATAGAAACACCATCCTCTCCAAGAGCATTTAAACGTATCCCCATGAAGGCCGTGAAAACATCAATTTCAGAAACCGCCTCAAAATGGAAGATGCTCAAACAATGAAGAGATGGACCAAGAAAATGATTGTCCTGATTCATTGGGGTCTCATGTCCACAAAAAAAATGCATTCAAATCATCAGGGTACAAACTACAATCCGTCGTCTCCCTGGAATAGACATGTAAATTGTTGATGTTCTTCCACAACTGGCCAGATTGCAAGTTTGGATTCAATTTATGAGCAAAATAAGATTTCTTAGCTTATCTGACAACAAGGCTGGTACGATTCCTAATTCTTGTATAGAGAGATCTGTTAGGGGGTTGAATTTTTCTTCCAAGCTATTTCGCTCACGAATTGATTCCCTTCATTATTAACAACCGACAGACCAACCGAGCATACAAAATTACGAAGTTCATCACTTTGATAGTCATCCACCAATAAATTTACGTTAAAATCACCACAGACCAAATAAAAATCATAATCAATAATAAAGGTATTAAAAATGCTAAAAAAAAAAATGGTTCCAACGAGTACGTCCTACGTGGGTTATACACACATTAAACTAAAATCCTAGTTACATTATAATAAATTTCAACATTAATATATTCAATTCTAGCGGACTTGTCAGATTTGTTTAAAAGCTTGCATTTGAGATTCGATTTGCAGTATATGGCCACGCCACCACCCTTCTTATTCCATCTACTGTTATGAAATAAATTGCATACATTCAGTTTATAATAAGTATCAGATACATCATTAGTAACCATGTTTCAGTAACACATATAACATCTACTTTAGAATTTACAAATGAACATTTAACTTCATCAAACTTTAGTCCATTTCAACTTCTGGCATTAAAATGAACTATATTAAGGCCACGTCTCTGACTACAAAGTACATTTAACAATACAGAATGGTTTCCATTAACACCACGCCTTCAACTGTATCCACTCATAAAAAATCACTGAAAAGACAGCTTTAAATATTAAGAATTTGGTAAATGCTGAAAATATAGATTAGAAAGATATAGAGATAGAATTAACATGAAAAGGGTATAGGTAATATCAAATAGCTTTACAAATTTAAGCATCTTAATTAATTAAGAATAGTTGAAAAAAAAAATTAATTAAATTAGTAATTAGTGTATTAAAATCCAATAAGTATTTAAATAAAGTCCTCGATGTTTTTTAGGCTGGTTTCTGAATTTTTTTGGACTCTAATGTGAACCTTGCCTTTGATAGAGAATACGCTTCAAAGTTTTGACTCTCGTTTAAGTTTAACGGCTTGTTGTAATAATTTTCTATTATCAACACTTAAACTTTCATAAACACGGAATGTAGTGTTCCAATTAAATCCAGCAGTGAGCATAGATAATCCACCTTTTGTTTTTTTTTTTTCAAATTCAGAGAATGATTTGAGACCACGACTTCTGTCATAAGGCGTATAGAATTTAATTATTACAGCTGTATCTTTGTTATTACTAGCTGATTTAGGAGGAACTCTAAAAATGTCTCGTATTTGAGGTGCCAAGAAATCAATTGAGCGGCAGACCTGTTTGAAGATTGATTTTAAGTTTTCTGATTTTTCGTATTTAATTCCAAAGATAAGTGCATCGGTAGAAATATCCTTGACTGGATTATGATTCAGATTTTGTTTTTGTTTTTCCTTGATGTCATATAATTTCTTCTTTAAAACTGCAATATCGTCCGTTATTTTGTCAATTGAGTTCAATTCGCTTTCAATTGAGGCTATGCGGTCTTCTATTTCATTTGCTCTTTCAGTAATTAGTTGGATTTCACTCTCGATCTTATGAACAATCTTTGTTTCTACTGCTAACAACTCACTAGATAACCGATTAAAAAATTGTTCTGTATGTAGTTGCGATCTCACTTCCATTTGCTTCAATTCATTTAAGACTGTTTTAATCGTTAACACGCCATCATCTAGCTTCCTTGATTTAAGAGACGGGGAGCTAATATTTTTGTTAATTGTACTAGGAGAAGCAGGGCGTTTAAGGTTAGACATTTATTAGTTTAAAAAATAAAATAAAAATAAAGTTCTTTTTAGTGTAAATGAGCTTAAGATTTATTAATTATAAATAAATATTTATTAATTATAAATAAATATTTATTAATTATAAATAAATGATCTTACTAATAAATAAATGATAATTAATAAATAAATGATCTTAAGCTCGTTTAAACTAAAAAGAATAAAATAAAAGTAGATCGAAGAAAACTTAACATTTTTAAAAATATAGTTTTTTTTCTTTATTATTGTATCTGATCTAATATTGTGGATTTGTAGTTTAGTTTTTGAACTTAACGAATAATGTTGATCTATCATTCACAATAGTGCAGTTGAGTCGAAAATGCAGTACTAAAAAACACAATTCAGCTAATCTGGTATCACCAAAAGATGCAGCTGTTACATTAAACAAATTCAGCACATCAATAACAAACAAAAACAAGACCGCTGATATTTATATTTGCAGTTATATTTTTCTTCTTCACTTATTGCAATTTGTTTTTCTATGTTTTTATTTACTTTCCCAATAAAAATAAAGTTTTATTTGTGGAAATAAAAAGTTTATAATGCCGTCAATTGCGTTGACTTGGATGCTACTTATCTATTGATGTATCGGGACTTCACTACCATACGCTTTCCGACAAGGCTAATTATTTTATTGTTTTTTATAAGACGTGATAGAACACAACCGCACAGCAGTTAAGGTAACATTTATCTCTAGATTATTACCATTGATCAAAAATAAATTGAAAACTTGTTCATTATGTGCAAGCTATAACTTAATTTAACTAAGTTATGTGAATGTTTGATGGTTGCATGGGATTATCACTTCTTTCAAAACCTATTCGGAAGATGGGAACCTAGAAAATTCCCGAAATAGATTTATCAACACATTCCTGAAAATGGTCAATTAATAAATTTGAAAACAAAAACTCTATAGATTATGTGTAAGGACAATATCCTAATAGAGAAATATAGAGTATGGCCTCGAACTTGAATAATTTTCATTTCATTGCACAATTAAAGGTCGAAAAAACATAATTTTTATTTTTAATAAAAATTATATCAAACTTGTCATTATAATTTTGTTTTGAAAAAACAACAAACAAAAAATACCATACCTGTACAACATAAAAACTTATTGGTTAAGAAAACTGCGTAATAACATAAAATAGTTACAGATATGTGTATGATATCAGATGCAAACATCAAATTGCTTTTTAAATAAAACGTAAAATATTTTAAATAAAACATAATTTGAAACAAAACCAAAATTTTTTTAGTTAGTCTCTTTACAGGAAGAAGAAAACATTTTTATTAAAAATTTTTACGGACACAAGGGATACACCAGACTGCCGCAGTTTCGTCCCCCTCCTGGGACTCGTCAGTGGTTAATTTATGTGTCAATTGAACAAAGTTTTTTATATTGTTAATTTGCTCTATATGAAAAACTTTTTTACTTTTACTTTTACTTTTTTTTTTTTTTTTTTTTTTTTGTTGTGGTGTCGTACTTTTTTTTATCGATTCTATTTCGAGTTATAACGGGCATATAAGACTTTTTAAAATAAAATAAAATCAGTTTCGGATTTAACTTTAAGAAACAGTAATTGTTTATTTCTAAGTCAATGATACATACACATATATTACAACAATAATTTATTTTTTTTTAAGTAATTTAATTTTTTTTTAAACGACAAATACAAAACTCAACGATTTGGTGTTTATTTAGGTTTTATATTTGAACATTAAAATTCCTTAATGATACAAAATTTAAATATAATTAAAATAAAAGAAATATAAAAATTATTTAATTGTGTCGAACTTTTATAGTATGAAAACAAAGTTACAAAATTATGTGCAGACAAATATCGGTGTGTAATCTTTTTATGACAATTTACGAATGATTAACTTCACGACTTAATAGAAAAAATGTGCACTGTAATTTAGCTTGGCAAATTATTGACTTTGACATTTACTATAACATTACAATTATGGATAACAAATAACATATAATCGATAAGTATGTACATGAACTATAAATCGATAAATAAATAGGCGACAGTGGCGGTAACATCAATATATCATTGAACTCACGTAATAAAATTTGTATTATTTATGAAACAATATTTATCATATCATTCATTACCATACATGAACTTTTTGTTTTCATGTATGGACCCCATACATGGTATACATCTTCATACATGCTGATATATGAAACAATATATGATCATACTTGGAATAATGCATGTTCATTTATTACCATATTTTATCATTTTCAACTGGGCATAATTAATTCCAATACTTCCATATTTGACCCTCTTTAACGAATACGAAATAACATCTATTTCCATATCGTCACCTAAAATGCCAAAGGATGTAACTAACATATTTACTTTTTTACAGGAGAAGCATAAAACGTTATTAGATATTTTAACAATATCGTAAATAAAACTGATACTATTAATCATAAAACCAAACAATTTTGTGGAGAAATGTAGTTCTATGCAGTGCTTCATAATCAATCAACCCTACTTAAATATTTTACAGGGCAACCAAAAAAATGCGCAAAAACAAAAACATATAAGATTTAAACTTTATTTATAAAACCGTTATTTTTTATCGTACAAGTTCAAAATTTTCTGTAAGCATGTAGTTTAGCCAAATGAATCAAAATCATCAATAAAACCGGTTTTGGACACTTTGTTAGTTACGCCCTTTTGCATTTTAGGCGACGATATACTTTTTGAAAATATGACATCACACATATACCACCATATACAGTCTCGGATCCCGCTGGAGTGAAAAAGTTTCGCAACAAATAAGTAATTTTTTTAAAGTATAAATAAATTGAATGTCCCCAGATGAGATGTGTACAAAAACATTTAACATAAAATGGAGTTTACAGTTTCAAAATCAGTGAAATGCGTAACACTTTAAATTTTTAAGAACAATTGGATCAAGAAATAGTAGAAAATCAACTTATATGAGTTTTTTATAAAAAAACAAAACATTGTTTATAGCATCTCCAAATCTGAAATTGTAATAGTTTATCTTTTCTTTATTTCATAAATTTAATGTGTCATATATGCAGACAAACACAGACAATTTGTTGTAAAGATAGAAAATTAAACTTTTGGTTTTAAATTTTTTAAAATTTAAAAGTAAAACATTTGAAAGTTGCAGTGTACGGCAAAACTGACTTACAGTGGCCGACAAAAGTCTACGTACGACTCCTATTTCCACAACTTAAGCATTTTGAAACCATAATTAACAAAAGTAATGATACAGTTCTGTTTCAAATGTATTTTTATTAATTTATTACAAAAAAAAAAATTAACTATGTTTTAAACTTAAACTTTTATTCACTAATAACTAAAAAAAAATGGTTGACAAAAGTCTACATACAATATGTGCACTACCATAAAGAACTTTGTTCCAGTATTAGAAGATATTACTTTTCATTGAAATTAATATTTCGTTGGGCCACCACGGGCATCTAACACTGCCTGTCTGGGCATCAAATCAACAAAATTTTCCAGCCATTTTTCTTGAAGCTTCTCTTTCAGCATTGGGGCACTAGTAATATGATTTTTTCAGATTTTTTGTTCTAGTATCTCCCATACGTCCTCAATTACATTAGTCCGGGCTTTGAGGTGGTGTGTGCAGCTGTGGTGTGGCATGGTAGAGCAGCCAATCGTTGACCATTTGAGCCGTGTGCTTTGGATCGTTGTCTTGCTCAAAAATCCAACTCTGGCCAATATTTAAAATGTCAACCGATGGTTTCAAATTTTGTTTCAAAATGGATTTGTACAAATAACCCACATTACCCTCAATAAATACTAACTTTCCTACTCCAGAAGCAGCGACAGCACCCCAAACCATCACGCTGCCTCCACCATGCTTAACAGTGTCGACTAAGTTCTTTACTCATCCATTGCTGTATTTTTTGTTTCGCCATACTCTATCTCTACCATCACTTCCAAATATGTTGTATTTCGACACATCAGTGAACAAAACTCTCTTCCAGAAATCCATGTACTTTTCAATATGGTTTTTGGCGAATTCCAAACGGAGTTTTCGATTTTAAAGGTTTCGCTAATTCAAGGCTTTTTGCGAGGAGTTCTGCTATGGTAACTATTATTATTTAAAGTTCTTTGTATGGTTCGTGGATGTACAATTACTTCCGATCTTGTTGCGAGGTCTTGGGCCAATATTGTGGTATTTACTTTTGGATCTTTGTCCACTTCTTTTAAGAGGAAGCTAACGTCTCTACGACTTGGTTTTTTTGGGCGACTACTAATCGGCTTGTTTTCAGTTGTACAATTGTTTTCAAAGTTTCTAAATATTGTTTGAACTATAGACTTACTTAAATTTAAAAACTTTGATATTTCACCAAAAGATTTTCCTTCATTTCGGCACTTTACAACTAAAGTTCAGACATCAATTGAAATTTCTTTACGAGAAGTCATTAAATATTTATTGAATATTAATTGAATCTGCATAAACTTACACTGAATACTATTTTAAGCAAACATTTAACACAACAAGTAAATACAAAACAACGGCACTTTTCCATTAGTAATAAATAACGGCTTTTTTCGGTTAATATTCAATAACAAAAGCCAATGCATGCTGGTCGTATGTAGACTTTTGTCAATGCTTTTTTAATGTTTTTCATGAACAATTTTTTAAGTTTACATTGCAATAAATATATATTTTTTTTGTTTATCTATAAAAATAGATTTAAAAAAAAACTGTTTGATTACTTTATTGTTTAACGCTTTTGATCTCATAAAATGGCCAAAATAATGGTCGTACGTAGACTTTTGTCGGCCACTGTATGCCCGTAGTGCTATAGTCAGAAAGTTTTATTTTTTATTTAATTAACACTAACAACACAGTGTATTATGACCAAGGATGACATTTTAGCTGTTTTCCGGGTAGATCTAGCGATTTTTTCCATCTAGCAGTAAAAAAATAGCTAGATTGTAAGCTATTTATTTTTCGTTTTAGCTATTTTTTTCTATCTAGCTATTTTTAGTCATTTTGTTTATTAATTATTTTGAAGACTTCGCGTTTTTTATTTCAGTGTGTTATTAATGTGTCCAATTGAGCTATTTTACAGCTGGACTTTGTGTTTATTTTATCAAACCATACATTAATACCTGGCCGGAAGATCCTTGCCATTTTGCTCAGGTGTTTTTGAAAGTTTTAAATGCTTAAGATTAAAAGACCAATGAAAATTTGAATTCTTTCACTAATTTTGATACCTTTTTAAGAAAAAATTAAAAATGTAAATCAAGATGAAGAAGGCCACCAGGGCATATTATGCCTGCCAGAGGCTTTCCGGGAGAACATGGGGCCTAAGGCCACAAATGGTCTACTGGTCGTTCAATACTATTGTTAAACCGATGATCACCTATGCTGCCCTTGCATGGTGGCCAAAAGTTGAACAGAGTAAGGCAAGGGATGCTCTTAAGAGAATCTACTGTCTTGCGTGTGTTAGCATTACAGGGGCCGGCGGAACTTGCCTTGGGGGTTATGCTGGGGATCCCGCCATTGCATATTTCTGTAATATAGGTTGCCAGTATGGGTTCCTCTAGACTTAGTGAACTCGGTGGCATGAGTGGGGGGGGGGGCGACCTCAGGGGTCTCATGAGGATCGCGCGAATCCTAATAGATGACCCGATTTCTAAGGTTGCGGACAAAGTGTCACCGGAGTGGATCTTTGATAGATATTTTGATGTGTTATTGTTTGACAGAGACATGTGGACCAATCAATCCTGGGAACCGGAAGATGGTTCTCAGGTGTGGTTCACTGATGGCTCTAAGCAGTCGAATGGGAACACGGGTGCGGGCGTCTTTGGACCAGGCTTCCAGCGTGCCTTACCTATGGGAAAATATACGTCCATTTTTCAGGCGGAGATTGGGTCCATCTGTGTCTGTGCAGGGGAATGCCTGCGAAGGGGAACTCGCAGATCTCGCATCTACATTCTTTCTGACAGTCAGGCTGCTCTGAGGGCCTTAATGGCTTATAAGGTGTCGTCCGGGTTGGTCATGGAATGCACTCAGACTCTCAATAGGCTCGGTAGAGGCAACTCTCTAACCTTGGGGTGGATTCCTGGTCATGAGGGGCATGAGGGCAACGAGACGGCAGATTGTCTTGCCAACCGCGTTGCCCGAAAGCCCTTTATTGGTCCTGAACCATTCTGTGGAATACCTGCGGGGTATGTTAGGGAAAGGCTCAGGGCATGGAGATAGGGCTTTGTGATAGGAGACTTAGGTTTCTAGGTGATCGCTTCATTTCGCCTTCCGACATCGCGAACATTTTGCCTAATAGGATAATTGGCTTTATAGGTAGCTTGAATCTGTAGGTAACCTTAGGCAGCACGAAAGACCTACATTGGTCGCGGTGCATAGTGCCTTCTGATATAATAAATGAAGATGAAAAAAATTTTTTTTTATAAACAAGAAAAAAGGAGTGTTATCGGAATAATTGCAAAAGCGACATTTTTATTATATTGATACAAGACAATTTTCATATACCCCACCCCACCCTCTCTTTTTTTGAATTGGTCTGCTCCTAGCAATACTTAAATATACTTAAAATACCAAACAAAATCCGAATCACTCACTTTTTGTTAAGCGACATAATTTGCCGATCGGTTTATTATTCTGCACACATAATCTGACAAACATGTACACCCTATTTAAAAAACGTAAAAGTCCGAAATACCTATAAAAGATCCTTCCCGCCTTCTGCAATCATAGCTATATGATTGTGATTTTCTTTGCCGATGAAGCCTCTTTCTAAGTGCTCTTTTGTGACTTATAAAAGACTCCTAAATATGAGCATTATTAAAATCTTCAGAATTTTTGAACCAGTTATATGTCAGTCATATGTGAGTATTGGAAAAGTTTTCAAAATTGTTCAATTAAGCTCATAAATAAAAGTCAATTATGATACATTTGACGCAGAAATTTGAGCGCTTAGAAAATTATCACATTTTAGTATTTTATGAATCATAATTTCTAAAATGACCAGCAATTTGTTGACTTTAAATTTTCTAAACATATTTTAATTGCAACTGCGGTTTAATAAAATTTACACTGCAAAAACAAAAATTTAAAAACAAAGTTTTGACAGCAATTCTAACGCTACATAGGGATCTAAGGGATTTTTAAAGGAAACGAAAACTGGGTAGTTTTCAATTTTGTCACTATTTAACAATTTTAGATTTTTAAACAAAAAATAAACTTTTTGCTATTTTTGAGAATTTAGTGATTTCTAGTGATTTTAGTTTTGAAATCTAGCTATTTTTTGTGACGTTGAGTTGACAACCTTGATTATTACTTGATTATTATTTTTTACACGACCAATGTTGATCTTTTTCCTTCAAAAATTATAATTTGGGTAAATCTTCTACCCCTTCTACATTGGTCCTCTAAAAATTTTCGGCGACGCGAAATGAAAGTAGATAAAGTCTGCATTAACTTAACTGATGAAGACATTTTTAATTAATAAATAAACATTGAACGGTTTTTTTTGCTTAACAAAAACATATAATCTCGAACTAGAATAATCTTGCTCACATAATAACTTATGATAAAAGATCGAATAATAAACTTTTGGTTTTAATTTTTTAAATTTAAAAGTAAAACAGTTAAGCGGTGTCACTAAGTTTGAATTAACTGTCGGATATTTTGCTGATGCACATTTTTTCCGAGGGGCCCACTGATTTTCAGAATCTTTGGAGGCCCATAAAAAAAATTGGACACAGCACTTGTAAAACCGACTACCTACCTTTTGGTATTAGAATCAAGCCTATATAGGTTGCACAGTGTTTTGAGTGAAAACGGAATCAATTTTAGAATATTTTAGACTTTTTGATTTTTTTTCACATTTTAAAAAATTATATACAAGCGATGAACTTATTTTCAGCATATTTTCTCATCAACATAACAATAAATGATTTGGCTTTTTACAATATATTTTTAAATAATTTTTGAAAAAGAACACATCAAAAAAGGAATGAAATTGATATTTTCAAATAATTATTTGGCAACTTTGAACAACAATTTTCGACAAGTTTTTTATTCACGATTGTAGCGAAGATGTTGAATTATTTTAAAGTTTTAAACCGCCTAATTATCATTATCAAGTAAAAAAATATTACCGTTTAACTGAGTTGAAAATGGAGCACGATGTAATTTGACAATTTTTTTAAATATAATCAATTAAAGCTTCGGACCCAGAAACTCGTTGTTTGACCAGACTATGGTATGCTATAGTCAGCGTACCCGACTTTACAATTTTTACTCGTTTTCTGACTGGGTTATAGCTTATGCCCGTAATTTTAAGCAATAGATAACTACCGGTGCTTAGATACCTACCCAATTTTGTTCGTGTACACGGTAGGTATCTAAGCACCAGTAGGTATATATTGCTTGAAATTACGGCCATTAATACTATAACGTAAACGGTTATTAAGCGAGGTAAATGAGGAATTGTTGATTTTAAGTACCAAGATAAGGTAAAACAATAATGTATATAGGGATTTATTTACCTGTACTATTTTAGTCATTTCTTGAATATCAATAACTCCGTTTCCATCAACATCATACATTCGAAATGCCCACTTTAATTTCTCTTCTGGTGTTCCACTGGATGTTACATCAATTGCCAACAAAAATTCCTAGAAAAAGAAAAATTATAAACGTATTTTAAATCCAGTGTCATCTATGAATGGAAAATATTATACACAATTTTTTTAACGTTTGTTATCACACAATAATTACCCACCAAAAATGTTATCTCTTCCAATTTGGCATTTTCATCGATCAATTTAACATTGGTTTGTCATAGAAGAAAAGCATTCCAAATATGATTCTTTGGAAGTTTTTCTGACTAAACAACTTCATGGAAGTTATTTATTCATAAAATATTCATAGGAAGTTGTTTTGCAGCTTTAAAGGAATGATTCCTTCCAGCAGAACAGAATGGCAGAACAGTTTTTGCTGGGTAGTAATGCTTAAACTATATTAAACGCTATACCATTTCCACTTGTTATTCATTAAATAACAAATGTACATAATTTCAAAATAGGATTGGATTTTCAACAAATCACAAATGTAATTTCAAATTTGTATATCAAATTAAAAAAAAAAAAAAATTACAAAAAACCCTTATAGAGTCACACTCACTAACGCAGACGAGAAAAAATTCCAATCACGCATAATTACTCACAAACATTTTTTTCTACTCACACTCTTTCAAGCGAGGGAAATCAGTTTTCACTCACACTCATGCTTGATTCACTCCAATTCACTTGCTGACCTTAAGTAATAAGTACAAGCTTAAAAGCCCGATACTTCGTTACCCGTAGTTTTATCGGAATTTATTAGGATGGAGAATGATTAATTTGTTTTAATAAACTAGTTTTTCTTTTTTAAGTGAATGTTTTTGTGATTTGAAGTTTCAGATTTCTACCTTAATGGAATTCTATAGTTAATCAATAGTGGAATTTCTTTCTTTTAAACATCATTTATACCAAGATTTTATAAAAAGAAAGATATATTTAATAATTGAACCCATGCCTTAAAAAAAAATTAGCTTAATTTTACACTTTTTGCTTAAGTCGTTTGTGCACGACGTTAACGGGTAGACTTCCTCCTTTATTTCCTCTCTGTAAAAATTGTTTCATACACAGTTTTGGCGGATGCCTGCACCGAATTATAAGTTCTTAGGTTTATGCTGTGGCATTGACAAATAAAATTTTAAAATCATTTTTTTGCGGCTTTAAGGGCCAGACTTTTCCTAAAAACCCGCATTTAACGTTGTTATTTTCAAAAGTTCCAAAAATTAACTTATCAGAGAAGTAGCCCATACAACAACGAAAAAATATTTCACGTTTAGGTGTCTTACTAAAAGGGTATAGTCAGTAGCGATACTTTTCAACTCTCCTAGGAGGAATTTACAAAAATCCTGTCTACGGAAATGGAAAACAAACATCATTTTTTTTTTGCCTTTGTATGAACATTTTTAATACGTTGAAATTGTGAAAATTCTAAAATAACCTTAACAGTAACTCAGGACATATTCCAAGGAACATATGCTTTCAATTTAAAACTTTTAACCATTAAAGACCTACACGTCAAACTTTTGCTTAAAAAGGAGACTTTCCCGTTTTTGCCCTTCCTCATGGGAACTTCAAAAAATCCCGTCAATACTGATGTCCGCTTTATACAGATGTCTACTCCAGATAAGGAAACCACATACAAAATTCTAAGTTCCTAGCTTCGTCGGTTTGGCAAGGCTGCCTAGCAGGAGACTTTTTCAGCATTTTAGCGCAACTTCTTGATAAGGAAACCACATACCAAATTCTGAGTTCTTCACTTTAGTGGTTTGGTCTGACCGCCAAGGGGATCGTTTTCCCTACGTTAACCCCTATTTTTACCACGTTCCTGGCCAGAAATCAAAAAAGTATCATATAAGTGAGCTAGTTCATATTCGAAGAAACATATATATTTATTTTAAAATGTCTGACCAAAGGGACAGACATTTTCGCCGTCAAGTTGAGAATTTTACCTTTTTGCCCCTATGGAATTTAAAAAATCCGCTCTATACAGATGTCTACTTCTGATTAGATACTCACGTACCAAACTTCAATGTCCTAGCATCAACGGTTTCGCCAGGGCTTATATTTTTCCCCTGTTTGCCCCTCCCCGAGGGAATTGCCAGAAATACCTTCAATGCAGATATCTTGCATTGATAAGGTACCCACCTACCAAATTGAAGTTTTATTCCTCGGTTTAGTGGTGTGGTCAGGCCGCCAGGGGGTTTTCCCCCTTTTATCCCTCCCGTGATCATTTTCAAAAATCCGGTCCATACAGGTATCTATCTACTCGTGATAATTTACTAACTAACCAAATTTCAAGTTCCTCGAATTAGTGTTTTGGCCAGTTCCAAAAATCCGCTCTATACTGACGTCTACCCCTGATTAGGAACGCTCATAAAAATTTGAAGTTCCTAGCTTTGGCGGTTTGGCCGGCGCCTGGGGAAGAAATTATAAACACTATTATTTGCTAACACTGTTATTTTCTGTTAAATTTTTGAAGATTCACTGATTTAAGTAACTTAAAAAAATGTTTCTTTCACATTGAAGTTGTATATTTTAATTTCTTTTAATCCTTTGATGATTTACTAACTTCTTCCAGAAATAATTTTTAGATTAAGACAATCAAAATTAACTTAAATTCAACAAGAATATAACTAAAATGTTGTAAATTTAAGAATTTTATTTTTACTGCTAGTTTTAGCAGTTTTCCTAAATTTTAAATTTTAATAAAAATCAATAAATCTTAATAAATATAGTTAATAAATATTGTATACCGGCAGTGAACAATACGTTTTTTGAAATATTTTGTTCAATTTTAGGTTAGATAACAAATATTTTTTGTTTACAAAAATAACCAACAGCTGTTTACGAGATAATCAACACCGCATCAAATGCATTTGAAGTTTTGGCTTATTTAAAAATCTCATTACTAAACAACTTACAACTCCTGATTGTGAATAGGGTATAATGTGTGTATTGAAATGGGAGAAAATATTTTTTATTTATAATATTATAAGTTCATAACATAAAACTATGTACTTTAAAAAAAATTAAAAAAATACTTTTAATCAAAACTATATTGAGTTTCGTGCGGCGCTTTTTAACGACCTCGAAAAAGTAAGATCATGGTATTTGCAAAAAATGCAACAAGTTATAACCCTATTGTATAATATAAAGAAGTTCATTGCATAAATGAAACTAGTCAGGAATGTCTTGAAAAAATCTTTTGGAATTAAGCCTATGAAACGCTTCATATAATTAATGAAACTGTAGCATAGTCGTCCAAAACCAAAAAAGTATTCATTCCATAAATTTATAAAATATGTTTAACACTTGAGTATCAAATCTTAAAAATAAAGTTTAAAATAAATGAAAATTGATGAAATTATGAAAATTTGTGGACAAAAAAAGTTAAGTCTATAAAATAATTTCAAGAATATATTCATTAAATATCTGAAAGAATGGTTTAGATAAAAAATGGAATGAATTTTTTTTATAAAATTATGAAGTGTTATAAAAAATTCCATAATATTAATAAAATATTAAATCAGTCGTCGACTAACACTTGATCAAAGCAGACGTTCTATTTATTTCGAGTATCGAGTTTTTGCATCAAAGAAAAATGGGATAAGGTAATGGAACACAATGTGTGTTCAAGATGTTTAAGCTCTGGTCACACTAAAAAGGCATGCACCAGTAATTTCGTGTGCAATAAATGCAATACAGCTCATCATTCTCTTCTTCATAAAGAGAAGATACCTCAGAAAGCTGTTCTAGTAAACAGTGATGAGGATGATGAAGTAATTCTGTCCACAGTGAAAACTGGAAGTGAAAACTGGAAATGATCAGTGGATGAATTGCCGGGTCCTATTAGATGGTGGGTCGCAGGTTAATATAATTTCCAAAGATTTCAGAAGAAAACTGAAATTAAAGGGGTTAAAAATAAATAAAGAATTTGAAGGTTTGCAAATGAAAAAGTCTTCAGCTCACGAAAAAGTAGGTATAAATATAAGGTCAAAAGTTTCCGACTATAAGACCTTCCTAAATGCGGTAGTCATGAAAAAGTTTGTGTCTGATGTACCGAACACAAAAATGATGGCAGGAGCTTTTCCTGATGATATCTCATTAGCTGATCCAAAATACTATATTCCGAATGGAATAGATTTGCTTTTGTCAAATCAATTTATTTTTGACCTCATCTGTGAGGGTAAAATTCAAGACCAAAAAACCAAAACCAAACTTCAAAACACTAAGCTAGGTTGGGTAAAATAGCACTGAAAACGGTGCCATATGGCACATCATCAGCCCTTATTTGGCAGTTAAATGCCTGCAAAAGATTGCTGATTGGAAATCAAACCAATTTCCAACAGAATCAGAGTCAATTAGAAACGACTTTTATATGGATGACTTATTGACAGGGGGAGACTGTCTTAAATTAGTCAAGGCTCAGAGAGCAAATATAAATAATATTATGCTGGAGTTTGGAATGCCCTTAAGAAAGTGGTGTTCCAATGAAAAGTCGTTGCTAGAAGGCGTTGACGAAAAAGATATGGAGGTAAATTTAGAAATTCAACAAGAACAGTTAAATGCTGTAAAAGCGTTAGGTGTCATTTGGACTCCAAAATCTGATGTGTTAGGGCTTAGATGTAAGTGGCCAGTGCAGGAAAAAATAACCAAACGAACCATATTAAGTGAGGTTGCAAGAATGTTTGATCCACTTGGCTTAATAGGACCTGTAATAGTAATGACAAAAATGATATTACATGAATTATGGAAACTAAAGTTAGATTGGGATGAAAAGCTTCCGGAAGAAATTGCTTCCAAATGGAAACTGATTAAGGAAAATTTTGCATGTCTTAATCAATTTAAGGTACCTAGACATATTATTTGTGTCAAACCAACACAAATAGAAATATATGGTTTTTGTGATGCTTCTATGAAGGCTTATGGTGCAGCTGTATATATTAGGTCGGTGGACAGCTGTGGTAATGTGTACACACATCTAGCAGCATCAAAGTCAAGGGTGGCACCGATTAAAACCATAACGCTGCCAAGGTTAGAACTTTGTGCAAGTGTGTTATTGGTCGATCTAGTAAAAATAGTGGTGAAAAGTTTAAAGTTAGAATTTCAAAACATTTACTACTACACAGATTCTACAATTGTTCTAAGCTGGATTAAAATAGACCCAGCAAGATTACATATATTTGTTTCGAATAGAGTGAGTACTATTCAAGCAAATAGTGATGTCTCGAAATGGAGGCATATTAGGTCAGAGGAAAATCCTGCTGATTTGATATCAAGGGGATTATTAGGTAAAGAAATATTAACCAACAAATTTTGGTTTGAAGGTCCCAAATTTTTAAAAGGTAAAATATTAGATTCGTCGTCATCTCCGGTTGTTAATGAAATCCCGGAAATAAAAAATAGGGCAAAAATATTAGTAATTGAAGAAAAAGAGTCCTTATGTAGGAAAATACACCACAAGATTAATTTTAAGTTCTTACAAAATGTAATTGCTTATGTGGTTAAGTTTATAAACATTATTAGGAAAGGACCAACTAAACCTTTTATTGAATATAGGAAAGAGGCTTTGATTGTAATTGTACAGGAAATTCAAAGGGATAATTTTCTTACCGATTTAAAGGTGTTAAAAGCGCGTAAAGCGCTTAGTAAAACATCTAATTTGGTCAGCCTTTGCCCAATATTGGATGAAAATAATATAATTAGAGTAGAAGGCAGGTTAGAAAATAGTAACTTGTCTTATAATTCTAAACACCCGATTCTTCTTCCTTATAAAGACAAAATAGTAGAGTTATTAATAGAGCATCTTCATGTGCAGCATTTGCATGTAGGTCCGCAGGGTTTGTTGGCAATCGTAAGGCAACAATTTTGGCCATTACGCGGTCGACAACTAATAAAAAAAATAGTAGGCAAATGTTACAGGTGTTTTAAAGTAAAACCGACAAACATACATCAACTAATGGGAAATTTGCCAAAAGATAGAGTAATTAGAACTCGACCTTTTCTAAATGCAGGAATTGATTTTTTTGGTCCCATAACTATTCATCATAAGGTTAGGGGAAAAAAAAACTGATAAGGCATATGTTTGTGTGTTTGTTTGTTTTGCGACAAAAGCAGTGCATTTGGAAGTTGTGTCAGACATGACTTCGGCATCATTCATAGGAGCACTGAAGAGATTTGTAGCTAGGCGAGGTTGTCCATTAAAGGTTTGCTCTGATAATGGTACGAACTTTGTAGGAGCTGCGAACAGCCTTAATGAAATTTTTCATTTGTTTGCCAGTGAGCAACATAAGGCAAATCTTAATGAGTTTTGTACTCAAGGAGACATAATCTGGTTAAACATACCTGCCAGATCTCCACATGTAGGTGGATTGTGGGAAGCATGCGTAAAGTCAGTGAAGACGCATTTTTATAAAGTAACAGAGGGGACAATGACGTACGAAGAACTGAATACGTTAATGACACACATTGAGTCCGTGCTTAATTCTCGTCCGTTGACTCCATTGTCTGATGATCCAAATGACTTTAAAGTTTTAACACCAGGACATTTTTTGATTGGGGAATCATTTACAACATTTGTTGACACTTCAAGCAACAAGTGTTATCATGGGTTAAGGGAGCACTGGAAAGCTGTGCAATCTAATTCCGAAGAATTTTGGAAACATTGGTCGGTGGAATATTTGTCCGAGTTGCAAAAACGGTACAAATGGAATAAACCATTTGATAACATTAAGCCTGGAACATTAGTTCTTCTCAAAGACGACAACACTCCTCCTTTAAGCTGGAGGCGGGGGAGGGTCATCCGAACAATAATGGGTTCAGATGGTTTGTGTAGAATGGTAGAAGTAAGGACCAGCAATGGGGAAACTAAAAGGTCAATCCACAATGTTTGTCCTTTTCCTGCCGAAGAAAATGGAGTTGTTCTGGACGAACCATCCAGTAACATTAAAAATTCTACAAAGGTAAAATTAAATAAAAGAATGGACGATCCATCTTTAAATACATTAAGTAATGAAAAACTTGAAAACAAAAGTACAAATAAAAACCACCAAGGAAGTGGTTTTTGTAAACAACGTTTTGCTATCACTGTTAGCAATTATAAGTCTGGTTAGGTCACAATTTACTATAAATAATTTTATTGACAAGGCAGGGATCTTCTTCGAAGAGGTCGCAACTGTTGGGCTTACGAAAACTTCGTGGAACGTGGTGGTGCATATCAACATAACGGAGTATGCAGCAGCTAAAGCGAATCTAGATGAAGCCATGAAATCATTAACTAAGGTGAAGGGGAAACAGCAACAGATTGAGAAGGCATTTGCAGTTCAAAGTGTAGAAACGGCGTATGAACGGGTGCTCATCAAACATGATGTAATAGTGTCATCAACATCTACAAAAAGAACAAAAAGAGCCGCATTTGCATTTATGGGCAGCATTTATCACTCACTTTTTGGTCTGATGGATGAAGAGCATGCTGAAATCTTATCAAATAGAATAAAAACCAACGAACGGAAGGAAGACTACTTACTAAACATTATGAAAAACCAATCATCACTTCAAGATATGACGTTGGACATAATAAAAGAACAAAGCAAATCAGTGTTCAAAAATATGAAATCACTGAGCGGTTCGATTCAGTTATTAGAAAAGTCTGTCAACGAGTTAAAATATACTGAGGCCGTACTTAGTTCAGTAACAAATATGATTGCATCACTGGAGTCCTTTGAAGAAATACAAAATGGTATCATAGAAGCATTATTAAGCTCCAAAAATAATGTACTCACAACAATCATGCCTGTAAAGAAGTTTAAACTGCAGATTAAGATGATCAAATCGAGTCTTAGATCAAATTTGAGGCTACCCAGTGAAAATCCAGTAGAATTTGTAAAAATCTCACAGGTTTCTGCAGGAATTACAGATGAATTCATCATATTTAATATTCGTATTCCATTAATCAATAACGAATTATTTCAAGCCTACGAAATATATACGTATCCAACGATCCACGATGGTTTTTCTATAACACTTCAGCATGGCAGCAAGTACTTTCTGATTGAGGAAAGAAAAACAGTATACTACAGCTTAAATGATGACAACTTTAATCGCTGCCAACCAATGAAAGACATCATTATATGTCATCAAGTACACCCTGTCTATAATACCATGGGTACTTCTAATTGTGAAATTAATTTATTTTTGAAGACAAGGAAGATACCAGAAAATTGTGAAATAGCCGTAAAACGATTGCACATTCTCACTATATGAAAAAATATTTGCAGACATTAGATCAGTGATCGGCACTCATAGCACTCAGGAACCGAACACAATCGGCTATTTACACGTACACAACACGAATATCAACAAAACTCACAGCTAAGAGCACAAGAAATACTATTATTTCTTTTAGTCGTATGTTCGCTATCAACCAAGTAGGTCTATGCCGCTTTGTTGAAGAAATAAAGTACACTCTTAAAATTTTAGAGAATTGAAATTATTGAATTTAAAATTTATTTATTTATTCATTCATTTATTTTGTTAACAAAAATAATGTTTATTAATAATCATAATCCTAACAAGGCAATATAGCAACCAAATAAAACTATGGTGATATCTAATGGAATACTTTTTAAGAACAAATAATTTAAGTACACAAAATGAAATATGTTTTTTATGATTAATATTTGTAATTTTTATTTTGAACTAATTTTACTTTTTTTTAATAGAGAAAAAAAAGAACATGAATTATTTTAATTTTTTTAATTCAATGAATACAAATATCGACTTATCGATAATTTATTTCATTACTTATTAATTTTTTCTTATTATTTATTTATTCATTTATTCAATATATTTTGTATAGGAAGAGTAATTCATTCATTCATTTATTTATTCAATTATTCAATCATTCATTCATTTATTCATTCATTCATTCAATCAGTCTAAATATTAATAAACAATTTTTCTAAATCGGATGAGAAGTTTCGAAAATTACCTCCTACAAACAATAATAGTATTACCTCTTTCTAATATTAGTATAGATTAGTAAAGAAAAAAAAACTTATTTCTTAAAGTGTACAACACCAATACATTCATATTCTCTCTTTCTGCCGACCACTGCATTAGATGCAGCGGAAAGAGACATAGTGTGTATCTCCAAGGATCTGGAATATTCAAAATGCAACCGGATTGTTATTTCGAATCAAATGAAGTAAACTTAAGGGCATATGATTCCTACAATACTGATGCGAATTACATATTTCCCAATCTCAACCTATCAACTTTGATGCCAGCACTACAACATCTAAAACTAAATGCGGAAATAGAAGTATACAAAATACCTGATATTTCCAAACCGTCAGAAATATTTGGCTTTCCGACACAACTGGATGTTCATCATCTCACTCACTATGGTATAAGCATGACTACAATCATCATCATAGTCTTGATTTGGATACTGAGTAAATTATGCAAGATGTTCGCCTGCAACGGTTGCCTTACCTCGTTTAATGTAGGGTAGTTTTAATGAAATAAGTAAGTTTGGTTCTGTTGTTAGTTTTGTTTTAAAAGATTAGGATCTTTTAAGGCCGGCAGAATGTTCAATCTTGAACGTAATATTTATTTTATCAATAGAATATAATTTTCTTCTTTATTCCCCATCATCAGAACAATTTGATTATTATTGGTAACTTCAAATACTTCTCATTTTGTTAGAAAAATGAGTTATATATATTTTCAAGTTTAAGCATTATGATGTTACCACTCTTTCTAAATTGTTCTGATGATGGGGAACTAGAAACTCCCCGAAATAGATCTATCAACAAATTCTTGGAAGTGTGGTCAAGGAATAAATTGAAAAACTAAAAAATTCTATAATTTATTTACTAGGACAATATTCTGGTAAATAAATGTAGAATACGACCTCGAACTTGAATAACTTCATTTTCATTTTCTTCTTTAGAAAATGAAATGCAATAAAACTGAAAACAGTCATTAGGGCATATTATTTTCTATTATTTGTGTACAGGGATTGGTCTTGTGACCAATGCATCGTAATTTTGGCAGTAGTTCATTGCCCTAGGTTTTTGTGTTTATATGCGTACAGCATAATATTTAAATAATTTTATTACTACACTGTCTGTGGTATAGAATATTAGATAAGACCTAATCAATGCATTTAGGTCCAAAAATAAGCATACACTTTGTGTATGTAATTAAATGTATAGTTTATTAAGAATAAATAAAATACTTAAAATATGTGATGAACCGTTCTTATCAACAAGAAAGGTTCCACACACATTGTAGTATTAGAAATTAAAGTATGTTAGAATTAGTATAAATAGAGTTAAGATTTGTAACTAAATTTGAGTCTTTAAAAAACATTCAAATAAACAAAACGTATTTTAATTCCGCAATAACCCGTAAACATACATCTTTCAATTATTGTTTAAATTAATAACATTCGATATACAATTAAAAAGTTATGGCACTTCAAAGTGAAGCACTTTTAGTATTTTTATGAAATTTTTGAAAATGAAAAACGTGCATAAAATCGCGAGTTTTTACAAACTTTTTTCGAGATCTGAAAAAGGATATGTGCAAGTGGGACTATAGAGTATTCATGTAAATAATATAAACAAAATCGGAAGACAAAAAATCCTCATTTTCCAGTGTTCTTTGATGGAATGAATGACATACATTATTGAAATATAAAAAATAATCAAAAAACCGCGGTTTCATTTAATACGGCAGTATTAAAGCTCTTTATTCTATTCCAACAGTTCTTTATTCTTTTCCACTCGTTTTGACAAAACACGTGTTTTGCTATCTAGTGTACATTTTTATTTTTAAAATCTTTTGACAAGTTTAAAGTTTTGATCTATTTTAATTTAATTTCTAGTTTTTCAATAACAATGACAGTGAATGTGTAAATATATATAAAATGGAAATCAATTATATTGACCGTCTGTGTTCGGTGTGTTTCATTGTATTGAAAAGTTTATGGGCAGGATTCAATTATAAGTTTTTTTTTTTAGTTTTTGTAACTATGATGTTGAAATTTAAATAACTTTAAAAATAATTTATAGAAAAGTTTAAAACAGGATTGGCATTAAATAATTTTCCATAATAGCGGTAGTTGGCTACCACAGTAACATTATTAACGAAATGAAAATTTTAAAAAAGCTATACCATTAATTCCTCTAAAGCTAAAATACCGAAACGGTGATTTATAACGTTATTTTGTTGATTTAACAAAATTTCATGGGTAGTATTTTAAAAAAAAAAACCGGTTATATCAGAAGGCAAAAGCCACTATTGGAATCGTGGTTTGAAAACTATCATATCGGCATTGATGTGTAGTAGGGCGGGTCGATTTAAAAATCGCTCATCGTTCAAGGAAAATCGTATTCTAGGGATCAAAATAAGAAACTTTGCCGAAGGAACCATACCTCTAAAACTAATTCTGATGTCCCGACTTTTGACCCGTAGGGTGAAATTTTGAAAAAGCCAACTTTGATATTTCAGAATGTAGGAGGAATCTCTCAAAGGTTATGGGAGCTACTTCTTTTCCGGGAGACGCGCTAGCAGATTAATGCATAAATCATTATTCTAGGTGACCGTTAAGGGGTTAAAATTTAAGTTGAAAGAGGTCCTTTTTAGCCGTGTTTTTACAGCAAAATGTACAAATCTCGGGATAGAGATATTTCAGAAAGTAGAAGGAGTCTTTCCAAGATTAGGGTCTCTATTTCTTCTCCGGAAGAAGCTGTAGCAGATGAATGTATAAATTATGTTCGATTGGGTTGGATTCGATTGGGGCACTGTAAATGGGTAAAAGTGAGATTTTTCAAAATTAGAGCCTACGGGTCAAAAGTCGGGACATCAGAATTCGTTCTAGAGGTATGGTTCCTTCGGCAAAGTTTTTTATTTTGATCCCTAGAATACGATTTTCCTTGAACGTTGAGCGATTTTTTTGCCTCCATACAAATCGACCCGGCCTAATTTGTAGTGTTTCCCAACCATTGGTAAAGTTTTATAAATTGTATAAAATAAATTGTATTTTAATTTATTTACATAAGTATAAGTAGAAGTGTAAAAGTAGAAGGTATAAGGCTATTTGTACTATTTTGCATCCTTAATTTATTGTGTGCTGCGAGATTTGAAGTTTTGATTCAATTCACCTGAATATGCTCTTTACAAAATCGAGTTACAGGCCAAGTAGCTAGGAAAAACAAAATTATTTTTTTAGCTAACCTTTTCACTTGTCTCTGAGTTTTTACAGTTATTTTCTATAAATTTTTGGATGCATTAGTGAAAATAGGAACATAGTTTTTTTTTCATAAGTAAATAAGGAAATAGGAGCATAGTTTTAGAACATTTATTAGTTGACCTTTAAGGCGACTGGCACCAGCAGTTTTTCTAATAATTGTAGTTCCAGCAATTGTAAATAAAAAAAATATAATTTGAAATTCAAAAAGTTTTAAGTAAAATTAAAAAAAAAAATCTTTAATAAAAAATGCAATGAAAATTCAAAAAATGATAAATAAAATTCACACAATATCAAATGTTATTCAAAAAATTACAAATGCAATTTAAAATAATTCAAAAAATAGCAAATGTAATTAAAAATATTAGTTTAGTTTTATTTTTTTTTAATTCACTTGGTATTTTTTAAATTAGCATTTTCTGATTTTCATTTGGTATATTTTGAATTTGAATTGTCTTTTTTATAACGGATTTTGTTTTTTGATTTGTAATTGCTATTTTTGTTAATGTTTTATTTTTTAATGGTATTTTTTGAATTTTAAATTATACTTAAATACTTTAAACAACAAAGGGAAATGGCGCAAATATTCCATAAATTTAAATTTAAAGACAAAAATGTCAACACTGAAAATATTATTTAAAATTGAAAAAACATTAACACTTCTCTCCTGTTTAAAATTACACCCTGTGTTTGTTAGGTCAAAATTACCCAATTTCAAAATCATAGTATATCTTGTTTGTAATTAATTTAAAGGGTGATTTTTTAGCAACTTTCTTTTTGGCAACACTATTTTTGACAGCTCAGCTGTTTTCGTGTAACATGTTACTGTTAAACATGTTCAGTTTGGTCTATAATTTAAACATGAATCGACTTACAAATGAACAACGCTTGGAGATTATTGAATTTTATTATCAAAATTCATGCTCGGTTAAGAAAGTGCATCATGCACTTCTTCCAATTTATGGTCAGTTTAAATAAAAATCCAAAAGTTCTTAAATAATCACCTTTTATAATTAATTAATAGTTTAAAGTATTTATTGTTATTGATATCTTCTTATTTGCAATGGATCGTTTCTGAATTTTAATTAATATATTCTGTATTTCATATTTCCCAATTTTAATTGATACATACTGAATATTAATAATTTTTTTCCTCTTAATTTGAATATATCATCAGAATAACAGAATGTTTAAAGAAATAGGAATTGTTATTTTATGCATGGCAATTGATGATTTTCTAAATTACAGTGTCTGCGTAGTTTTTTATACTTATTTTTATTTGTTTTTTGTGATAATAACTTTTGAATTGATTGAAGTATAACAAATATATGATTTTTATAAATGTTTGACAAAATATGAATTGTTATTTTCTGAATGGCAATGGATGTTTTTCTAAATTGAAGTATCTGCATAGTTCTATATACTTATTTTTTTATTTTTTGGTGACAATAACTTTTTAATTCATTGAAGTACAGGGTGTCCGCCGGGAAGGTATACTACTTTGTTTTGCCGCCATCTTGGTAAACATTAGTCTTGACAGTTCATATTTGGCAGTCGTGAAGTAGACACCTGGCAAAATTATTATTTAAAAATATTCGATAAACCAACGTGTTTTAATCGTTTAACCCTTTATAGCGTCATGAAACATTACTGTAACAAACCCCAAAAATCCCGAAATAATACATACTGAATTTATTTAGCTCGCTCCAATTTGTGTCACCCTACTGTGACATATCACTGATCAAATTAATACCAAAAAATATCATAGATGGCGTCATTTTTTTTGACTTCCGTCAGTTTGTCCCTATTCGTATTTGCATAATACGAATAGGGACAAGTTTGAAAATTTAAAATTTTATAAAAAAATACAAAAAGTGCAAAAAATTGGGTTGTTTTTATGAAAACCTGTAGGTAAGTGAATAATATTTTTTACTTATTGTATATAATGCATATTTTTTCATTTTTACATGAAAAAAATTATATTTTTATGTTATATAACAGTAATGTCAAAATCCCTAAAATGTCAAATAAATAATAAATAAAGGATATTTTTTAATTTCTAAGTAATACGTTTTTTTTTATTTACCTTAACCTATCCCGTACCAACAAAATTTTTAATTTTTAAGTTCATGGGCTACTTTTGATAAAATGTTTAACCCTTTAAACATTTTATCAAAATCAATCATCGATTACTGTGACGATGAGAAAGTTACGTGTTATTTCAAGTTATTTCAAGAAATGGTGATGTTGATTGGCCCCACGGTCGCCTGATTTGACTGCTCACGACCTCTTTTTGTGGGGATATGTGAAAAGCAAGGTATATGCAAACAAACCAGAAACGCTTGAGCACCTCAAACAAAATATTCGTGATGAAATTAATGAAATACCGCGTGAAATGTGTGAAAATGTAATGAAAAATGTGCTAACAGAGGCGGACATTTATCTAATATTGTATTCCATACATAATTGCCGACATTAAATAAGGGGACGGACAAAACAGAAGAAGTCTCCTTCTGACCAAAATTTTTTTGGAACTCACCAAAAACACTGGGTTTAAATAAGAAAAATTGGGATTAATCACAAAGCTTAAACCGCTGGAGTAAGGAACTTGAAATTTGGCTTGAAGGTTACTCGTCCGGCACAAATATTATCTAAGAAGAAATTTATATGGTGAAATTCCTTAAGGTGAGGGGCAAAATCTCCTTTTAATATTCTCCCAACTAACATTTGGCTACAAATCTGACCTTTAAAATATGTGTTGCTTTGAACTTCTAATTAAAACTTGTAAAAATGGGGTTAAAAAAGGAAAAGTGTCCGTTAATAGCCCGGCTCAAATCGTAGGAGCTAGGAACTTGAGATTTGACATGTAGGTACTTCCTTAAGCGTAGACATCAACCAATAGAGGAGCAAAAACGGTCAATCTCATAACCAAAACTATTTGGTAATTATATCGTAGTTCATTTAAGATATATTTTTTGCTTTTCTGATCAAAACTTGTCATAAATAGAGATTTAAAGGGAAAAAATGTCCTCTTAATGACATGTACAATTGCTTTATGCTTAAAATTAAAAACATCTTATCAAAATGGTTAAACAAAATAATTAAAACAGGAAATAATTTTCTTTTTAATGTGTTCCGACATTAAAAAGTATTGGTAACGATATATTGCATATTTAAGCTAGTCGAGTAATAATAAAAATTAAATTATAAAATATTTTGTATAAAAAGGGGCAAAAGTTGGTACTAATTCATAACTTTTAAATACATTTTCCTATTCTCTTGAAATTTTTAGATTCCAAGTGCTGCAAAATGATATACTCTTTTTGACAAATGAACATAAAAGAGCAAAATTGGTAAAAAGAAATATTTGGTCCTGGACGATTTTTATAAGAAGTTAATCTTTTGGGGATCTACATTTTTAGGCAGGAATGACATGACATTATCCAGATTTCCGATTTGGGGATTATGGATTAAAATGTATCTATCATAACCCCCAAAGCAACATGGGAACTATGCGTAACATGATTGTGCGAATAGTCCCCAGTAAAAAATATACATATTCTTCACAGACAAATTTTTCAAAAGAACATTGAATATTAACCCATTAATGCCCAGACGTTTTTTTTTTTTTTTTAATTTTGAGACAAAATTTTTGTACACGCACTTTTGTTCAGAGCATGCTAAATTGTAACAATTCGGCTGGTAACTTAAGTTGCCAATGGGCATTAATGGGTTAAAGTTTTTCTGCGTAGCCGGCCTGCGGCCGGACTTAGGGGTTTTTTACTCTGTGGTATGTCCGAAGCAGGCTTCGCTGAGAAAAAATTTCTGAAAATCTGTAAAATAAAATAGGTAATACTTTATTGTATTGTCCAATAAAAATTACATTTTGAACTTTAATGTAAAAAAAAACGTCTTATCTAAGCTAACAACCTTGTGGGCATCGTCCGCTAGTATAAAATATGTGTTCCTTGATGTACAGACTAATTAACTACTTTTTGAAATAAAAATCAGTTAAATTGGGGTTCAAATGTTAATAAGTGCCGCCTAATCTCCCAGCTTTAACCGCATGGGCTTGGAACTTCAAATTTGGTATGAAGGTTCCGTCTCTGGCGTAGACACAATTCTCGAAAACATGATTTTTGGAAATAATTAAACAAAAAAATGAAAAGTGTTTTGCTTAACGTTCTGCTTAAACCTCTTTGCTAGAAATCTGAAATCGTAGACGATTTTTGGAAATTGTTATGATAAAAAATATCCATCTTATCTTTCTGCTTAACCCTCTTCCGCTAGAAATCTATAATTTCAAATAGAGTAATGGCTAATGCACTTAAAATATACTTTTTGCAATTCCCAATAAAAACTTAATTAACATGTGGTACAAAGAAAAAATGTACCCTTAAAGGCTCAGTTATGCGAACGTTGCTGTAACGTATCTGTACTGTATGAATCAGCTGTTCGTTTTTGGTATACGAAAAGCAATGCAAACGCTTACCGAAATTTAATGAACCGTAGTTGTAACGTATTGTAATGTAACATTCTGTATAAAATAGAATTTTATTCCGTTGTTACGTGACATTTGTAAAGCAGTGATGGCCTGCTTTTGTGTTAAATTAAATGCGGGTATTTTCGCCCTTTTTTTTGGTACTTTTTTTTAGTAATAATATCTTATAATAACTTATAGTACATCATATTTCCATATATATATATATGTATATATAAATAAACACATACACATACAATAGAAATGTGAAATATATAAAAAGGTATCAAAACCTTGTTTTGTGTATGCACATTTACAAAATAATATATGTATGTACATGTGAATGTATATGTTAAAATACATATCTGTTTATTGTAAAACTACAATTAAAGCATCAATTATTTAATTATTAATGTTTATATACACACACAAAATACGGTTTTAATACCATTTAAATCACTTGGTACTTTTTCTGAATTTTGTACTTTTTCTGCAGCCTTTGAACATTTTGGATATCAATCACTGTGTTGTAAACAGCTGTTTGCTTTTCATAAAAAAAAGAAACAAACAAAATAAAGAGAAATGAATGTGGTTTAGAATATTTTTTAATTACTTAAATTAAAGTGATTTAAAAATTTAAGCCAACTACCTGAAAATGGATGATGAACATGTTAGACACAACAAGCTTGAAAAATGTTTTGTATTTGTTTTATGTATGTATATTAGGGTGGTTCTTATATTGCATTTTGTCGATTTATGCTGATCATTAGTTTACAATTATATGTTAATAAAAATGCAAATAAATTAATTCATATAAACTATTTAAAAAAAATATGTAATAAAATATTTTACTGCGAAAATTAATTCAAATACAATTTTTGTGAATTTTCTGCTTACTTATTATATATAAAATAAAAATTGGTGTCGGTGCAGCGAGGGGTTAATTTTGAAAAAAAAATTTAACTACTACAAAATTATATTTACCACAAATTACAATATTTTGTGATTAAAAAAATATATTTTTCAGTTTATATGGGGCATTGATTTAAGAAACACCATTTTTTTGCCCTGTGGTAAACATGGGTTAACGACGTGCATATAACTTCATATTTTTTATATGTTTAGTTCCATTCTAGTAGAATACAAAAAACATACTTTGGTAATTAATTTCAAGCATTTTAATTTTTTTTTTTTATCAATTTTAGCATAAAGCTCCAAATTTTCTAAAATGTGTAGTTTCGCTACCGACCTAACATAGGTTAGCAATGTTTTTCATTTGTACTTATTTTTTAAAGGCTATTTATAAGCCAAATAAGTAAACAAAATATATTTATTAGTTATTAGTAACTATCTGGATTTTTTTAAATTAATTTTTGAAAATTTGGCATAAAATTTTGATTTTCTTGAAATCCGCCATTTTGAAATGGGTATACCCGAAAATTGAAATGATAGATTTCAAAATTTTTTTTTTTATTTTTAATACCCAACTAATATACTCTAAAATTAATAAAGAAAATTAACATTTTCCTAAATTTTGTTTAACAAAATTTAAAAAAAAATATGCTATTTTTTACCTTTTTTTTGGTACCGGAATAACAAGGGTTAACGATAACCCAAAAACTTTATATTTTTTATCAGAGTATCTCTGGGCAAATGTAAATCAAAAAGTATTTAGGTTTTGATTTATTCATAAATTTTAATTTATAATTTTTTTCCAATTTTGGCCATTTTGGGCCAGGAGCCCAAACTTTGACCAATTTGAGCAGCATAGTAGGGTTAATCGATTTTGCTCAAATTTTCAGAATTTACTTTTTACTTTCACGTTTTTAGGGGTTGGGAGCAGCATAAATCGACAAAGTGCAATATAAGGACCACCCTAATGTATATGAATGCTGTGTTGGTTACTAATGTCAAAAACATATGGCACGTTTTTAATTGTTCTATAAGTGCATCAACGTGCTTACATTACGATACGGTCCGTTACGGATACAGCAACGTTCGCATAAATGAAGCTTTAATCACCATGACCAAGCCGCTGCAGCTAGGAACTTGAAACTTGGCATGTAGGTTCATCCCTCGCATATACATCCTATAAGATGGGATTTTTGGAAATGTTTAAGGGGAAAAGTCTCCTTTTGTCCAAAACACTTCAGGTAATTCACTGAAGAAAAACTTTTTGGAATTCATCATAAAACCATGGTAATATAGAGCTCAAAAGGGATAAATGGCCATTAATCACAAAGTTCAAACCACTGGAGCTAGGAACTTGGAATAAAGCAAACAATTTTAATGTTTGATTATTAAAAGATGAAATCTTAATATATTCCGATAGCATAGGATTTTTAGGATATAGAAGATTTTGAATATTCAGAAGTTATGGGTATAAAAAAAGAGCAAAAGGTGGTAAATGGTACTCTTTACAACTCTGAAAGAAATTTACATATTCACTTAAAACTTGTAGGTTTCAACTGCAGCAAAATTATTTACTCTTTTAAACAAATGAACACAAAAGCATGAAATTGGGGACCTGTAAAAAATATTTGGTCCTGGGCAACCAATGAACACAAAAGCACGAAAATTTGGAACCTGTAAACAAAATTTGGTCCTAGATGATTTTTATCTCCCGATCCTAAATTTATTTTTTAGGATCGGGAGGACATCTTCATTATGAGCCTTCTTGATGTCGAATTTTTTTTTGCGTAAATCGATAGTAGAAACTTTTCCACAAAAACTGTTATACTAAAATTTCAAAACGAAGTTCCATGTATTTCCAAAACAAAAAACATAAAAAATCTATTAAATGTGTTTTAAATCGAGTTGACTATTTTTGAACCAATTTTTTATTAAAAAACTGACTTAAGCATAGATTTAAGTTACCCTTATTTAACAAATGGCGCCGCGCCATCAGCTTATCTGAAGTTTTCAAGACCGCGCTAGTTTTTCCTTTTCTGATTTTAAAATATGACCCATAGCTTGAAAACTGAGAAAGTTAAAGCAAAATGGAAGAAAATTTGTATTACTCCTAGCTTCACCATACGCCAGTGCTAATGACATCCCAATCCGAAATTGGACCTTGGTGGGGACCATTACCTCGTAATTTTTTCCAAAAATATTCTATTTTATAAAACGGACAAAATTTTCGTTTCTTCGAGTATCCACAAATGCTCAAAATAAATATGAACCAGGTCTGGGAAAGCTTCCGCGACCCTTAACCTCTTACAAAGAGCCCAAAACTAAAATGTAATGACGCAAATGAAAGACCAAATTTTATTATTATATTTCACATCAATGTAGCAATGTAGCATTGTTTTTAGCTTGAATAAAAATTGTGTGTAAAATAGAAGTAGAAATAAGACTGTAGATGTACTTATTTTGTACTTTAATTAAGAATTGTAAAAATTAACAAAAATACTTTTTCTGAGCCAAAAAAACAGGAATACATTTTGTAAATTTTTCTGTTGAGCGAACAGATATGTTGAGATTGAGTATAGGTTTTTGAACTCCAAAACGTCAGTGAAGTTGCATGTAGTTTTAAATCTGAATAACATTTTCCTTAGCCTGTTTTTCGAAAAGTATAATTTTTGTTTTTTTTTTTTCAATTTAGATTAAAATTGCTTTACGAAAAATAAGGTTGAGAATAATGAAAATTAAAATATAAATACAATGTGAAGGAAGTTTTTAGTTCAAAAGACTATTATTTTGGAACTACTTGAAATATTGAAATTTAAATATAATATTTTTGTGAAACAATGGTATCAATTTATGCAAAAACTTTTTCGATGTCTTAAAGGCAAACATTTAATTATTTTAGGGATTTTTAACACCTCTTCATCTCCGAATTCCTAATTAGCCCTTCTCAGTGCGCATGTTTCTATAATTACATATAAGATTTAATGTTTCGACGATCAATTAATCGAGTTTCTCCGTTCTTATAAAAATTCAAAAACCAAATTTTTACTCATCTGCCTATTTTGGAAACAACTTACGTTTTAAGTTTCAGATGTAGCTTAACATTTTGATTAAGATGAGCACTTGTTAAACATTTTAAATCCCGGTAATACCACGTTTTCAGTGGAAAATTCAATAAGTGCATTTTCAGTGTTTTAGCCCACATCACAGAAAACCTATATTTCTACTTTTTAGTAAAATGGGACTCTTAAACATCCCCTTTTAGTGGAGGTCTTCATATGGGCCATGTTTAATTAGTAAGTACTTTTTTGTTTGAAGAATGGAAATAACCCATCGTGCCGTGATCATGAAAATTAATATAACATGAAAATTGTTATATGTATTCTTCAAATTTTTACAAACTTACAGTTTTATAGATTTTTTGAAAATTTGTTATCAACAAAAAAAAAATAAAAAATACTTTTTAGAATAGTATGTCGTTTTTTTGAAAAAAGCATTATTTTTTTGTTGGAAAAATCTGTTTTTTTATGGAAAATTTGCTTTTTGGAAAAAGTCCTTTTTTTAAAATAATACTTTTTTTTTGAAAAGGTACTTTGTTTTTGAAAAAGGTACTTTTTTTAAAAAAGGACTTTTTCGGAAAAATATTTTTTTTTGTCAAAAGTACTTTTTTTGCTAAAATCATTTTTTTTAGTATTTTTTCTGGTGAAAGCACTTTTTTCCGGAAAAAGTCCTTTTTTGGTAAAAGCACTTGTTTTTAGAAAAGTATTTTTTTTTTGTTTTTAAAAAAGTATTTTTTTTGTGGAAAAAGTACTTTTTTTTGAAAAAGTAATTTTTTTTTTGGAAAACGATATTTTTTTTTGGAATAAGGTATTTATTTTCTAAATACTTTTTGGCCATTTCGTTTGGAATATCAAAAAAATTCCCTCTTATTCGAATTCTCCTTTCCAGGAGGAAACTGAAAACCAATTTTTCGGTATACAGTTTTTGGCCATCTCCGATGTAATATAAAAAAAACCCGTCTTAGTGGAGGTCACCACCAGGAGGAACCTATATGCCAAATTTAATGTTTCTAAGAGCAGGTGCTAGGATGGGTGATGTTGAGTCACTCAGTATCTCACACCACTCTTTTATATAAATAGATAGACAGATGAAAACTACTGTTACTTTAAAAAAAAAGTTCCATATTGTGAAAAAAACTTTTTTTTTAAACTCGTTATTCTTTTGAAAAATACCATTACTTATAAAAAACCGTTACTTTTTGAAAAAAAAAAAATACTTTAAAAAAAAAAAAAAGTTCCCTTTTTGAAAAAACGATTGTTTTTGTTTTAAAAACCCGTTCTTTTTTTGAGAAGTACAGTTACTTAAAAAAAAAACCATTATATTTTTTTAAAAACTGCTACTTTTTTAAACAACAGTTACTTTTTTAAACAACAGTTACTTTTTTAAACCCGTTATTTTTTTGAAAAATGTCGTTACAAAAACCTTTAGTTTTTGATTAAACCGTTACTTTAAAAAAAACCGTTACTTTTATTTGGTTAAAAAGTAACGGTTACTTTTTTAAAAATGCCGTTACTTATTTTGCAAAAACGGAAGACTTTTTCCACATGTTCGCTCTCTCCGTTGGAATATTGGAAAATCCCTTGTAAATTTCCAGTTCCCAGGTCCTGTGGTCTAGGATGGGCGATGTTGAGTCAGTCACTCACACCACTTCTTTATATTTATAGATTATTTATACACATTAATAAGAAAAAAAATATACACGAAATATTTTTACCTCTATTTGTAGTCTAAGATTTTAACACTAAAATAAAATTTTAACGGGAAAAAGTGTAGAAAATTAGAACGTAATTATAACAAAATTATATTTGTAGAAAATTTTGTAGAATTCTGGTTAAACGAATTACAGGACGTCAAGGTTGGTAGTTAAATCGAGATATTCGTTAAACAACAAAACGAATAAAAAACAAAACTATGCAATTATTAATTATATTTTTTAAATTTATATATTTTTTATTTTCGTTCGACTTGTTCGTTAAAGCGTTACTTCAGTGTGAAAAGTTTGAAATTCGTTGAACCGGGAAGTTTTTTCATTGAGTGTTGTTTTGTAATTTTTTTTTTAATTTTTAAATACAAACAAAAAATGGAAAACAGCACTTCAAAAATTACAAATTTTTTTGGAAAAAGTAATTTTTTCAAACTGTAATTTTACTTTTGAAAAAAAATGTGTTTTTTTTTGGTATTTTTTTGGTGATGGTACTTTTTTAAAAAAGCTAAAAGCTAAAGCTAATTTTGGTACTTTTTTTTGGAAAAGGTAAAAAATTTTCGCTAATTATTTTTTTTTGAAAAATGGAAGTTTTTTGGACTGTTTTAAAATTAGTACTTTTTTAGAAAAATTAAATTTTTTTGGTACTTTTTTTGGAAGACACTTTTTGTTTTTTTTTTTTTGTGGAAGATACTTTAGGTGGAATTGGAAATTTTTTTAGGAAAAAGTATTTTTTGCGGAAAAATTACTGCTTTTAGTATTTTTGATGGAAAAAGTACTTTTTGAAATTGGTATTTTTTTAGAAAAATTTATTTATTTTCTTTTTTGTTTGGAAATTGTATCTTTTTTTGGAAAAGGTGTTTTTTTGGAAGAAGCACTTTTTTGAAATTTGTACTCATTTTGAAAATTAAATTTTGTTGGTAGTTTTTTTTTTTTTTTGAAAAAGGTACTTTTTCGGTATTTTTTTTTGGAAAATGTACTTTTTTGGTACTCTTTTTTGGAAGATACAGCAAGTACTTTTTAAAATTGCTACATTTTTCGAAAAATTTAATATTTTTCCTACTTTTTGTTTGGAAAAATTGTATTTTTTTTTTGGAAAGTGTACATATTTGAAATTGGTACTTTTTTTAGAAAAATTTATTTTTGTGTACTTTTTTGGAAAAAGTACTTATGGGAAAAATACCTTTTTTGAAAAAGATATTTTTTGGAAAAAGTACTTTTAATAATTTTTTTTTGTACTGTTTCCCAATACTTTTTTAGTACAAAAGTACCAAGAAAAATAAAATTTTGGTTGTACTTTTTTTTTTGGTAAAAATGTAAATTTTTGGATAGTTTTTTTTTTTTGAAAAGGGAACTTTTTCGGTACTTTTTGTTTTGGAAAAGACACTTATTTTTTGGAAAAAGGTACTTATTTAGGGGAAAAGTACTATTTTGAAATTGGTACGTTTTTAGATAAAGAAAATTTTTTTTGGTACTTTTTTACAACAGTTTTTGGTACTTCTTTCTGAAAAGGGTAAATTTTTTGGTACTTTTTTTGGAATAGGCTTTTTTAGGTAATTATTTTTTTTGAAAATTTCGGTACTTTTTTCGGAAAGGGACATTTTTGAAATTGATAATTTTTAAAATATTAAATTTTTTTGGTACTTTTGCCGAAGTTTTGATACTTTTTCTTGGTAAAAAGAAAAAGTTGTTGGTACTTTTTTTTGAAAATGAACATTTTCGGGACTTCTTCTCTTGGAAAACTACTTTTTTTTGGGAAAGGGACTTTTTTCGGTAATTATTTTTTTTGAAAATTTCAGTACTTTTTTTTGAAAAGGGATATTTTTGAAATTGGTACTTTTTTTAGAAAATTAAGTTTTTTTGGTACTTTTTTGTCAATAGGTTTGGTACTTTTTTTTTTTGGTAAAAATAAAAATTTTTTGGTACTTTTTTTTTGAAGATGAACGTTTTCGGTACTTTTTTCTTGAAAAATGTTCCAATGTTTTTTCGGTACTTTTTTTTGAAGAAGGTCTTTTTTTGGGACTTCGTTTTCGGTACTTTTTTTTGGAAAAAGGTACTTTTTCGGAAAAATGGACACTATTATCCGAAAAAGGAGGAGTTTTCCACTTTTTGGCCTTCTCCATAGGAATATCCAAAAATCGCTTCTTAGTGGAGGTCTAAGTCGAAGGAGGAACATATATGTACCAAATTTCAAGTTCCTAGGTCCAGAGGTCTTGGCTGGGCGATGTTGAATCACTCAGCCCTCAGTCACGACACTCTTATATAGTTGTAGATTTTACATAAAATAAACTACAGATACTTTATACAAAAATTAATAAATTTGAATTTTTATAATAATAATAAAAAAAGTTTTTTATATTTTTTTCGGTAACACGATTACCGATACGAATTGAATACCAATACCGAAACAACTAAAAACTCGATACCAATACCGACACCTATACTGTTATTTGTTTCGGAGGCCAACATTGCTTTTTTTTTTGGTAAAGATCTTTTGCTGTATTACATATAGTAATATATAGGGAATTCACATGGTGACTTAAAGTCATAAATCGTAGTCATATGCAAAAAAATAGTTCATATGTGAGCAGCATGTTGTATTTTCTAATTTTTAAGTACTAAAAACTTCAAATCGAAACGTATGAAAAAAAATATTAAAAAATGCCGACAAAAACCGAAAAAGATAAAATTATTACGGCTTTGTGCGAAAAATATGCATCCGATGTACTAATGGTAAAAACAAATAAGAATTTAACTGTTATTTCAATACCTGCTTCGGATTTATCTGAAACAGCATTTAAGTTATTTTTTTGTATACTTTTGTAGAAAAACAATTTCTTTTGCTTCCATTTTATTAATTTGATAAATTTCCTTTTTGATTGGCGCAGACAAATTTATTTGCTTTAAATGTTGCAGAAGAGCAAAAAAAATTCTTCAAAACGGAATAATAAAAAGACAAAAATAGCTTATTAAATAGTAAACAAAAAACAGCTGACACACATACTATACTGGAAAAACATACATGCTCAAGTTGTATTGTCGTAAAATATATTTGCACAGAGAATACTAACAACATTTTACAACTGTTGTATAATATTACCACATACGACAAATACAACACTATAGTACACTATAGTAAAAAAAATCTAGTAAAGTTGTACAAATGATTTAGTTAAGTTGTACAAATAGTTATGAAATTAATTACTTAATTAGATTCGCTTTAAAGTTTATACTCCGCGAATGTTTTTTCCCGTTTTTTTATTTTTTGTTTGTTTATTTACTATTTTTACCATTTTTTGGTTCGTTTACTTTTGAATATTTTGACAGCTTTTGAATTTTTTTTTTTTACCAGATAATTGAATTATTTAATTTCTATACTACAAACGTGGATATTAAAACCAAAACATTTCTCAGCCTTTATGTCTTACAATTAAATGATTTTAAAACATTTATTTTGTTTGTTCCACTTTCAGGTTCTTTTTCAATGAAAACACATCAATATATATAAAATGTGTATTGCTCATATATTAGCAACAATATAAAGAAAGCCTGGTAAAAAATATTAAGCCGTTAAAAAGTTACACATTTTTAATTACTTACTCCAACACCCTACCGAACATTGTGCTGTTTGAAAAAAAAATCTTTACCATTTAGTTTTCGCAGTTACAAAAAAATCAATTTCCAGTGCTGTGCATCAGTGATGAAGCCGCCACACAGTGCTGTGTTTTCAAAAAAGTGGTACTAAGTATAGAAATTCTATACTACTGGCCCAAACCACATACAAATTAGAGGAGTTATAGGGGAGGACCTAGGCTTTTAGAATATTGTCATTTGAGACACAAGGTGATTACGACATGAACTCTACACCCTGCATTGGTCGGAAATAGTCTTTTTTTTAAAATTTGACTTTGCAAGTGTGCACACTATTTTGCCAGTGGATTTTGAATTTTTTTTAATTCGAAATAATAGGTCAATATGTTTTCAGTAACTTCTCAAAAAAAAACTGATGCTACGCATAATTCTGAGCTAGAGAACAAATTTTGTGAAAAAGTTAATTTTTTTATGATACTATTTTTATATCTTAACAAAATTAATCTTACTTAAAAAATATATTTTTTAAACTTATCTTTATTTTTTAAAATTAACGACACTTTGATCTAAAAAAAACTATTACAACCATTTCAATACCATTAAAGCCGTTATTACAACTTGCCTTTAAAGTAAATGTTAGTAAAAAGTAACTTTAGCTAAAGTGAGCAATAAAGTGAGCTATAATGTTTTTCGTTATTACAACTTCCCAATAAAATAAAATTAATATTTTTGATAACTAAAAACCGATTATTGGTTTATGAATTGGTTTATAAAAATACGTAGTGGCAACGTACTTTTATTTATTTGTTTACAAACAAACAATAATTTGTGAAATTCGGTTGTGAAATTCGGTATTTTCTTCTTCTTCTTTATTGAGCAGAAAATGTGGTAACTTTAAACACATAAACCTTACGTTTAAAGTTAAAGGCAACAATATCTTCCCTTTAGCTTATCGGTCACTTTTAGCTTAAAGTATACTTAAAATAACGAAAAACTAATAATCTGTCAGATAACATCCGAACTTTAGCTATTGGCAAGTTGTAATAATGGACCTAATAGATATAAACTTATTTAACTTCAATGTTTTAAAAGGTAATTAGAGAAAAACATTTTTTTATATTTTATTGGTTTTTCTTCAAAAGTGTTAAAAAAAATTTCAAATACTACTTTTTTTATAAATTTTCATAAAGAAGAAGTATTGACCCATTTATTGATATATAATATGTCTATATTTAGTCTTATTAAAGGTTAATATATTGCATTTGAAAGTTAAACATCAAGCAAACCTCTTTCTTAAACATAGGCAGGTAGTGTAGGAGTATGCATAACATTTTTATTTTACTTTTTTTTTATAAAAATATATCATTCAGAAACACAACTTTACCTGAAAGAATTCTGTCAATGAAAATGGAACCTGAAAATATGTTTTTTGGAGAGGGTTGGATAAGCCCAAAAGCAAAACCCATGGCGCTCAGAGACCAAATTGTAAAATCATAACAAAAAACAAAATAAATTCGATATAAAAATAATTTTGTTTTAATTTTCAGGTACCACTGTTTCAAACTATTGTTTTCTGTATACTATTTACAAAACTAAATACTATTTACAAAACTATCCCAGTAAAAAAATTTCGTGATTTTAGAAGCAGGATAACACAAATGCACTGATGTAAGTGCTTGCTATCACATAATACTGAGAAGCAGCGAAAGAAACGAATAATTTTCGTATAAAAATAAACAAAAAATTTTTTAGCTTACTGTTTTCACTAACAAGAATGCAGGTTGTAAGCAACTTACCCTAAGCCATTATAAGGATGCAGGTTGTAATGCAGAAATATTCGTGGATTATAAACTATCTGTACCAATTTTCCCGAGTGATTTCCGATTGTGTTTGGTGTTTTCGAGTATGTAATAAAAAAGTAATTTTTTTAGTCATTTAACTGTTTCTGAAGAGCTAGCACGTAGAGCGGAAAAAAAATAAAATGATTACATTATATGTCTAACATTTTAACAACAAAAAATTAATATCTGTAGAATTTTATGTGAAATAAATTATATGTATATAATTACCTTTATTTATCATACGATTACTTTTAATCGTAATAATGTAGACATGAAATATGACTTTACTGAAAACCATGAAATCACAGCTTTTTATAAGCGCTAAAATTCGCGCTTACTTTGCCCAAAAGTAATACTTCCAAGTGGGAATTCGCCATATAAAAATCATGGCATATGTAAGCAGATTTGTATGGGATTTTTGGCTTACTCCCTAACAAACCTGCTTGCATGTAAGCAGTGTTTTTTACTGGGATATTATTTATTTTCTACAAAACAGTCTAAAATATCAAAACTTAGAAAATTATTAATTCCGGTTGCTTCGGTGTCGTCCTTTTCAATTTCTGCGTATATCTTTGGTAACCATTTTGTTCTTATATTGTACAATACTGGATCCGATGACAACAATAAATGTTGCACTAAATCTGAATTTTGAGCTAATTTCGAACATTTTCGTGTGTTAAACACTCCCAATTTGTTTTACATCTCGGTTCCTAGCTTCCACAATATTATTTTAAAACATCTAACTAAATTTTTATCGAGAACAGTTATTTTAGAAGTAGTTTCAGGATCTTCAAAAAAACGTCTTGCTGTGTTAACATCATTTGAGCTTCCATAACGGTGAAGAGGCTTATCGATGATTAATCCTTGATTTTAAAATTCATTCTGAATTTTTGTTTTCTCTTCTTTTCTCATATTATGTACACTCAAAAAAATAAGTTAGTAGAAAAGTTAGTAAAACGTCTTGTAAATCAGGTATACTATTTTTTAGCAAATTTTTTTGCTAAAATCGTGTTTTCAGCTAAAATTTTTGTTATACTTATTCAGCACTTAACTGTTTTATACTAATGCTTTATTAATATACTAATGTTTTACTAATTAATTTTGCTAAAAAAAATTGTGCTGATAAGCACATTAATAGTGTGGACGACAACCAGATTGAAAGATATACGCAGAATGAAGTAGATGTCGCGGCATGTCAAGATGTAGTAGAGAAGAGGAAAATGATACTAAAAAGTACAACTCTAATACATAAAACAAAATTGTTTTTCATACATAAAACAAAATTGAGGATTAAAATAACTTAAATTTTGCGTTGTCACCGGCTTGTGAAAATAATTGTCTATTAATTAAATAAAAGACAAAATAAAATATTTATTTATTTAAACTAAATGTTTATATGTGTGGTCAAATTGCAAACAAACATATACAGAAATGTAGACAGAGTAAAGTGAAAGACAAAGACATCTTAGGTAGATTTTTTTATTGTTCCTTTTTCTTATTGCAAAAAGGGTTGTTTTTTTCGTTTTTTTCGTTTCGTTTGTTTTTGTTTATTTTTTCATTTCGTTTCTATAATTATCTTCGGCAGTTGCGATAGCATCATTTAGACAACCATTGATGTAAGTAATTGAAAGACAATTTTTGTTATGTTATATATATTTATTTCTATATATTTTCAGATATTAAATAAATTCATGTCGTCAATGTGGAAAAATTAAAATTTTTATATTTCGTTATTATAGTAAATTATTTTTAAAAGAATCACAAAAATATGTTTTATGATTTTCAGCAAATAAATTAACTAAATTACAATTTTTCTACAAATTTTTTGCGTTTTTTTCAGTCTACTAAAATTCAGCAAAAAATTTATTAATTTTTAGCAAGGCTTTTGTATTTCTAATCTACTAAGTGTTAGCAAAACTTTTGCTGAATCTACAAATTTTGTTGCTAAACATCAGCTCGCTGATTTTCAGCAAAAGATTTTGCTGACATTAGCAACTTTTTTGAAAGCATCCTCCTGACTAAAATTTTGCTGACTCAGCAAAATTGTTTGCAGACTTTACAAACTTTTTTTTTTGAGTGTAGATCTGTATTATTTTTGACGGAAATGTCCATATTTCCTGGACTACAGCGGTATTCCAACAATATTCCATAAATCTAATTTGGGCATGAAGTGGAGAAATTCCAATTTGATTTAGTATCAGTAATCGCATTTGCTACTTTTCCATCAATCATTGTTAGATTTAGTTGAAATGACACTTTTATGACACTTCCAGATATTACTACTGAAATAGGCGACACATTTCTATATTCCGAATCTATACCATCCATCTATACATTCCGTATCTATCCACTCTTTTTTAGTTGTTTCTGTATCTTCCTTAGTATGTTCGAATCGAATTGGCCGATATAATAACTTATACCCAATTTTTCAATTTATCCACACATTTTGAACGATTGTTAGATTTAGTTGAAACGACACTTTTATGACACTTCCAGGTATTACTACTGAAATAGGCGACACATTTTTATATTCCGTATCTATACCATTAACCAATTTTTTAGTTGTTTCTGTATCTTCCTTAGAACATTCGAATCGAATTGGCCGATATAATAACTTGGACACAAGTTTTAAACTTATTCACACATTTTTAAAAGTTGATGATGACGCGCGTTCTTAATTTTACTAGCGAAGCCATCAAAAAATGTTGTCTTACTTTCACTTTGTTGTTTATATTCTGTTATCAATGTTACCCATTGTTACCCATTTGCATTTCAGTGTTACCTCTATTTCTTCTTTAGAAAAGGTGGATTTGATTCTTGCACCTTTATCACCTATTTCAGAAATTTTGTCCTATTTTCACTTTGTTGTTTATATTCTGAAAATACAGATGATTCATCACATCCCCATTTGCATATCAATGTTACCCATTTGCATATCAGTGTTACCTCTATTTCTTCTTTAGAAAAGGTGAATTTGATTCTTGCACCTTTATCACCTATTTCAGAAATAGGTGGCAACATATGTTCCTTTGCTGCATTTAATGAATAAGTAGAAGGCATTAACCTTTTTTTTTGTTTATTTTTTTTAAAGAAGCAACACTCAGGAAATTATTCCTATTAATTAATGGGTTGCATTCTTTGGAAACGGGATAGTAGAGGGGAAAGGTGAGGAAAGATGAAGGGCAACAATGTAATTGCGCAAGATGATAAGTCTTAGAACAGTTGTTGCTCACCACCTTGGCGAACTTATTGAAGCTTATTAATTCATAGCCCTCATTTATTATTTTACTTCAGAGGGGTTAAGTGATATGGGAACACCGAAGGCGTGCGCTGCGATACATATGAGGGATAGAAAACTTACATATATTATATTTCTAAATTGTTGTTTTCGTCACCGGGACCATCTGTGTAACAGTCCAACGCGCTAACCATTACACCACAACGCCCAACGCGTGATTATTCCTACTAAAATTCATATTAAGACTAAGCGCTAATGCACCTTCGTCTAGTTACAACTTACATGAAAAAAGTTGACAATTATTAATTATTACCACAAATGTTCAGACTATTGAAAAATAAACAACTGACTCTTATTTTAAATTTAACAGTTTTTATTGTAGTATTTTTGATTTTAAAATATTCTTTTTTTGATTTGTAATTTAGATTTAAAACAACACAGTACCTAATTACCTAATTTATTTGTTAATTGTTTTCTTCTTCAAATCCCTTATTTTTAATAAAAAATTGTCTTTTAGTTTATTCTGTTGTATTATAAATAGTTTGAAAGTACTTTTAGTATAAATTTTATTAATATTTTCGTAGATTGGATTTTAAGTTGTTGTTAAGTTTATTCCTTTTTATATTAATTTTTAATAGGAAAATATTTACATTAATTTTGTTCCAAATCAACAACATAGTCTTTGAATTTTTGTAACACAACAACATTCTCTGGTTTCGCCGCAGCATATGCGGCATCGCCTAAAAATAATTGAGCATACACGAAGCGACTTTTAAAACGAAACTAGCCAGTTAAGAGGTTAAAATATTTAAAACTTTTCTATAAATAATGCTTTAGGCTCTGAATAACTTTTTAAGTCCCTGGTTCCAAGAGTTATATATTTTAAGTGCTACCCTTAACATTGTTCTTTCTCCCTTCTTCTTTCTTCTTTTTTAACTTAATTTTTGTCTTTATTATCTTAATCATCAAATATTTGCTACACATTATTAATTAGGAACTACTTTATTTAAAACATATTATTATCAACTATTCTCCTAATTTGTTCTTTATCTTTAATATTACTTATTGTTATTTTTCTTGATTGTAAACCAGATTTTACCGTTAAAATATTTTGAAATAAAATAGATGATCAAAGTAAAATCTGGGTCAGTAACATATTGTCATTTTAACGAGTAAAATCGAACAATAAATATTTCATAAAAACTTTCGTACAAAACGTGTTTTAATTATAATTGGCGCAGTCGGGGTTACGAACCATATTAAATAAAACTTTATAAAAGTGGAAAGTTTGTGAAAGTTTGTCAAATAAAAATAATTTGAAACATAAAGTGAAGTGAGTAAATTGGAAAAGAACAGCTTTTAATCGTTGTTCAAATTTAAAGTTGCAAATTTAAAAATCTTTGCATAAAATAATTCAAATAGTGTAAAAATATTTAAATAAAGGAAAAAACTCGTTAAAAACAATTAAAAATGAAACATATTAAATGATTGATAATTTAAAAATATAAATACTAATAAAATTCTAAAGACCTTAAAGGCAAAAGAAAATTAAAAACCGTTTTTGTGAAGGTGTTTATTTAAAAAAAAAAAAATATTTGACAAAAACAGTGAAAAATAAAAAAGGAAACATGCGAAAATACTGTAATTAACAAAGAAAGAAAAAACTATTGATATTGTAATAAAATAAAACAATTTAAAACAGTGTTTATGCAAAAGTTCTAAGAAAGAAAAAACTTAAATAATTTTTATAGAGGATACCGAAAAAAAAATATAAAAAAACAATGCAGTTTTAAAAAAGAAAAAAAAAAAACATTAAGAACATGCAATAATGAAAAATAAGTTGTAGAGAAAATGAAAGTCAAAATAATACAAAAAATACCACAATATAAAGAAAACTACAACAACATAAAGGAATAAAAAATCAAAAATTCTTCACTCGATATGAGAATTAAAAAAACAACAAAATTATTACAAAAACGAATTTTAAATAAAAATATGTAACAGAACTCCAAGGAAAACGTTATTAAAAAAAGAAAGTAAAAAAAATACAACAATTAAACTAAATCATCAACCAACAAAAATAAACAACAACAATATACTGAAACCAACATGACAACAAATATCTTTGACGTGTTAGCTGGCATCCCGGATTTTGGTGGTAAGCCTGAAGAACTGAGTAATTTTTTGGACCATGTTGATGAGGTGCGTAAGTTTGCTGATGCGGCGTTTATTACCTTATTTGATTTAAGAGTTAGACACAAAATAGTAGGCAGAGCGTATATTGCTCTCATAAATAATAATAACCCATCAAAATGGGCTAATATGAAAATTATCTTAAAAACAAATTTTACTATTAATGAGAGTATTGAATCAATAATTAATAAGATGAAATCAGCAGAATGTAAAACTAGTATAAGTAATTTTTATGAGTATCTGTTAGATCTTTTGACAAAATTAAATTTAAAAAATTCGATTGATAAAGATGAGTGGTATAGTTGTGAAAAAACGAAAAAATGGTTTTAAAAATATTTACAAATAAATTACCTAGTGAACCGAAATTGATTTTAAATGCTAGAAATCCAAATTCTTTATTAAAGGCACGGGACATTTTAACTGAAACTGATTATTTTTATAAAAAATTTTACAATAATAAAAAATCCAATTTGCAATCCTTATCAAATGAAAATTTTAATAAACGTAATGAAAGATTTCAGAACAATAATGATAATAAAGGACAAAATACTGGTAGTTCTCAATCTCGAAATTTCTACGAATCTGGTAATAGATTTAATGGTAACAGAAATGTTAACGAATTTTATTATTAGTTCAGGGAACTTTGCTCGTAATCAGTACAGCTCGAATAGCGGTCAGGTTAATGTCGATCGAAATCAGGTTGGTGGGAGTACTCAAAGAACGAATTTAAGTCGTCAGGTTCCCATAGAAGTTGAAACGGTGCAGACTTTAAATTTTCAATTAGTTCCAGAAGAGCTCTTCCCTGCATAATAGTGAAGACAAAATCAAATCCTATAAAACTAATGGTAGACTCTGGTTCGGGGTCATTTCTTATTAAGAAAGGTCTTTTTCATAGCTCTTTTAGAAGTTATCTTAATCGTCCTATTTTAATGAATACAATTACATCTAGCGGCGTTGCCAAATCTAAAATTATAATACCCCTTTTTGAGGAATTTAAATATCCAAATGCTAAGATTGAAATGCTTGAAGTTGATTTATTTAGGGAATTTGATGGTATTATTGGCTGTAACATATTAAAACCGTTGCGCTCAAAAATTGATTTTGACGAGAATATGTTAATTTTGCCGAACGCTAAATTACCACTAATTTTTGAAAATCCCCAAGATGAATTTTCTGAAGAAGATATAGCATATTTTGATTCTATTAACGTTGATATAAATGTTTGTAAGCCACAAATAGATTCTTTGATGAACAGGTTAAAGATTGATAATTTAAACAAGGAGGAAATTTCTCCACTTTTAGGGTTGATTAGAGATTTTAAATCTGTTTTTTATGTTGATGGCGACAAATTGTCTACTGTCGGCAAATATAAACAGACAATTCCAACAATAAATAATATTCCAAAGCATACCGTTTCCGGAAGTACACAATCATGAAGTTGAAAAACAAATTGCTGAAATATTGAAGTCGGGAATTGTTATTAAGTCATCGAGTCCCTACAATGCACCAATTTGGATTGGATAACTCGGGTGAACGGAAATGGGGGGTTGTCGTTGACTATCGGAAACTTAACGATGTAACTATAGAGGATAAATTTCCAATTCCTAACATGGAGGACCTTTTTTCTAAATTAGGAAATTCGCAGTATTTTACAACATTAGACTTGGCCAAGGCTTTTCACCAACTACCCATATTGACCGAGGATAGACACAAGACGGCATTTTCAACACCTACAGGTCACTATGAATTTACACGAATGCCATTCGGGTTAAAAAATGCCCCGGCATCGTTTCAACGGATGATGAATGAAGTCCTCCACGATTTTATTAATAATATTTGCGTTGTTTACCTCGATGATATTTTGATATTCTCCACATCTCTCCAGGGCGATTATCAGAATACGATTATTATAATGTTAATGATACGCAGTATATAGACTCCTTTAATAAATTAAAGAGGATCATATGTACATGTCCTGTTCTGGCTCATCCAAATTTCCATAAAATGTTTGTGTTGACAACGGATGCAAGCAATGCTGCACTGGGAGCAGTGTTGTCACAGGAAGGTCACCCTATTGAATTTGCTTCAAGGACTTTGAATAAACACGAGCTTAATAATAGTACCATCGAAAAAGAGCTTCTCGCAATTGTTTGGGTAACCAAATATTTTAGGCCTTACTTACTTGGCAGAAAATTCAAACGGACCATCGTCCCTTAGTTTGGCTTAATTCTTTGAAAGAGACTAACGTAAAGTTACAGCGCTGGAAAATGCAACTTAATGAGTATGATTTTGTGATGGAGTATATAAAGGGCAAAAGTAATCATGTTGCAGATTTTCTCAGCCGCGTTGATATTAATAATGTTGACCAACATACGATAGCTTCTGACTTGGTTACCATTCACAGTGGCTTGGAAAATTTAAACGATCATATTGGTATTGTTGAGTCTCTGGTTAACATATATAAAAATCAACTTATTATTGAAATTGGAAATAGTGATAAATATACAAAGAACATTTAATATGGAAACAAGATCCGTCACACGATTATAATAAAGGAATATAATGAGGAAATAATTTTAAAATTTCTTAAACAAATTCTGCCTATTAAGGGAACGGTTGCAATATTTTGTAAGAATCTTTCAATATTTAAATATTTTCAACAAACAATTGTCCACTACTTTGGTAATGCATCGTGAATGAAATTTGTAAAATGTTCAATATTTTTAAAGGATATATTCGACAAGGAAAAATTAATGGATATTATAGATAAATATCATACTGAGAAAAATCACAGAGGAATTCAAGAAACTTTTCTTGAGTTAAAAGCTATTATTTATTTTCCAAATTTAAAAAGGGAAATCCATAAATTTGTAAACAACTGTGCTATTAAGGCAAAATTTTGTGTTACGGAAACTCCTAAAAGGTCAAACGAATCAAATTTTCGAAGCACAACAAACATTAAAATAAGGTTCCACGAAACAGACTGCTTACACAAAATCAACATTGTTAACAATAATCACGACACATGTAACACTTTTATAGAGCTAGTAGAAAACTATAAATATCTTGGTGTATATGTTGACCAACACTTCAAGTGGAAAATGTGCAAAAGAAATTAAGAAAAACCGCATATATGCTTTACCATCTCAGTAACTGTTCCACATATAGCGTCCTTAGGCAGGCTTATTTTTCATTGGCAGAATCATATATCAGGCATGAAATAGCAGCATGGGGAAACTCAACACATTGCAGGATACATCAGAAAACGCAAAACAGAGTCTGTTCAAACTTGTGATAATTGAGTTACCCTAATATTAATTTTTATTTTGTGAGCCACCTTAATGCTAAGTGTTTCAGATTACACATTATGTGAATAAAATTGTCACATGAATATCAGGTGGCATTAAATGCATTCTTTCAACCATTGGTTGGGAAGGCGTAAATTTTATACACCAATTTTAAACCAAATAGTGGTAACTCAGCAAGTTTTAGCATTCTCGACTCTTATTGGCTAAAAAGCCATAAATTTTAAGTTAATAGAATTAAGTAAAATAAACAGTAATTTTAGTATAAATAATCGAATAAAATTCATTAATGTTGTCAGTAATAAAAAGAACATTCTTTAATTCATTGATCACCGAACTCCAAGTTACAAGTGCTTGAAGTTCATCTACAACAGAGAAAGAAAAATTAGCACAGTTCTAATTTATGTGTTAGAACTGAATTTGCTAAATATCTCTTAACATTTTGGTGACCCCGACGTTTTTTGGTAATTTTGAGTTTCCCCCCACCAGCGGTAAGGGACTCGGAACATCCTAAAAACACGTTAAACACGCAACTTGCTGATAAGCAGCCAACGGTTTTTTTTTTTTTTGCCAACGGTTTTTGTTTTTTGTAATTTTGAGTTTCCCCCCACCAGCGGTAAGGGACTCGAAACATTCTAAAGGCCGTCTCAACACACAACATTCGGATCATCAGCATTTTGAGGTTTCCATCCAGCGCCCAATTTCCTTCTAAATACAGTAGTTGATATTGTATTAATGACAACAATGGAAAAACTATTAGAACTTCAAAATGAAACCGGCGAAGTTATCCAGAAAATCATCAGAAACTTCAAAAAGGATTCACCAGACAGGAAAGCAACATCAGCCTATTTCGAGGAACGGTTGCAGCGTCTACTGGAGTCTTGGGAACAGTTTCAAGAAACAGATTCAGAAATACGGGATAAATGCGATGAACCATTGAAACTGGATTATTTTTCGAAAGGCTACTATGACAAAATCAGTAACATAGCAAAGCAGCACATGGAACTGTTCAGCAATGAAGCTAATCGTCTAAAACTGCTTGATGACGACCATCACGAGGATTCTACAGACCTCAGCGGAGCTTCAAACACACACAATAATACACATGTTCATAAAGATTGCAATAACACGTCTGGTACCATCCGAAGGTTAATGGCTCGGTTAACAGCTCTTAAACGGCTATTAAATGGACTAGATATTACGGAAGATCAACCAAAACAATATTTCGAACTAAATATAAGCACCATTAAGAAGCTATGGGAACAAATTGAAACGCTACATGATGAAGCTCATGATCAATTGACAAACCCAGCCGCATATGGCCTAGACCAGAATGAATACAACGCCGTATATGACTCAATGCATCAAAATCTTGTGAGGCTTTCGGTGGAAGCAGACAAACTTCAACACGAAGATAGGCGCAGGCAAACCGAAACTCCAGAATCAATGAATAATGGTTTAAATGGGAACTCATTACAGCTGCCAAAATTGACCATACCACAATTCAATGGAGATTATCTGAAATGGCGTCAGTTCCATGATTTGTTCTCCGCAATGGTAGACAGACAACCAATTCCAGCCATTCAAAAAATGTGGTACCTAAAAAACAATTTGTCCGGGGAAGCTGAACACTTAATAAGCCAGTTTTCTCTGTCAGAAACAAATTACGGCACCGCCTGGCAAACGCTACAAGATCGTTACAACAATAAAAGAATTCTTGTGGCAAATCTGGTAGAAAAATTAGTTAATCAACCTTCTGTGACGTCATCAGCGCCATCAATTAAGGCCCTTCATGACACCACCAGGGAGTGTTTATTGGCCTTAAATAATTTAGGAATTGAAACAACATCATGGGATGCAATTCTTATTCAACTATTGATGAAGAAACTTGACAGGAATACCCACATCAGGTACATCCAGTCATTGACCAACCCGAAGGACGTACCGAGGATTGGTGAGTTTTTATCATTTTTGGAACTCCAGTTCCAATCGATGGAAGCAATTGGTCAAAAAGAGAAATCAGCACACAAGGCTGTTTCATCAGTTGCAACATCCAACGAAAAACACAATGAAACATGTAAGTTATGCAACATGAGCAACCACAAGCTTTTCCACTGCCAGAAATTTCAACAACTTTCAGAAGCAGAACGGCTGCACTGGGTGCAACAACAAAAACTATGTGTGAATTGTTTCAGATCTGATCATAAGGCGAAAACATGCACTTTAGGTAGCTGTAAAAAATGCGCAAAACCGCATAACACATTGCTACATTTACCACAACAAAATAGCTCCCAAAAGAAAAAATCACCCCAAGCAACGAACAGCGTTTCATCTACTTCGAATGCAGTAACAAGCACAACGGCAGCATCAAGTGACGCTGCGGGCCGCCAGGGTTCTGTCTTATTAGCGACAGCGAGAGTTGTAATAACGGCTCCAAATGGTGTCTCCGGTGAGTTCCGGGCAGTGTTAGACTCAGGCTCACAGGTGAATCTAGTTTCTGAACGTCTCATCAATAAATTAGCAATCTCACCAACAGAAGCTTCGCTATGCATAAACGGTGTTGGAAAACTCCAAAAACGATCATCGCATAGAGTTAATGTCATCATGAAGTCCCGAAACAGCAGTTTTGCAACCAACTTGGAAGCATATATACTTCCAACTATCATCCCACCACAACCAAGTCAACAGATTGAAATTTCGTCCTGGGTCATTCCTAACCATATCCAATTGGCAGATCCCCACTTCAACAAACCAGGAAAAATCGACATTCTACTCGGCGGCGAATTCTTCTATAACATATTACAAAATGACACAATTAAACTCGCTGAAGATCTCCCAATCCTCCGAAATACGTCACTTGGTTGGATTGTGGGTGGACCTATCAAAAGGAACTCGGTCTCCAGCAACTCATGTACATTAACATGTGCAATATTTAACAAGGCTACATCATTGGAAGAAACGATAGAACAACTATGGAAATTAGATGAGGTAGAATTAGCTGAAAAATGCCTTTCTCCTGCAGAAAAACAGTGTGAGGCACACTTTGCTCAACATGTACACACCAACAGCGATGGGCGCTTCATAGTCAATCTTCCGTTTCGAGAAAATCCAGAAGCCTTGGGGGAATCACACACAATGGCATTCAACAGATTTTTAAGCCTTGAGCGCAGACTTCTGAAAAATAAGGCCATCCAAAGCCAGTATATAGAATTCATGCAACAATATGAACAACTAGGACACATGCACAAGGTGGATATCAACACCATGTGCGGTCCTAAATATTTTATACCCCACCACAGCATACTTAAACCAGAAAGCTAAACAACGAAACTCAGAGTGGTTTTTGATGCGTCTGCAAAAACAACATCAGGATATTCCTTAAATGACTTGATGTACAATGGGCCAACTGTTCAAGGTGAACTATTTTCAATCCTATTACGTTTTCGACAACCAAGATTTGTTTTCACTACAGACATCGAGAAGATGTACAGGCCAATTTTGATTCATCAGGACGACCAACAATATCAGTTGATTATTTGGCGAGAAAATCCGTCGTTACCCATCCAATACTACAAACTCAACACTGTAACATATGGTACACGGGCGGCTCCATATCTTGCCACAAGATGTCTACAGAAAATTGCTGATGAAAATGCAGCACTTTATCCAGAGGGCTCTCAAATGCTTAAACACAACTTTTACGTTGATGATGGTCTTGGTGGTGCGGATAGCCTCAACACTGCAATTGCAACACAGGATCAACTGATTACTATCTTGAAAAGGCATGGTTTCAACTTAAGGAAATGGTGTGCCAACCACCCAAAACTACTTAACAGTATTCCAATCGGTGATCAAGAAGTCGATCTGGACTTCAACAGTAACAACGATAATACAGTTAAAACATTAGGACTACTATGGTTACCTAAAACTGACCAATTTTGTGTCAAGGTCAAACTTGATACACTTCAGATTGTGTCAAAACGGTCGGCAACTTCGGACATCGCAAAATTATTTGATCCTCTCGGACTCGTTGCACCTGTGGTTATCCGAGCGAAAATGTTTATCCAACAATTATGGCAACATAAATTAGACTGGGATGAGCCATTGCCTGAAGAACTAAGGGCAATTTGGGTTAAATTCAGAAACGAGTTAGACAAGTTAAACAATTTGAGGATTTCACGACACATTTTTAAAGGGCAGCTTCCAACAAACACTCAGCTACATATATTTGCTGATGCATCTGAGAAGGCCTTTGGTGCCGTTGCTTACATCCGTGCAAGGCTTAAAGAGGGAAGCATAGTTGTACAACTACTTTGTGCAAAAACTCGAGTGGCTCCATTAAAGCAACAAACTCTACCACGCCTAGAGTTATGTGCGGCACTTCTGGCTGCCCAACTTGCACAAAGAATCAGGACTGATCTCCAAGTAAAAAATCAACCTGTTTTTCTATGGTCGGATTCTGAAATAGTGTTGTCTTGGATAAATGCCCAATCGTCTATGTACCACACTTTTGTAGCTAATCGAGTGGCTAAGATTCAATCATTAACACTGCCCGAACAATGGCGCCATGTCGGGTCAAAAGACAATCCGGCTGACATATTATCCAGGGGATTACCAGCGCATAAACTGCCTGACTGTAATTTATGGTTTTATGGACCTCTATTTCTACATGGACGAGAAGAACTATGGCCACCTAGATTTTCAAGGACGTTACAAATTGAAGACAACATCGAGAAAAAGAAACTGTGCACCATTTTGGCAGTAACTGTTTCCAGCAATCTTGAATTTGTATACAAAATCAATCACAAAAACTCATTCAGGACTCTGCAAAGGGTTATTGGATATACCCTCAGATTCATAAGGAACGCAAGAATATCAAAGCAGCTTCGTCCTACACATAAATCACTATCACCTGATGAACTGAACGAGGCACTATCCGTAATCGTAAAAACCATTCAGGCTTCCGATTTCTCACAAGAGATAAAACAAATTCGCAACTGCAACGAAGTTGGAAAGAACAGCTCTATTAGCAGTTTGTCCCCATTTCTTGACGACCAATCCATTATTCGTGTTGGGGGTAGACTAGAGGCCTCAGCACTACAGTATGAGGCAAAACACCCAATGGTACTTCCATATAACGATCCTATCGTCAAACTACTATTCGTGATGTATCATAAGGAAAATAAACACTGTGGACCTCAGGCGTTACTGAATACCTTGAGACAACAATTTTGGCCCGTTAAAGGAAAAATAACAGCAAGATCAACTATACAAAAATGCATTCAATGTACCAAGGCACGACCGCAATTGTGCCAGCAGATTATGGGTAATCTTCCAAGGACTCGAGTTACTCCAGCACGACCATTCATCAACACTGGTGTAGACTACTGCGGTCCATTTTGGATACACCATAAAGTCAGAGGTAAAAAACCAACAAAAGCTTATATCGCTGTCTTCTGCTGTTTTGCAACAAAGGCCGTTCATCTCGAACTAGTGTCAGACTTATCAACAGAAGCATTTATCGGCGCATTGAAAAGGTTTATTGGTCGGCGAGGTCGTTGTCAGAACATATACTCTGACAATGCAACCAATTTCGTAGGAGCCAAAAATCAGCTATCGGAACTAGTCGACAGCATTTATTCCGAAAAGGCACAGGAAACAATAATGACTACATCCAGCTCGAAATGAATACATTTTCACTTTATTCCACCAAGAGCACCACATTTTGGAGGATTATGGGAAGCAGCCGTGAAATCTGCGAAGCATCTCCTTCGGCGCAGTGTGGCAACGGCATCCTTAACTCATGAGGAATTAGAGACGGTCATCGTGGAAATCGAGGCAATACTTAATTCACGGCCATTGGCACCCATTTCAAACGATCCAAATAGTCTTGAAGCCCTAACCCCTGGACATTTCCTGATTGGAGAGGCACTCACGTCGCAAGTAGACAGCAGAGCTTCCGCAGCAAAGTTGTCAGGATTATCTCACTGGAAATTGGTGACTCATTTAAGACAAGAATTCTGGAGAAGATGGTCCACAGAATACCTGACCGAACTGCAGCAACGTTACAAGTGGAAGAGCCAATTCATTAACCTTAAAATTGGAGACATGGTTATCATCAAAGAAGATAATTTACCTGTCATGAAGTGGCCGTTGGGGAGAATCGTAGAAGTATTCCCTGGTGATGACGGCGCCATCAGAGTTGCTGAAATAAGAACGGCTAGTGGAGTGTTCAAGCGTCCAATTCAACGACTCGCTCTACTACCAATCGATATAGAATCAGAATCTTTGGACACTGTTGAGAATAATGAGGAAGCCAAGGTCCAAGTGCCTGAGACCACTGAAGAACCTAGGGCCAAGAGAAAAAAAACGCTGTCATCCCATCTCAGTCTAGCGTTGCTTATCATAGTTTTGCTGTTGCCAATAACATGTGGAACTCCGGTGAAAAATAAAAAATTTGGATCAAAAATAGGAATTCATTTTGAACAAGTTGGGACAGCAGCAATTTCAACAACCGAATGGAATTAATTTGTATATTATGATCTGAATGCTTACTGGGCTGAAACATCAATTTTGACTAACGGAACAAAATCGCTACAGAAGATTTGTGAAATGATAAAATTAAAAGAATCATGTCTCAGTATCATCGATCACTTCAAACAAATGGAAGGCGACTTACAGCTGGAAAATCAACTACTACGGAGCAAAAGAGGAGCCCTAAATATCGTAGGAACTATTGCGCACTCATTATTTGGCATATTGGATTCAGAATATGCTGACCAGATATCTGATACGATCCAACAAGTGAATGAAAATGAGTCATATTTGTTGAAGTTGCTTAAAAATCAAACATCAGTTGTGGATTCGACTCTAAATGTCATACAAAACGGCCAAATAGCGACCAGGGCAAGATTTGAACAGTTGGAGCAAACAATCAAAACCCTTTCGGACGAAATGGAACACATCAATAACGTGTTATTCCAAGTACACCTCACTCAACTATTTAATTCTGGAGTCCTGGACTTAACCACAATTGCAAACAACGTCCAAAAAATACAAGCTTCAATTATCAACAGTCTCATTGACACCCGTCATGGAAAAATCAGTCCGCTGTTATTAACTCCAGATCAATTACAGAATGAAGTGAATCAAATTAAGCTTCATTCACCAAACTCAGTAATCCTCCCTGTGGATGACAAAGATGATATATTACAATTATTCAGACTAATGAAGGTACGAGGTAGACTTACGCAACGTCATGTAGTGTTCAAGGTAACTTTACCGTTAATTGAACGTGAACCATTTAAACTAGTACATTTGATTCCTGTGCCTAACATTATCAACAAGACCTTGGTAGCCATCAAGCCATGTTCAAGATTCCTAGGTATAAGCGCATCCCATAAACAATACGCAATTTTCACACAGGCGGAGTTGAACTCATGCGACATAACTAAACCCGGTGTGTTCTTGTTTTCCAACGTTCAAATCCGATACACCTACGGGTCAGAGAAGTGTGGGTGTGAAATAAACTTGTACAACAACAAAACATCACCAACCTGCATACTCGAAACCACTACTACAAAATGGTTCCCACTCATCAGCAGAAATCAATGGATCTACGCATCATCATCATCACGGGCCACTGCAGTTTGTGATAAAGAAATCATAAATATCTCGTTAAAAGGTTCGGGGTTGCTGGCGCTTGATCCAGGATGTATTCTTAAAAATGAATTTATCACCATGACTGGACAACAAACTGTATCAAGCACATTAGAATCATCATTCACAAGCCTTGGAAAAATCTTTGACCTAGCGGGATACGAGAATGTCACACACCTAATAAACCACAATCGATCTACAAACTTGAATAATGCGTTTGCCAAAAACATTGATGAACTAACAATCTTGCATCAATCATTGAAGGAACAAGAAATCATGGACCTACCAAACAAATTGAGGTCCCATCAACTGCACAGCCATACGATTGGGTACCTAGCACTCACAGTCAGTTTGGTAGCACTCATAATTCTGCTAACTAGATACGTAACATGCAAAGACAAACGGGAACCGCCTATTGAAGGTGTCACGGAGACCATCGAATTTCCATCATGTGGATCAACCACTAACAACCCAACACCGTCACCAGCGCCACGCAGATTCACAGTGAATACCTAGCTGGCATATAACAACATTGTTGAACGTCCGTTCAACGCGGGGGAGAATGTTCAAACTTGTGATAATTGAGTTACCCTAATATTAATTTTTATTTTGTGAGCCACCTTAATGCTAAGTGTTTCAGATTACACATTATGTGAATAAAATTGTCACATGAATATCAGGTGGCATTAAATGCATTCTTTCAACCATTGGTTGGGAAGGCGTAAATTTTATACACCAATTTTAAACCAAATAGTGGTAACTCAGCAAGTTTTAGCATTCTCGACTCTTATTGGCTAAAAAGCCATAAATTTTAAGTTAATAGAATTAAGTAAAATAAACAGTAATTTTAGTATAAATAATCGAATAAAATTCATTAATGTTGTCAGTAATAAAAAGAACATTCTTTAATTCATTGATCACCGAACTCCAAGTTACAAGTGCTTGAAGTTCATCTACAACAGAGAAAGAAAAATTAGCACAGTTCTAATTTATGTGTTAGAACTGAATTTGCTAAATATCTCTTAACAGAGTCCTTAAAATTTTGGAGAAAAATAAACGTCTTTCAATGACCCACTACAACAACAACATTACTAGAACAACAAACAACAATAATATATTCAACTCCTTCTACACCACCAAGAATGATAACATAGGCATAGGCTACAACAACATTATTTATCACAACTCACATAACAACATTGTAAACAGACGCTTCAACACAACAAACATCACTGCTCATAACACCAACACAGTCGACGACACCACAAGAAGAATCAACCCATTCTACAGCATTAGAAGCAATAACAACACGGAAATCAACAATCAATTTATTTTTCAAAACATCGGCAACAACACGAATAACAACACTAGAAGCAACAACAACACGAAAATCCACTATCAATTTATTTTTCAAAACATCGGCAACAACACGAATAACAACACCGGCAATAACAGCAACACCGAAACAAGCAACCCTATCAATACTGCCAACAACAGCACCGGCAATAATAGCAGCAATACCGGCCAAGACAATACAACATTAATCAACATACATCACAACAACACTAATAATATCACCACCAGCAATGAAACAACGGATACCATTACTAAAAGGCTTGGTATATTGAACGTTAAGAGTATTTACAACATGACAGTTATAAACGAGTTTTATAATGACTCAAGATTTCTACAAGTAATAGATCATTCACACAACACAAGACGTAGAGCTGATGGAAGATACAAAGTCGAGAGATATCAAAACAATTATGGAAAAAACACGCTACAGGTCACCTTACTAACTATATTGAACAATATTCCAGTACATCTAATGAGCATTCCCAATAAATTTAAAAGAAAAAAACTTTTAAAAACATATTTCACAACCTCGCAATGAATAAATACATTTAATGAATTATGAAATAGCATAAGTTCCTACAGACAAGCTAAAGCTTCGTAGGTCATAGTTCTAAGCAATTGTGAATTTATATTATATTTTTAATAAATAAAAAAAAAAAACTAATGCTTTACTAATATTATACTAATGTCTTACTAATTAATTTTGCTAAAAAAACATTTTGCTGATAAGCAAACCAGATTGAAAGATATGCGTAGAATGAAGCAGATGTAGCGGCATGTCAAGATGTAGTGGAGAAGAGGAAAATGATACTAAAAAGTACAACTCTAATAAGACATATAAAAAAATCAACCATGGAAGATTTTGTATCTGTTTTTCATACATAAAACAAAATTTAGGATTAAAACAACTTAAATTTTGCGTTGTCACCGGCTTGTGAAAATAATTGTCTATTAATTAAATAAAAGACAAAATAAAATATTTAAATTTAATATGTATTTCTAAACTAAATGTTTATAGATTAATAATCTAGTGGGGTCAAATTGCAAACAAACATATACAGACATGTAGACAGAGTAAAGCGAAAGACAAACCAACACATCTTAGGTAGATTTTTATGGTTCCTTTTTCTTATTGCAAAAAGGGTTGTTTTTTTCGTTTCGTTTGTTTTTGTTTATTTTTTTCGTTTCGTTTCTATAATTATCTTCGGCAGTTGCGTCCTTTAAAAGATAGCATCATTTAGACAACCATTGATGTAAGTAGTTGAAAGAAAATTGTTGTTATGTTATATATATTTATTTTCAGATATTAAATTAATTCATGTCGTCAATGTGGGAAAATGAAAATTTTTATATTTCGTAATTATTGTAAATTATTTTTAAAAGAATCACAAAAATATGTTTTATGATTTTCAGCAAATAAATTAACTAAATTACAATTTTTCTACAAATTTTTTGCGTTTTTTCAGTCTACTAAAACTCAGCAAAAAATTTAGCAAGGCTTTTTTATTGCTAATCCACTAAGTGTTAGCAAAACTTTTGCTGAATCTACTAATTTTGTTGCTAAAAATCAGCTCGCTGATTTTCAGCAAAAGATTTTGCTGCCATTAGCAAAAAGTTTTGACTAAAATTTTGCTGACTTTACAAACTTTATTTTTTTTTTGAGTGTATAACAGCTATACAAACTAATACCGAAATTATCACAGAACCAACAAGTATTGCTAACTACTTTGCAAGTAGGTGGTCAGCCAATTCATTCGATAGTAATTTCTCACTAGACCAGCCAAAAATATTGCATTAGGTTATACAATCACAAAAGCCTCCAATACACACGCCAAAAAATTTAAAGTCAGTTAACAATGTGTGAACTACTAATGACTATTAAGAAGGTCAAAGGAACCACTCCCGGCCAAGACCGAATATGCTATGACATGATAAAACATTTAAAATACCAAAGTAAAACAACTCTACTACAACTATACAATAGCGTATTTGATACTGGAAATATCCCATATACTTGAAAAAAAAGCAATAATCGCTGCCTTTCCAAAACTAAATAAGAACTTAACAGAATTTTCTGGGTATAGACCAATATCATTTCTGTAATGCCTATCAAAACTCATGGAGAGAATAATTGCAAATCGTATAGGATGGTACATAGAATCAAAAAGCTAGTTGTGGAATTTAAATCCAATCGTAGTTGCAGACATGCTCTTTTACACATTGATGATGCTTCTAAGAATAACCATATAGTAGCTTACGCAGTGGTAGATCAAAAAGGTACCACTTTAATCACAAAAACTCTGTCTGACTTTTCATCAATCTTTACTGGTTAAGCAGCTGGTATTTTACAGGCAATAAACATTGCAAGTAAGTCCAAGAAAAAAACTTTAATCTTTTCAGACAGCTTGTCAGTCACAGCTATAACCAACCTGGCAAACAACAACTGGCGATCCATAAACAAAATTCGTGACTTATTAATAAACTACAAAGGTAAAATAAAATTAATCTGGATTCCTGGCCATGCCGGCATATATGGAAACAATTATGCTGTTGCAGCTGCGAAACACGCTTGCTTGGCGCCAATTGTAAAAGACCGAAAAATTTGATATTCGTAATTTAATTATAAAAAACTAAAACTTAAGAGTTGCTGACATGATGAACTACTATCATCATCACTATTCAATGATGAATCCAAATATGAAAATTCCTATATATCCTACAAATCTCAACAAAAATAAAATTAGAACCTTTTCACGTCTTCGTATGGGTCACACAATTACCACACATCAACATTTAATAAACATCAACTTTAACAACACATGCACTTACTGTGGATCAATACTTACAGTTAAACATCTTTTATTAACATGTCCAAATTTAAGAAGTCTTCAAACTAAATACCTATTCAACAATGGTTTCAATCTACTTAAGGAACCTTCTATCGATAACATTAATTATATTTTGAATTATATATCCAAACTGAATATAAAAATATAAATTGAATTCTAAATAATAGCTGATTGTCCTGGCAGCCAGTGCTAATATTTTTATATTAGTCTTATATTAATATAAGTTTAATATCATGTAAATAAATAAATAAAGTAATGATCTTAAATTTGTTTGAAAATCTATTTTTAGAATTATTACTTTTTCAGCTTTAGTAAGTACATATATAACTACTTATTCTTGATTTTCTGTAAACTGAAAAGTAATGACAATTTGTGCAAGCAAATCATTTATGTTTTTATCTATCAAGTATAACATGTTGAGCTTTCTCAGACGTTAGAGCGCTGGACTGACAACCTGGAGTCCCAGGTTCGAATCCCGTGTGGGCACATTTTATTTTTAACACCATTTCAATAAAAAAAATTTTTTATTAAATTTAGACTCATTATTTTTGTTCATACTAGTAAGCATATAGGTAACCAAATATTTTTTTTATTTTGTGTAAGGTGTTTTGTAATGACATGTTATTATTTTGAGCGCCATCCACATATAAAAATAATGTCATTTGCAATGACAATTGTAATAGACATTACCAAATATGTACTTATATAACCACTTATATGGTAATGCTTTTCTACACTGGGATGTTATTACTAATATAACATAGAATGTTGTCATTAAAACATCGGCAACAACACGAATAACAACACTAGAAGCAACAACAACACGAAAATCCACTATCAATTTATTTTTCAAAACATCGGCAACAACACGAATAACAACACCGGCAATAACAGCAACACCGAAACAAGCAACCCTATCAATACTGCCAACAACAGCACCGGCAATAATAGCAGCAATACCGGCCAAGACAATACAACATTAATCAACATACATCACAACAACACTAATAATATCACCACCAGCAATGAAACAACGGATACCATTACTAAAAGGCTTGGTATATTGAACGTTAAGAGTATTTACAACATGACAGTTATAAACGAGTTTTATAATGACTCAAGATTTCTACAAGTAATAGATCATTCACACAACACAAGACGTAGAGCTGATGGAAGATACAAAGTCGAGAGATATCAAAACAATTATGGAAAAAACACGCTACAGGTCACCTTACTAACTATATTGAACAATATTCCAGTACATCTAATGAGCATTCCCAATAAATTTAAAAGAAAAAAACTTTTAAAAACATATTTCACAACCTCGCAATGAATAAATACATTTAATGAATTATGAAATAGCATAAGTTCCTACAGACAAGCTAAAGCTTCGTAGGTCATAGTTCTAAGCAATTGTGAATTTATATTATATTTTTAATAAATAAAAAAAAAAAACTAATGCTTTACTAATATTATACTAATGTCTTACTAATTAATTTTGCTAAAAAAACATTTTGCTGATAAGCAAACCAGATTGAAAGATATGCGTAGAATGAAGCAGATGTAGCGGCATGTCAAGATGTAGTGGAGAAGAGGAAAATGATACTAAAAAGTACAACTCTAATAAGACATATAAAAAAATCAACCATGGAAGATTTTTGTATCTGTTTTTCATACATAAAACAAAATTTAGGATTAAAACAACTTAAATTTTGCGTTGTCACCGGCTTGTGAAAATAATTGTCTATTAATTAAATAAAAGACAAAATAAAATATTTAAATTTAATATGTATTTCTAAACTAAATGTTTATAGATTAATAATCTAGTGGGGTCAAATTGCAAACAAACATATACAGACATGTAGACAGAGTAAAGCGAAAGACAAACCAACACATCTTAGGTAGATTTTTATGGTTCCTTTTTCTTATTGCAAAAAGGGTTGTTTTTTTCGTTTCGTTTGTTTTTGTTTATTTTTTTCGTTTCGTTTCTATAATTATCTTCGGCAGTTGCGTCCTTTAAAAGATAGCATCATTTAGACAACCATTGATGTAAGTAGTTGAAAGAAAATTGTTGTTATGTTATATATATTTATTTTCAGATATTAAATTAATTCATGTCGTCAATGTGGGAAAATGAAAATTTTTATATTTCGTAATTATTGTAAATTATTTTTAAAAGAATCACAAAAATATGTTTTATGATTTTCAGCAAATAAATTAACTAAATTACAATTTTTCTACAAATTTTTTGCGTTTTTTCAGTCTACTAAAACTCAGCAAAAAATTTAGCAAGGCTTTTTTATTGCTAATCCACTAAGTGTTAGCAAAACTTTTGCTGAATCTACTAATTTTGTTGCTAAAAATCAGCTCGCTGATTTTCAGCAAAAGATTTTGCTGCCATTAGCAAAAAGTTTTAACTAAAATTTTGCTGACTTTACAAACTTTATTTTTTTTTTGAGTGTATAACAGCTATACAAACTAATACCGAAATTATCACAGAACCAACAAGTATTGCTAACTACTTTGCAAGTAGGTGGTCAGCCAATTCATTCGATAGTAATTTCTCACTAGACCAGCCAAAAATATTGCATTAGGTTATACAATCACAAAAGCCTCCAATACACACGCCAAAAAATTTAAAGTCAGTTAACAATGTGTGAACTACTAATGACTATTAAGAAGGTCAAAGGAACCACTCCCGGCCAAGACCGAATATGCTATGACATGATAAAACATTTAAAATACCAAAGTAAAACAACTCTACTACAACTATACAATAGCGTATTTGATACTGGAAATATCCCATATACTTGAAAAAAAAGCAATAATCGCTGCCTTTCCAAAACTAAATAAGAACTTAACAGAATTTTCTGGGTATAGACCAATATCATTTCTGTAATGCCTATCAAAACTCATGGAGAGAATAATTGCAAATCGTATAGGATGGTACATAGAATCAAAAAGCTAGTTGTGGAATTTAAATCCAATCGTAGTTGCAGACATGCTCTTTTACACATTGATGATGCTTCTAAGAATAACCATATAGTAGCTTACGCAGTGGTAGATCAAAAAGGTACCACTTTAATCACAAAAACTCTGTCTGACTTTTCATCAATCTTTACTGGTTAAGCAGCTGGTATTTTACAGGCAATAAACATTGCAAGTAAGTCCAAGAAAAAAACTTTAATCTTTTCAGACAGCTTGTCAGTCACAGCTATAACCAACCTGGCAAACAACAACTGGCGATCCATAAACAAAATTCGTGACTTATTAATAAACTACAAAGGTAAAATAAAATTAATCTGGATTCCTGGCCATGCCGGCATATATGGAAACAATTATGCTGTTGCAGCTGCGAAACACGCTTGCTTGGCGCCAATTGTAAAAGACCGAAAAATTTGATATTCGTAATTTAATTATAAAAAACTAAAACTTAAGAGTTGCTGACATGATGAACTACTATCATCATCACTATTCAATGATGAATCCAAATATGAAAATTCCTATATATCCTACAAATCTCAACAAAAATAAAATTAGAACCTTTTCACGTCTTCGTATGGGTCACACAATTACCACACATCAACATTTAATAAACATCAACTTTAACAACACATGCACTTACTGTGGATCAATACTTACAGTTAAACATCTTTTATTAACATGTCCAAATTTAAGAAGTCTTCAAACTAAATACCTATTCAACAATGGTTTCAATCTACTTAAGGAACCTTCTATCGATAACATTAATTATATTTTGAATTACATATCCAAACTGAATATAAAAATATAAATTGAATTCTAAATAATAGCTGATTGTCCTGGCAGCCAGTGCTAATATTTTTATATTAGTCTTATATTAATATAAGTTTAATATCATGTAAATAAATAAATAAAGTAATGATCTTAAATTTGTTTGAAAATCTATTTTTAGAATTATTACTTTTTCAGCTTTAGTAAGTACATATATAACTACTTATTCTTGATTTTCTGTAAACTGAAAAGTAATGACAATTTGTGCAAGCAAATCATTTATGTTTTTATCTATCAAGTATAACATGTTGAGCTTTCTCAGACGTTAGAGCGCTGGACTGACAACCTGGAGTCCCAGGTTCGAATCCCGTGTGGGCACATTTTATTTTTAACACCATTTCAATAAAAAAATTTTTTATTAAATTTAGACTCATTATTTTTGTTCATACTAGTAAGCATATAGGTAACCAAATATTTTTTTTATTTTGTGTAAGGTGTTTTGTAATGACATGTTATTATTTTGAGCGCCATCCACATATAAAAATAATGTCATTTGCAATGACAATTGTAATAGACATTACCAAATATGTACTTATATAACCACTTATATGGTAATGCTTTTCTACACTGGGATGTTATTACTAATATAACATAGAATGTTGTCATTACAGCTCTGTTGTGTAAATGTTAAATGTATGTATGCATGCATGTATGGCATGTCTTGTCTGTTTAATGATAGCAGAATTGGGTATATGAGCACAGCAATCATAGAAAACTAGAGTCTGCCTGTGGCGTTCAAGTAGGTAGATTAGGTTGTCTAGCCATTTCAAGCCAATAAGGCAAACTATAGGAACTATATGGGTTGAATTTTCTTATATTAGGAGCGTAGCATAATATAGTAGCCTCACCCACTCTGAACAAAAAAGAGAAAATGTTCCTTATTCTTACATGTAGTGGTATTAGAAAGCATGTTTGTATATGTGTCCGTAATTTTGTACGCCACTTTCCCAATAAACATTTGGAAGATATATCACCCAGAAGATATTACGGCAATCTCATTCATTTATCATTTTGAAGACAATCAAATTAGTAATTTGACTATGTCTTCTTTTTATATGTTAGATTATAAATCGGGACGGGGTTTCTAACAAAATGGGTATCTTCCGCAATACGAATACGATTGTTGCCATTAAAAAATTGTTCTGCCATGCAATACGATCGTATTGCCACGTTTGCTGGGAATAGCAAAAATAATTTCTTGAAACTTGAAAAAAAATCACCCCGAGAAATGTCATAGTTTTGAGAATTTCTTAAAATAAAACGTCGTAAAAAATAAATTACACTTAAATCTAAAAAAATATATATATTTATAATAAAAATAAAATGGAGTAAAAAAATATAAATAAATAAAAGTGCAATGTTATGTATTTATATCGTGATAAAATATTTGAAATTATATTTATTTTAACAACATGAACAAATAAATACAATACAAAAATTTAATTTTGTTTTTATTTTGTATTTTTGACAATTGCCATAGTGTGTTAAATTCACACAGTACACGTATTTACGTGTAAAGATAATATTTTTTTTTAAATGACAGAAAATGAGTCGGGCTTCTATATTATGGTTACGACAGTTTGGGTTGACTTTCCTCAAATATTACCTTTCCCCCAATCTCGTAGTTAGGAGGACTGTTTGGGTTTACTTTCCTCAAATATTACCTTTCCCTCAATCCCGTAGTTGGAGGACTGTTTGGGTTGATTTTCCTCAAATATTACCTTCCCCTCTGTCTTGTACTTAGGAGGACTTTACTAAAAAAATATTACATTTCTCTGTGTCTCATAGTTAGGACTGTTTGGGGGACCGTAACTAATGATTATTGCTCGTTTTTTTGACTCAAAAAATCAATCACTTAGAAGAGACATAAAAAAAATTTATTGCACCATTATTATTATATTTTGACAATCTTTGCATATCCGTCATGATTTTTAAATTTTTGATTTTTAAAGTTTTCTTCAATGGTAATGATTATTTTTGAGTAATAATAAAAAAAATCAGCCATAATCATTATTTTTGAGCAAAAAAAAATAAAACTCAAAAATAATCATTATTTATGATTTTTATTTTTTTCGCTCAAAATAAAACTCACTTTCAATGTGTGGGATGGACAGGAAGTAGGAGGAGCTTATCGAAGATTATGGTATCAATCTCTTCTTTGGAAGATTCTCTAGCAGATTAATGCATCAATCATATTTGTGGGTGGAGTTTAAGAGGTTAATTATTAATTTCAAAATAGGGTTTTTTTGCCGTATTTTGTGAAAGTAACAATGTGTGGGATGGACATATCTCAAGAAGGAGGAGGAGTTTATCAAAGATTATGGTATCAATCTATTCTTTGGAAGATTCTCTAGCACATTAATGCATCAATCATATTTGTGGTGGAGTTTAAGGGGTTAATTATTAATTTCAAAATAGGGCTTTTTTGCCGTAAAGTCAAAATTTGGAAGCTCGATTTTCACCGTAGAGTATGTTCTAGTGGACTTTTTTGCTCAGTACAATCCCAAGAATCAGAAACGCGAAGCGCCCATTAAGATTTTTTTCCTTCCATACTAATCGCCCCACCCTAATATGTATATATATTTACACCTACATGAAAGTGAGTTTTATTTTGAGCGAAAAAAATAAAAATCATATATAATGATTATTTTTGAGTTTTATTTTTTTAGCTCAAAAATAATGATTATTGCTGATTTTTTTTATTATTACTCAAAAATAATCATTACCATTAAAGAAAATCAGTAAAACTCATAACATAATCATTATTGTGTAATTTTTATGGGTTGGGGTCGTATGCCCGAATTTCAAAATCCCGAATTCAAAATCCCGAATTCAAAATCCCGAATTCTAAAATCCCGAACTTTAAAATCCCGAACTTGAAAATCCCGAATTTCAAAATCCCGAATTGTTGTGCAGTTTTTGATGTTAAAAATCGCCGCGATTTTTAACATCAAAAACTGCACAACAATTCGGGATTTTGAAATTCGGAATTTTTAACAGCAAAAACCTCAGAACTAAAATGTTGTTCTACCTTAATTAATACTTGCTGAAATTTATAAAAAAAAATCTTAGTGAGCATTGAAAAATTTTAATTGTAGAAATAGAATTAATACTTGCTGAAATTTATAAAAAAAATCTTAGTGAGCATTGAAAAATTTGAATTGTAGAAATAGAAAGTGGGCGACAAACTTTCATTCTCTGTTTTAAATCAAAGTAGTGCGGTTGAAAGTATTTATAATAATAAAAAATGAGTCTCGAAATAATTGATTCAAATAAATAAAGATACAATGCTCAAAACTGATTTTTTAAAAGCAATTGCAACAAATATTGCACTATAAATAATACTTTTTACATTTTATATCTTATTAATATTATTCATAAATGTAGTCTTAAACATGTATTCTAATAAAGAATTAGAAAAATTAATATATATATATATATATATATATATATATATATATATATATATATATATATATATATATATATATATATATATATATATATATATATATATATTAATATTTAAAAATGAAGTCTTAAAACATGTATTTTATTAAAAAAAAAATTTAAAAATCCCGAATTCGGGATTATTTATTATAAAACATATATTCAGGATTTTGAAATTTGAGATTTTGGAATTCGGGATTTCTAATTCGGGATTTTTAAAAAAATCGGGATTTTGAGATTTCGGGGTTTTGAAAGTCGAGATTTTGAGACTATCCCAATTTTTATTATAAAACTCATAATGATTACGGTCCCTGCTTTCCACAAATATGTAAAATGTTGTCTGTCCAGTAGTTTGGAGGGCTGTGTGAGCTGACTTTCCTTAAATATTAATTTTCGTCTATCCCGTAGTTGGGAGTACTGTTTCTGTGACTTTCCTCATGATAATAAAATGTTTCTGTCCCGTAGTTGGGAGGACTCTTTTTGTTGACTTTCCTTAAATATTAGGATTTTAGTCTGTACCATAGTTAGGAGGACGGTTTGGGTTGACTTATCTCGAATATTTAAATTTTTTCTACCACGTATATAGGAGGACTGTTTGGGTTGACTTTCCTTAAATACTAGGATTTTTGTCTGTCCCGTAGTTAGATAAATTGTTTGGGATGACTTTCCTCAAATAAGTGGGGCTGTATGCCGGTGTGGTCTCTAGAAATAGTACGTGTTAAGTTGGTATAGTAGTGTAAAATTTGTCGTGTAAAATCCGGGAAAATATATTACGTTAAATAAAATTTCGGAATTGGATTAGAAATAAACATTGTACGATTTTAATGAGATGATTTCTCGTAATTGTGTATGGTATTAATGATTAAAAAAGATATTTCCAAATAAATAAGTGATATGTTTTATAACGTTTTCCTTCTTAAATAATTCTGTAACGAACCTTGGACTCGACTGAGCATGTATTTGTTTGGAAAAAAATTACAATAAATATGGAAAAAAAGGACGAGAAGAACTCCAAATATATATATCTTGTGAAAAAAGATCTGTAAAGACATTAAAGTAAAATATCGGAATACAAAAAATTGTATAAAAGCAACAAAAGATAAACAATATAAATAAATAAGAATTTAACATTTAAAATCGTAAAGTCGTCTCGAGAGAAAATTAAAATATATACTTTGTGAAATAAAGATATGTTAATATATCTGATTAATCAAAACTATTAGTTTTTTGATCAATTTTAAACTCAACATAATGAATTCGACTTTTTTTTAATTTGTATTAGATTATTTTTTACAAAACAGATTTAAAATAATTAGGTTTCTTACAAACATATTTTCCTATCCTTGTTGAATGTCATATGCACTTGTTAGTGTAGGTAATTGACATAATATGACTTACAATAGATTCGGTTTTAACGATTAAAATACAAATCGTCAGATCCTACATACATTTTCCATAAAAAGAAGATTTGTCGTTAATAATTAATTTTTTAGTATGTTGATGCTTTTTGTGATTTTGTAAAAAGGCGATGTGCAAAAGTTACTCTAAGCATATGTTTTGTTTAATATTTTGTATAGCGTTACCAAAGCTGGGAGACAAGTTTTACAAATAGTATTAAAAATGCAACTCTAAATAAAAAATTTATTCTAAAACTCAAAATATTAAAAAGATAAGTAAAAAAAATGGAGCAATGCTGAAGTACTGAAAATAGAGATTTTGAGGAATGGAAATATATGACTTTTCTTTGAAAACTCATATTAAATTGTGTGATTTTGTATCTTCTAGCTCAAATCCATTATAAGAAACATAGGTGAAATGCAGAAAAATGAAGATCTAACACGGGTGCTTGTATTTTCGGCTTCTTAATTGATAAAAAGAGGCGCTCACGCTCAGCAATAGTGTAATTTCGCAAGGGGAAAATTGCGTACATGTCTAACGCAGTCCAAATGCGAAATGACAAAAAAAATGCAACAAACATATCAAGGCGTTTGAGAAATAAAAATAATAATATGAGGTGTCAAAATTATCTCTTTGGCTCTCCAAACTAAACAAGGGATTTTATCAAATTCAAGATAAAATAGGACATACCTGTAAATAGAAAGCTCAAATTTTGTAAAAATTCAAAAAATAATTATTTTTTAATTAACTGAGATTTCCAACAACTAAAACACTTATTTACGTTGATTTAAAAGTCTTGAAAATTAAGTATAAGTAAGATTGAAGTATTACCTTTAATAATCAGTCCTTATTTTTCTTCAAGGACGAACAGGATTTTATCAGGATATCTCTAAAGGACATTGTCTTAACTTATAAAGAAATGGACGGATCGTTTTGAAATTTGGTATAGAGAAGACAATCAGTAATAGTAGCAAAAGTCTAAAGTTTGAACAAAAAATATTGAAGTTAAGATAATTTTTCGCCCTATTTCGCATTTTGCAAAAAGCGAAAATCGCCATATCTTCTTAAAAAGAAGCACAAAAAAGTTTATTTTTGGATTGTGGTTATGTCTTGGTAAGAGCAATAATTTTTGGTACAAACTTTTGTTTTACTTGCATTAGTTTTCGAGATGAATTTTAAATTATTTTTGCTCATGTCGCCGAAAGTAGTCAGCAAAAAACATTTTTTTAAAGAGATATTATTATTTTTTTTGCGAGACGAATACATGGTATGAATTTCATTGCAAAACAAAATTCGGGCATTAGAGGGTTAAGTTCACTAGCTTTAGAAATCAATAAAAACGACATCTTGAACCGTGTTCAACATTAATTTTAAATACAAATATTTTCCCTATTTTTTTATCTATTTATCTCAATCATTTTGTTCTCATTTTATTTTATTTCTCTTATTTCAGTTCACCATGAACAAATCCCTTTTATTCTTTATGTATTTTTATTGAATTTTTTATCTTACTTAAATATTATATATTTAAATATCATTTATCTTTTTTCCTATATATTAACGAAGTTGGACTCCATATTTTTTCTGTTTTTTTGTAAAAACCAGTCAGTATTATAATACCTTTTAATAAAGCAAGAAGCTTTTTATGTCATAAGGAAGAAACCCCAGTGTTCTTTTTTGTAATACTCACCGACACATAATCTAATTGGGGAAGTTAGTTACCCACACCCCAACATATGGTCCTTCGACAAAATCCTAGAAAGACTAGGATTGGAATGAATGAGTGACATTGTGGTCAGCTAATTTTCATCACAGTGGCAGTTGTCTTACAAGCAAAAACTGCAACAACAGCATCAATAGACAAGGTGGTCTATATTACAACGAAATCACTTCAAGTGCATCTCAGCAGGGGACGGTGACCAGTGCGTGTGATACCAGCATCCCTGAAGATTTACAACATCACTCAACAAAACTCCAGCAAGATTCATACAGGACAACACACAAATCATACCGGCAATACAACATAACCTCCAAATCAAAACTTCAAGAGGAAGTCATCAAATGTGGTAAGGGAAAGGACTTGAAGGTATGTATTCTGTTTTTAGTTATTTTGTGCTACATTTTTCTTTAGATCCACGTAAATTTTGAGCCACAAATTAGACCGCGCACACACCAAATTAATTTTTCTTTTTAATACAACTTAATGTAAAGTTGCAACAATATTATCGCCCACAAAAAATTCAAAATAATCACCAACACGATATCTAAAACAAACGGCCAATCAATTTTTAAATATCAAACATTTCTTATTGATATTTTTAAATATTGTGTAAAAACGAAAGAAAATTTAATTTAATATTTCACAAAAAAGAAGAAGAACAATAATAAATATATTGACAATTTATTTATGTCAATACCCAACACTAGCAGTTCGAAGATCATATACAAAAGCTAAATGTATATGGGAACTGCAAGGAAAACGAACCGAAGATTAAGGGGTACCTTTACAAACAAAACTAATAGTACAAAAGAAATTAATCAACAGCAATGAATTACAAGAAAATTTGTTTTTTGGTAAACCAAACAACAAAACAAATTAAATATTTTTTTCTGTAGAAAATTTATTAGAGTGGATCGATTTTCAAAATTTAAAATTTTATTGATAAAATTTATAAGCAGTGGTGCAACACAAAAATAGAAAACAGAAATTTTTTTTCTGGAAATTAGGGTGGCACGAAAAATAGTTTTAAAAAAAATTTTTTTTTTTTTGATATTCATGTGCCACGTAAAAATTTTTCAAAAATTAGAGTGGCCCGGAAAATCATTTCTTGCTAAAAATTCAGTATTTAGATTGGAACAAAAAATCATTTCGTGTGGAAAATGTTCAAAAATTAGAAAGGCACAAAAAAATTATATATTGGTGAAATTTTTCAAAAAGTGAAGCGCCACATAAAATTATATCTTGGGAAAATTTTTCAAAAATTAGAGTGGCCCGTTAAAAATTTTTTTAGAAAATTTTACGAAAATGAAAGAGGGGCAAATTTACAATTACGTTATAATATTTTGTGAAAAAAAAAATCACAAAATTAGAGTGGCGTAAATGGTTTACAAAATTTTCTTGAAGAAAGTTTTCACTAAGAAGTGTGATCCAAGATCAAATTACCCAATATTTTTTTTATTGTTGAGAAGAAAAAAATTTTTTTTGGCAAACTAGATTGGAACGTTTTTACAAATTTACACAATACTTTAAAAATTTTTGTGGTAAAATTTTATTGATTTAAATATCACTTCGTGAAGAAGTTTTTGGAAAAATTAGAGTGGAGCAGTTTAACTTATTTTGGAAATAAGTTCGTTAATATCGATTTTTAAGGAAAAAATTCGAATCTTCTGGTTGTTCTGTACGGAGCAAGAAGAAGTTTACTGGAAATACACATTTTGTATATAAAAAATAAATTCCTCATATTTGATTTTGGTCAATAGGGTTGTTTTTCCGCTCGGGTAGGCAATAACAATCACAGCATTAAAAAGAAGGTGTAAATCCGATGTAAAGCGGCTGTCGGTGTTCTGCACGAACTTTGAGAGAACGTTTACGGAAGATCTAGATTTTGAAACACTTGAAGTAAAACGTTTAGAGAAGATGGACGAAGCTTATAGAATCGTATGACAAGTACGTGGTAGCAGAAGAGGGGGCTGAAGAAAAAAATAGTAAAGATGATCTATCCCTGCGTTATGAAGAGGTCAGTGACTTGTATCAGGTAGTGATGGCAAAAATTCTACACAGCTTCAAGTATATTGAGCCTGTTCAAACCGTGCCGGCCGTTCAAAGGACATCTTTTAAGGTTCCGCTTGCGACATACAGTGCTTTGAAGGGGGGTACGCTAAATGGCCAGCCTTTAGGGACATTTTTCAAGTTGTGGTAGGAAAGGAATCGTCACTAGTGCCGCCCAAAAACGAAATTTCTTAAAACCCTAATTAAGAGGGGAGGCTTTCAACGTCATGAAAGATTTTGATTCTGTAGACGAAAATTTTAACTTAGCCTAGTAGGCCCTAGAAAATAGTTTTGAGAATAAAAGGCTTTTGGTCAACGATCAGATGAAAAAAGTGTACTCAATACAAACATCTCAAGCTGAAACTTTGAAATCTATACGATATATTAGAAACACAGCTTATCTATTTTAAAAACCTTCAAGGTAGATGAGGCAGATGATGATCATTTTTTAAAGTATTTAGTAACGACAAAGCTTCCAGAGAAAACTTTACGAGCCTGGGAAAGTACGATTGAAAACCATAGGGAGTTACCCTCATGGAGTCGACTTAGTGGATTCCTTACATCAAGAATAGAATTTTTGGAGACGATGACTGAAGTACGAAAGCCTTTAAGTAAGGAGAATCTAACTTCAACATCTCAGTCATTTCATACTCAGACGGGATCAGAAAACCCAAATTATAGCTGCAAAAAGTGCAAACAAAATCATCCGCTGAAAATTTGCAGTCAATTTAAAGCGCTTTCCTCAAATGAACGCCTCAGATTTGTTTTTACGAACAAATATTGTGTCAACTGCTTGTCGACTACCCATTTTAAATCAAAGTGTCAAAGTAATTACACTTGTAGTATATGCAATCAAAAGCATCATACGTTGTTGCACGTCGAAAAACGCGAAAATACAGTTAACTACAGCCCACCCAGCATTTTTTGAAAATTTTAATCATATTCGAGTCTTTTATGATACTTCTGCGCGACTAAAAAGCTGGAATATGCTCTCATTTTCTGATCATAAATGATACATTTGTCGGTAGAAAATGGTACCCTAGCCGCGACTCTTCTTGATGACTCATTTATGATACTGTTTTTTTTTGTTAGTTTTGGGTCATTTAATATTCAATTTAAATTAAGATTTATTTTTAATAAAAAACTAATACATAAAGTATTTTTTTAAATTAACACAAATATAAGACTACACCTAACATAACACAAAAACTATTGTCATTTCGACAGGAAACAAAAACTTAAAAATAAAATTTGTACATTTTTTGTACAATTTTTCTTCACAATTAATTTAAAGGATGCTTACACTTCAATGAAACTTTTATAACTAGACAAGAATCCAACTTGTTGACATTTACTCAAGAATACGCAAAAATTATCCCGTTATTCTTAAGAAAAAAAAACAACAAACAAGCAGTGTTTAATCATCTCTCTGCTCCAAATACGATAGCAAAACAAACAAAACTAATCACATTTAAAACACCTGCATTATCTATTTGCGATCAAGCAGTTTTCAATCTTCTAGATGAGCAAATTGTGATCTTATATAACTAAAAAAACAATTACATTTTAAACACCTAGAAGATTGATTTGCGAGTGCTATATAATTTGTTGTTGCGTTGCAAAACAAGCACTTTTTACTCATAAGCGCGAAACATTTTCGAGTCCCTTTTTAACCGTGTAAGTGATTAATCAGTTATTGATCACCAAAAGTACTCGAAAAAGACTCGTTTTGGTGATTTATCAAAAAACAATCTTCCAATTGCTAGGCGGGAGAAATTCCAAATCTCAATCGCAGCCACCTCTCCAAGATAATGAAAAGCCTTCATATTCAGGTACTCAATCTCAAGTTAGAACGTTTAACACTCAAGTTAGCAGTACAACTTCATCAAATAAGGGCATTTTAGAAGAGATCCAAACTCATTTTGTCTAGACAGAGGAAACTACAGTTTTGCCTGCAGTGCTAGCACAAATTGAAAATGCAGGGGAATTATTTACCATTCGAGCTCTAATAGATACCGGTTCCGAAAAAAGTTTTATAACTACGATATACAACAAAAATTTGCTATACCCCTTGAAACCAAAAACTCGAAAACTTCTGGTCTAGGTGGAGCGGTAGTAGGAAAATCAAAGGGAAGATTTAATGTAATCGTAAAATCTAGAATTTCAGATTTTCAAATAAAAGTTAATGCCGTGGTGGTGCCAACACTATCGAGCCTTTTGCCCTCACGGCCTTTTAAGCTTAAAAGCTTTGACGAGATCAAGGATTTAACTTTGGCTGATCCATTTTTCTATAAACCAGCTAAAATCGATATGATTATTGGAAGTAATTATTTACCCTTTATTAACCTTAAAGGGGTACGATTAAATGTATTGGATACATTTGAGGATAGGGAGTTTCATTTTAGCATTTTCGACTTCAGTGACCGCATCTGATGACGTAGTTTTGCACGAGCAGATGAAAAAGTTCTGGGAACTGGAAGAGGTCGAAAGACACAACCGATAACAGAATCCGATAATTATTGTGAACATTTATTAGACGATCCGATGGTCGCTATATTGTGGGACTACCCTTTAAAGAAGAATTTCCCAGTAATATTTATTTGGGTCAATCAAGGAACATGGCTTTAGCGCAGTACCATCGAATGGAGAAAAACGCTAGACAAAATGCTAGACTTGAAGGAACAATATCGTCGGGTTCTCCAATAATATATCGACTTCGATCAAATGGAACCAGTTCCACACGAGTCACATTTGGAGTGAACTGTGCGTCTTTTTTGGCTATACGAACTCTAAAGCAGTTAAGTGAGGACTGCAAAAATGTATATCCAAAGGAATCCACTATTTTGAATATGGAAATCTACTAGATGACATTTTATCTGGGGGATATACTCTTGAAGAGGCAAAACTGAAACAAAGTCAAATAACAGCAGGCTTCCCCATGAAGAATAACCGCCAATAACAACTTTCTACTTCCACATTTGGCCTGAGAGGATCTTCTTGACGAAGATTTCTTGAAGTTCGACGATTCTAGCACCATAAAAACCTTGGGTATTCGCTGGAATGAAAAATCAGATTATGTAGTAGAACCTAACAAAATTGTGAACTCCTCTACAAAAAGGCAGATTTTATCATGTATTGCGAAGCTATTTGACCCCCTGGGCTGGTTAGGTCCAATTGTCGTGATTGCTTAACTTTTGATGCAAGAGTTGTGGGAAAGAAAATTAGATTGGAATGGAGGTGTCACACCCATTATTTTAATAAGATGGAACGAATTTCTTAAAAATTTACGCATAATTTCTACATTGAAAATCCCTAGATGGGTACATTTTTCGCCAAACCACCATATACAGATACACGGATTTTGTGATGCGTCTGAAAAAGCGTATTGCGGTGCAGTCTACATGCGATCTGTGACTTCAGACAGAAATCAGCAAACATTTGTTAGTGGCAAAAACAAAAATCGCCCCTATATAAAAGACCACAATCCCCAAACTTGAATTATGTGGCGCCTTATTACTTTCAAAGTTAATTAAAGGTTTAATGGAAAACGCAAAGTTCTCTTTCTAACTACACTTGTGGACGGACTCCTCTATAGTCCTAGGGTGGCTACAAAAACCACCAAACACTTTAAAAACTCTTGTTGCAAATAGGGTAACAAAAATTATTAGTATTGCCAGCAATAAACACTGGAAACATGTAAAAACCGAAGACAACCCAGCGGATTTAGGTACTCGTGGTTCCACACCTCAAAAACTTATCGAGAGTAACATATGGTGACATGGGCCCACCTGGCTTCAACAACCTACTGAACTTTGGCCAAAACCACGAGTTTTTAATCCAACAGACTTAGAAACCAAAAAGATCTCAGCTTTTTATCTAAAGACTAGCCCAGTCGACACCAGCAGCGCAGATATTTTTCTTCAAGCTAGTGAATTTGACAACATATTAGAAAACTTTTCTCTCCCTCGAGCGTAAAGGTTTTCTTAACACCATGTTTTCGGATAATGGTCGTCATTTTCTTGGGGCTAGTGTAGCCTTACTAAACCTACCTAAAACCTAAAAACCTACAACGAATTCTTGAAAACGACAGAAAAGGCCTTAGTAGAAAAATATGGTGCCCACGGATTTACCTGGTCATTTATTCCACCATATGCACCCCACATGGGTGGTCTCTGGGAGGCTGCCGTAAAAAGCATGAAATCTCATCTTAAAAAGGTAGCTGGTAATCCCAACTTTACTTTTGAAGAATTTGCTACAATGCTAATCGGAATTGAAGCTGTATTAAATTCGCGTCCAATGTCTCCATTGACCGAAAACCCGTCCGAACTATTTCCCTTGACTCCACGTCATCTCTTGAGATGTGCCCCACTCATTGCTCCTCCTGAAGCTCCAGAAGAACCTCCGTTAGAAAAATTGAGTCACCTTAAACGAAAGGACCGACTAAAAGCTCTTCAACACATCTTTGCCCGTCGTAGGAAAGACGAATATATTACCGAACTTCAGCGAAGAGTTAAATGGAAAACTGAACAACACAACATAAAGCCAAACGACTTTGTCATCGTGAAAGATGATTTGTTACCACCCACCGAGTGGCGTCTGGGACGCATTGCCAAAGTGATATATGGAAAAGACAGCAACGTACGAGTAGCCGAAATCAAAACTCAAAATGGAATTATAATGCGCCCGATAGCCAAATTGTGTCTTTTGCCAATCATCCCGACTTCGCGACTTGCCGTACCATTGATGGGGTTATTGGCCATCGGACGCTGGCATCCATAATAAGACCAGAGGTGACTCAGAAAGCAGAAACCCTACCCAAGGCGCAAAGATCCAACTTTGGGTGGGTTATCCACGGAGTTTGGAACGGCTGCTGCTGCCACAAACATCCTAGCGCGGGAGAATGTTGAACCGTGTTCAACAGGAATTTTAAATACAAATATTTCCCCTATTTTTTTTTTATCTATTTATCTCAATCATTTTGTTTTAATTTTATTTCATTTCTCTTATTTCAGTTCACCATGAACAAACCCCTTTTATTCTGTATGTATTTTTATTGAATTTTTTATCTTACTTAAATATATTTCAATATCATTCTTCATATTTTTTCTGTTTTTTGTAAAAACGAGTCAGTATTATAATACCTTTTAATAAAGCAAGAAGCTTTTTATGTCATAAGGAAGAAACCCCAGTGTTCACCGACTAATAATCCCATTGGGAAGGGAGTTACCCACACTCCAACACGACAATATTTAAGCAATTATAAAAAATAAATAATGGTTTAATAAAAAAAAATATTTTTACGATTTTTAATAAATATTATTCTAAAAATTATAATTTAGAGTTCGGACTATCATAGCAACCCTGGTAACCATTTCATTATACATTCTTTTTGTTAAAGCAAAATCGGGTGCCATCTGAGAAAAAAATTCAATTTTGTTTCACACACGAATAAATTGTCAGACGGATTTGAAAATTATTTGCATTAAAATAAAATTGATTTGCATTAAAATGGAAATTTAAAAAAACACCTCCAAAAATCGTTGTTTTTTGTGGCAAAATTTTAAAAAAATTTTTACTTGACAAAAATTTAAAAATGTCTCTACGTTAGGGATTTAATTTTTTATTCCTCTACAAAAAAAAAAAACAAAACGGTGGATAATCGGTCCACCCGTTAAGGCTGCACAGTGGCACGCGATTTTTAATATCTTATTTTGAGAAAAAAGCATTTAAAGTAAATATTGCTCATGTTAAATATAGGGCAAGGAGTTTGGATCTGTAACTTTTATATTTTATCTAATTATTTTTTTCTCGATTTTTTTCCAAAATTTTCATAGCATATAGAACAATGTTCACAATATATATAATTATGCGTTAAATGAACCTCTTACTAGAGTTTTGAGATTGTTTAATAAATATTGTAATCAATTAGATATAAGTGTTAACCACTATCAATTTAAAACTGTATTAAATGATATATTTTAAGTTTTTTTTTTAATATTGTCATAATTTTGCTAGTCTGTAAGGATTTTTGTATCCATAGACGAAAATAAATAAATAAATAAATAAATAAATAAAAAATCTGAAGCTAGTAAACCCCTTAAATATGTTATTTACATTGCTAAGAAAATAAGCGAAGAATTTCGAAAAGAGGTCAAAATTACCTCTTTCGAAAATATTTTTTTTATTTTCAGTCACTGATGCCAAATTTCCATGGCATGGAATAAAACAAGATGTATGCAAGTTATTAACGAAATTATTTTTTTATTTTCCTGTCAAATTACTATGGGAAGTTATACGATTGTGCAGCACGTCCAAATATGAGTGGTCAAATTAAGACGGATATATGCTGTAGTCATTGAAAATTGGACTACTGGGAAACGTGCTACCGTGAGAATCCGCGACTTACATTTGAACGATATTATATTCCATCCATACATGGGAATTGCAAGTAAAAAAAAGTTTCGTTAATACCTGACACACAGTTTTATTCGATTTCAACATCGAACCCCATTATTTGGTTATATCAAATGTTAAAACCCATATGTTTAATTTAAGGCATTAACCTTAATTTTGTTGTTATTAAATAAGAAGATGTAATAAAATTAAAATTTAAAAATTTTATCGTAGCCACTTTACGTTTATTTTGTATCCAAATAAATACGTATTTTTTACGAAAAACGTATTTTTACAAAAATATTTTTTAAGATCGTTTTGAATAATTCAGTGCATGTTTCGCAGAATTAATGATAAACTAATTGATTGATGTAATATACCTTGGCCATAATTGTATTCTTCTAATTCTAAGATGTCAATAAAAAATACTAATTCACACCTGTGCACCGTTTACGTATGCTTGTGTATCGGTTGAGGCCTATACGGACCAAGATTAATTTTTAAGCAACCAACTTTTTGCTGGATTACCAAATATTTAGATCTAATTTTAGCATTAACTTGTTTGTACATGTAGAATAAAATTAGCAGTGCGGAGCACCAAAATTCGAAAATTTTAATGGCCACTCTAGCAAACATTACAAATTTTTTATTTCAATTGATAATTAATAATTAATTTGCACTATTGTTAAATATTGTTAAACTTTGTCATATTTTTTTTGTTGTTTTTAATTTTTGATTTTAAAAATTTCTCATACTTTTTTTTTTTTTAAATTGTATTACTATAACTTCTTATAGTTCCATACTATAATTAAAAGATGTATGTCTTGTTGTATAAAAATACAGATAAATAAATAAAATAAAATTATATTATGCAGATTTCTTACCTTGAAGTCTATATATCCATTTTTATCCATGTCAAATGTTCGAAAAACGTGGTCACAAAATTCTTCCGCATTTCCAGACGGAAAAAACATTTTATACATGTCCACAAATTTTGCAGGAGTTAATCTCCCGTTTGGGCAATCTTGCTATAAAAATAAATTTGGTTATTAAAATATAATACAATGACTTATATTTACCTTAAATCCTTTATACCACTCCTTTATAGTGGCTTCATCATAACGAGTATGAGATTTTAAAAATTCCATATCCTCTTTTGTTAATCGGTCTTTGCTATTTAAACACCCCATGGCACAAATAGTTTTAACTATTTGACTGCAAATATTTTATTTTATTTGGTTCAAAAACAAATATGTACTGTTTTAATAAAATCTTGTCAAATTCTTTTATAGTAAATCATCAAATTTATGGAAATACATTCGAATCTGTTATAAATGTGTTATTTCAGGAAAATTTAAATTAGTTCGTCAATACAAAACTGTTAATCGAATATTATTATATACATTTATGAGCATGCGCAATTAATATTATAGTCCTGTGTACAAAAAGGATAGGTTATTTGATAAATTAATATGAATTTTGTATAAGGGTTGCCGCGCTATACATTAAAATATTACTTATTGGTTGTATGTCCACACAATTCCATATCGCGTATAAAAAATATTTTGGGGCTGGTAAATTATTCAAATGTGGGCCGATTTTTAAAAATTTTCGCCTGGAGTAATGTACGTACTAAGACAAAACATCTTAGCAAAAATCAAAAAGCTTTTATATTTATTAGACGATATCATTATTGTAAATACCCAGCCAAAAATTGTGAATGGTCTAAAAAATCAAGAACTGTCAAATGGGGTGTCCCAAAAACACTTTTGTTGAGCTACACAAAAACGTACCTCAAATTATGAAAGAGGGAGGCGATCATAACATATTGGCAAAATTTTAACATTCTACGACTACGGCGGGGCACCGCGATCATTTGTGTTAGTGATTTCCATAAAAATATATTTTTTTTACTGGAAAAGGATACTTAAGTGATTTAAAAACCTCAAAATTATTCAATGTCTTAACTGAAATCGCTAATAAAAAAATTGTGAAAAAATGTTATGCAGAGTTGCCAAATAATTATTTAAAGTGATTGTTGGCCATTTTTGATGGAACTCTTTAAAAATTTCATCGATTGTATATAATTTTTGGAAATCTAGCCGATCAAACGATGAACTTTTCAAATACACAAAGTCTAAAATATTCTAAAATTTATTCCGTTTCCACTAAAAATATAAACAATGGATGTTTTTTATTAAAGTACTTCTAAGCTATAAAAATTATATCTTCAGGGTTGGCATATGGCAAGTTCAAAAAATGTACAAAAAACCTCAATGTTTTCCAAAAAACATTAAAAATCGGTTAACTTAAAAAACATTAGTTTTCATATATTTTTAAATAAAGATTTGTTCATGAAATTCTACAAATTTTAAATTCTTCGAATATCTTCCACCGTCTAATATTTACATGCTGTCAAAGTTTCAACTTTGGTTGCCACTAGAGGGCGCTTTAAGGCAAACAATATTACAAAAATTTCGTGCTATTAATCACGTGCGATAAATAAGTTAATGAACTTTTTATATGGAAAAAAAAGCCCCTTGGCGGTCTGCCTAAATCACTTTGGTCAAAAATTTGATAATTAAAACATTTCTTTCTTCTACTTTTTAGATTTCTCGCCAGGAAAAATAAGCGTTAACGTAGGGAAAACTTTTCACTTGGCGGTCAGGTCAAACCACTAAAGCGAGGAACTTAGAATTTGGTATGTGGGTTTCTTATCACGAAGAGTATGGCTAAAAGGTTGAAAACTCCCGTTGGCGGTCTTGAAAACCGCCAGAGCTAGGAACTTAAAATTTGGTATGTGGGCTCCTTATCAGCGGTAAACATATACATAGAGCTACGGGATTTTTGGAAATTACCACGAGGAGGGGCAAAAAGGGAAAGTCTCACCGTTTTGCCTAATCAGGAGTAGACATCTGTGTAGATTATTGGAAATTCGGTATGTGTGCAATTAACACATCTGTAGTGCTTATTTTTGAAATGTTTACGAGGAGGTGCAAAAATGGTAAAAGTCCCCCTCTTGGCGACCTACCCAAAGAAACTTAGAATTAAAATTTGATGACCAGGTTCGTGGTAAAAATAGGGGTTAAAGTATGCAAATCTATATCTGCTTTAACCGCTTAAGTATCTTGAAATATGGTATGTGGGTTCCTGATCCGGCGTAGACATCCCCTTAGAAGAAATTTTTTTAAATTTCTAAAGAAAGTGCCAAAAAGTAGTACAGTCCTTGACGGACTGGCAACCCCGCTTAAGCGATGTATTTGAAATTTGGAGTATGGGCCTTTAATGGCTAATAGTTTTAAATTTATATCATATGTTCTTTGGAATAAGTTCTAAATTACTGCTAAGGTTCATTTAATATTTTTACGTAATAAAAATAGAGTTCGGACTACCATGGCAACCCTGGTAACCATTTCATTATAAACCCTTTTTTAGGCAATCGGGTGCCAACATGGAGCCCTGGGTACTCATCTGAGAAAAAAAAATCACCCACGAATAAATTCTTTAGTCCCTAACGTAACAGGATTTTAAATTTGTATTTGCATTAAAATGGTACGGGGTAAATTCAAAAACTAAAAAACACCCAAAAAAAAAATAATTGTTTTTTATTTTTCAAAATGTCTCTACTTTGGTTACTTAATTTTTTAGTCATCTACAAAACAAACAAAAAAAACCGATTGAAATTAAGTCCACCCGTTCAGGCACCCGGTTTTCAATATCTTATTTTCAGAAAAAAGCATTTAAAGTTAATATTGATCATGTAAAATATAGGGCAATGAGTTTGGAGCTGTTTAATTTTATTATTTATTTCTGCGATTTTGTCTCCAAAATTTTCATAGCATAAGAAAAAAGTTCAAACTATTGAAATATGAAAAAAAAATTTAAAAAATTCTGAAGTTACATTGCTAAGAAAAAAAACGAAGAAGTTCGAAAAGAGTTCAAAAATACCTCTTTCAATATTATTTTTTTTATTTTTCAGTCACTGATGCCAAATTACCATGACATGGAATAAAACAAATTGTATGCAAGTTATTAACGAAATTATTTTTATTGTGCAGCACGTCCAAATATGAGTGCTCAAATTCATACGGTTATATGCTGTAGTCATTGAAAATTAGACTACTGGGATACGTGCTACCGCAAGAATGAAAAAAGAGTGTCGTTAATACATGACACACAGTTTTATTCAATTTCAACATCGAGCCACCCTTATTGCAAAAACCCATTATTTGATTATATCAAATGTTGAAGGCATTAACCTTAATTTTGTTGTTATTAAATAAGAAGTTGTAATAAAATTAAAATGTAAACATGTTATTGTATTAATGCTTTATGTTTATTTTGTGTCAAAATAAATACGTATTTTTTACGAAAAAGTATTTATTCAAAAAAATATTTTTTAGATCGTTTTGAATAATTCAGTGCATGTTTCGCAGAATTAAAGACAAACTAATTGATTTGTAAAAAAAATCTAACACAAAAACATGTCTTATACCTTAGCCATAATTGTATTGCTCAAATTCTAAAATGTCAATAAAAAAATCCTAATTCGCACCTGTGCACCGTTTACGTATGCTTGTGTATCAGTTGAGGAATATACGGACTAAGATTAATTTTTAAGCAACCAACTTTTTGCTGGGTCACCGTATATTTAAATCTAATTTTAGCATTAACTTGTTTGTCCATGTAGAATAAAATGAGCAGTGCGGAGCACCAAAATTCGAAAATGTTAATGGCCACTCTAGCAAACATTAAACATTTTTTGTCTCAAATATAATATGCAGATTTCTTACCTTGAAGTCTACAGTTTTATTAGTTTTTTGCATTTATATACATTGAGATTGTTTGTTGTTATTTTTAATTTATAACGAGCTTTCAACCTCAGTATATTTACAAAAAATAAAGCAAATCAAACATATAAGCTATGTTGATACTAGTACTTCCTTAAAATATAATTAATTTTCCATCCTAATATAACGAAGTATCGGGCTTTTAAGGTAGTGATTGGGTAAGAGCTTTCGGATTTAATTAAAAAAAAAAACACATACAATTTAGAGAAATGCTTGAAATTCTTATTTGAGTCCATAGAACGATCTATATAATTCAATGCTTAAAGATGATTTCTTGTAAATGTTGACCGCGGCTACGTCGCAAACTTTTCATACGCTGGGTCCAATTTTGGCATACTCTCTCCAACATATCTCTCCAATTGAGCGACCCCAAGCGTGAAAAAACTGTTCACCGAACTCGCCTATCAAGTGAGCCATTGTTTCGCATGCTGAGTGACATGACTTGTTGAAACCAAGTCCAGCTCACCCAAGTCCAGCTCTTCCATTTTGGGCAAAAAAAAAATTTTAAATCATGGCACTGCATAACCGTGGGCATAACCCGCACCAAACCGTGCATTTTTCGGTATGCATTTGCAGTTCTTGCAATGCTTCTGGCTGCTCTTCTCACCTAATACGGCAATTTCGCTTGTTCACGTTTCCATGCAACTAGAAATGAAATTCGTCGCTGAACACAATTTTCCGATAAAAAAGTGGATCTTCAATCAACTTTGCCAGCGCCCATTCACCAAAAGTTAGCCGTTGTGGTAGGTCGTGTGGCTTCAATTCTTGCACCAGCTGTATTCTAAAGGTTTTCCACCCAAATCCTTCCTCAAAATTTTCCACGTAGTGGAGTAACAGAGGACTATTGCTGCGAACGGCGCCGAATCGATAATTCATGGTCATCAACAACACTGGCGGATACAGCTGCGACATTTTCCTCTGTCCGCACTCTACGTATGCGTGTTGGTGGTTAAATGTCCAATAATGTAAATTTGGTGCGAAATTTAGTCACAAGATTCCGAATAGCCAAGTGCATGATGCACCTTCTTAGCCGAGCATGAATTTTGATAATAAAATTCAATAATCTGCAAGCGTTGTTCGTGTGTAAGTCGATTCATGGTTCAATTATAGACCAAACTGAACATGTTCAACAGTAACATGTTACACGAAAACAGCTGAACGGCCAAAAACAGTGTTGCCAAAAAGAAAGTTGCTAAAAAAAACCACATTTTACATTTTAAAGTGGAAAAAAAGAGCTATTCGAAAAATGTTTGCACCGGTGTTCAAAACTCAACCCCATTACCCTAATACCGGTCCTAAATTTCTACCTGATTGGCTAGGTTCTTATTTCGCGTTTTACTCGAAAACAAAGCATCGCAAAGCAAAAAGAGCATTTATTTATAACATCGTCTGTGTTTCGAAAACTAATAAAGATAAATGTACGTTCAATATCTCGACAATATTTTTCGTTTTTTAAATTTTAGCGTTTTTTAATTTTGGGCGATTTTTTTTTAATTTTTAGCGTTTTGTAACAGATATATTTATTGAATTTAGGTATTAGTCTTTTAAAGACCAAAAATACAAACTTCTTAAGCTTGTTTTCACAATGTCACCTTTATTAATAATGACCGATTACAACAAATGCAACGGAAATCTACATTTACAAGAGAGTATTCGCGTAACTTAAATGTTGGCTGCACTTACACAAATCATATGTTTATCTGTTTTGTGCTGCCAGATTGCGGATCACTACAATTCGGCCGACCTGACAACACAATCGACCCCGATTGTCACTCATTTTCCATAAATTTATCTTCTAAAAATTCATAATCCTCATATTCACTAGTGTTGCCTTCAGAGTCCAATATATTATCATCTACACATTCCCTATATTCCAGCCACTTTTTTAAACGACTTGAATCAACTATGCCAACATACGGCATTTGTGTGACTTGACAATTATCTACGTCAGCTATTTCATAACGATCATTACCCAATTGTTTCCGAACTATATACGGTCTTCGATATTTCGGTATCAGTTTTTTGTTTACACCCGCAGTTGTATCTACATTCTTCAAAACTACTAAGTCTCCTACTGCAAAGGGCTTGGCTGGTTTGTGACGTTCTTTAAAACACTTTAAATTGTACGATTGAGACTTTTCAATAGCTTTTGACGCTTCTTCTCTTATAAAATTTAGATCTGTATCTTTTTCATCGTATGCTTCATGTAAATGCTCGGCCAGTTCAGTAACTATCTCGCCCCGCTGTTCGATTCCAAACAGCATTATACTCGGTGACTGTCCCGTCGAACAGTGAACTGTATTGTTAATAGCAAACTCTACCTGTGATAATTTCTCAACCCAATTAGAATGTTCAATAGGTTCAGTCAGTTTAGCTAACATCGCCTTCAAATCCCGATTCACCCTCTCTACCTGCCCATTCGACTGCGGTGAAGCTACTGACACCTTTACGTGCAGAATGTTCCGTTCGGATAAAAACTTTTCAAACTCGCTTGACGTAAAACAGGTTCCACGATCACTTATTATCCGTCTTGGACGACTATAGTTTCCGAAATATTTTTCAATGCACAGCATGCTTCCTTTGTTCCTGGCGAGTTCACAGCAAACAATTTCGTAAACTTAGTGAAAGCGTCAACCACTACCAATATATGCTTTCGTTTAGACTTTGTTGACTGCAAAGGGCCTATGTTATACAAATTTCTCTCGTTTCTTCTACTAGGTGCTGAGTAATAAATACACTTCACAGTTCCTTACAAACCGATTTAGTTTATCCCTCATACTTGGAAACCAATAATACTTTCCTATTTGCTTCATACATTTTTCGATTCCTACATGACCATACTTCTCATGCGTCAAACGCATTATGTTCTCCTCCAACTGCGCGGGCACATACAACTGCCTCCTTCCCGAGACCCCACACCTAAAAACTAACCCGTTATCTAACAAATAACCTTCAAGATCGTCTGCTTCTAATTTATCCCGAATATCTTGAATCGTCCGATCTCTATTCTGAGTAATATATATATTTCTATCCACATCATCCCCCGCAATAGCACATATAATAGGCGCCCTGCTAAGGGCATCTACATAAGCCATCAATTCGCCTCTGCGATGCCGAATATTATAATCAAAATTTTCCAATTCTAATGCCCATCTTGCTATCCGCGGGTTTACTAATTTCTTTCCTAACGTTAATGCAAGCGAGTTACAATCTGTCACTATTGTAAACGATATTCCCTCTAAGTACACACGAAATCTCCTCAAGGCATATATTATTGCAAGGGTTTCCAGTTCAAAACTATGGTATCTGGACTCTGTTGGCGAAGTACATTTCGAATAGTAAGCCACTGGATGAAATTTGCCTTCATTTTGCCTTTGCAAAAGGACGGAACCGTATCCCCTTGAGCTAGCATCAGTATGTAGCTCCGTTTCCCGACGAGGATCATAAACTGTAAAAACGGGAGTATTAACCAGTTTATCCTTCAAAGTCTGAAAGGCCTCTGCACATTCCTCAGTCCAATTAAAAACTTTATTCTTCAAATTAGGTAACGGTCTTGCTATTCTCGAGAAATCTTGATCAAATCTGCGAAAAAAAAGAAAACAACCCTAAACACCGCTCCAACCCCTCGTGATCGGCAGGCACTCACGAAACGCAAATTTACACTTTTCTAAGTTTAATTTCAGGCCAGCGCCCTTCAAAACTTTTAAAACATCAGCCAAAATCTGCAAATGTTCCTCAAAAGCTTCCGTCGCTATACTTATGTCATCCAAATAAACTACAATTTTTCTTGCATCGATAAATTCCCTTAACACCATATTAATGAACCGCTGAAATACAGATCCCGCGTTCTTAAGACCGAAAGGCATATAACAATATTCAAATTGTCCCAGCGGAGTGACAAAAGCAGTATATTTAATCGATTCCTCATGCATCGGAACCTGGTGAAAACTATTTTCCAAATCAAGAGTTGAAAAAAAATTATTATTGCCCACGTAGTCTAAACAGTCCTCAATTATAGGCAGAGGGTAATTATCTTTTAAAGTAATTCTATTCAACGAGCGGTAGTCGATACACATTCTTAAATCCCCATTTTCCCTTTAACTCACTGGGACGAATTATACCCTTTTGCAACAATTCCTCAATTTTCATTTTTACCTCACACCGCTCGCGATATGAGAGTCGCCGCGACCCGCTATATACTGGTACGTCATTAACTAATCTTATTTTCATACAATAATCCGGTGCACTTGCCTCACAGTTCAAAATATCAAAATAGTTTTTCTGTATTACTGACCTTATCGCTGAAGCATCCGCTGAACATAATTTGTCGTCAACATTCACATAATGTTCAGTCTCAATCGAACAAATTATTTGCATAATTTCTTCGCATTCATCATTATGCTCAACAACTTCCATGTCTTTAATGGCATTATATCCTGACCCTTATAATTCAGAAACAATTGAGTTAATGTTTTTATTAACTACTCTTAAATTTACAAAATTGTCATCCACATCTTTCATATAGAAAGGTAATACACTCAATAAATTATAACTATTTTCCTCCCTGGCTGGAATTTTTACTAAATTTTGTGGATATCTGAATAAATCAAACGACATAAGCGCACTGATAATTTTTTTGTTTGGTTTATTTACATTTTTAAAATTCATATTCATTAGTTCATTTTTATTGTAACAAAGCCTTATTTGACGTAAAAAAATATTTAATTTTGGTAAAAGGTCACACCCAATTAAAAGCGGCACTACAGCCTCTTCATCTGGCAAAATTATAAAGTTATGAATTGCCTTTTTATTTTTAAACAAAATTTCGCATTGAATACTACCGAGCATATTTAATTTTAAATTGCCGACACCGCGGTATGGCGTCAACTTTTTTGTGTCTTCGATTATAAAAGGTACTATTGATTTCTGAACGCAGCTAATAGGGCTACCGGAATCAAATAAGGAAAAAAAAATCATTAACTAAGTGCGCTTATCTGTTTCATAAAGGCAACACTTACCATTTGGTATGCTTCTATCGATTCATCAGTGTTGGCATCAACTATTGCAGCGGTGACATTCTTCTTCTTTGGACAATTTTGATGGAAATGTCCCACTTCAGCACAAATTAAGCACGAGTTTGGTGGCCGCTTTGGCTTTTGGCACTGGCTTTGGTAATGCCCAAACTGAGAGCAGTTGTAACAACGGACATGAGCATCGGAAGGTTTTGTCGCATTGTTTCCACTCATTGCAACTATTTTTGGCTTGTTGACAGATTTTACAGTAACTACACGTGGTTGATGACGTCGTTGTTCATAGCGATCCATACGTTTTATTAGATCATCAATTGTGTTGGCACCGTACAGATATGTGATTGAGTTACTTGCATCAGGAATGCCGTCGATTAACCCGTAATGTCGATTAACTCCTGCTCGTCGATATCGGATTTGGCAGCAATCGACTGCATTGAAAACAAGTAGCCCAATCACGACTCATTTGGTTTTAATGCTTGTAAACGCAGTTGTCTGTACACCTCTTGTCACGACACTGTGCGTTTGAAAATTTTTATTAAATTTGACTTTAAACTGTCATACTCCAGCAACCCCAAATTATTCACGTGTTTCTTCGCTGTTCCTTTTAAGCGACGTCTGATGCCCACACATTTCTCTTTATCACTATAACCACATAAGTTTTCGTAGTCCTCAAATTGAAGAAACCATTTTATGATGTCATAGTGATCATCGCCACTAAATGGTGGAATTCCGATAAATCGATACGGCGTATATGTGGCGTCGGGTGTTCACTTCTCTCTAAAGCACTGATTTGCTGCTGTATTTTAAGCATTTGCAATCTAATTTGTAAATTGTTTAATTCTTCTTCATTAGAGCGGTTTGATGACCACCCAGTAGTAGCAAAATCATTAACGGCAGTCGTGGTAGCAGCAGGATTATAGGCAGTACCAACAGCGAATAATGAGCAGATCCAACCTCGGTAGCAGCAGAATTATAGGCAGAGCCAACAGCAATAGCATCGGGAATATTGGCAGAGTTTACGGCGGTCACAGCAGTATTACACTCAAAAAAAAAAAGTTTGTAAAGTCAGCAAAAAATTTTGCTGAGTCAGCAAAATTTTAGTCAGGAGGGTGCTTACAATAAAATTGCTAATGTTAGTAGATTCAGCAAAAGTTTTGCTAACACTTAGTGGTTTAGAAATAAAAAAGCCTTGCTAAAAATTAATAAATTTTTTGCTGAATTTTAGTAGACTGAAAAAAAAAACGCAAAAAATTTGTAGAACAATTGTAATTTAGTTAATTTATTTGCTGAAAATCATAAAACATATTTTTGTGATTCTTTTAAAAATAATTTACAATAATTACGATATATAAAAATTTTCATTTTCCAACATTGACGACATGAATTAATTTAATATCTGAAAATATATAGAAATAAATATATATAACATAACAAACTTTTTCTTTCAACTACTTACATCAATGTTTGTCTAAATAATGCTATCTTTTAAAGGACGCAACTGCCGAAGATAATTATAGAAACGAAAAAATAAACAAAAACAAAAACAAACGAAACGAAAAAACAACCCTTTTTGCAATAAGAAAAAGGAACCATCAAAACCTACCTAAGATGTGTGTCTTTGTCTATCGCTTTATTCTGTCTACATGTCTGTATATGTTTGTTTGCAATTTGACCACACTAGATTATTATTCTATAAACATTTAGTTTAGAAATACATATTAAATTTAAATATTTTATTTTGTCTTTTATTTAATTAATAGACAATTATTTTCAGAAGCCGGTGACAACGCAAAATTTAAGTTGTTTTAATCCTCAATTTCGTTTTATGTATGAAAAACAGATACAAAAATCTTCCATGGTTGATTTTTGTATATGTCTTATTAGAGTTGTACTTTTTAGTATCATTTTCCTCTTCTCTACTACATCTTGACATGCCGCGACATCTGCTTCATTCTGTGCATATCTTTCAATCTGGTTGTCGTCCTCTCTTATCAGCACAATTTTTTTAGCAAAATAAATTAGTAAAACATTAGTATAATATTAGTAAAACATTAGTTCAAAACAGTTAAGTGCTGTATAAGTATAACAAAAATTTTAGCTTAAAACAGAATTTTAGCAAAAAACTGGCTAACAAAGAGTATACCTGATTTACAAGACGTTCTACTAACTTTTCTACTAACTTATTTTTTTAAGTGTAGAGTAATTCGCAGCGGCGGCGGAAGTATTTATATAGCCCACGGCGGCAGCAGAACTGGTAACATAAGGCATATCGGCAACATCATCATAAGTGGAGCGCACAGTAGCAGGTATTTTTGCAGAAGTAATAGCAGCATTGACATCCTGTAGGACGGCACTTTGTGTTTTTCCATGAGAAACATTTAAAGCAATTTCTTTGCCGGTAGGCGCATCGGTAGTCTCAATAACAGGCAATTCATCGGTACGATCAACAAGAGCTTTAGCAGCATCATGTACTACGTGTGGATAAAAAATTTGTGATGGTGTGCCAGACACGGTTGTAGCTGATTCCTTGTCCTTAGGCACATTTCCATCCGGCAATTCATCATTATTAATATCATGCACGTGTTCATTTTCCTCATTTGCTTATTCCTTGGCATCCAAATCATCTACCTCAGAGCCTGTGGAAAAGTTGTCAGTGTTTGTTTCAAAATTATTTCCATAGTTTTCGTTCCCTCCTAAGACACTTTGGTAAAGTAATCTTATTTGTTTTATTGATGCGGTTTCAGGGAACTCAACACCGGCTTCCTTAAGTTGTGCAATGAGCACGCCGCGACTTGGACGCAAATCCATTTATTTTGTTGAAAATCCTGTTAATCCTAAAATATTTTTCTTTATTGTATAGTGGTACAAAAGTTGTACCCCACACCTGATATTGTAACAGATATATTTATTGAATTTAGGTATTAGTCTTTTAAAGACCAATTATAAAACTTCTTAAGCTTGTTTTCACCATGTCACCTTTATTAATAATGGCCGATTACAACAAATGCAACGAAAATCTACATTTACAAGAAAGTATTCGCTTAACTTAAATGTTGGCTGCACTTACACAAATCATATGTTTATCTGTCAATGAGTTTGGTGCTGCCAGATCGCGGATCACTACAGTTTATTTTTAATTTTGAAATTTTTTTCACTTTTACCTTTTTTCTCATTTTGGGGATTTTATTAATTTTAGCGATTTTTTTTTTTAATTTTTAGCTATTTTTTAAATTTTAGCGATTTTTTTCGTTTTGCAGATTTTTTTCAATGTTGGCGATTTTTTTTTAATTTTAGTGTGATTTTTTCCTTTCTGGTGATTTTCTTTAAATATTTGCGTTTTTCCATTTTGAAGATTTGTCTTATTTTTATCGTTGGTTTTTAATTTTCGCTATTTTTTTAATAATTGGTAATTTCTTTCAGTTTTGAAGTTTTTTTTTTAATTTTAGCAATTTTTTTTTATTGTTAGTTATCCATTTTTTTTTTTAATTTTAATTTTTTTTTTCTAATTTTTTTCAACTTTAGCGATTTTTTAAATCGATTGAGTAAAAACAGACTGAATTCCCAACGATTGAATAAATCGAATGAAGAATTTAATTCGTTAAAGCTCTGTACATATAAAGGGTGTCCCAAGAAGAACGCAATTTTTAAATCTGGCAACATTCGAAGTGTCATTGTTTGACATTTGAACAATTGTTATTGTTTGCTAGTAGAAGGTACGAGGTTAGTAAAAATGGAGCGCTACACGAATGAACAGCGAAGGGAGTTCGTTAATTGGGTATTGGAGAGACAACATGAAAATGCTGATTTTGCCGATAAAATCATCTTCAGTGACGAGGCCCATTTTCATCTTGATGGAGGAATCTTTGGACCTTTTTTTTATGAAAATGAGGCAGGTCAAGCGCAAACAGTCAATGGTGTTCGGTATCGTGAAATGATAACCAGTTTTTTCTTGCCTAGAATTGAAGAAATGAATGTGGAGGGCATGTGGTTCCAACAAGACGGCGCCACATGTCATACAGCCAGAGAAACAATTCAATTGCTGCATCAGTCATTTCCCGGTCGTGTTATTTCGCGTTTTGGAGATCAGAATTGGCCGCCTAGATCGTGCGATTTAACACCATTAGATTTTTTTCTTTGGGGTTTTTTGAAGTCGATGGTTTACGCGAATAAGCCGACGACGACTCAAGCCTTAAGAGGAAATTGGACGCTGCATTAATGAAATACCGCAGTATTCATGCAAAACGGTCATTGAAAATTTCATTAAAAGATCGCGTGCATGCCAGCAAAGCCGCGGCGGCCATCTGCACGATATATTGTTTCATACATAACCTCATTCTGTCTACTTTACGATATAATAAAGTTTCACGATTTTTTTTAAATATCTGTGTTTTATTTAAAATTTAAAAATTGCGCTCTTCTTGGGACACCCTTTATTACATTTTAAAAATATAAGTTTGCTATAATTTTTATTAAAAATAAAAATTATGTTTTTTCGACCTTTAATTGTGCAATGAAAATGAAAATTATTCAAGTTCGAGGCCATACTCTATATTTCTTTATTTGGATATTGTCCTAACAAATAATCTATAGAGTTTTTGTTTTCAAATTTATTCTTTGACCCTTTCAGGAATGTGTTGATAGATCTATTTCGGGAATTTTCTAGGTTCCCATCATCAGAACACGTTTTGAAAGAGGTAACAATCCTATGCCGAACATCAAACATTAATATAAACTAGTTTACTCACTATATGAGAACTAATATATATTTCATTATTTTAAAAATATTTTTCCACAATTAGGCTGCAAACACTTGGAAATTCCGTAATGGATGTATAAATGTTTTTGGTACATTAGGAAGTTGTATAATTTACTATCGCAAATCCTACATTTATACATTTTAATTTGTTTATTAATTCACAAAAATTCTCAATAAATTTTAATTTTTAGATTTTTTGAGCTTTTTTAATTTGTTTTATTTTTTTCAATTTAAAAATGTCAAAATAATATATATAAATAAATAATATATATAAGTTAGTAAAGGGTGTTTTTTATACAGGTATAGAACTTTAAGTTGGCAGCACTTTTTTAACTGGCGGCTATTTTGTCAGCTGTCAAGTGCTTAATGTTTAGTTTGGTTTGGCATTTCATGAATAGATTGACGCCTGAACAACGCTTCCAAATTGTGCAAATTTATTTTGAAAATCATGGTTTTGTTCGAAATACGTATCGCGCACTACGTCCATTTTACGATCAACATAATCGTCCATCAGAGATATTTATATGATTAACTATGGAACGTTTTCTCACCACGTTTACTCTAAATGATTTTATGATAAATAAAAGTATTTATATGAATATAATTTATTTCACATAAAATTCTACAGATACTATTTTTTGTTGTTAAAATTTTAGACATATACTGTAATCATTTTATTTTTTACCGCTCTACGTGCTAGCTCTTAAGAAACAGTTAAATGACTAAAAAAAATTACTTTTTTATTACATTCTCGAAAACACCAAACACAATCGGAAATCACTCGTGAAAATTGGTACAGATCGTTTATAATTCACGAATCTTTCTGCATTACAACCTGCATCCTTATAAGGGATTAGGGTAAGCTGCTTACAACCTGCATCCTTGTTAGTGAAAACAGTAAGCTCAAAATTTTTTTTTGTTTATATTTATAAGAAAATTATTCGTTTCTTTTGCTGCTTCTCAGTATTATGTGATAGTAAGCACTTACATCGGCGCATTTGTGATATCCTGCTAAAACTAAAAACACGAAATAATTTTACTGGGTAGCGTAGAGTGCACAGGAATTGGATATGAGTCCATCCACTTTATGGAAGATTTTGCGGACAGATCTTGGTTTGCGTACTTACAAAATCTAACTCGTGCAACAATTGAAGCCACACGATCACCTAGCAAGGCGTAGATTCGGTGAATGGGCTCAAAACAAGATTGCCGTTAATCCCGATTTGCATAAACAAATTTTGTTTACCGATGAAGCTCACTTTTGGTTGAATGGATGCGTCAATAAAAAAACTGCCGTATTTGAAGTGATGATAATCCTCAAATGTTTGTTGAGACACAGTTACATCCAGAAAACCTGACTGTTTGGTGTGCTTTATGGGCTGGTAAAATCATTGGTTCGTACTTCTTTAAAAACGATGCTGGTCAGAACGTTACTATCGGTGGTTACCGCTAAGAGAGCCATGGTTACTGACTTTTTCGTTCATCAATTGAACAACCATGATCTAGGAGCTGTGGTTTCAACAAGACGGCGCAAAATGTCACACAGTTCGTGCCACAATTGATTTATTGAAGGAAACGTTTTATAACAGAATAGTTGGCCTACAAGATCCTGGGATTTAACGCCGCTGGACTATTTTCTGTAGGGATATGTGAAGTCGCTAGTCTACGCCGATAAGCCCGAAACGATTGACCACTTGAAGGATAACATTCGACGCGTTATTGCCAATATACGGCATCAAATCTTGGGAAAAGTCATCGAAAATTTTACCTCCAGATTAGACTAGTCCGAGCCAGCCGTGCCAGAATCATACTTAAATTATAATGCCAGAAGATTATCTTTCGAATAAGTAAATTTCATGTCAATTTAATAAATTTAACTTTGTTTTATTCCATTTCAAAGTTATATACCTCCACCCTTTATATTTGCAAACTTTGTGAGTAAAAATTGTAATTGTAAATTTGGGGGCTAGAGCCCCCGAAATGATTTGACAAATTTTAAAACTTAATACAATTCGTTGAAAGTAACAATGTTATTGATAAATTTAATATGACAATATTTATTTTTGACTTGGATCAAATAGGAAATAGTTTTATATGGTTCGAATCTTGAAATTTCGTAAGAAAACATCGCCTGCAAATGGGCGGCTATCATTGTTAGAGTTGATTTTCGACAAAAAGCAATAAATAAAATCATTTCATAAGAGATTTCAAAGTCTTTGACTTAAAATATAATCAAAAAGTTCTTTGAGACAATGCAAACTAAAAATTAAATATGTCTACAGAGAAAAAACTAAAATTGAGTTTTAATTAAAATATTTGTAGATTCAGCAAAAGTTTAACTGAATTCGGTCGTGTTGATGCAATTGTAGTAACAACTAAAATAATTTGTATCTAATTAATATTATTTTCAATTACATATAGTTTTATTCACACCTATTTACAATTTAATTGAATATTGTTTACTATTGGGAAAAATTACAAAATTTTAAAAAAATCACCAAAATTGTAAAAAAATCGACAAAATTTAAAAAAAAAACGAGACCATTTGAAAAACTCGCAAAATTTGAAAAAAAAATTGCCAAAATTTAAAAAACAATCCTCAAAATTGCAGAAATTTAAAAAACTCCCAAAATAAACGCCAAGATTCGAAAAAATTTAAAAAAAAATCACTAAAATTAAAGAAACGCGAATTTTCTACTTTAAAAATTTTTTTTAATTTTGGAATTTTTTTAAATTTTTGCATTTGTTTCAATGTTGTTATTATACGTTATAAAAACTGCAAATTTTTGTTATACCAAATTCATTTTCAATTAAACATTTAATTGAAAGTAAGTTTGAAATCAAACAACAGTTTAATTTAAATTTTTTTGACAATGATTTTTTCTGTGCATTTTGACATAATCTTTTAAAATGGAGATGCCACTAAGACTCAAAATTAAGTTTACTTGTGCCGTAAAAGTCGTTACTTTACTTACAGTGCACTCTTTTTATTTAAATTTGGTTTGCTACGCACGCATCTGGTAACATAGTTTTCAGTATTTTTTTTACGATATATATTACGACATCTCATATATTTTTTTAATTTTTTGAAACAAATTTAAGCCTCAAACTTTGATCGATATGCATAATGTGTTAGACTAACAAATTTTTATCGGCGCTCCTTGTAATGCGACATTTTAAAATTAATCAGCTAAACCAGTCTTTATGTTATAACTATGTAGTTTTTTTTTAGACATTTTAAAGGGTTTTTATTTAAAAAATTGATTAAAGACAATTTGAAAAGCGTTTGAAATTGTCCAAAATATAAATCAAAGTGAATTGGAAATACATAATTTAGTTTAAATAAGACCTAGGCGATGTCAGGCATATTTTAAAATTTTCCAATTTTATATTTTTTTTTATTATTTCTTTCAGACTACAATCACGCTTGCTTGTAAAATTTACGATTTTTTTAATACAAGACATGAAGTGTCCCAATCTTAAAAAAGTCGGATATATGAAAAAGGGGGAAAAAATAGTGAATAATTTGTTAAAATAATTCAAATAAGTGGCAGCCGGGGTCCACGACATAGTGTCAAAATGTGTGTTTTCTCGAGCATTTTAACGCTGTTTTTAAATAAGTCTAAATTTCCTAAACTTTAAACATATTTTCATACAAAGATGTGTTAAGTTTCACCACCAATTTTAAAAATAAATACGTTTTTCATATATTTTTGCTGCTTTATCACCTATCCGAATTTAATTAGTTTCAAAGGGAACCCATCGGAAAAGCTTCCTTGTAAGTTTCAGGCAAATTATATAGGATATTTGCTTTTAATTTTTTTTTATGGACGGTTATAAATCTTTAATTTCCCGTTGCATAAAATAATACAATATTTTATATGCACTTATAAGGGTTTGTCTGCCAGTGCATTTAACCGGACATAATTATGAAAATTTGTCAATTATATTTTGGATGTAAATATGTATTACATCAATACAATAGTACAATTAATTGTATAATTTTATACACAAAATTTACCCCAATTTATATAGACATCAAAATTCGCAAAATAATGAACACAATAAGTAAAAAATGAAAAATGCATTTTAAGGAAATGCACTTTATGCGGGTGGTTTTTGTTTCAAAATGACCTGAGAAAGCGATTTCTATTATTAATACATGATTGCCCATTACGTGTAGGTAAAAATTTAGCAAACAAAAAAAAAAACAAAAAAAAAAAAAAAAAAAAAAAAACTGTTACTCTAGTGTGCAAAAAAAAAAAATATATATAATCAAAATAAAAAATCGAAAAGCCACCCCCCCCCCCCCCCCCCCAAACAAATCCCTAGCTACGTGCCTGCCCAACAGTATGCGCTGTGCATACATATGTATTAGAGTTAATTTTGAAAAATAGATATTATTATGGATATTATCACTTTTCAGAAGGTTTTTGTATCAATAAAAATAATGGCGTATTTTTTTTTTTTAATTCCAACTCCTTCCCGTGCCTATGGGCGACTCAAATCCAATAAATTATTATATAAACCAATAAATTATTTTGTATTCACTAAAAAATTAAAATTTTAAACTTTAATAACTTTTGAACGGGTAACAGAGGGGGTCAAAATTTGACATTTTGGCCAAACAGGTGGTTTTTCTCATCCATGTATTGTTCTTAGCAAAATTTGTCCGAAATAGTTTAGATAGCTATGTCTTCAATCTTTCGAAAAAAATATTGAAAAAAAAAAATTTGTATGCCTTTTTTTTGCTCAAAAGAAAGCTTAGGGGGTTTCCTTTGAGAAATTAGACAAATTAACCTTTCCGACGGTATGTAACATACCTACCTAAAATTTCATACCCTCGATACTGTAATACCCACAATATGTTAAACACCCAACTTTTTTTTAGTGCAAAAACTTGATAAACCAGAAAATTAATATATTGAAATAATAACCTTTGAAGTTAAAAAAAAAATGCAGAAAATAATGCTTTAGTAACGTCATGATGCTTGTTAGAAAAAGACCATAGCCACGTGTTCGATTACTAAGACAAGAATGGAGAAAAATTTAATATTGATAGGTTTTTTGTTAAAGACATGCCTATTCTGGAGGCTCTAGCTTTTCTAAAACTTCGGGTTCTGATGAGATCTTTAGCCAGATCGAAATACTAGTATCAACCTAGCTAATATGTTTGATTTGCTTTATTTTTGTAAATATACGGAGGTTGGAAGCTGTTTATAAATTAAAAATAACATTAATAATTATGTTATATATAAATAAACCTATTAAACCATTTTATTTTATTGTAATAATTGTATATATTTTGTTTTTCTATTTTGGTAAATTTTCATGAAAATTAATTTTTTTTGTATCTGAACCCTATGAAGGGTTGGAAATAGAGGGTAAGTTTGTTCTAAAGAATTATTAGGGATACAAATATAATAGAGGTTGTTCATACTGTTTTCCTCAATAGGAGTGACTCCTGAGTAGTTACGAGTGTTTGTCTATTAATTTTGCCCCAATTTCGTTCTCACGAACTTTAACCTCGTGCGGCACGACAATTTTTAACCACTCGAGCTCAAATTTTTTACCAAGTTTTTTTTTAACCTCACACAAAATTGCGTCATGATGCTTGTTAGGAAAAGACCCTAGCCACGTGTTCGATTCCTAAGAACACAAGAATGGAGCAAAATTTAATATTGATAGGTTTTTTGTTAAAGTCATGCCTATTCTGGAGGCTCTAGCTTTTCTAAATCTTCGGATTCTGATCTTTAGCCAGATCAAAATAATAGTATCAACCTAGCTAATATGTTTGATTTGCTTTATTTTTGTAAATGTACAGAGGTTGAAAGCTCGATATAAATTAAAAATAACATTAAAATAATCTCGATGAATATAAAAAAAACTTATAAAACTGTAATACATATTTCTTGAGCCAGAGTAAAAACTAAACTTTTTTTAAGTCTTTGAGTCAGTTGAAGGTTTCAACTAAAACTGGTCCTGAAGGGTTGCCCGCTTGTGTCTTGAGGAATTGCGCGTCAAGTCTATGTTATCACTTTACATTTATTTTTAATTGGCTGCTACAAATTGATTACTTTCCTACTTTTTGGAAGGAATCGTTTATAATACCGCTGTATAAATCTGGAGCAAAATCGTATGTTCGAAATTACAGGGGTATAGCTAAGCTTAATGACATTCCTAAATTGGTGGAGAAGCTTGTTACTGATCATCTCTCTTACCAAATGCGTTCAATTATGTCTCCTTTACAACACGGATTTCTAAAGGCCAGATCTACTGTAACGAACCTGTTGGAATTTACGACGCATATTTTTAATTGTTTTATTAAGGGGAAGCAGACTGGTGTGATATATACTGACTTTAGTAAGACATTTGATAGGGTCGATCATAGTATCTTACTTTTCAAATTTTGTGTTATTGGCATTCGTGGGACACTTCTTGAATGGATAGGGTCATATCGTGAGTCGAGAACTCTGACGGTATTGTTTTGTAATGTTGGTTCAAAGAAGGTATGTGTCAGGCGTTCCACAGGACAGTCATTTGGGGCCATAATTGTTTTTGTTATTCTTGAATGATCTTCCTACAGTGATTTTGAATTGTAAGATTCTCATGTATGCTGATGTTTAATAGTTCTGCAGTTACATCATGAGAATGGGCCCATCATGCTACAAAATGATTTAAATTTATTAGTTGAGTGCTGTGATACCTTAATGGAACTTAACCTTCTGAAATACAAACGTATGACTTTTTATAGAAAAAACCCATTTTAGTCTTGGTGTACTTATGGATAGAAAACTTGATTTCAGTGGCCATATAAGTATGATTGTAAATAAGGATAGATCTACTCTCGGTTTCGTAAAATGTGGATTTTCTGATCCGTATGTTATTGATCTTCTTAGACCAATTTTGGAGTATGCCTCGCTTGTGTGGAATTCATATTATCAGGTTCATGCTAACTCACTTTAGTCCGTGCAGAGGCAATTTTTGTTAATCTGCCTACGTGGTTTGGGTTGGAGATATGATCGTTATTTTCCATCTTATGAACAAAGATTAGAGCTTATTAGACTTGCAACTTTGGAGAATAGAAGGACTATGCTTGGTGTTTGTTTTGTCTTTAACCTTGTTAATGGTGATGTTGAGTCGGAATTTATTTTATCGAATAAGAATTCTCATATACCTTGCAGATTTACGAGACATTTTAGACCTCTGTATTTAGAATGTGCAGTGACTACAACATGTTTCATAATATCGGTGATTTTAATCTTGATGTTAATTAATAGTTGCTTGTTGTTGCATCAAATTTTGTTGATGAATGTTTTTTTTTGTGATATTTAAAAACAAATTTTATATAAATAGACCATTTTCAAAGTTTAGTAACGTCATGATACTTGTTTTGAAAAGACCGTAGTCAGTTCGATTACTAAGAAGACAAGAATGTAGCAAATTTGGCAATAACGAGATTTTTTCTCTATTCTGGAGGCTCTAGCTTTTCTAAAGCTTCGCTTTCTGATGAGATCTTTAGCCAGATCGAAATACTAGTATATAAATGAAAAATTCGCAAAATGTTCAAAAAAAATCGATAAAACTGAAAAAATTGTCAAAATTTAAGAAAATCGATAAAAAATTTTAAAGATGTCTAAAATTTAAATTAAAATATCTCCAATATGTAATAAATCGCCAAAACTAAAAAAAAATGCCTAAATTTTGTTATGGCGATAGGCGATTTATATAACGATCGTATGAATTTCGACGATTTTTGTCAATTTTGCCAATTTTTTTTTAGAATTTTTTAGTTTATGGCAATTGTTTCTCAAATTTGGCAATTTGGTTAAATTGTGGCGATTATTTTTTTTTTTTATTCATGTCGATTTTTATGATTTTTAGCGATTGTTTTAATTTTTTTTTTTTTCTTTTTTGGGGATGTATATGAATTTGTGCATTTTTTTTTTGTTTTAAAATTTTGTAGATTTTTCTAACTTTTGGTTATTATTAATTTCTGCAGTTTTTTTAAATGACAATTTTTTTATTTTTATTGTTGATTTACTTGAATAAACGTCACTACATTGCTAGGTCTGTCAAAAAAACAGAGTAGTATTTGGAACATGACAAAGCCAATTGTGACAATATTTTGTTGTTTTTGTTTTTTCTTTGATATTTTAAATTTTGAATCTCGCTTCTAGACGAGGACAAGAAATTCTCATTGAGTTTGTGATTTAACATAACAAATATCTCTAGAAATTCTAATAACAAAGTCCCCTGATGATTTCCTTGGGCAGGAATGAAATCCGGATAGGGACACTCCTACATCAGATTGTTTTTCACAATTTGTTAAATAAGTTTTGGGACTTTAGCACATTTAATTACTATAAAAGACAATTTTTTTAATTTTAGCAACTTTTTAAATTTTTGTAAATTTTTTTCATTTTTGCGTTTTTTCATATCTGAAACTTTTTGGCAATTTTTTTAATTTACGACGATATTTTTAAATTTTTGCAATTTTTTTTCTGTCGGACACGGCCAATTTCTGGGGGGAAGTGTTCAAAGTAGAAAGTTTCTTTTGCAAATTTAGACAAAAGTTGTGAATGAATCGAAAAGATTTAAATACGATCGGAAAGGTATTTCAAATGTCTTTTCATTTATTAACCTATTACGATCCAGCTTAAGATTTTGTATTTTCCTGCATTTTTTAATAAAAATCCTATTTATTTTAAGAATTAAACTAATAAAATGTATGTTAAGTGGCCAATAATAGACAAGATATTAAGCTTTCAATTAAGATATAATATGACTCCGTAGCTGTATAAACACAGTAGTATTTAAAGGTTAAGTTTTGACTTTTTACTTTTTAGTTGCCATTTATTCTTACGTGCGGATATGGATCGAAAGAGAATTATGCATTTGGAGGACCAAATCAAAAGTAAAAATTTATTATTCAAAGGTTTAGAAGCAAGCAACGCTGTAAATGAAAAGGTTGGTAAAGTCTGTATCGAAACATTAGAACTACCAACAGTTCCAATAATTAAATCGGCCCGTAAAATTTTTGATAAATGGTTCTTTTGGAATAAGGACAGGAAGCTAGTATGCGGCCAACAAGATGCGGCAGTTGTTTTAAGTGATTTTTATGCAACTTGTTATTTAAAAATTAATCTAAATTACAATGAGTTACTAACCAAAATTATGTCAAAAAACTAAAAAGTCCGAATACCATTTTAAATATTTTAGCTTTTAACATACATGGTTTAGGCAATAAATGTCTGTTTCCTGAATTTTTTGAGTATATTTGTAGTTGTGATGTATTTGCATTATTTGAAACACACGTAGAGGAGGAAAGCGTTGATAAATGGAGAAAATATTTTAAAAATCATGATTTGTTTTGGAAACCAGCCACCAGAGTAAATATTCGAGGAAGAGCTATAGCAGGTTGTGTGTATGGGGTAAATAGAAATTTAAGAGAAATTGGTTTGAAGCATGCTTTTCACACAATTGACGGTATAGTGGTTATTCGAATTGAAATAAACGAGATAAAATTTAGTATTATACCAGTTTATATTAGAGGTGCGGTATGGAATGAGGAGTTTCAAGAGTTAAAAGCTTTTTTCAATAATAATAATGAAAGCAATGCTGTAGTTGTTGGTGACATGAACGTGAGAATTGGTGAAATACAACAAACTATAGAGGAGATTCACAAATCATCTTTTACTGCTGGGTTCGAAGAAAGAAAAACTGAAGATAAAACCATAAAGAGTAATGGAAGGCAGCTGATTGAGTTTTGCAATGACTTTGGACTTTTAGTTTTGAATGGATGTACAATTGGTGATGAAAATGGTGCTTTTACGTACTTAAGCGCAGGCGGAAATTCCGTAAATGATATTTGTGCAATATCACAAGAAGCATTGCAATATGTAGAACAGTTTCAAGTTGATTCTAAAATCTGGTCAGATCACATGCCGCTTAGAATAAAGTTAGAATAAATAATGAAAGAGTCGAAAGAATGAGCCTTTTGCCGAAATTAAAATGGAAAGAAGAAGAAAAGGAAATGTATCAAAGAAAACTTAACCAAAATCTGAGGGTGCGAGAAGTACAAGGTAATTTCTATTCTCTAGACCAATTAGTAAATGTAATTAAGGCGTCAATATCGAATGCAAAACAAAAGAAAAACAAACTCACTTTTAAGAATAAATGGTTTAATTATAAATGCCTAAAAGCAAGAAAAAAATCATTTGAGCTTTTAAATGATTTTAGAAAATCAAAAAATCCGCAGGATAAAGAAAAATATCTTCAAGCCAAAAGGTGCTATGTTAATGAATGTAGAAAGCAAAAGGAGAAATATTATGTAGAACTTAATATAAAAATTAGTAACACAAATAATTCAAAAAAGTGGTGGGAACTAGCGAAGGAAATACGAGGAGAATGGAGGAGAAGACAGAGTTCCGTACGAAATGTTTCAAAATGCGTCTGAAGAATTTATCATCGAATTAACAAAAACTTATAATATCATGTTTGAAACTGGAAGAGTTGATGAGAAATTTGTACAAAGTATTATATTTCCAATACACAAAAAGGGAGATCATAATAACCCCAATAATTATAGGGGGATATCATTTATGAATTGTGCTGCTAAGGTGCTAATGGGAGCTATTCATGCAAGACTTACAAGCTGGATAGAAAAACATAATGTTTTAAATGAATTTCAAGCTGGTTTTAGACCTCATTATTCAACTGTCAACAATATATATAATTTGGCAGCTTTAGTTCATTTGAAAGGTATGGAAAAAAAAGAAGATATACGCATTTTTCGTAGACTTTAAAGCAAGCAGCCTTTGATAGAGTCTCAAGAAGTTCCTTAATTTTTAAGCTACATGGCTTAGGCATTTCTACCAAAGTCATTAATTTTATAAAAAATGTATATAAACATACAGAATCTGCAGTATGGACGGAAAAAGAACTATCAGAATTTTTCGATACGTACACAGGAGTCAAACAAGGCTGTCTTTTATCACCATTGCTGTTTACATTGTACCTTAATGACCTGCACGATTATCTAGGAGGTGGCTTGATGGTACAGGAGATAAATGTACGTTTGTTACTCTACGCAGACGATATTGTAATATTGGCAGACGATATATCTGTTTTACAAAGAATGGTTAATAATTTGGAAAGATATTGTGAGCTGTGGAATATGGAAGTAAATATGAGCAAATCGGAAATGATGGTATTCCGTAATGGTGGTAGACTTGCAACACATGAAAAAATAATATACAAGGGTCAATATGTAAAGATCGTAAACGAATACTGTTATCTTGGAGTAATCTTGACGCCAAAAATGAGTTTTACAAAGCACCTTGAAAAAAGAAATACATCCGCTAAGAACAGTATAAACGCGACTTGGAAAAGTTTTATGGGAAAAGCAAACATAACACTTGAAACAAAATGGAAGCTATTTCAATCTGTGTGCCGTTCTATACAAACATACGCAGCTCAAATTTGGGGATGTTGGTTATTTGACGAAGTGGACAAGTTGCAACGTTATTTTTTAAAAAGAATACTTAAGTTACCAGATTGCACCCCAAATTATGGTTTGAATTTAGAAACAAATACAGAACTAAGCTATTTTTACACTCTAAACCTTCATATGAACTACGTATTTAAAACCCTCTTTCGATACAATGAAAACAGATTACCTTACAGACTTTCAGGGCTTATTTTAAGAAACAACATATTTTGGTCGAAACAAATTAATGAAATAGGCAGTGAGTTTAATATAAGATTTGAAAATACGTCTGAAGAAGAATGGCTTTCGAGAGGTACCCTGTTATTACAACAAATGAAAAACAAAACCCGTGCACAAATGCAAGAAAAAGCTTTAAACAGCAGAACCCGTTTTTATAGATATTTAGATCACAGTAAAGGGAGAGATTACATTGAAACATCCAAAAACCTACACCAAATCACAATAAGCAAAACGTGCAGTTTATGTAATACTGGTGAAGATGAAACACTGCAGCATTTCATTGCTGCAGTGTTTCATCTTCAGAGAATTCAGAAGCAGGTATTTAGGTAAAAGTAATTTTAATGAAATTGAACTCATAAATATTTTAAATGGTAACATTGCTAACGGATGGAATAGGCTATATAAATTTGTTAATAATGCATTAAATTATAGGAAAATGATATTAGAAGAATTTGTATAATTACTTAGTTTAAACTTAGGTTTGTTAAGATATATTTTTATAACAGACGACTATAAGTCATTGTTATGAATTACCTACTTTATTTATTTTCATTTATTAAATAAAGATTACAATTACAATTACAATTCTTACGTGCTATAATGTATAAATATGAATAGGTAATGGGAACATGTATCAGCGGATTTATGTTAATCCATTTTGGTATATGAATGTATTTTTTTTTTTGGAAAAAGTACTTTAATTCATTGTGTGGCCGGTGTTGGAACAAGTGGAGTATAGTAATATCTCTATAGTATAGGAATATCTCCTGAATAGTACTTTTTGAGCTCATTGAAGTTGGACAATGTTAATTTTTTGCGGTTGTTTGTTACAGTTTATGTGTGTGAAGTTATCCATAATAAGTTAGTCGCTTTTATGACAATCTTTTTTGAGTGTGAGGGAGTTTCTCCTATGTGATGTGTGGCAGTTTAGTGGCTTCGCTGAGCTAAGTTTTTCCGTGTATATATGTGTTTGCAAGAATGTAAAAAAATAGTTAATTGTAAACTGCAAAAAACCAGCATTGTCCAACTTTAACCTTCAATAAAACTTTTATTTATAATCCATTGACATATCATACCATTTATAAAAACTTGTAGAATTGGCGGCTAAAGTGCACTTTATGGGGCGTAACGAAATTAAAAAAAAAAAAGTACATGGACCCCTCCGGAATAAAAAAAAAAATTTTTTTGTTCTGGAGTTAAGGGGGCCGGGGCCCCCTTTGGCCCCCAGGCCCTAAAAACTGATACACCACCGAATATACAAGTATGGGTATTCAAATCAAAGGAAATTTTCTCCCGATTTCAAAAATGATATTATTTTTACTCAATTTATTCAAAAAAATAAAAAAATTTTTGAAAAAATCGCGCGATCAGTTTTTAATTATTTAAAACAAAAAATGAAAATTTTTTCAAAAAATCGCGCGTCTCATTATCTTCCCTAGTGTGACGCGCGCAGGGAAACTTTATTCAGCGAAGCCACCTGCCGCGTTCTATGGAGGAGAAAACCCCTAAGAGCGGCCGCAGGCCGCCACGCAGAAAATCTTTATAAAGCAAGGATTTTCAATATTGTTGCAGTTAAATTAATATTTGCAAAAATGTGTAATGATTAAAGTGATTTTTTTTTCATTTTTGGGCCTGGGGGCCAAACGTTACATTTCAAATTTAAAAAAAAAACCCTAAAGAAATGTATCACTTCATACAGCAAACAAAAAGCCAAACATTTAAAATTCAAAAAATCAACAACTTCATAATGCAACGCATTATGTCATATTTTTTTCATTAACATTCGCATTTTTTTTTTACCCCCTTTTGGGGGTTTAAAATGGCTCTGGTTGCCGCCCTGGTTCACTTATCCAAAACATAATACTATTTTTGGAATCGGGAGAAAATTTCCTTTGATTTGAATACCCATACTTGTATATTCGGTGGTGTATCAGTTTTTAGGGCCTGGGGGCCAAAGGGGGCCCCGGCCCCATTAACTCCAGAACAAAAAATTTTTTTTTTATTCCGGAGGGGGTCATATTTTTTTTTTCGTCACGCCCCATAAACTGCACTTTTGCCGAATTGGCTATCACTTTTTATTTAAAGGGTCTGCCATCTAAAGTTATTTGGCGGACCCTTTATTTATTATACACTTTATACAGGTTTTATTGATTAAGCAGACCATTTCTCCAAAAAAAAAATTAGAACATATTGCACCTCATTCGATAGTTTTATTTAAAGAGCTTTCATATGACCTACATATTGCTAAAAAAAAAAACTATTCCAAATTTAATGCCGTCAAGAAAGGAGCGCGTCTACCATCGGCATAATCAGCGTGGAAATAATAGTCGATGGACAAAGTTTCGAAGTTTTGGAGATTAGCGGCTATACTTTATTTAAGCCAAAATATATTGTACAAAGTTCCAATATGACATACACACTGGTAATTTTTTTGCACAATACCAAAAGTTGCACAAGAATATTGCGTAGTGTTTGGTACCTTTACTATATTCCAATATATACGAAAAAGAACACATCAATTATTATAATCGATTTCTAACTTAACTTAATTTAGCCAGAAATGAATTATGGATTACATCAATATTTAAGCGGGCTTGTCCCTAAAATATCGTGACGGTAAAAATCTACTTTTTAAGCATTTAAAAAAATAACTTACCAAAATAACTCACATACATGAAAATTGGTTTACAACTTTTCCATAATTAGTTATTAAAATTTATATTAATTTCTTATATATTGTAATGAAAAGTTCTATTTAATACATCAACAAATTAACACACAGATAATAACGTTGCACTATTTAAATTCATATCTACAAAAAGCAAAACAAAAGTATATAACTAGCATAGGTTTTAAATACAACAAGCTGCTTCAAATCAAATTTAAAGTATACTTACTACGTTTTTATTGGCTATTCTTAGTGTTGCCAAATAGCCAGCTTTAATAAGGGATATAAATCGATTAATAGCAAATTTACATTTTAACATTTTCAGTAGATTTCAGTTTGAAATTTAATTCGAAATCGGAATCGTTTACATTAGCAAATTTCACAGCTTATTGGACCTCGATTGTACAGCAAAATTTATATTTAAACAAACTAACCTTAAAAAATAGACAAACCTAAAAAATTGTCCAAAATACATTTTATTTAATGGCGGAACACAAAATGAATGTACAAAATTTATGTTATTTTTGCTAATGAAAAAATTTATGTTATTTTTGCTAGTTATATTTTGCTATATAAAAATATAGGGATAATCAGTTTCATTCAAAATATGCAATGTTTTGTAATAGGTCTTGCCGGCGTCATTCAATGATTTTTCACTGCTTTTCTTGGTCGAAAACAAAAAAAAAATCCTGTAGTCAGCTTGTAATAATTCTTTCAATGAAAAAAAGAATTTTAATTTGTTATTATTAAGTTTTTCAAATTTATAAAAATTTAAAAGCAGCATGACGTTACTAAACTTTGAAAACTTTATTTCATAAACAGCTGATTAATGTTTCTGCGAAAACCCCCTCATTTTCTGCAAATAGGGGGAAAGCACAGTGCTCAGTGACGGTCGATGAAATTGGCAAAGGTGTGCCGCCTTTTTAAAAACGTTGAAATTACGTCTATAATGAATATTTTTCCAAGACCTTAACCATAAAAACAAAGTTTAGATTTAATTAATTTTCTATTTTTTAAATAGATATGCAATTACAATTTTACGTAAAACTTATTTTTTAAAGCACCCATTACACGATCAATAAAAAGCTGAACAAGAAAAAGGTGCACATACAAATAGAATTTAAGTTGCATACTATATGAAATTAATTAAATCTTATTTGTGCCTATTACACAAAGGTGAAACGTCTTGGAAAAACCTAATTATAGACGCGGACCGTTACCGACTTCACGGACCGTTGCAACTTCACGGACCGTTGCTGATAGTGCAGTATTTTGTATTTCTTCACAAATAGTTCGATTACGATTAGATTTCGCTGAATTCTCAACTAAATTTTTATTTCATTTTGTATGTTAAATCTGTTTGAAATCCTAAATTTTTATTAGATTTCAGTCGGAATCTTTCCAAATCCCATTTTAATTTTCATTATGGTCCAACCTAATGTAAATTAGCTATAATCGACTTTTTGGACGTCAATTTTCTTCTAATATTTAACTTACACTTCCACGAAATCTGGTTCAAAATCGAGTTAAATCCAGTTACAAATCGCCTTCGTTTATAAAATTATAAAATGTGGCAGGCAAACTGGATTTCGGCTTGACAAAAACAACATTTTGTAAACAAAACAAAATAAAAAAATAACCTCAAATTGAAAATTTTTCTAAAAAGTTATTAATTTACTTTAGGAAGACAAAATTTGCAGCCATTATACAAAAAACAATATTAATTTTGCTGAAAAAAGTATTTTTTAGTAGGGATGATTTCTTGGAAGCACGACATTTCCTTTTGTTATTCTCGTCACCATATCAATAAATAATTTGATAAGGACTGTGTTTACCGGCTCGACAACAAAAACAAAAGAATTAAAATAATAGCTTCTCTAAAGTGAATTCGTGTAAAAGCAGTGACGGTCCGTGAAGTTGTCAATGGTGTGCTGCGATTTGTTTTAATTATTGAAATTGCGTCTATAATTAGTTTTTTCCACTGCCTTTCACCTTTCTGTGATAGGCACAGATAAGATTTATTTAATTTCGTATAGTGTTCAACTTTACTAAGAGAATATGACATCATTGTAATAACCAAAACTTGGTTACGTGATGATTTCAATAGTTCTGAATTTTTTGACGATTATTATAATGTTTTCCGCTGTGACCGCGATATGAACCAGTTGGCCCTAAAAAGGTGGTGGAGTGCTAATAGCAGTTAGAGGTGATATTGCGTGTAATTTAATACCTTTGAGTTGTATTGGGACCATTGAACAACTTTGTGTTGAAATTAAATTTTCTAATTGTAATTCAATATTTTTTAGTGTATCTTACATTCCTCCTAAAAACCCTTATCAAAAACAACTAGATAATATTTTTAATCTTCCCTTGCTCCGAATCTATGAATAATTAGCACGCGTATTTATGTAGGTTTAATGATATTTATTTAGCGAGTGTTACAATTAAAGATTCAAGAAATAATAACTAAAAGAATTGCAATCATAGAATGACATTTTGACAAGTACAATGTTACCATATTAATATCACATTCACAATGGGACATAACAAATATAAAGAATATTATAGAATTATCTCCACGCAATCAATAGGTTATTGTTTTAGGTGCATTTAACCTTCCTTATTTATCTTGGTTTTGTGAAGATAAAGTATTATTACCTTTTAATATTGAATCTGATAATGATAAAAATGGTATTGGCGGGACTCGACTTGTTTTTTATTTCAAACAGCATTAGAGCATCTTGTGATTGTGTGTCGTGGGATCGATTCCCACCCGAGGCACTGGTCTGTTTTCGCTACAACGCGCCGAAGGCCATAGTAGCTAGTGCTCGGTTAGGGTAATAGTATATAATTTGTAATTAATTAATAAAAATAAAAAAAACATCACAGTGCAGTTGTAATTTTATAATTTTAAGAAAGTCTCCTTGCATTACCAAATCATTAAATTTTGTAAAGGGGAATTATTCAGCATTAAATAACTTTTTTAGTTCTGTAGATTGGTCAACTATTTTTAATTATAGAGACCCAGGTGCAGTATATAATTTTATATTAGATAAAATAGATTTTTCTTATAATCCCTATAATGGAACCTGTACTATTACATAAGCCGCGAACCATTGTTAAAGGTGTTACGTTACTTGCTATTTTTTGTATTGGATTTTTTTACGATTGACTGAATGAAACAACAAATGCGAGAAAGAACAAGAAATACAATATGTAAACAAACCCTTTTTTCTGATTGACATTTCTCATGTATAAATATATAACAAACAATATTGCCCACGTTTTGTTCCAACAAAAACCGTCAAAAAAAGCTAAAAATCGCAAAAAAAAAAAAAGTTAAAACCCGCTACTTTCGATCAAAAACTAAAAAAGTTGGCAGCAGTGCTAACATTTAATCTGGAAATGTCAATTTTAAGTTAAAAACTTTTATATTTTTTTTGACAGTCTAAGATTATTTATCGATAACACACGTATATTTGTTTGACATTTCAAGATTTTTTATGGTATAATCATACTCTTTACACTTAGTCAGTTTTCCTATGCAAATATATTTGCACTGTTCTCTAATATAGAAAAAATACAAAAAATAGCAAGTATCATAACACCTTAAATAGTCTTGTAATTGATATATTTCAAAGTGATGTAATCTCTTCTATTTTAGCTTTGAAAGATAGTCCTTCATGCATTTTTAATGATGCAATACCTCCAATGTTTTTAAAGTGTTGCGTTTCGTCTTTAGCAAAGCCGATTCAGGTTCTTTTTAGTGCTTGTTTAAAAGATGGCACATTTTTAAACATTTGGAAGAATTGTTGCGTTGTGCCCAAGATAAATTTATATTGGTAGTGTTACTAGAACAACAACTACAACAATCAATACAAAAACAACAGGCATTTTGTTGTTGCGTACAGTACAAAGAAATGTTAAAACCAGTCAAGAAATGTCAAAACCAGGTAAGAGGAAGATAAACAGCTGGGCTACTAGCACTACCTATATAAATTTATCTTGGTTGTGCCTATATAAAAATGGCAAACGTTTTTGACAGTATTCTTAAAGAAAAAGTTTATGAGCACGTATCAGGGATGCAAAAGTTGGTACAATTTTAGTCTTTAATGTACAATGGTACACCAATAGCTTATTTGGTACAATTTACAAATTTCCCCAGTTTATAGTAATTTTTTTTTTACTTGGCAACTAAATTTTGCTGTCATAGCTTTGTAAAAATATATTTTATTAATCTCTTTTATTTACTTTGTAAATTTTTGCTATCATATTCTTGTGAATGTTTTCTTGTATTTTCTTTACCACATGTTCGTTTATTTGCAAACTAACTAAATTAATTGAATCAATTAGTGTTTGAAGAATTATCGAAAATTATTAGAGGAGTATTATCGGTTCCACATTCTTCGGCGAATGTGGAAAGGGCGCTTTCATTTCAAAACATAATAAAAACGAAAGAAAGAAATGGGGTAAATGTTTCGACCGTTTTGAACCTGGTTCAAACGAAAGATTTGTTACATGTAGCGGTGTTGTTAGGATTAGGTTGTTTGGTAGCGGCATGGGTCTAATAAGGGGTTAAGAGTAGTTGGTAATTTGAGGTAGTGGAAACGGCGCAAAAGAACAGCTGTTTGTTTTGCTGAATGCGGATGGGGAATAGGAGGAATAAACAATAAAGCAGAAAATAGGAAGAAAAATATTGTTTTAGAAAATAAAGTAATGGTTACGATGCTGCACCAAATGAAATTTGTTTTTTTTTTTTGAATAAGAATAGGTCCTTTTATAAATAGTATGCGGAGGAGCCATTTTTTTTAATATGGCGGCAGAGTGAAGTAAGTTGGTTGAGAAAGTTTAATTGTATCAGTAGAATAGGATAGCAATAAAATAGAAATTAGTAGTTAAGGGGGCGGGGTTAGATAATTTGTAGTTTAGACGGGAATTTAAAAATGGTTTGGCTATTGTGGAGTTTAAGCGGCAGTTTCATTGCTGAGAGAACATTTGGAAGAATCACTAGCTGTTGTTCGTTGACGGACAATGAAAATTGAGTGAACATCAACGCCAAGCCGGTGGAAGCTATTTTTTAATTTGTGTCTAAGCGTTAGACTTTTAAATATAAGGGTGAGTTTGTTTAGCTGTATAAGTGTAGGAATTTTATGTAAGATCGTTTTTGTATTTATATTTTTTTTTGATTAGACTCACCAAGCGCCTAAGGACGATTTTTATTTTTTTGCGGAAAACTTGGAGGACTACAACCCTGTCTGTAGAAGATATAAGGATAAGCCAAGGCGTCCTTTGGTTCGGCGGGTTGTAGTCCACGGCAATTTTTGTTTGGAAATCCGCAGCCATCTTAAAAATTTAAAGCCAGTTTGTTGAACGTCTTACAACAATTCTTTCAAATAAAAAAAAAAATCTGAAGCTGTTGGGGAACGTTTAAATATAATCTTTCAAGCTGTCCTTGATGCCTTTTTGGAAAAAAATGTAATACGTTGGTGAGTCCAATAAGTTTGAGAAAAAGTGAAAATGCAAAATAAAATTTAAAGTTATTGATTTGAGAAAATCCGTTCAAGCAGATATATATATACATATATTAAGTAATTTTTTCAGTGATATTTTTTTTTTGTTTGTAAGGAAATTATATAGTGTTAAGTGTTTTTGTTATTATTTTTGGTGTAATCCCAAAACACGTCCGAATTAAAACCTCCAAAAAAAGTGCTCGTTAAGGGTCACATTTGGCCTATATATAAAAAAAAGTTTGTTGTTACATATTAGAGAGCTCTCTCATAGGTAGAAACTACATTTTAACGTTTAAAGTAAAGACCGGAAAGTTGCAGGTCTAGGGGTTGTCTTTTAGGATTTTTTTTTGGGAATCAGTTATTAGGGAATAAGTGCTTTTTTTGTAGTTTTAGTGTACGTTATTTTTTTTTATATAATTATTTTTCAATTTATTTAATAATTTTTTTTAGTAATCTTTTAGTATACTTACTTTCCTATATTTCAATTTTTTTTATTACTTACTTTTTATTATTTCTCATTAAATTTTCAATAAATAGAATAGGATATTTATATTATTAAATTTTAAATTAATATGTTTTTATTTGGTTGACATTTTTTTTGAAGATAATGTCCGGCTAGAAGTTCATAAGTGTGTGTTAACGTAAGTATGTGTTAAAAGTGACTAGAGCAGTGTCTATGAAGTAATCGTTTAAATGTTAAGTGTAGATTACCATGGTAGGGTGGGCAAGCTAGGGGGAACATATTATATCTTTTGTCCTCGTTTTTTGTATTGTAGTTCAGTTTATTGTAATTTTTTTTTTGTCCGTTTTGTTAGAAAATATAGTTTTTTTGTTTAGGGACATAAAGTAATTTAAATTTTTAAGTGATATTTTGCGGTTAATTTTGTTTTGTTGTTGATTTTGAGTTGTTTTTTTTGAGTTTAGTTTTATGTAGTTTTTTTCATAAATTTTATTGTTCGGCCCTCGACCGGAAGTAGCGGGTCATACCCCTGGGTTTTGTTAAATATTTTTATTGTGTAAAACAGACTTAGTTTAATTTTGTAATACTACATGAAAATTTAGAGTCAATAGTTTGTAAAGGCCTATGGCAATATGATGAGACCATAGTTGCTTCATTTTATTTTATTTAAAAGCAGTGTCCTTATGCCAGAAGTTAGCATCTGTAGCACTGTGATAAATGGGAATTTTGCAATATAGGTTTAGATGAAAGGGTTTTTAGTGCAATAAATTAGAACTGTGATATATATTTAGGAAACTAGCTTTAATATAGGTTAAGAACCTGTACTGGTATGAATTCGTCACTGTATGTACTCGTTAACACACCTATATGTTTATGAAAATTGTTTTTGTATCTAAATTTGCGTCAATCGTTACAATTTTATAAAATTTTTGCCATATCCGAATTTTTAAGAATTTTAAATCATGGAAGGGTCAAATAATAGTAAAACAAGTGCAAATAGCAAAGGTAGAAGATCTTTGCAATTTGATCAAAACCGTCAAATATACACTGGGCCTGTATAACATACACCTCAGGGTACAGGTATATTTCAAGATCCCACTGTTAGAGATTTATCGCATTCTATTAGAAGGCAAATGCCATCAAATTTAAATAATAGAGATACCAATTCTGGTACAGGATCAGGTGCTATACCGAAAACACCTGGACCAAATGCGGCTGTAAATCTCATAAACGTTTTTGAAGAGGAAAATGTGAGCGAACAGGGGGCTATGAATTTAGAATCAACAATCGAAAATGAAATTAGAAGATCATTAAAGGCAGAAATGTCTAGAATGAGGAAAGAAGGGTTTATGGAAATGATGAGTCAGATAAATGAAGTGATACAACCTTTGAAGAACAAACAAAACACTACTGCAAATCCTTTTGATTCTCTTTCCAATGATAGTAGTTTGTCCGGTAGGGAAAGAGGGTACGATTCAGGAAAGGAACCAATGCAAAGAGTTGAAATGTCGAATCAGCCGAGACAACGTAGTTTTGAAAATTCTGAAAAACAATTTAATTCAGATAATTTGGTCTATCTGAACAACTTCATATACTCACCGAAACAGAGGTCCTGATGAAGGTCAGCGATTCTCAAACATTTTATCCAATGCACCATTATTTTCCACTTATGAGAAACATTTGAATGTTAGACCAGTTGAGGGTAAAATTAGAATCGATAAATGGGATATTTTCTATGAAGGCTCTGGTACCATTTCTATTGAAGACTTTGTTTTCCGTGTAGAACTTTTGCAGGCACAATATGCTATACCTTGGGAGGAAGCTCATCGTGACTTCCATAGACTTTTAAAAGGCCATGCCAAAGAATGGTTTTGATTGTACTTAAAAACACATAATGGTATAACAGATTGGCCTGCTCTGCGTTTTAGTTTGTTGAAACAATTTCAATCAAATCGAAGTGATTTTGAAATTATGCAGGAAATAGTCGAGAAACGTCAACAGGCAAATGAATCATTAGACAGCTATTTCCACTAAATGCTAGTACTTCGTTCTAAACTTAGTGTTCCAATCCCAGAATACGAAATGATTAAGGTATTAAAACGGAACGTTAGAGATAATATAGCCAGATTAGTTTATCCCATGGCCATTTATAACATCGAACAATTGAGAGAAGAATGCAAAGAGATTGAAAAGCGATTCCCAAAGCGTGATGTTAGATTCACCACACCTTCTACCACTTCAACGCGTTTTTCACAGCGTCCAAGAGTAAATGAAATCTACGAGGATGATGAACAAACTGAATTTTACGATGAGCATCAAAGTTCTTTTGCGGTTGAAGCATTTAGACAGAATGAGAAGAGAGAACTTAAATGCTGAAACTGCAAACGTGTTGGACATACATATACGGAGTTACAAAATATATTTTGTTTTAAATGTGGGTTAGAGCGTACTGTGACTCCCAAATGCCCAAACTGTAATAAGCAGGAAAACCGCAAAAGGAGCATGGCGAAAGCGGGCGAGTCACGCTCTACCCAGACGCCCGCGGAACCAGAAGAGTAGAAAGTTCTTCAAACCTTAAAGAAAATGGAAATGTTAATAGCAATATAAAACCAAATAATTCAGATACGTCACCCAATATTAGCTCTAGACATTATAAATCGTACGAAGAAAGTTTACAAAACTATATAAAAGTAAGAAACCGTATTTTTTCAGATTTTGATTCTGACATGCCAGATTATACAACAGGGAAAGTTAGAAAAGCCAGAAATCGGTATAATAATCGAAAAGCAATTAGGGATATGGTCATAGCATCGGTAGAGGCAATAGCAGCTGCAGAAGCTATGTCAAATGGTGACCCAAGAGTGTTTGTTGACATCTTTTTGAAAGATAAACCAATCAAAGGTTTATTAGACACCGGCGCATCAGTTAGTGTGCTTGGTAGAGATTGCGATAAACTTTTAGAAGATTTAGGTGTTATAGCTAATAGATGTAGGGATCTCACCTTTTTATATAGCCAATTTTTAATCAAACACAAATTAAGATAATGTTCAGTTTGTTTATTTTTAATTACTAAATTTATCTTATATTAACAAGGTTTTCTTTTTACTAATGTGCACTTCACTGACGGACGTCTTCTCAACTCAATAGCTCAATTACAACTAAAACTAACTCATATTGATTGTCCTCTTTTAACTATTCATTATTGCTTTAGCGAACAATAAACGAATTGTAAAAGAGGATCAACAATTAGTGTTGTACGAATACGATTTTCCAAGTACCCAATTATCTGTCAGTCATTGTCTGTCATTACTACGGCCATCCCACATTCGGCTATCCTGACGATGACTTCGCCCCGAAGTCGGACTGTAAGGCTTCATGAATTCAGCAACGGTTGGACATCTTCTAGCACCCTCGCATTCGCCAACTTTTTCTACCTCATATCTGTCATGGTTCAATTTTGCTACTACTTTGTACGGGCCCAAAAACTTTGGTCGAAGTTTCAATCCTGTACCGTACTGAGTACGCTTTATAGCAACTAGGTCACCCAAGTTGTACTGCTTAGCCGGAATCCTTTTCTTGTCATAAGTTTTCCTGTTTTCCTTTTGAATTTTCAAAATATTTTCTCTAGCGTCATCACGAACTTGATCACGTTCCTGTTGCAACTCTTCAATAGCTATTTCTTCAAATATTTTGTTTAGCTCAACGTTTTCCTTTGTTTTCATATCGATGCCAGTTAAGATTTTAAATGGGGTATTTTGTGTGCTTCTTGATGGGGTGTTGTTCAGGATTTGTTGAACTCGATCCACATATCGGTACCAGTTGTTCGGCTGCTCGGCGCACATTTTGGCTAACATGGACAGGACAACACGATGTACTCTGTCGACTTGGCCGTTTCCTCTCGGCACTCCGGTGGCAATTAACAAGTGTTGAATATTTTCGTTTTTACAGTAGTCTTCGAATTCGTTCGACGTAAATGCTGTACCTCTATCGGTGACAACGCGCACTGGATTACCAAAAGTAGCTGCTTGTTTTTGTAATTTATCCACCACTTCTTTGCTGCTTGTACTCTTCGTTGGATAGAGCCAAACGAATTTCGAAAATGCATCGATAACCACCAAAATGTGGTTGTATAACTTCTTTGTATTATCCATTGGACCTACGTGGTCTAAATGGTACGTTAGAAGTGGCTTATCTGATTTGTCTATCGAATTAAGCAATCCTTCTTTTCTTCCCGCTTTAGAGTCAGTTATAATACACTCCACACAACTTTTTACAACGGCCTCTACTTTAGCATCCAACTTTGGAATAAAAAACTGTTTTTCGACCAAGTCTTTAATCTTTTTTGTTGCGAAATGACCTTGACGATGGGCCATTTCAATTATTTCTCTCTCCATGTTCTCTGGTATTGCGATAAGTTCTTTAGTTGCATCTTTATGAACTATATCATATTTGATGAAATAATCTTCATACTCGCTCATCTCCAAAACTTTGCGAATAGCATTGATTCGATCGTCATTTTGTTGGGCTTCTTTTATGCGATGTTGTGGAGTATCTTGTATCATCAGACACGATACACGGCTGAGAGCGTCAACGTGTCTAATTTTCGTACCCGATCGGTGCTCTATGATATAGTCAAAATCTTGCAGAAAAAGTGCCCAACGTGAAACTCTAACGGGAACGTCCTCTTTGCGCATGGTCGTAGCAAACGCGTTGCAATCAGTTATGATTTTAAATTTTAGACCCATGACGTAAATTCTCCACTTTTTCAGTGCTTCGACTATAGCTAACACCTCCAACTCATACGAATGGTATTTTTCCTCTGCTGGTGTCGTTTTCCGGCTCATATATTCGACTGCGTGTAGCTGCATGTCCTCTGAATCTCTCTGAAAAAGTATTGCTCCGTACCCATGCATACTAGCATCTGTGTGAATTTCTGTTTCGGCTTTCGGGTTATAAAGTCTCAGGACCGATTCGCTCGTAAGTGCCCTTTTTAATTGTTGAACTGCTAGTACCTCCTCATTGCCCATCTTAAACTTAGCATTTTTTCGAAGAAGGTCCGACAATGGTTTAGCGACCAATGCGTAGTCCCTGATAAATAGCCGAAAGAATGACGTAAGTCCTAAAAATATTTGCAATGCTTTTACATTAGCCGGAATTGGGAAATTTCTAATTGCAGAAATTTTTTCGTCTGTGGGATATATTGATGAATTTTCTATTCTATATCCAAGGAATTTAATATTTTTTCTCAAAAACTGGCACTTGCTCCATTTTATCTCAAGACCGTTTGACGACCCGACTTTTAAAAATTTTCTCAACTTCACTAGGCCCTCTTCTTCGTCTTTTGATGGAATAACGATATCGTCCATATAAATAATCACAGTACCGTCTCTAACCAACTCCTGAAGAACTGCAGAAATATAACGGCAAAATACGGCTGGAGAATTAGAAATGCCGAATGGCACGAAACAAACCTCATATTGGCCACTATGTGTGACAAATGCCGTATATTTTTGCGATTCTTCTTCTATATGTACATGAAAGAAACCATTTTTTAAATCGATTGTAGTATAAAATTTTCCTTCTTGTAGTCTCTGTACTACATCATCAACCACAGTCATCGGGAAGTTATCGCGGAAATGTTTTTCATTGAGACGACGATAATCGCAACAGAGTCTGTCTGTACCATCTTTTTTACGAACTAGTACAACTGGTGAAGAATACTCAGATAAGCTTGGTTTCACTATACCTTCATTTAGCCATTCTCTGACTTGTTTGTCAATTTTCTGCTGGTCAATGTATGATGTTCTTCTTGGGCGGCTTGCAACTGGAATATCATCCTTGAGTACAATTTTCATTTTTATTGGGAACTTTGACGGCTTACACGGCTTGTAGGAATTTACTGCCTTCTCAACCTTGGTGCGAATTTCTGTGCTCAAATGACTCAATTCTAAAATATCACAAAGTTGTTGTTCTATAGACATAGAGTAAATAATATCACGAAACTCATTTTGAGCTGCTGCAATTGGATTGAAGTCCAATGTAGGTACATGCTCAGTTGAAGTTGCCAACGCCTCCTTGAAAAAATCTTGTGCATTATCTATTGATATGTAAAATGATTGCAAAGAAAATAACCGTCGTGTTTTAATTGCTTTTTAATAATGATCTTTATTTATTTTAATTAACTTAAAGCTACCTAAATTATATTTGGTGGGTAACCAACGATTGAGTGGTTCCCACAGTTAGTATAATGAAGGTGTCAAATTAATCAACCAAAAAAGTACGGCTTTTAGCCAATCACAATTAAGTGTCAATTACAGACAGTGATTGCTATTGTCCGACAATGTTGACTTATTAATTACACTACACCTCCTTTTTTGGGAAAAAGATTGATCAGTAGCTAATTGATCAATCTTTTTATATAACTTAAGTGTATAAAAAAATTAATTTTATTTTAATTAAGTTTGTTTTAATTTCTAAATTTTTATTAATTTTTTTTTAAAATTTTAATTTTTATTAAATTTAATTTAATTTTTAAATTTTTATTAGTTTTACATTTTTAATTTTTATTAAATTTAATTTAATTTTCAAATTTTTATTAGTTTTACATTTTTAATTTTTATTAAATTTAATTTAATTTTTAAATTTTCATTAATTTTACATTTTTAATTTTTATTTAATTTAATTTAATTTTCAAATTTTTATTAGTGTTACATTTTTAATTTTTATTAAATTTAATTTAATTTTTTAAATTTTCATTAATTTTACATTTTTAATTTTTATTTAATTTAATTTAATTTTCAAATTTTTATTAAAATTTTAATTATCCAGTTTTTATCCTGTCCCGAGATCGAAATTGTCGAAGAAGATTTTTGTGGACTTTCATAGTCCTTATATCGTCAAGTGCTAGCAAACAATTGCCGTGGTCATCCACCTCTTTGATCTCAAAGGGACCTTTAAAGAGTGGTTCTAATTTATGACCAGCACTGTCTTCCAAGAGAACTAGGTCTCCTATTTCAACGCTCATAGGCCTAGTCACCTGATCATATTGGCCTTTGTTGGTCAATTTTGCCCTATCAAGCATCACTGATGCTCTTCTCCAAGCCGTTTGGAGCCTATACTTCGCCTCCTTTTCATATGAATCGATGTTATAAAGTGGACTAATTTTGTCCGACTTTAAAGCGTCTATTGATGGTGGTATTTTACCAAAGACTAATTCATATGGACAGTAATTATGTACTGTGGAAGGTGTTGTATTAAAGCAGTACGTGAAGTAAGCTAACCATTCGTCCCAATCAGTTCTATCAGAGGACATGTACGAACGTACGTACTCATTGAATGTCCTGTGGGACCTTTCTATGGTACCCAATGTCTGATGATGATAGGCTGTTGAAGTGACGTAGTCGATATTCAACAATTGACATAATTCCTTTATGGTCTGATTTTTATATTCGGTTCCCATATCAGAAATCATTTTCCGTATGGGACCATAAATCAAAACAAAACCTTCGAAAATCGCTTTGGCGACTGTTCGAGCAGATTTGTCAGGAATTGGTAACGTGACTAAATATTTGGTCAAGTCACATATTATAGTTATAGCGTATTCATTACCCTTGTTTGATCGCATGAAAGGACCAATCGTATCAATAATGATTGTGTCAAACGCGCGTGTTGGCGTTTCCGTTTCAACCATGAGTTCTCTCGTCTTAGGCATTGATTTGCTCTTTTGGCACTCTACACAAGATTTCACATAACGAGTGATATCCCTTGTCATGTTCTTCCAGTGGTATTTCAATCTTATTTTCCTGAGCATTCGTGTAATGCCAGGGTGACCTCCAAATAATGGATTATTATGGTATAATCTCATAATTTCAAGTTTTTCGGAATCTGTTTTGACCTTTGTCAATGTTGGTGTGAGTACTATGTTCAATCTTCGAAGCTTTTCATTACCCACTTTCTTGAAGTGGTCTAATTTTACGTTGGCCAACAACGCATCATCCAATGACATGCAAAGAGTCGTGATTTTAAGATTACTGGCTACTTTTTCAAGCCTTGGAAATAGATGATCTAAATCAACAGTTCCATTAGTAATAAAATCTCGTGACTCAAATTGGAAAAGCCTGGTTTTCCCTTTTTGGATAACCAGCTTGTCTTTAGCAAAATGCAATCTTGCATTTTTATTGTACTCTTACTTATTGGGCATTTATTGCCTCATATATCCGGATATTCACCGATTCCGTGTTTGGTTTTCCGTTGGTCACTTTGTCTAAATCTTTGGCAGCCTGAAGTCTCGTAGTTACCTTCAGTATTCCATAATTTTCAGCCTTTTTAATGTCCTCGAATTCTAATCGAGACAATGCATCAGCTGCATGATTTTCATTCCCCCTGATATATTCCACTGTAAAATCATACTCCTCCAGATCCAATCTCATCCTCGTAAGTTTTGATGATGGATTTTTCATGGAAAATAAGTATGTTAAGGGACGGTGATCACTTCGGATCAAAAATTTTCGGCCATAAATATATGGTCTGAAATATTTAATTGCCCAATGGATAGCCGCTAATTCCTGCTCAATCGTAGACTTATTGATTTCGCCCTTTGTAAAGGATCGTGAAGCATAAGCCACAGGTAGCTGCTTATCAAAGTATTTCTGACTCAGAATTGCACCACAAGCAAATTTGCTTGCATCTGTTGTTATGCAAAATTCTTTTTCGAAGTCAGGATACTGCAAAATAGTTGGATTCAATAATTGGTTTTTGAGATAATTGAATGATTTTTCACATTCACTGTTCCAATCGAATGGTACATTTTTCCTACATAACCTTGTTATGTGCCTTGAATGTTTTCGGTAACGTGTCGCACATTGTGTCGGGATCCGTTGTTATTTGAACGGTTCCGCCCACGGTTGTTATTGTAATTATTATTATTGTTATTATTGTTGTTGCCATTGTAATTATTATTACGGCCATTTCCGCGATTATTGCCATTTCTATAGCCGGATCTATTGTTATTTGACCGATTTTGGCGATTATTGCCATTACGGTTTTGAGATTTATTCTTCGTAAATAGAACGGAGGTTTGCTGTCCGTAAGCTTCCGTGCAGCTATTGACGAATTTTGCCGTCACTTCGTTCATATTTGAAAAGGTTCCTGATTCCATGACCAGTTTAACCCTTTCATTTGTCGCATTCTTTGTAATCGCTTTAACTGCCGCTTTGGTCGAGTACCTCTGGGCCAGTTGTTGTGGGAGGCCATCTGTAATATAGGCACTCTCCAATGATTTGGTTAGGGAGTCTATTTCTGCCACGTAGGTATTGGCGTTTTTGCCACCTTGACGGACATTCATCAATTTGGCCGATATGACTTCGACCGACTCACCTTTGACAGTTCCTTTTAATGTAGTTATAACCGCATTAATTGTGGTTTCATTCGAAACTAAATTTCTGGCTGAGCCCTTTAGTTTCGTTTTAATTAAATTTACCGCCACGGCCTCATGGGTATCCTTTACGGAATCCAAGAGTGTCAGTGCGTCGAGGAAACCCTGTAAGTTTTCCGGTTTACCATCGAAATCTGGTAAAAGTTTCGATGCCAAACCGAGAAATTCCGTTATCGTTTGCGGCATGGTGGCTTCCGTAATGTCCACCGTATTATTGACAGTGCCGGGCAACGGGGAAGTCTCTATATTGACTTCCTGTTCAATAACCTGTAGATTCAATCCCGGACCAGTCTGAGTGTCCGTAAGAACCACCGTTCCGTGGGAAGTTGGAGGTAATTTTGTCTCGGTCTTGGTGTCCCAATACGTTACCCTATCGTGCAGTGACAGTGGTAACTCTATGCTCAGGTTCCTTCGCGCTAATAACTTAGAAAGTTTATCGCGGACGTCGGTGAAAAAAACCTCAGCCGATAGCCGGTGAGCAGTGGTAAGACGAGGGTAGTGTTCGTCAAGTAATGCCCTAATCTGTTCGAATCGGGTGAACAAATTATCAAGATGCTCTTCCACTGTTTTCTCCCCCGTGGGTCTATCAGTATTCAAGCACTTGTATGAACGATCGAAGTGTTCTTTTATAAGCCTTGCCTTTGTAACTATTTGTTGCCAGTCCATATGGTTGGCATATCAAAACTCGGTAAATTATGGCCAACACTCATTAAGGCTATCATACTGTCGTTGCCAGTAATGTCAATTTAAAAAAAATTTTCACAATAATATATTCCACTGTGGCAGCAAATTACTGCTGAATAATCCGTATATAATAAGGACATTTCCCAAAAGTAAAATTCACTAGACAAAATCTAATTTTCCAAAACTCCCTTCTAGTTAGTAAGAAGTTCAAAAAGAACATGGGGGAATTTTCCCAAGAAAATATTCTTAGATTCACGTATTAAAAAAAAATTCCGTTAGTATCCCCCGAAAAAAAAAAAAAAAAAATATTCTAGATTCTATCGATGCCGTTTCCCAAGGACGCGGCCCTTGCATAATTCTTCCTCAACGACCTCTTGTGTAACTGGTACAACGTCGTCAGGAATTGTAATGCCAATATGGATATTATGATTACCAAGTAAATAACTGGAAGGTGTACTTCCACAGTTATTTCGTTTATGACATTCGCGTTGGGGTTCTCGATTTTCGAATAATAATTTTGTTAGTATTAAGAAATTTTTAAAAAAAATTCAGTTATGTCATTGCGTTCCCTATCCGTTCCCTTCTGGTAAACGGATTTTGAGCACAATGACATAAATCAGTCACTCGGTCTTTTGGTGACTGAATAATTTATACTACACTGAGGGAGTGTCACGTATGAATCACCCCAGTTAGTAGAAATAAAAAAAATTGTTGTTAGTAATAGGTTTAAAACTTAAATATTTTCATTATTTTTTTTTGTTTGTTTAGCTTATTTTAAATTAAGTTTTCAATTTTTATAAATTTTAATATAATTTTAATTAAAAAAAATTCTAATAATACAAAAAATTTTGGGTATTCTTACTGTTTTTCTTTTTAATTGCATTTGGTTGTCTGTTGTTGTTGAGGATTTACTCCAGTAAATTATTTTGTTGATTTCATTGCTGACGTTGTTGACTGTTGTTGCTGTTGTTGTCCGATGGTGTTTAGGCCACACCATCCTTGGAGCAACCAGGCTTGTTGCCCCGGCAATGTTTTGGATACATTGCTTCTTCCTTCTTAAAATATTTTTGTTTGAATTGATGCACAAAACGTTTATTTATTTCATTATATTTTGTACTTAAATTGTTTCTTTGTTTTAAAGTTTTAGTCTTTATAACTTTTCACAGTTTTTTTTTTTTATTGTTCTTTTTGTACTCCGAAATCAATAAAAAATATGTACAATGTAAAATTTTCTTTTTAGTTTTTCTTTTATATTTTTGCACTTTTAAACGGGTTTTTATTAAAACACATGAACACTTATTTATTGAATATATTTTGCTAATATGATAATAGTTTTTTTTTTTAGATTTAACGCAAATCAAATTTGTTAAAAACTTTTCCCTTCCGATGGCAGGATCGCCATGATATGTAAAATGATTGCAAAGAAAATAACCGTCGTGTTTTAATTGCTTTTTAATAATGATCTTTATTTATTTTAATTAACTTAAAGCTACCTAAATTATATTTGGTGGGTAACCAACGGTTACCACAGTTAGTATAATGAAGGTGTCAAATTAATCAACCAAAAAAGTACGGCTTTTAGCCAATCACAATTAAGTGTCAATTACAGACAGTGATTGCTATTGTCCGACAATGTTGACTTATTAATTAAACTACACTATTGATCGATGTTTAAATGTTTAAATGCTAGAGAAAAAGTTTTTACACTACTTAACGTATACCGAAACTCAAATGATGTGAATGATAAACAAATGTATTTGAGAGCTCAAAAAAATTATAAAATTATATGTGCAAATAGGAAACTGCAGTATTTTCAAGAACTTGAGAATAAAATAAATAGAGTAAATGACTCAAAACATTGGTGGAAAATAGCGCACGAGATTAGAGGCAATATTCTGCAAGTAGGAACAGAAATTGCTGTAGAAGATTTTAAAAATTATTTTGATAAACTTTTAAATCCTCAAGAAATAATAAATAACATACAATATTCCCCAATGTGGTATGAGGATAATGAATTGGATAGAAGCATTTCAACTTCTGAAGTAACGCTGGTAATGCAAAAGATGAAAAAGAACAAAGCACCTGGGGAAGATAGAGTAACATACGAGTTCCTGCAAAACTCGTCAAATGAATTCGTAACACAATTGACCAAAACATATAACATGATGTTTGAAAATGGAAGAATAGATGAAACATTTGTTAAGGCAATTATATTCCCAATATTCAAAAAAGGTGATCCTAACATACCAGGCAACTATAGAGGTATTTCGTGTATGAATTGCATAGCCAAAATTTTTATGGGAATCCTAAATGAGAGAATTACTTCATGGGTTGAGAAAAACAGTATATTAAATGAGTTTCAGGCCGGATTTCGAAGACAGTACTCTACAGTTGATAATATCTACAATTTAGCCTCAATAGTCCACCTAAAATTTGAAGAAAACAAAAAAGTTTACGCCTTTTTCGTTGATTTTAGAGCAGCGTTCGACAAAGTCCCAAGGCAGAAATTAATATATAAATTAAACGTGATTGGCTTGTCAACTAAAATTGTAACATTACTGGAAAATATATATAAAAGCACCTGGTCTGCAGTTTGGAATGGTAGTGAATTATCGGAATATTTCGAAACGTATTCGGGAGTTAAACAGGGTTGTCTTTTATCACCATTATTGTTCACTCTATATTTAAATGATATACATGATCAACTAGAAGGAGGTTTGATGATAGAAGACTTAAATATAAGAATACTATTATACGCTGATGATATAGTCATAATTTCTGATGATAAAAAGGTTATGCAAACAATGATAAACAAACTCGAGATATATTGCATGAAGTGGAATATGGAAGTTAATTTAGACAAATCTGAGATGATGGTTTTTAGAAAAGGTGGCAGATTGGCTAGTGATGAAAAATGGGTTTATAAACAACAACAAGTTAAAATAACAGCACAATTTTGCTATCTTGGTGTAATTTTTACGCCGAAGATGTCTTTCCAAAAACACGTAGAATGCAGAAACAATTTGGCAAAAAACAGTATAAATGCCACATGGAAAAGTTATTTAAATAAACCAAATATTTTACTACAATCAAAATGGAAAATATTTCAAGCGGTATGTAGGGCAATTCAATCATATGGTGCGCAAGTCTGGGGATTCACATCCTTTGAAACTGTCGATAAACTACAAAGATATTTTCTTAAAAGAATTTTGAAAATTCCAGATTGTACTCCGAATTACGCATTGGCCTTGGAAACAGGCGTGGATGAAAGCCATTTTTATACTCTATGTCTACATTTAAATTACATTAACACAACTATATATAACTACAATTCTGAAAGACTACCAAATAAACTATCGAAACTTATACTGCAAAAAAATATATTTTGGGCAAAAGAGATTAATAGAATTGGTGAGGAGTTCAGTATATGCTTCAGTTTGACAAGTGGTAGTGAGTGGCGTTCAAGCTGTTTAGATTTTGTATCTCAACTTAAAAATAAAGCCTACAGTAAAATGTTACAAGCAGCTTCTGCGAGTAATACTCGTATCTATAAAGATTTAACACCAGCTATGGGTTTAACATACATATGTGACCAAACTTTACGTATAAATGAAATTTCAGCTCTACTGAGAGCCCGTTGCGGTACTCTTCCATTGAAAAGTGTGAACAGAAATATTAGATCCAATACAACCACTATCTGTTGCTTGTGTAATTTGGGTGAACCTGAAAACCTACTGCACTTTATGGGAAAATGTCCAGTACTCAGAGAATTCCGGGTAAGATACATCGGGAAGAACTATATTAATGAGATTGAACTTATAAATCTATTGAACGGTATGAATGTGGAATGTAGTTGGAGAAATTTAGCAGGATTTATAATACATGCTTTAAGATATAGACAAATTTTGCTCACAGAGTACGACACTTAGTACTTAAGTTTTATTTATTGTAAATTAATTAATATGTAATTATTATGGCTGACGACATAATGTCAATGCCTTTAAAGACTTTATTATTTTATAAATAAAAGTCATTAACTTAACATTAACTTAACTATTGATCGATCCATGCTCAAACTTGCTTCAAACATATTAACAGGCTTAAATATTTTTCTAAATCTAGCACCTTTCGCATCTATAATAAGGTCAACTTGATTTAAAACGGGGTTCCCAATAACCGCAGGAAATAAAATATCACCCTCTTTTACGACATAAAATATAATATACAGCTCAACGTTGTCTACTTTAACTAGACATTTAAGACAACCCATTGTCGTTATTGTTTTTTCCCCAATACCCTCAAGAGTTTCGTTCCAGATTCCAAGGTTGCATCTGTTAACATAAAAAGCGTATCGTAACGAAGTAAACTATAATCGCTACCCGTATCGACTAGAGCAGAGATCGTTTTTCCTAATACCTTAATATCTTTAAAAACTCGTCTCGACACTGTGGGTACATCGTTTGTCAGTGTATAAGCAATTTTTTTCTCATCTTTCACCTTTTCGTTTTTAGAGTTTTCGATTCGTTTTTGTGTACCACAATCAGATGATTTGTGGCCAGGCCCCTTGCACTTAAAACATTTTATATCCACAGAACGACAATTTTTTGAAATGTGGCCCATCTCCCCACACTTAAAACATTTTACAGTGCCTTCGGTCTTTACATTCGAAACCACATGACCGAATCTTGAGTCACTACCTTTGAAATTTAACGATTTCGCCGGTGCACTGATTTTTTCGTAGACAATTATTTTCTCTTTCAGCTCTGAAATATTTCGCGCTTGGTATAAAATCGACTTATTTATTTTAGAATCAGGAATGCCCTCAATAAAATATTCAACAATACTGATTTCATCTAATTGTATCGAACTGCCTATTTCCATCAAAGTATACAAATATTGTTTGTAAGACTCGTCGGCCTTCTTTCTGCGACTCTTCAAAATTCTATGGGCTGCAATCGATGACAATTTAGTACCAAACTCTTTTTTCAGAATTGTCTTAAGGGTACCCCAATCTTTTATGCCAGCTTGGCTTCTAACGAATGTTCGGGCTGCACCCGTTAGCAACTGCTTAGCGTAAATGTAACATTGCAATTCGTTCCATTTTACCACGTGAGCACAATCTTCGAATTCCTGAATCCACGATTCGATATCAGGGGCACCTTCCCCTGAAAACCGTGTTAGCGAATCTTCGATATCTTTTAGGGTAAAGCTAGAACGTTCTGCCCTTTCCATTACAAATTCCGAAGCCGCATCATCGAAATTGGAGCCTTCGCCAGTGCCAATATTGCAGTAATGACGTATGAGACGCTCTTGCAAGTCCGTTTTAGACCCAGTAGACAACAGTCCAACGTCTTCCGCGTTTGTCCTCAAGTCTTCTACAGTCAAAGACAAAATGTCCCGCAACTCCATGACAGTGCACAAAAGTTTACAAAAATTACAAAATTTAATTTAAAATATAGGTATCAATTTATAAGATATTTTAAACACTGTAATATTATTAATGATTTTCAAAATACTGTGAAATTATTAATTATTTCAATTTATCCTTAAAATATATTTCACCCGACCCTAATATCATAAAGCAAATAAGAAGTTTATATTATAAAAAATATTTCCAATTATTTTTAATTTCAATCAAAATTATTATTGACTTCAACAATATTTTGCCCCCACCCTAATGTCTTAATGCGAAACAAAATGTTAAAGCTATTTAAAATATAAAACACCGCTACCAACTCAAATTAACACTGTATATGTGTTTAAACTTTGCTTCTTAAAAATTCTACAACTATGTCTCCTTAGAATATTACTCTTAAATATTTTCTCTCTACTTTAATTATTTTTTTTCTATTTTTTCTCTGCCTTTCATATAATATTCAATAATAAATTCAATATTACAATACAATCAAATATACAATATAATCAACAAACTACAACAACTTATCTTTCTCTACAAGGTTCTGCAGTTTCTCTTTCTCTGTTGATGATAATGATGTTTGGCTGCAGTCAACGTTCAGCTTTCTGCTAATAATCAGCAACCGTCAATCAAATACACACACTCCGGTGCTATACGTTCTCAAAGGCAATTTCTCCCATGTATAAGCGTCCTCGGCATGGATCGCTCTATCTCTTCTTATCTCTAATTCACGGCAAATTTAGAATTATTTCATTGGAAGGGGTTTTTTTTTCACACAAAAATACAAACGTTAGTGCATATTGTATTTTGCGTAGTAACTGTTTTTTCCAATTTCAATTTAATTTTAGGTGCACATGATTTTTTAACAGTTGTTATTGTTGTGCTTTTTTTTTACTTCGAGTTCTTAAAATTTTTTAAACGTTTTGTTTCTCTTTTGCAAATTTTAGAGATTTTTTTTTTAAATTATTACAGTTAATGCTGATAATATTTTAACACATATTTTTTTTTATGTATTCACTTTATGTTTTTTTTTTAATAAAATATTGACTAATTATGCTGACATAGCTAGCGTTTTGATTTTTTGGTTTTTTATGGCCACTAAATTTTATTTGGCATATCGACGTCACTGTTTTTATGGTTTTATTTTTTAAAGATGTCTCTTTATTAGTGTTATTGCACTTTCAATAATTTTTTGCGAACAAAATTCCATTCAAGTTTTTACTGTTAGTTAACGTTTATGAAAAATTTAAAGTCACTTTGGTATGATTTTTTTTTAACTTTGGCTACAATTTGGAAAGATCCCGGTTGAGCCCCCAATTTTGTAGCGATCTCCTTTTTATATAGCCAATTTTTAATCAAACACAAATTAAGATAATGTTCAGTTTGTTTATTTTTAATTACTAAATTTATCTTATATTAACAAGGTTTTCTTTTTACTAATGTGCACTTCACTGACGGACGTCTTCTCAACTCAATAGCTCAATTACAACTAAAACTAACTCATATTGATTGTCCTCTTTTAATATAGCCAATTTTTAATCAAACACAAAATGTTCAGTTTGTTTATTTTTAATTACTAAATTTATCTTATATTAACAAGGTTTTCTTTTTACTAATGTGCACTTCACTGACGGACGTCTTCTCAACTCAATAGCTCAATTACAACTAAAACTAACTCATATTGATTGTCCTCTTTTAACTATTATTGCTTTAGCGAACAATAAACGAATTGTAAAAGAGGATCAACAATTAGTGTTGTACGAATACGATTTTCCAAGTACCCAATTATCTGTCAGTCATTGTCTGTCATTACTACGGCCATCCCACATTCGGCTATCCTGACGATGACTTCGCCCCGAAGTCGGACTGTAAGGCTTCATGAATTCAGCAACGGTTGGACATCTTCTAGCACCCTCGCATTCGCCAACTTTTTCTACCTCATATCTGTCATGGTTCAATTTTGCTACTACTTTGTACGGGCGCAAAAACTTTGGTCGAAGTATCAATCCTGTACCGTACTGAGTACGCTTTATAGCAACTAGGTCACCCAAGTTGTACTGCTTAGCCGGAATCCTTTTCTTGTCATAAGTTTTCCTGTTTTCCTTTTGAATTTTCAAAATATTTTCTCTAGCGTCATCACGAACTTGATCACGTTCCTGTTGCAACTCTTCAATAGCTATTTCTTCAAATATTTTGTTTAGCTCAACGTTTTCCTTTGTTTTCATATCGATGCCAGTTAAGATTTTAAATGGGGTATTTTGTGTGCTTCTTGATGGGGTGTTGTTCAGGATTTGTTGAACTCGATCCACATATTATTACAGCAGCAATTTTTGAAAAGTATATAAAGTCTGATGCTTTAGTCTTGGTCGAGCTTGGAATGCTAGACTTTGGCTGAGCTCGCCGGTTTGGGGTGGGCCTTGACCTAACCAAAGCAAAAGCTACTGTTGATAGAAAAAAAAATATTTTTCATTCCAAGACTTAGAGTGTACAATTACTGAAACTAAATTAAGTGAAATTATATGCAGATTGATCTTTGATTTTGTTTATATTCAACCTGCGATTGGTGTATTTATCGCAAGGACACTTTTAAAAATATTCCCACCCATCTGTCTCAAATGACATTGTGTCCATAAAAATTATTTTTGTCATTCCCTAATTTAGAAATTCACACTATTACCTATTTATCCATATAACCTTTTGATCCCCACATTCCCATTAAAAGTTTCCTTATTCCATTTTTAAATTTACCGTATAGTTCATTTATTCAAGCAAAATCCTATTAAATCTATCCTTAAAATACATTTTAAATCTATTTTACTTAACCTAGAGGAATCCAAAAAAAAAATGATATTTAAATTCAAACGAATAAACTTTTTACGATGATAATTTGTTACCGGTGCATAATATTAAGATTGTTATTAAAAAAAAATAATGTTTTAAATGGTTATGAAAAGCATGTTTAAGTTTTAACTTACAGTTTAAAATCCTTAAGAAAGGATATCGATGGTCTAAAAACAAATGACAGTTGAAAATATAGTTCAACTTATTTAAATTCTTATTTGACAGGAACGATGTCTTGAGCTCAATCCATTCGTATACTTTTCATTCTGTAATTTGAGAGAACTTGATTAATATTGATAACAAAAATTATTTTATATTTTTAATTTTATTATTTTAGTGTTAAAAGGTATAATCGTAAAAACTTTACATTCGAGTCTTAAAAATGCACAATTTTTTTTTTTTTTAAAATAACTGTGGAAGCTATGTAAAGAATTTACGTTTAAGTTTTAACATGCTATATTATGTTAATAATTATTTTAAATTTATATGTAGTTAGTGCTAATTAATAAATTAGTCTTATTTAAAGAAAAATCAAATTTAATCAATTGTAATATAGAAATTAATATATAATTGCTTAAACCATTGACTTATAAAAACGATTTGAATTTATATTTTCTTGTTTTAGAAATAAAATTTGCAATTTGTTAAGATTTGATAACCTTTTTTTTTTTAGGATACCTGTTGAACAGTATTTAATGATTTTGTTAAAGAAATTATTAGAGTATTTTTTTTTTAAATATAAGTAATAATATTTTAAACATATCAGTTAACAAAACAATCAGATTTGAAATTTTACTTGAAGGGTTCGTTCCTTGATTAAGTATAAATGTTAGTTTCATCATAAAAAAATTATATTAAAGATAATGATCATTATGACAAATATAAAAAAATAACGATGAGTATATTTAATTTTACGTTAAAGTTGTCTCAAATTTGATGTCGTCATAAATGATGATCGTCGCACATTAGGAGAGCGGTACTTTGTAACTTCTGTACTTACTATTTGTGTTGGATACACACAAAATTTTACTTCTTGTTGATTTCGTCACTAATTAATTGTTGCGTTGTTCTTACATGCAATTTAAATCAATATTTTTTTTGTGTGATCTAAATCCAAAGTAGGCAGATTGATAAGTCATCAAAAAAAATGTGCTTTTAATAATTTATTTTGTTTTTTTTTTTATAATTTATTTTGTATTACAAATAGAGTTGTTCCAAATATGTAATTACGCCATGTGTATTAATAAAGATTACACTTTTTGAACGGAATTCTTAAATCAAGATTTTATCTCGGCTGAAATCCTTTTTATTTTTCTTATTTGGTTTAGTACATCAATGACATTATATGGCAGGCTGTTTCTTTACAAGTGGAATTTAACTATGGAACGTGGTGTCTATTGGTAAATCAGCACACCGTAATAAGATTTTATTTATTTTTTTTTTTGTCTTTTATGGAAATTCATATGGTTTATAGTCACTGATGTAATTGATGTTATGTAATGCAATTTAAAACTCCATTTATTTTTTTCTTTGTTGTTGGCTTATAATGAAAGTTAACGGTATTGTTGAGGCTTTCGGTAAAAAAAATTAAGGCATTGGGTGATTTGACTGTACCACACCAGTGATCTTAAATGCCTTAGTAATTTGTGGATTACCACTTGATGATCTCGTGATGAATAGTCTTTTTTTTTTTTTTTTTGATGATAATTTATTCCCCTTTATTTTAAGTAAGTATACAGAATTAAAAAATATCGAGTTTAAAACGTCTTTTTTTCACTTTTACAAATTTGTTGGTTAATTGTAACCTTTTTTTTTTTTAAAAAAAAAATTATTTAAGTAATACAATTTCAACTTTACTTGATGACGATTGTAGAAGAAAAAGATCAACGCGGTGATCTCTATTGCCCATTTCGACTATCTACCTGAACGACTTATGAGAAAGCTTTTACTTCTTTTTTTTTCTGGTGTTTGATAGCAAATGAGTTAAAGCTGCTCAATTGAATATACTTATACTTATCTTATAATCCATCATATGGTATGGTTTTTTTTTTTTTTCTTTTTAATATTTCGATTTAAAACAATTAATATCAACCAAATTAATTAAATATTGATTCTATAAACGAATTGTAAGATTTATTATGGCCTCACGTTAAAAGTAAATACTTCTCATAAATCGTTAATTTATAATTTGTAAAATCTCATTGTATAACGTATTTTTTTTTATCTCATGCTACAAAAAGGTATTGTATTAATATCGATCTTGTAAAAAAATTATTTTATGTTATGACATTACGTGCTATTCCATAAAAAATCTGCAACAAAACCTTCATTGAAAAATGAGCCTGTGAAATTTGGAAATAAGGAGAACAGATTTTTCCTGCATTTTACTTTTCCCTTTTGTAGCTCGTGGGGCACGACCATACCCTGAGATAACACTTAGCCGGGTTATTAACACTTTTTATACCATTCAAAATGGTCAAAAGTCTAATCTGAAGGATAAAATGGTGAACTCGAATGATTGATATCTTTTGTCAGAAAATATAAATCCAATATGCCCTTCAGCAAAGGGATCTCAAGCATTCTATCAACACAAATTCTTAAAATAAAAAAATGTTTTTATTAAAAGGATTTGAGAAAAATGTAAGTCACAAAAGGCCAACAAAACACTATTTGGTGAATAGGTTCCTAAAAAAATATTTTCTATATAAATGGCTATAGAGGCATTTTTCCCTTTACATCTTTCGCGTGAAATAGTCCTACGTATTGGCCCTCTAAGTTCTCAAGCTGGTACAGGGAGGAGCCAACCTTTTTACGAACACGACATTTTATATACAGAGGTAATAGTTTTGCATTTACACCCTTGCTAAGATCACTTTGAGCTCGATTTTTCCTGTAAACTACCTGACCTTCCCTAAATGTAACGTTTCTACACCGAAGGTTGTATGTTCTCGTTGCTTTTTCGTGAGCTACAGCTAGGTTCTCCCGAATTCGATCGTGCATTAATCCTATTCTCGTATCATTCGGTAAAAAATTTGCCTGACCATTCTGTGCTAAACCTATCCTCTCCAGTATTGGATATGCTGTACCATGATGTACCATATTATAACCGAATAAACTAAAATATGGCGAACACTTAAGGCTTTCGTGATAATCACTCCGTAGTATGCTAGATATTCTGGACACATGTTTATCCCACTGGTCCTGCTTTTCATTAATCAAAATTCGCAATTTTACTAAACACTCCCTGTTCGTTCTTTCTGAAGCATTGGCCTGCGGTGAATACAATGCAGTTTTTACGTGTGTGACTCCATAAGCACTTAGAAATTCGTTCATTTGATTAGAAACAAATTGTTTCCCATTATCAGTATGAATATATTGGGGTACTCCAAACTTATGGAAAATGTCATCCTCAATATATCCAATTATCGCCTGTGTCGTGGCCTTTTTCAATGGTTTCAAAAATATATATTTAGAAAAATGGTCAATAGTCACGAAAACCATACTATTGCCCATTTTGGTACGGGGATAAGGCCCCAAAAGGTCCATATAAAGACGCTGAAATGGGCGATCGGTTTTCATTCTTTGACCCATAGGGGGTCGAAGAATTTGATTCGATGGTTTAACACATTTGCACGTATCGCAATTTAATATAAAATCCTTTATATCTTTAGCCATGTTCGGCCAAAAGTACTTTTCACGAATGCGATGAAAGGTTTTCGCGAAGCCTCCGTGACATGAGGTGATATTATGATTCCTTTCAATTACAGTCTCCCGTAAGCCTGTAGGTAACCACAATCGCCATAATGATTCCTCTTCTTCAAATTCTCCCTTTCTAAACTTCACTCTCTGATACACGTATCCCTCTGATATACAGGTATCTGGAAAATTTTCCTGAAATTGTGATATTCTGTCTCTTAGATCATTATAATCTGCGGATGAAAATTCGTCGGAGTTCAGGTCTATTTCAGACGAAACTGAAGGAACTGTGATTTCATCAACGTCAACAACCCTAGATAGTGCATCTGGAACTATATTAGAAGAACCTTTTCGGTACTCTATCTCAAAATCGAATGACTGAAGTTTAAGACTCCACCTTCCTAACCGGCCTGACAAGTCTTTTTGCGACATAAGCCAACGTAAGCTACTATGATCTGTAATTATTTTGAATTTCAAGCCCTCTACATACGGCCGAAAACGTTTCAGACAGACAATAGCTGCAAGACACTCAAGCTCTGTTACGGTATAATTTTTCTGAGCTTTGTTCAGTTTTTGAGACACATAAGCTATTGGGTGCTCTTGTCCGTTATTGTCTGTTTGAACCAAAACTCCACCTACCCCTACTCTTGAGGCATCACACTGTATTATAAATGGTTTTTCGAAGTTTGGTTGCACTAGCACAGGCGCAGTTGTTAAGGCGTCTTTTAACTTTTTAAAAGACTCCTCTGCTTCAACCGTTATCCTAAATTTTTCTGACTTTCTAAGGCAATCTGTTAGTGGGGCTGCTAATTCCGCATAGTTCGGTATAAACTGGCGATACCATCCGGTCATGCCTACAAATCTACGTATCTGCCTAGGTGTCGCTGGTAATGGAAATTCTGAAATGGCTTCTATTTTGGATTGGTCAGTCCGTAAGGTACCTTGTCCTACGATATAGCCAAGATACTTGATTTCTTTCTGACAGAATCGACTTTTTTCAACATTAATGGTGAGTTTAGCTTTTTTAAGGCAATCCGCAACCTCTACTCAACACATTTAAATGACTTTCAAAATCGGGTGTACAAACCAATAGGTCATCTAAGTAGATGAACACATTTTCACGGAGTCGGCTAGGAATAACCTTATCCATTAAACGGCTCATCCTTTGTGCGGCGTTACAGAGCCCGAAAGGCATAACTGTATATTGATACAGTGGCCGGCCAGGTACTGCAAATGCCGTTTTTTCTCTTGAACTCTCATCTAGGGGTATTTGCCAAAAGGCATCTTTTAGGTCAATACCAGAAATGAAATGAGTATCCTGAAGACGACTTAAAAGTCCATTTATATGTGGGAGAGGGTATGCGTCCTTTTTAGTTAATTCGTTAAGTTTTCGTGAGTCGAGGCATAGTCGATTCTTGCCAGGTTTTCGGACTAGCACAATCGGGCTACAGTAAGGGCTATTGCTCTCCTCTATAACACCTAAAGATAACATGCGGTCCAGCTCTGCATACGCCTCCTGCTGACGTGGGGGAGAGAGGGGATAGTGTTTTATTTTAAACGGCAAAGAATCTCCAGTGTCTATACTATGGGTCTCAATATCTGTTTTACCTAGTCCCAGTTTCGCATACGATGGAAAACTTGCTATAACTTTTACCAATTCTGACCTCTCAATATCCGTGAGACTATGCAAAATAGTATTTTCCATATTCATACCGGTATTCTGAAAATCTACAGAAACCTCTGAGACGAAAATCTCTGGAGCAATATTGAATGCCTTCCAAAAATTAATGCCTAAATAAAGTTCCTGTCGCAAGGATGGAGATAAATAAAACACTAAATTTTTCGTTACGCCCTTATATGTTACTGGAATTTCCGTGAATCCTATAACATTTTGCCTATTGCCATCTGCAGTTCGCAAGAAACTATTAATCTTCGAAATTTTCAGTTTCAGCCTATCCGCAATGTCACCACAACCTTTTCCTAAAACACATATAGAAGCGCCAGAATCTAACAAGCCGTAAATCTCTATGGAATCTAGAAGTATTTTTGCATAAGGCCTTTCATCGTCACTTTCGTTTAAAATGGTTGATTCTAAGATTTTCAAAAACATTTTCCGCTTCTTATATCGTTCTCTGCACTTTGCTATCGATTTTGAAATTAAATTTCCAAATATCCTATTTCTAGCCTCATCATATTTTAACTGTCTTTCATGTAAGGATAATCTATTTGTTGGCTTATGCACTTTTGCTCCTAAACTATTTAGTTTCAATTTTCCATTCCTCTTCAAAAGTTTTACCTTATCATAAAATTCATTAATATCAAATTCCTTGGAAACTGTGCTCAGGTCTGAAATTAAGTTTTGTAATACTGAATTTGTAATTGCAATTGAACTTGAAGGATTTGAAGCTATATTTGGAGGACTAGAATTTTTATTTGAAAAGTCTGAAATTGAAGTTTGAGAAGTTGTCGAATCCGAGATTAAATTCTCAGAACTTGTAATAACGTGTTCATTAACCGAGGGGTTTTGGTAAATGAACGAGTGACCCTTTATTGCTCGTTCACTTGGTGGTTTCCCAAATGCTTTTTACATTGTGGTGTGGTGATATTTTTCTCACCACATCGAAAACAAAACAAGTTTCGTGTCTCTGAAGGGCAATCGTAGAAAGAGTGGCCCGTTTGGTCGCAGTTCCAGCATCGAAACTTGGAAGTATCGACAGGTTTTCTATTCAAATTGCTACGATAATTGATAGCTGCAATATCAACATCTTGTTCCTCTTTAAAATCAAGTCCCTGATCTGTGTTTATTTCAGACACATATCGTTTTTGCTGCCTTAAATGATATTGGCGATCTATATATTTCTCTGCTTTTCGAGCTGCTTCACGAAGGTGTTCTAGACTAAAGAGGTCGTATGAAAAAAGCAGTGACCCTAATGATTCTCTAGCATTGTTTTTAATTAGCTCAATCATTTTCTGTTCGCTCATAGGTTGGTTTAAACGAGAGTTCATATTTACCAGTTCAGTAAAATATTCATCGAAACTTTCCTTCGCCATTTGGCGCCTTTCCACCATTTTAACTATTTTATCGCAATCATTCTCAATTTTCGAAAATTCTTTTATAAGCGCATCGGTAAGGCTAGAGTAATTGGTGTTCGGGTTCTGTTTTAAATAGAACCAGAACCAAGTATCAGCTTTTCCCTTTAAAAACAAGTGAAAACTTGTGAAAACTTGGTCGTCAGTGTAATTATATCTCTTACGGAGAGTATCCACTTTAAAAAGAAAGTCATGAATGTCCTGTGAGCCATCATAACATAAATTCCATTTATCGATTTTGACTGGGTTAGTGGCAGAAAAACTACTTCTTGAATTAACTGGTAAACTAGTATTATTTAAGGGAGAACCGTCAGAAATTCCCGAAATATTGTTGCCACTATTATCATTTCGGGTTCTATTTATAGTTTCGACCAAAGTGTTCCTTAAACCTCGCATTTCGTTGAAAAATAAATTTTGACTACTTATTAAAACTCGTTCTAACATGGTCTCTAAACTTTCCTTATCAATATAAGTATGCCCCAATGGGCCTGTTGCTCCCGCATTACTTTCCTCTTGATCTGTTCTATCCTGCATATTTGTTAGATTAGAATCTAAATTTTGACTTCCTACAGTATTACTTTCGCCCCCTGTTCCGTCTGCAATGGGACTTATTTCTATTCTAGGTCTATTAAAATTGTCCTGAAATTCGTTATAGGAGTCTAAAGAATAATCTATTTGACTATCACTAATTGGATCTTCGTGATAATTAAAAATTTTTTTTTACTTTTCCTATTTGGCATAACAATTTATAAACAAAATATATTACTTAAAATTTGTCGTTCTCTATTCTTGGGAGTGGGGATTACTATTTAAGGTTATATGAATCATGGTTTATACGAATAAATCATGTAAAATATAAACAAAATCAATCAATTTTAATTAAAAACAAATGGATATGTGAATACATGAGAACCCGGGATTTTATATCGCAAATGACTACCTAAACTGAAATTAAAATTAATCATGACTTATATAAATTCCCAGCAAAATTAAAATACTATTGAAGCTACTTTACCCCAAAACAAAATATTATCCTGTAGCTGACAAACGAACAAAATTCTCTTTTCGTAACATTTTGACTAACTACTTTCAAATAAAAAAAACATATTTGTCACTACTAAAAAAGGACATTTTAACTCCAAAATAGGTTTAACCGAATATGTAGAAATATTGAATGTAAGTTGCTTCACAAACTATCTCAATATAAAGAGAAGTTGTGGACTAACCTACCAGCATAAAAATTAAAAATACGATGTCGTCTGGAAGCGACAACGTTGGGCGCCAATTCTATTACAGCAGCAATTTTTGAAAAGTATATAAAGTCTGATGCTTTAGTCTTGGTCGAGCTTGGAATGCTAGACCTTGGCTGAGCTCGCCGGTTTGGGGTGGGCCTTGACCTAACCAAAGCAAAAGCTACTGTTGATAGAAAAAAAAATATTTTTCATTCCAAGACTTAGAGTGTACAATTACTGAAACTAAATTAAGTGAAATTATATGCAGATTGATCTTTGATTTTGTTTATATTCAACCTGCGATTGGTGTATTTATCGCAAGGACACTTTTAAAAATATTCCCACCCATCTGTCTCAAATGACATTGTGTCCATAAAAATTATTTTTGTCATTCCCTAATTTAGAAATTCACACTATTACCTATTTATCCATATAACCTTTTGATCCCCACATTCCCATTAAAAGTTTCCTTATTCCATTTTTAAATTTACCGTATAGTTCATTTATTCAAGCAAAATCCTATTAAATCTATCCTTAAAATACATTTTAAATCTATTTTACTTAACCTAGAGGAATCCAAAAAAAAAATGATATTTAAATTCAAACGAATAAACTTTTTACGATGATAATTTGTTACCGGTGCATAATATTAAGATTGTTATTAAAAAAAAATAATGTTTTAAATGGTTATGAAAAGCATGTTTAAGTTTTAACTTACAGTTTAAAATCCTTAAGAAAGGATATCGATGGTCTAAAAACAAATGACAGTTGAAAATATAGTTCAACTTATTTAAATTCTTATTTGACAGGAACGATGTCTTGAGCTCAATCCATTCGTATACTTTTCATTCTGTAATTTGAGAGAACTTGATTAATATTGATAACAAAAATTATTTTATATTTTTAATTTTATTATTTTAGTGTTAAAAGGTATAATCGTAAAAACTTTACATTCGAGTCTTAAAAATGCACAATTTTTTTTTTTTTTAAAATAACCTCGGAAGCTATGTAAAGAATTTACGTTTAAGTTTTAACATGCTATATTATGTTAATAATTATTTTAAATTTATATGTAGTTAGTGCTAATTAATAAATTAGTCTTATTTAAAGAAAAATCAAATTTAATCAATTGTAATATAGAAATTAATATATAATTGCTTAAACCATTGACTTATAAAAACGATTTGAATTTATATTTTCTTGTTTTAGAAATAAAATTTGCAATTTGTTAAGATTTGATAACCTTTTTTTTAGGATTCCTGTTGAACAGTATTTAATGATTTTGTTAAAGAAATTATTAGAGTATTTTTTTTTTTAAATATAAGTAATAATATTTTAAACATATCAGTTAACAAAACAATCAGATTTGAAATTTTACTTGAAGGGTTCGTTCCTTGATTAAGTATAAATGTTAGTTTCATCATAAAAAAATTATATTAAAGATAATGATCATTATGACAAATATAAAAAAATAACGATGAGTATATTTAATTTTACGTTAAAGTTGTCTCAAATTTGATGTCGTCATAAATGATGATCGTCGCACATTAGGAGAGCGGTACTTTGTAACTTCTGTACTTACTATTTGTGTTGGATACACACAAAATTTTACTTCTTGTTGATTTCGTCACTAATTAATTGTTGCGTTGTTCTTACATGCAATTTAAATCAATATTTTTTTTGTGTGATCTAAATCCAAAGTAGGCAGGTTGATAAGTCATCAAAAAAAATGTGCTTTTAATAATTTTTTTTTTTTTTTTTTTTTTTATAATTTATTATGTATTACAAATAGAGTTGTTCCAAATATGTAATTACGCCATGTGTATTAATAAAGATTACACTTTTTGAACGGAATTCTTAAATCAAGATTTTATCTCGGTTGAATTCCTTTTTTTTTTCTTATTTGGTTTAGTACATCAATGACATTATATGGCAGGCTGTTTCTTCACAAGTGGAATTTAACTATGGAACGTGGTGTCTATTGGTAAATCAGCACACCGTAATAAGATTTTATTTATTTTTTTTTTGTCTTTTATGGAAATTCATATGGTTTATAGTCACTGATGTAATTGATGTTATGTAATGCAATTTAAAACTCCATTTATTTTTTTCTTTGTTGTTGGCTTATAATGAAAGTTAACGGTATTGTTGAGGCTTTCGGTAAAAAAAATTAAGGCATTGGGTGATTTGACTGTACCACACCAGTGATCTTAAATGCCTTAGTAATTTGTGGATTACCACTTGATGATCTCGTGATGAATAGTCTTTTTTTTTTTTTTTGATGATAATTTATTCCCCTTTATGTTAAGTAAGTATACAGAATTAAAAAATATCGAGTTTAAAACGTCTTTTTTTCACTTTTACAAATTTGTTGGTTAATTGTAACCTTTTTTTTTTTTTAAAAAAAAATTATTTAAGTAATACAATTTCAACTTTACTTGATGACGATTGTAGAAGAAAAAGATCAACGCGGTGATCTCTATTGCCCATTTCGACTATCTACCTGAACGACTTATGAGAAAGCTTTTACTTCTTTTTTTTTTCTTTTTTTTTCTGGTGTTTGATAGCAAATGAGTTAAAGCTGCTCAATTGAATATACTTATACTTATCTTATAATCCATCATATGGTATGGTTTTTTTTTTCTTTTTAATATTTCGATTTAAAACAATTAATATCAACCAAATTAATTAAATATTGATTCTATAAACGAATTGTAAGATTTATTATGGCCTCACGTTAAAAGTAAATACTTCTCATAAATCGTTAATTTATAATTTGTAAAATCTCATTGTATAACGTATTTTTTTTTATCTCATGCTACAAAAAGGTATTGTATTAATATCGATCTTGTAAAAAAATTATTTTATGTTATGACATTACGTGCTATTCCATAAAAAATCTGCAACAATATCGGTACCAGTTGTTCGGCTGCTCGGCGCACATTTTGGCTAACATGGACAGGACAACACGATGTACTCTGTCGACTTGGCCGTTTCCTCTCGGCACTCCGGTGGCAATTAACAAGTGTTGAATATTTTCGTTTTTACAGTAGTCTTCGAATTCGTTCGACGTAAATGTTGTACCTCTATCGGTGACAACGCGCACTGGATTACCAAAAGTAGCTGCTTGTTTTTGTAATTTATCCACCACTTCTTTGCTGCTTGTACTCTTCGTTGGATAGAGCCAAACGAATTTCGAAAATGCATCGATAACCACCAAAATGTGGTTGTATAACTTCTTTGTATTATCCATTGGACCTACGTGGTCTAAATGGTACGTTAGAAGTGGCTTATCTGATTTGTCTATCGAATTAAGCAATCCTTCTTTTCTTCCCGCTTTAGAGTCAGTTATAATACACTCCACACAACTTTTTACAACGGCCTCTACTTTAGCATCCAACTTTGGAATAAAAAACTGTTTTTCGACCAAGTCTTTAATCTTTTTTGTTGCGAAATGACCTTGACGATGGGCCATTTCAATTATTTCTCTCTCCATGTTCTCTGGTATTGCGATAAGTTCTTTAGTTGCATCTTTATGAACTATATCATATTTGATGAAATAATCTTCATACTCGCTCATCTCCAAAACTTTGCGAATAGCATTGATTCGATCGTCATTTTGTTGGGCTTCTTTTATGCGATGTTGTGGAGTATCTTGTATCATCAGACACGATACACGGCTGAGAGCGTCAACGTGTCTAATTTTCGTACCCGATCGGTGCTCTATGATATAGTCAAAATCTTGCAGAAAAAGTGCCCAACGTGAAACTCTAACGGGAACGTCCTCTTTGCGCATGGTCATAGCAAACGCGTTGCAATCAGCAATGATTTTAAATTTTAGACCCATGACGTAAATTCTCCACTTTTTCAGTGCTTCGACTATAGCTAACACCTCCAACTCATACGAATGGTATTTTTCCTCTGCTGGTGTCGTTTTCCGGCTCATATATTCGACTGGGTGTAGCTGCATGTCCTCTGAATCTTTCTGAAAAAGTGTTGCTCCGTACCCATGCATACTAGCATCTGTGTGAATTTCTGTTTCGGCTTATAAAGTCTCAGGACCGATTCGCTCGTAAGTGCCCTTTTTAATTGTTGAACTGCTAGTACCTCCTCATTGCCCATCTTAAACTTAGCATTTTTTCGAAGAAGGTCCGACAATGGTTTAGCGACCAATGCGTAGTCCCTGATAAATCGCCGAAAGAATGACGTAAGTCCTAAAACTATTTGCAATGCTTTTACATTAGCCGGAATTGGGAAATTTCTAATTGCAGAAATTTTTTCGTCTGTGGGATATATTGATGAATTTTCTATTCTATATCCAAGGAATTTAATATTTTTTCTCAAAAACTGGCACTTGCTCCATTTTATCTCAAGACCGTTTGACGACCCGACTTTTAAAAATTTTCTCAACTTCACTAGGCCCTCTTCTTCGTCTTTTGATGGAATAACGATATCGTCCATATAAATAATCACAGTACCGTCTCTAACCAACTCCTGAAGAACTGCAGAAATATAACGGCAAAATACGGCTGGAGAATTAGAAATGCCGAATGGCACGAAACAAACCTCATATTGGCCACTATGTGTGACAAATGCCGTATATTTTTGCGATTCTTCTTCTATATGTACATGAAAGAAACCATTTTTTAAATCGATTGTAGTATAAAATTTTCCTTCTTGTAGTCTCTGTACTACATCATCAACCACAGTCATCGGGAAGTTATCGCGGAAAATTGTTTCATTGAGACGACGATAATCGCAACAGAGTCTGTCTGTACCATCTTTTTTACGAACTAGTACAACTGGTGAAGAATACTCAGATAAGCTTGGTTTCACTATACCTTCATTTAGCCATTCTCTGACTTGTTTGTCAATTTTCTGCTGGTCAATGTATGATGTTCTTCTTGGGCGGCTTGCAACTGGAATATCATCCTTGAGTACAATTTTCATTTTTATTGGGAACTTTGACGGCTTGTAGGAATTTACTGCCTTCTCAACCTTGGTGCGAATTTCTGTGCTCAAATGACTCAATTCTAAAATATCACAAAGTTGTTGTTCTATAGACATAGAGTAAATAATATCACGAAACTCATTTTGAGCTGCTGCAATTGGATTGAAGTCCAATGTAGGTACATGCTCAGTTGAAGTTGCCAACGCCTCCTTGAAAAATCTTGTGCATTATCTATTGATCGATCCATGCTCAAACTTGCTTCAAACATATTAACAGGCTTAAATATTTTTCTAAATCTAGCACCTTTCGCATCTATAATAAGGTCAGCTTGATTTAAAACGGGGTTCCCAATAACCGCAGGAAATAAAATATCACCCTCTTTTACGACATAAAATATACAGCTCAACGGTGTCTACTTTAACTAGACATTTAAGACAACCCATTGTCGTTATTGTTTTTTCCCCAATACCCTCAAGAGTTTTCGTTCCAGATTCCAAGGTTGCATCTGTTAACATAAAAAGCGTATCGTAACGAAGTAAACTATAATCGCTACCCGTATCGACTAGAGCAGAGATCGTTTTTCCTAATACCCTAATATCTTTAAAAACTCGTCTCGACACTGTGGGTACATCGTTTGTCAGTGTATAAGCAATTTTTTTTCTCATCTTTCACCTTTTCGTTTTTAGAGTTTTCGATTCGTTTTTGTGTACCACACTCAGATGATTTGTGGCCAGGCCCCTTGCACTTAAAACATTTTATATCCACAGAACGACAATTTTTTGAAATGTGGCCCATCTCCCCACACTTAAAACATTTTACAGTGCATTCGGTCTTTACATTCGAAACCACTTGACCGAATCTTGAGTCACTGCCTTTGAAATTTAACGATTTCGCAGGTGCACTGATTTTTTCGTAGACAATTATTTTCTCTTTCAGCTCTGAAATATTTCGCGCTTGGTATAAAATCGACTTATTTATTTTAGAATCAGGAATGCCCTCAATAAAATATTCAACAATACTGATTTCATCTAATTGTATCGAACTGCCTATTTCCATCAAAGTATACAAATATTGTTTGTAAGACTCGTCGGCCTTCTTTCTGCGACTCTTCAAAATTCTATGGGCTGCAATCGATGACAATTTAGTACCAAACTCTTTTTTCAGAATTGTCTTAAGGGTACCCCAATCTTTTATGCCAGCTTGGCTTCTAACGAATGTTCGGGCTGCACCCGTTAGCAACTGCTTAGCGTAAATGTAACATTGCAATTCGTTCCATTTTACCACGTGAGCACAATCTTCGAATTCCTGAATCCACGATTCGATATCAGGGGCACCTTCCCCTGAAAACCGTGTTAGCGAATCTTCGATATCTTTTAGGGTAAAGCTAGAACGTTCTGCCCTTTCCATTACAAATTCCGAAGCCGCATCATCGAAATTGGAGCCTTCGCCAGTGCCAATATTACAGTAATGACGTATGAGACGCTCTTGCAAGTCCGTTTTAGACCCAGTAGACAACAGTCCAACGTCTTCCGCGTTTGTCCTCAAGTCTTCTACAGTCAAAGACAAAATGTCCCGCAACTCCATGACAGTGCACAAAAGTTTACAAAAATTACAAAATTTAATTTAAAATATAGGTATCAATTTATAAGATATTTTAAACACTGTAATATTATTAATGATTTTAAAAATACTGTGAAATTATTAATTATTTCAATTTATCCTTAAAATATATTTCACCCGACCCTAATATCATAAAGCAAATAAGAAGTTTATATTATAAAAAATATTTCCAATTATTTTTAATTTCAATCAAAATTATTATTGACTTCAACAATATTTTGCCCCACCCTAATGTCTTAATGCGAAACAAAATGTTAAAGCTATTTAAAATATAAAACACCGCTACCAACTCAAATTAACACTGTATATGTGTTTAAACTTTGCTTCTTAAAAATTCTACAACTATGTCTCCTTAGAATATTACTCTTAAATATTTTCTCTCTACTTTAATTATTTTTTTTCTATTTTTTCTCTGCCTTTCATATAATATTCAATAATAAATTCAATATTACAATACAATCAAATATACAATATAATCAACAAACTACAACAACTTATCTTTCTCTACAAGGTTCTGCAGTTTCTCTTTCTCTGTTGATGATAATGATGTTTGGCTGCAGTCAACGTTCAGCTTTCTGCTAATAATCAGCAACCGTCAATCAAATACACACACTCCGGTGCTATACGTTCTCAAAGGCAATTTCTCCCATGTATAAGCGTCCTCGGCATGGATCGCTCTATCTCTTCTTATCTCTAATTCACTGCAAATTTAGAATTATTTCATTGGAAGGGGTTTTTTTCACACAAAAATACAAACGTTAGTGCATATTGTATTTTGCGTAGTAACTGTTTTTTCCAATTTCAATTTAATTTTAGGTGCACATGATTTTTTAACAGTTGTTATTGTTGTGCTTTTTTTTTACTTCGAGTTCTTAAAATTTTTTAAACGTTTTGTTTCTCTTTTGCAAATTTTAGAGATTTTTTTTTTAAATTATTACAGTTAATGCTGATAATATTTTAACACATATTTTTTTTATGTATTCACTTTATGTTTTTTTTTTTAATAAAATATTGACTAATTATGCTGACATAGCTAGCGTTTTGATTTTTTGGTTTTTTATGGCCACTAAATTTTATTTGGCATATCGACGTCACTGTTTTTATGGTTTTATTTTTTAAAGATGTCTCTTTATTAGTGTTATTGCACTTTCAATAATTTTTTGCGAACAAAATTCCATTCAAGTTTTTACTGTTAGTTAACGTTTATGAAAAATTTAAAGTCACTTTGGTATGATTTTTTTTTAACTTTGGCTACAATTTGGAAAGATCCCGGTTGAGCCCCCAATTTTGTAGCGATCTCCTTTTTATATAGCCAATTTTTAATCAAACACAAATTAAGATAATGTTCAGTTTGTTTATTTTTAATTACTAAATTTATCTTATATTAACAAGGTTTTCTTTTTACTAATGTGCACTTCACTGACGGACGTCTTCTCAACTCAATAGCTCAATTACAACTAAAACTAACTCATATTGATTGTCCTCTTTTAACTATTCATTATTGCTTTAGCGAACAATAAACGAATTGTAAAAGAGGATCAACAATTAGTGTTGTACGAATACGTGATGTGGAGCATAAAATTAAGTTTTATTTATGCCCATCTTTAGAGCAAAGCGTGTATCTGGGTATTGATTTTTGGAGAATTTTCAATTTAGCACCAGATGTTTTAAATGTTGATGAAATCGACGTGACAAAATTAATTCAGAGTTTAAAGCATTCACAAAATCAAAACCCAGAACCACATAAATTAACAAAACAGCAGGAACAAGAACTGGAAAAAGTAAAAAAGTTATTTAAAACGTTTGAAACAGATGGCTTAGGTAAAACTCACCTTGAAAAACATAATATTCAATTAGTCTCTGATTCTGTCCCGTTTAAAGAAAGGCATTATCCTGTTTCGCTAAAAGTTCAAGAACTGCTTTACGAGGAAGTTGACAATATGTTGAAATTAGGAGTGATCGAGGAAAGCGAAAGCCCCTGGAACAGTAGTAGGGTTGCCATTCGTACTGTTTTAAACAGTACATGTACTGTTTTTTGAAAAATGTACTGTTTTATTCACAACACCTAAAACAGTACGCAAAAGTACTGTTTTTTTGGATTCGTACTGTTTTTGTACTGTTTTTTTGTATATTTTACATATTTTTATATAAACAAGTTTTTTTTGCGTGTACAAAGAATATATATTTTTTTAACCATGTTTTTTTTGTGTACAATAGTTTTTTATAAAAATTTTTTGAATCTCCCTGTATTAATTCCACTTCGTTTCTTTGTATAAGTTTGGTTTTGTTTACTTTTCAAGCAATGGATGTTTGTAAACACATGACACTACCCAATGCAAAAAGTAATGGCGTCCAAACTAATAATCTTAGCCAAGTTGACGAAATTTAGTCAATTTGATGAAATTTAGTCAATTTTACTTCTTTAGAGGATGTAAACTTGACGAAATTTTGTTGATTTGAATAAAATTTGTTAAATCTTAAAAAAAAAATTGACAAAATTTCGTCAAAGACCTACAAAAATTTTTTGTTGATTTTACCTACACTCAAAAAAAAAAGTTTGTAAAGTCAGCATAATTTTAGTCAGGAGGGTGCTAGCAAAAAAAATTGCTAATGTCAGCAAAATCTTTTGCTGAAAATCAGCGAACTGATTTTTAGCAACAAAATTAGTAGATTCAGCAAAAGTTTTGCTAACACTTAGTAGATTAGAAATAAAAAAGCGTTGGTAAAAATTAATAAATTTTTTGCTGAATTTTAGTAGACTGAAAAAAACTCAAAAAAATTGTAAAAAAATTGTAATTAGTTAATATATTTGCTTAAAATCATAAAACATATTTTTGTGATTCTTTTAAAAATAATTTACAATAATTACGAAATATAAAAATTTTCATTTTCCCACATTGATGTCATGAATTAATTTAGTATCTGAAAATATATAGAAATAAATATATATAACATAACAAAAATTTTCTTTCAACTACTTACATCAATGGTAGTCTAAATGATGCTTTCTTTTAAAGGACGCAACTGCCGAAGATAATTATAGAAACGAATCGAAAAAATAAACAAAAACAAACGAAACGAAAAAAACAACCCTTTTTTTGCAATAAGAAAAAGGAACCATAAAAATCTACCTAAGATGTGTGTTTTTGTCTTTCGCTTTACTCTGTCTACATGTCTGTATATGTTTGTTTGCAATTTGACCACACTAGATTATTAATCTATAAACATTTAGTTTAGAAATACATATTAAATTTAAATATTTTCTTTTGTCTTTTATTTTATTAATAGACAATTATTTTCACAAGCCGCTGACAACGCAAAATTTAAGTTGTTTTAATCCTCAATTTTGTTTTATGTATGAAAAACAGATACAAAAATCTTCCATGGTTGATTTTTTTATATGTCTTATTACAGTTGTACTTTTTAGTATCATTTTCCTTTTCTCTACTACATCTTGACATGCCGCGACATCTGCTTCATTCTGCATATATCTTTCAATCTGGTTGTCGTCCACACTATTAATGTGCTTATCAGCACAATTTTTTTTAGCAAAATTAATTAGTAAAACATTAGTATATTAGTAAAGCATTAGTATAAAACAGTTAAGTGCTGAATAAGTATAACAAAAATTTTAGCTGAAAACACGATTTTAGCAAAAAAATTTGCTAAAAAATAGTATACCTGATTTACAAGACGTTTTACTAACTTATTTTTTTGAGTGTACGCTTTTTGGTTCGGTGTATTAACTTATTTTAAGTAAATATGTGATGTATTGAAGTAAAAGTTATGTTAAATACAAAAATGTACTGTTTTTTTTTGAAAAGTGCTGTTTTTTTCATCAATGTACTTTTTTTTCACTTTTCAAATATGGCAACCCTAAACAGTAGGGCAAAAATCGCCTGTGCTTAGCCGCCAGAAAGTTAAATGATTTAACTATTAAAGATGCTTATCCAATTCAGAACATCGAGGGCATTCTTATCAGAATTGATGAGACAATTTACATAAGCAGCGTGGATCTCAAGTACGCCTTTTGGCAAATTGAACTTGAGCCAAAATGTCGCGAGTTTACAGCTTTTACCATACCAGGAAGGCCACATTACCAATATAAGGTAATGCCATTCAGCTTATGTAATGCGGCTCAAAGACTTTGCCGATTAATGGATAAGGTTATCCCGCAAAAACTTAAAAACAACGTTTTTATATATCTCGATGATTTGCTGGTGATTTCAAAAGATTTCGGTACACATTTGTCTCTTTTGCGTCAGGTGGCAAGTTGTTTGTCAAAGGCTAACCTAACTATAGGAATGAAAAAGAGCGTTTTTTGTTTTAAGGAATTAAAATATTTAGGTTTTGTAATAGGCGGTGGTCAACTTAGGACAGACCCTAGTAAAATTGAGGCCATAGAAAAAATTGCGATACCGAAAACCCCAAGGCAGGTTAGGAGCTTTTTAGGTACAGCGGGCTGGTATCGCCGCTTTATAAAAGATTTTGCAGTAATAGCAGCACCTTTGAGCGATACTCTCAAAAAGGGATCAAAATTTATAATGTCAGATGAAGCTAATAAAGCATTTATTGAATTAAAACGAGCCTTAACAACGGCCCCGGTATTAGTTCATCCCGACTTTAAACGGCCATTTTATATTCAATGTGATGCCTCACAAGTAGGAATTGGTGCCGTCCTTTTTCAAAAGGATGATGAGAAAAACGATCGACCAATTGCCTTTTTCTCACAAAAGTTGAATGGTGCACAGCTAAATTATACTGTGACTGAAAAAGAATGCTTGGCTGCTGTACTTTCAGTAAAACATTTTAGACCATATATCGAGCTAATGGAATTCACGATTGTAACCGATCACGCCAGCTTAAAGTGGCTGATGAGTTTAAAAGATTTAAGTGGTCGTTTAGCTCGATGGTCATTGCAGCTCCAAACATTCAATTTCAAAATTGAGCACCGCAAAGGCTCAGAGAACATAGTGGCCGATATGCTTTCTAGATCCGTAGAGGATGTTAACGTTGAAGAAATTAGTTTATTTGATTTTGAAACGACCGAGTTTGAATCCCCGGAATATCAGGAAATAATACGTACTGTTGAGGAAAATAAAATTAGATTACCTAATTTGAAAGTAGAAGACGGCATGGTTTTTAAAAAGACGTCATTTTCCAGAGATGACAGTGGCTTAGAATGGAAGTTATGGGTCGCCGAAAATTTAATTTCCACTTTAATATCAAAAGCCCATGATTCTGAAACAGCTTCTCATGGCGGTATAAACAAAACTTTACATCGACTAAGGCAATTTTATTATTGGCCAAAAATGGTTATACATGTAAAAAATTATGTAAGAAATTGCTGCATCTGTAAAGAGTCAAAACCACCTAATTATGAAATGAGACCAAAAATAGGAGATGAAGTAATTACTTACCGGCCATTTCAAAAGCTTTACATAGACTTCTTAGGTAAATATCCACGTTCAAAATGTGGCAACGCTTATGTTTTTGTAGTCTTGGATAATTTTTCCAAATTTGTCTTTTTGAAGCCAATGAAAGAGGCAACGTCAAAAGGTGTGATAGATTATTTAGTGCGTTATATTTTCCATACGTTTGGGACGCCAGAGATAATACATTCAGATAATGGAAAACAATTCGTCTCGCAAGAATTTCAACAAATGGTAAAAAGTTTTAAAATAAACCACATCAGAACAGCAGTGTACGCACCCCAATCAAATGCTTCAGAAAGGGTAAATCAATCCGTTTTAGCAGGCATCAGAGCATATTTAGAAGGTGATCATAGAGACTGGGATGTCCATATAGATGAGATCGAGTGTGCTCAGCGTTCTGCCATACATGAGTCGATTGGAACCAGTCCTTATATGGCACTTTTTGGCCATATGATTGTCAGCTTCTTCGGCACACGATTTTGTTCGAATATATCACTTGACAAATTTTCAACATCGGCAGGATTAACCTGATAAAGTATGTGACGTCAAAACATTAGCATCTATATCTAGAAAGTCATCCACGGATATGAAATTCATATTAGGTCTTTCCCATTAAACGGCTAAAGAGTGTACTAAACATGGTAATTTGTATGAAAACGAGTTTTTGGGACTGCTTAAAACAGTTCGTAATAACCGAGGGTTCGTATTAACCGAGTTCGTATTAAAAGATGTATTTTATATGAAAAATGTTGCCAAAACGTCGGGACTTTTAAATTAGTTCATATTACCCGAGGGTTCGTCTTAACCGAGTTTTACTGTATTTTTTTTTAATATTAAATTCTGTTGCCTTTTTTCTTTGACGAATACTTTTTTGTGAACGTCTGTTTTTGACGTTTGTGACGTTTCAAATCGTATTGTGGAAACCAAAAAAAGGGACAAAAACGACAACTCTTACGTTTTCACTCAATTCAAAGTGACATTTGCGATACAAAACCCCAAAATGAATTTCTTCACTCATTTACACGAATTTTTTGAGTGACACGTCTTACAAAAACAGACCGTTAATTTTGCAATGAAAATGAAAATTATTCAAGTTCGAGGCCATACTCTATATTTCTTTATTAGGATATTGTCATAACAAATAATCTATAGAGTTTTTGTTTCAAATTTATTCTTTGACCCTTTCAGGAATGTGTTGATAGATCTATTTCGGGAATTTTCTAGGTTCCCATCATCAGAACACGTTTTGAAAGCGGTAACAATCCTATGCCAAACATCAAACATTCATATAAACTAGTTTACTCACTACATGAGAACTAATATATATTATATGAGCTCGAAGTAAAAAGATTATTACCATTGATCAAAAAATAAATTGAAAACTTGTTTTTTGTGTGTATGTCTACCTTTGGTAAATATTCAATACACGTTTTTGTTTCTTTTCCTTTGATATGCACATTTGTTAATAACAAAATGTACAGGGGAAGTAGTAAACAAGACCATACTCTGTCTTTTATACAAGTTTAATATAATTTTTATTAAAAATAAAAATTATGTTTTTTCGACCTTTAATTTTGCAATGAAAATGAAAATTATTCAAGTTCGATTTGCCGTATTGCATAGCTAAAAATAACTACATTTTTAGTTACTTTATAGGTAAATATTACTTTCGCTTTTTATCCATTTACCTTTATTTTAACTGACATGTTTATATGTAATATGTACTAATTTTGAGCGGTTTGCTAGGCCAAGGTTGAACAAGGTGTTGTCTAAATTTACACAACAGTATTGAAAATTCGAAAAAATCTTCAAAGCCGTTTATGTCTCCACATAAGCTCACTGCTTCAAAAACCAAAAGCTTGACGTTATTAAAAAACGTTTCTCTTTTTTGCTGCATGTTTGTCTAGTTCTAGCTCAGTTAGAAATTACTGCGCAGAACATAAATACATAAAGTAAAAAAAAAAATATTTTGTTAATTATTTTATCTAAAAGACTTAATATTTTCAGTTTATTCTATGCTCACAGCAACGATTATTCTAAACTTTTGATTCATGGGATATTAGCAACGTTCACCAGCTATGGATTTATAACATCAGCAAAGGTCGCAATGTTCAAAATAGCATTTCGCCTCCCCTCTTTCCACTTTCGATAATTACGCTAGATGTGTGTCAATTGTCAACTTATTTGGACATCGTGGAACACTTCTACAGAAGATGATTCATCATTAGGACGCTTTGAAACCGGTATAATACCTAAAAGAGTTTTTGTCACTCATCTCATACAGACAAAAAATCGGTCTCCAATCCATTCGTTATCATGATGATTGCTATGAATATGCCAAAGGACCTTCGGACAAATACAATTAATATCAAATTAAATAAATATCGTTATAGTGGAACAATTATTTTTAAAATGTTAACAGTTTAGTTTTCTACACAATTCATATACTCTATATTTCTTTTTTAGGATATTGTCCTAACAAATAATCTATAGAGTTTTTGTTTTCAAATTTATTCTTTGACCCTTTGTGTTGATAGATCTATTTCGGGAATTTTCTAGGTTCCCATCATCAGAACACGTTTTGAAAGCGGTAACAATCCTATGCCAAACATCAAACATTCATATAAACTAGTTTACTCACTACATGAGAACTAATATATATTATATGAGCTCGAAGTAAAAAGATTATTACCATTGATCAAAATATAAATTGAAAACTTGTTTTTTGTGTGTATGTCTACCTTTGGTAAATATTCAATACACGTTTTTGTTTCTTTTCCTTTGATATGCACATTTGTTAATAACAAAATGTACAGGGGAAGTAGTAAACAAGACCATACTCTGTCTTTTATACAAGTTTAATGTAATTTTTATTAAAAATAAAAATTTATTTTTTTTCGAAGTCAGTGTTTGTCAGTCAAAGTGTTTACACGTTTCTTTTTGTCCGTCGCATGTCGCTAATTTTTTTTGTGTTTACATTTAGTTGTCCGCGTCTATGAAATAAACAATATTAAAAAAAAAAAAAAAACATCCAAATCTTTTAAAAACAAATCACACATATTACATACTAAAAATAAAAAAAATAAAACAAAACAAAACAAAACCAAACCAAACTAAACTAAAATAACACAAATAATAACTAACTGTTCACAGCCAAAAATACAACATCACACATTACAACAACTACAACACATACAATAAACAAATCTAAATTTACAACAATAACAACTAAAACCCTACCATAAAACAAAATAATAAAAAAAAAAAAAAACAATATTACTTCAAATCAAATCATCAACATCATCACAATACATAAAAATACACCTACTCCTCGTTATACGGCTCAGATTTTTATAATGACCAAGCGAGGGGCTTTTATGCCTCCTTAATAAGTGTCATTGCTATTTTCCTTGCCATTTATATTGTCTACGGTGTATAAGGGGCGGGGAGTCAAATTGTTGTTTGGTTGTTTACTGACAAAGGTATAACACTGGCCATTAAATAACCAAATACAGCAACAATTTTGACTACTGTGCCCCATATACACTCGTAAGGAATATTGATTTTATTTTTTTTCTTATTTTGTTATGACAGGCAGATTTCGTATAGACTTCTGCAACATACGCGGACTGAGAGCGAATTACTTTTCTGTATATGCTCACATTCGTTTTCATAGGCCGGATGTTTTCGCCTTATGTGAAACTCAGGTTTGTGAGGATGCTGATCCACAGGATTTTCACATACCTGGGTATCACCTTCTATCACTTTTTTCTCTACATAGGGGCCTTGCAATGTACATTCGCGATGATGTTGTGTACCAGTATCAGCAACAGCTGCACTGTAATGATAAGGAATTTAGCTCTCTTTGGGTTAAATTCCAGATCAGGTCACACATATTGCACTTCGGATTTCTATATAGAAGTCCAAACACGGAATTGGCTAAATCCCTTGATGGCTTCGATGCCCTTTCCGACTCAATTTCGAAAATCTTGGAGAGTTGTCCGAATAGTGAAATCGTAGTTGCTGGTGATTTTAATATCCACAACTCATCCTGGATTCGCCATTCGAGTCATACAACTCCCGAGGGCCAATACGTTGAGCTTTTCGCCGCGCATAATGATCTTGCGCAACTTGTGAATGAGCCAACACACAATGTATGTGTTGAAGGGCAATCGCGGAACACTCTCGACCTCTTCCTCACTTCTCACCCTGAAAAGTATGAAGTGAAAATACTTGCACCTCTCGGCAATTCGGATCACAGTACTATTTCTGCATCTTTTTCATATTCTACTCTTCGTAGCGTTTCCAACTTAGCGCCAAAACGCTCTATTTTCCTATATGAAAAAGCTCGTTGGGCCGAGCTCAACGATTTCTTTCGGCATTTTAACTGGAAAATCTGTTTTCTCGACGACAACGTCGATGCCGCTGCAGAAATGGTAGTCAATATTATTATGCTAGGAATGAAACTTTTTATTCCAACGAAGCATATTTCGGCTAAATCAAAACACAAGTGTTGGTTTAACCAGACGTGCAAAAATGCAGTCAGATCCAGAGAGGCAGCGTTCAGTAATTGGCGTTCGAATAAGAACGCCGTTACTGATCTGCACCGCAAAAAGGCGAGAACCGAGTGTGCCAAGGTACTTAGACGCGAAAAGGTTTTATACGAACAGCGTCTACGTGCCAAAGTTCTTTCTGCTCCTCGGGGCAGTAAGACCTTTTGGTCGTTTGTTAAAAGAGTAAGGGATAATGCTAGTTCTTCTATTCCAACTCTTTTAAAGGACGATCAATCATTCACTGACCCGGTTGATAAGGCCAACCTTTTCGCTGAACTTTTTGCAAGAAATTCTTTCTTGCCGGAAAGCGATCAACCACTGCCCGTTCTCGAAAGGGTATCCTATACTATGCCTTTGATTTTCTTTCGGGCCCGGGCAGTCAAAAGGGTTCTTGCGGATCTCAACGTAAATAAGTCACCGGGGCTGGATGGCATATCAGCACTGGTGCTGAAACAGTGCTCTTTAACGTTAGCGCGTCCATTGGCAAAACTTTTCAGCTCTTCGTACCGTGCGGGAATTTTCCCCTCTTGCTGGAAGGTGGCCAATGTCCAGCCTATCCCTGAAAAGGGTGCGGCGAACAACCCTGAAAATTACCGCCCAATCGCAATTTGCTCTGCGCTCTCCAAAGTGATGGAGACCATGGTTAACCACCATCTTGTGAAATATTTAGAGACCAATTCACTTTTAAATGATCGACAGTATGGCTTCCGTAGTGGTCGATCTACGGGAGACCTGTTGGCGTTTCTATCGGAACGTTGGAGCCGGTCAATCCACCGCTTTGGTGAGAGTAAAGTGGTTGCTCTAGATATTTCTAAGGCGTTCGATCGTGTGTGGCACGGGGCACTCGTGACTAAGCTAGTTGCTTTTGGTGTCGGTAATGTCTTCTCTCGATTTATAACGAGTTTTCTCAGAGACCGCACTATACGTGTTGTTTTAGATGGGGTCTCATCAAACGAGTTTCAGCTAAATTCAGGGGTACCGCAAGGTTCTGTTCTTTCTCCTACCCTTTTTCTTATTTTTATTAATGACCTTCTTGGTCAGACCATCAACCCTATCTACTCTTTTGCAGATGACAGCAACATTTGTCATTCATTTTCATTCGATCACAGGCCAAGCTCTTTGGAGATAGAGGGCATGCTGCAGAACATGAATGACACACTCAATCAAGACCTTTTTACAATCTCCGAGTGGGGTCGCGCGAATAAGGTCGATTTTAATGCACGCAAGACCCAATGTTGTATGTTAACCCACAGACGGGCTGTGGAATTGACATTGTCATCTGTAACTATGGATGGTATAGGTATTGAGGAATCGGATACTCTTGATATTCTGGGCATGAGAATACAGTGTGATGTCCGTTGGAATAAGCACGTATTTCAAGTGTCGAAAGAGGCATTCAAGTGTCTCGGTTTTCTAAAACGGTGCAAGACTTACTTCACTCCATCCGATCTCCTTACTATTTATACCAGCTATATCCGGCCAAAAATGGAATACAACTCTCATATATGGGCAGGGGCTCCATTGTCTATTCTGAAGCTTCTGGACCGTGTTCAGGGGAGGGCAGTGAAGCTTATCAATGACAGTAGTGTATCCAACTCTATTGATTCATTGGAGCATCGTCGGAATGTGGGTTGTGTGACACTTTTCTATCGATATTACCATGGGAGCTGCTCATCTGAGATAAGTGAACTTATTCCACGAGCCCGAGTTTTTATTCGTAATACTCGCTTATCTAGTAGAGCACATCCGTTTGTAGTTGATTGTCCTGTGTTTCGCACAACGCATTACAGAGAAAATTCGTTTTTTAGTCGAACGATTCGTATGTGGAACAAACTTCCCGCAGAAGTCTTCCCTGTTACTTACAATTTAAAAAAATTTAAATCAAATATCCACAAACACTACTCCCTCTTTCCTCCTTCCCATACCTTATTTTCCTGATCAATACAATGCACTGCATGAGTAGGGGGCATCCCCTGAGTATTGGTTAAATTATAAAAAAAAAAAAAAAAAAAAAACAAATGTTCATTAGTGGTACAGATTATGCTCTGGCGAAGAAATTAAAATCTTTGAGCGAAAATGAATTCGAAATCCTGGAAAGAAAGGACAATATACAAATTATTAGAGAAGCCATAAAATAGAACTTACATAAAGCATATGAGAAAAATGAAAAACAATATAATAAGAGAAGTAGGTATATTAAATTCACAGTAGGACAAGAAGTGTTTCTTAGAAACTATGTTCAAAGTAATTTTAAGAAGAATTTTAACGCAAAATTTGCACCAAAATTTAAAAAATGCAGAATACTTAAAGCAATAGGTAATAATATATATGAAGTGGAAACACTTCAAGGAAAAAGTCTTGGCAATTTTCATGCCAAAGATATCAAACAATAATCTATGATATTAGTTTTAAGGGATAGTGCAATACTTACCAATCCAGTGCAATAATTTATACAAATTTCTTTATGTTGCCTGTTAGTGTTGTCCCGTTTTTTTTTTTAAATTATTATTCAGATTATTTATTAACTTGTGTTGTCCTTGCTTTAAGTACATCGGTGATATTTTAGTTTTAAAGAAACCTTAGTCCAATGCTGTGATATTTAAAACCTAAAAAAAATAAATTAGAAAACAAAATGTTCACAAAGTACCATATTCTCTTAAATGTAATATAAAAGTACTTCCCGAAAAACATCATAAAGAGAAAAATAATTTCCAGATTTTTCTTTGATCAGGCACCAATAGAGATTCCTGTCCATTTCATTTTAAAATTGTATGCTGCTAACAAACGACTGACTGTGTGAAGTGTTTGTTATTCACCTTGGAATGTTCATCATCTGAAAGTATTCGACACTCTCTCAACATATTTCTATGCTCCATAAATGCCTTGGTCATTTCATTTAAATCTGGAATAGAAAGTTTTAAAATTTGTTTCATTAATTTGACATTTTCAAAAAAGTTTGGGTTAAATCGTTGCTAGTTTCATTGAATTAGGCTAGAGGATTCGTTTAGAATAGTTTCTTTTAGGTACTAGTTTTTAGTTTTTTTTTATCAGCATTACACCACACAGATATGTGTTAGTTATAATAGAGTTCATACTCTATTTCATTGAAGTTTAAAGTGATATTGATATTTAATGGTCAAAATTATTATCATAATTTTTAAAAAAAATTGGGATTTAAAAACAGAAAAATTTATATATAAAAAAAAATACGAATTGTAATTTTTTTCGAAAAAGGATATATATTTTTTTTCTATACTTTATGTATAGACGAAAATATAAGGCAATAATTCTTCTACCATGGTCTAAGATTTATTGGTTGTACTATTCATTTATTACAGAATCAGAATTTTTAACTATGGATGTGAAATTGTGTTGCTAGCACGCAAGTGCACTCGTTTATCGGTGAACGTGTGGTTCATTCGAAACAAAAATATTGAAAATAATTTGCAATTAATGATTGCATTCAGTTAATGATCTGTGTGGTAAATTTAGGGATTTTGTTTTATTGTTGTTTTTTTTTTATCAGAAAAGGTTAAAGAAAAGGATTGTTTTTTTTTTAATTTTTTTTTAGACTAGACTGTTATTATGTTAATTATAAAAATTTTTTATTCTTTTTTTTCAGATATATTATATTATAAAAATTTTTTCTTCTTTTTTTCAGATAATAACAATTTCCTTTTTAAATATAAAAATTAATACAAGTTTAATAAAATTTTTATTAAAAATAAAAATTATGTTTTTTCGACCTTTACGGCTTGTTTTTACAATACGTGTATAATTTCAGACGAACGTGTGGCACCCGAACGAATACGTAAGGAAATGAGTTTTTATAATTCGTTCGTGTGACTTACGTTTGAGTACGTTAAGCTTTATGTTATGTCAAACAGTAGAGATTGCCATGACATTGCTTTTCGGTTTTTGTTAGTTTATTTCATATAAAAATAACTCATTTTTCGTTGGTAGATGGCAACCCAACACTATAAATGAAATATAAACAAAAACAGCTGATTTTTGCTTGAAAAAAAAATAATTTATTTTGTTTAGAAATTAATTTATTTTGTTTTAAAAGGGGATATAAAAATATAATTTGTATAAAAAAAAACAAAAACATTTACAACTAAAAATGTAAATAAATATAAATATAAATAAAAATAAAAATCATTATTCTTTTTTTTATTACAATTTTGTGTTAAAAAGTTTTACAGTAAAACCCGGTTAAGATGAACTCCGAGGGACCAAAAAAATTAGTTCGTCTTAAGCGAGGTTCGTATTAAGCGGGTATTTTTAACGATTATATTTATATTTATATGTATATGTATTTATTTATTAAAACAAAAACAAGATTGTTACATAAATAAAAAATAAAATTAGCATTTCATGCATTCACAATTAAAAATTCAATTTAAATTCTTCATTAAAAAAAAATAAATGTGTTAGTTTTTCTGAATGACTGAATTAACGATTTCATTCGGTTTAAATTTTTCTATTACCAAAATATGATTGTCAGCTTCTTCGGCACACGATTTTGTTCGAATATATCACTTGACAAATTTTCAACATCGGCAGGATTAACCTGATAAAGTATGTGACGTCAAAACATTAGCATCTATATCTAGAAAGTCATCCACGGATATGAAATTCATATTAGGTCTTTCCCATTAAACGGCTAAAGAGTGTACTAAACATGGTAATTTGTATGAAAACGAGTTTTTGGGACTGCTTAAAACAGTTCGTAATAACCGAGGGTTCGTATTAACCGAGTTCGTATTAAAAGATGTATTTTATATGAAAAATGTTGCCAAAACGTCGGGACTTTTAAATTAGTTCATATTACCCGAGGGTTCGTCTTAACCGAGTTTTACTGTATTTTTTTTAATATTAAATTCTGTTGCCTTTTTTCTTTGACGAATACTTTTTTGTGAACGTCTGTTTTTGACGTTTGTGACGTTTCAAATCGTATTGTGGAAACCAAAAAAAGGGACAAAAACGACAACTCTTACGTTTTCACTCAATTCAAAGTGACATTTGCGATACAAAACCCCAAAATGAATTTCTTCACTCATTTACACGAATTTTTTGAGTGACACGTCTTACAAAAACAGACCGTTAATTTTGCAATGAAAATGAAAATTATTCAAGTTCGAGGCCATACTCTATATTTCTTTATTAGGATATTGTCATAACAAATAATCTATAGAGTTTTTGTTTCAAATTTATTCTTTGACCCTTTCAGGAATGTGTTGATAGATCTATTTCGGGAATTTTCTAGGTTCCCATCATCAGAACACGTTTTGAAAGCGGTAACAATCCTATGCCAAACATCAAACATTCATATAAACTAGTTTACTCACTACATGAGAACTAATATATATTATATGAGCTCGAAGTAAAAAGATTATTACCATTGATCAAAAAATAAATTGAAAACTTGTTTTTTGTGTGTATGTCTACCTTTGGTAAATATTCAATACACGTTTTTGTTTCTTTTCCTTTGATATGCACATTTGTTAATAACAAAATGTACAGGGGAAGTAGTAAACAAGACCATACTCTGTCTTTTATACAAGTTTAATATAATTTTTATTAAAAATAAAAATTATGTTTTTTCGACCTTTAATTTTGCAATGAAAATGAAAATTATTCAAGTTCGATTTGCCGTATTGCATAGCTAAAAATAACTACATTTTTAGTTACTTTATAGGTAAATATTACTTTCGCTTTTTATCCATTTACCTTTATTTTAACTGACATGTTTATATGTAATATGTACTAATTTTGAGCGGTTTGCTAGGCCAAGGTTGAACAAGGTATTGTCTAAATTTACACAACAGTATTGAAAATTCGAAAAAATCTTCAAAGCCGTTTATGTCTCCACATAAGCTCACTGCTTCAAAAACCAAAAGCTTGACGTTATTAAAAAACTTTCTCTTTTTTGCTGCATGTTTGTCTAGTTCTAGCTCAGTTAGAAATTACTGCGCAGAACATAAATACATAAAGTAAAAAAAAAAATATTTTGTTAATTATTTTATCTAAAAGACTTAATATTTTCAGTTTATTCTATGCTCACAGCAACGATTATTCTAAACTTTTGATTCATGGGATATTAGCAACGTTCACCAGCTATGGATTTATAACATCAGCAAAGGTCGCAATGTTCAAAATAGCATTTCGCCTCCCCTCTTTCCACTTTCGATAATTACGCTAGATGTGTGTCAATTGTCAACTTATTTGGACATCGTGGAACACTTCTACAGAAGATGATTCATCATTAGGACGCTTTGAAACCGGTATAATACCTAAAAGAGTTTTTGTCACTCATCTCATACAGACAAAAAATCGGTCTCCAATCCATTCGTTATCATGATGATTGCTATGAATATGCCAAAGGACCTTCGGACAAATACAATTAATATCAAATTAAATAAATATCGTTATAGTGGAACAATTATTTTTAAAATGTTAACAGTTTAGTTTTCTACACAATTCATATACTCTATATTTCTTTTTTAGGATATTGTCCTAACAAATAATCTATAGAGTTTTTGTTTTCAAATTTATTCTTTGACCCTTTCAGAAATGTGTTGATAGATCTATTTCGGGAATTTTCTAGGTTCCCATCATCAGAACACGTTTTGAAAGCGGTAACAATCCTATGCCAAACATCAAACATTCATATAAACTAGTTTACTCACTACATGAGAACTAATATATATTATATGAGCTCGAAGTAAAAAGATTATTACCATTGATCAAAATATAAATTGAAAACTTGTTTTTTGTGTGTATGTCTACCTTTGGTAAATATTCAATACACGTTTTTGTTTCTTTTCCTTTGATATGCACATTTGTTAATAACAAAATGTACAGGGGAAGTAGTAAACAAGACCATACTCTGTCTTTTATACAAGTTTAATATAATTTTTATTAAAAATAAAAATTTATTTTTTTTCGACCTTTAATTTTGCAATGAAAATGAAAATTATTCAAGTTCGAGGCCATACTCTATATTTCTTTATTAGGATATTGTCCTAACAAATAATCTATAGAGTTTTTGTTTTCAAATTTATTCTTTGACCCTTTCAGGAATGTGTTGATAGATCTATTTCGGGAATTTTCTAGGCTCCCATCATCAGAACACGTTTTGAAAGCGGTAACAATCCTATGCCAAACATCAAACATTCATATAAACTAGTTTACTCACTGCATGAGAACTAATATATATTATATGAGCTCGAAGTAAAAAGATTATTACCATTGATCAAAAAATAAATTGAAAACTTGTTTTTTGTGTGTATGTCTACCTTTGGTAAATATTCAATACACGTTTTTGTTTCTTTTCCTTTGATATGCACATTTGTTAATAACAAAATGTACAGGGGAAGTAGTAAACAAGACCATACTCTGTCTTTTATACAAGTTTAATATAATTTTTATTAAAAATAAAAATTATGTTTTTTCGACCTTTAATTTTGCAATAAAAATGAAAATTATTCAAGTTCGAGGCCATACTCTATATTTCTTTATTAGGATATTGTCCTAACAAATAATCTATAGAGTTTTTGTTTTAAAATTTATTCTTTGACCCTTTCAGGAATGTGTTGATAGATCTATTTCCATATTACTCAGTGTCACTCAATATGCTCTATTTTTATTTGTTCGTAAATTCGCACCGAGCAAATGAAAACATGCTTTAGAAATTCAAAAGTTTAAATTAAATTTTATCATATTTTTAAATAATAATTTAATAAAATTTTTTATTTATTTCATATATTAATAATAAAATCAGCACGATAAAATTAAAATATACAAATTTTTAATAGAAAATAACAAAGTATAAGCGAAATAAAAGTGTGTGTTTTAGGCAACAATTTTTTCTCAACATCTTGCAATCAGTTTTTAATGTAAAGTTTTTAATGTAAAGTTTTTTTTTTCATTTGTTTGCCCGAGTTCGGTATTTTGTTGCTGAGAGGTGTGGGAAGTGTAATCTCTCTATTTGTATATACTCTTTGAAAGATTAACAAGGATTTATTTAAATAAGATGTTTATAAATTCTCATTAGGTTTAAAACTTAGCAAACTTATATAATTTAGTTTCGGTAGATGAAAATGTTGCAATTTTTGCGACATTTTCATCGAATAAATTTTTGCGAAACAAACATCTGGAACACATAAACATCAATCAATAAATTTTTCCCAAACTAACTAAAAAGGTACGGTTCAGATCAGTGAGTGATGCATTTTCCATTTTTTTTGTGTATTGTCAAAGTTTGTAAATACTTATAATAGTAATTAATATTTTGACATTTTTAAAAAAAATTGAATTTATTGACAATTTTCATTTAATGGAAAAAAATGTATAACTATAGTATTTGTGATACCAAAAACGTTAAAATTAATAAAAAAAAAAGTCTCCAAATTTGAAAAAAACGCTAAAATTTAAACAACAAAAGCCCTTTTCAGGGCTACAAAATAGTTTCAAAAAAGAGGTTAAATGTAATAAAAAACTTGTATTTTACCTATAAAATACAATTTCCAATAATACATATTTCACAAAACATTAAAATGCCGATGTCAAACGATAAAATTAATATTTTTTAACTACAATATTTCGATATTTTTAGAAGTTTTTCTAAATTTCTTTGTTTTTATTTATATTTTTATATTATTCTTTCTAAAATTATTTAATTTTAGTTCCATTTCTTAAATTATTTCTTTAATTTTTCTAAACTTTGTTTTGCGAAAAAATAAAGTAAATTTTTTTTTTTTTATCAAACATTTTTATCATTTTCGAATTTTTTTTCTTAAAAACTTTGAGTTTTTCTAAATTTACTTGAAAATAAATTTTTTTTTTTTTTTTTTTTTTTAATTTTTTTATTTTATTGAATCTTCACTAAAATTATGTGAACTAACAATAAGTATTCAAATCTTAAAACTACAAAATAAAAATACTATTAAGTCCGGCCAGTGCCAGACAAAATTTTGTATGCTCGTAAATTATACAATGTGTTCAAAAGCATTCATCCTTCACTTCAGTATGCCAAGTCAGCAGTGTTCCTCCTTCTAAGGCGTTGGTGACCACGATTATTGAGTAGATTACGCGCTAAATTGTTTGGATGAGTTTCCAATTTTAGTAAATAGTTTTGTGTATGTCTCGCAATTTCCTCTTTAACAAAGGAAACATTCAGATCTCTGTGAAGGTTTAAATTTCTAACATACCAGGGGGCACCAGTAATTAATCGCAAAATGTTGTTCTGTTTCCTCTGTATTTTTTCGATATTAGACGCAGAGGCAGTGCCCCATAACTGAATACCATAGCACCATATGGGTTTTATAGTCGAGTTGTAAAGCAATAGCTTACAGTCTAGCTTAAGTTTCGAGTTTCTTCCAATTAGCCAGTTAACTTCAATGGTTTTTAATTTTATCTGTGTTAATTTTGCATCTATATGGGTTTTCCACGTGAGACGACGATCAAGATGAATTCCGAGGTTAAGTACCAGTTGAATGTTGGGGTACAATGTGATTATTTATTCGAATTTGGGGACAAGTTTCTCGTCTTAACGTAAAAGTTATGTGGATGCATTTCTGCTCATTCACTTTAATCTTCCACTTATTTAACCAGACTTCTAATTGAAGAATATGACTTTGCAAAATACGTGTTGCCTCAAGTGGATTGTTATGAGAGCTTAAAATCGCTGTATCATCTGCAAACGTGGAAATATGCGAATTTTCATTTGTAGGCATATCAGAGGTGTACAAAATATACAAAAGTGGCCCCAAAATGCTACCTTGTGGAACACCGGCTTGTATGATTTGTGGGGTGCTGACAAATTCGTTCTCTTTTATTGTAAACTTACGATCTGTTATGTAATTTTCGAGTAATTTATGTGTATTTGGTGGTAACACATTTTTTATTTTATGGAGTAAACCCTCGTGCCAAACCTTATCGAACGCTTGTGAGACATCAATAAAAAGTGCAGAACAATACTTTTTTTCCTCGTAAACTCTTCTAATTTCACCTACCAGTCTATGAATTTGCTCAATTGCGCTGTGTTTTTTTCTAAATCCAAAATGGTGATCGGGGATAGAGTTGTTCAGGGTTACATGAGTAGTTAATCTGTTCACTAACAGCTTTTCAAAAAGTTTTGATAAATTTGATAATAGACTGATAGGCCTATACGATTCAACTTTTGTGTGATCTTTGCCTGGCTTAGGTATCATTTTAACAAGCGAAATTTTCCATTCTGAGGGATAATGTTCAAGGCGTAAAAAAGCATTAAAAATAAAAAGTATTATTCTTAATGCTATCCGGGGTAATTCCAAAAGCATTTTATTACTGATTTTATCAGCACCAAAGACCTTCTTAGGGTTTAAATCAAAAACTGCTTTTTCGACCTCTTGCAACTCAAACCGGATGGGTACTTCTCTTCGCTGGGGTAAAATTGGTGGCATCTCTGATATAACACTAGATTCATTTGGCGTGAATACATTTTTCAAGTGCTCAACAAAGAGATTCCCTTTTTCAGCATCATTTCTTGCCCAACCTCCATTTGGTTTTCGCAAAGGAGGCTTACGTATGACAGGTCTTTTTAAATTTTTTCGAAATTTTTGAGCGAAAGGTCAATTTGAACTGGGTTGGTCAGCATAATGTTTTCCGAGCAATGAGTACTGAGAAATTTTTTATATTTTAGCCAATTTGTTCCTCTGTCTGTAAGTGATAAGCCACCAGAAGGGGATACAATTTCTCTGGGGTTAAAAAGGGTAACAATAGTAGGTGTATGATCTGAAGAGAGCTCCAACGAAGAATCTACAGTTAATAAGTTTCTCGCAATATTCTTAGTTACTCCAAAATCTATAAGATCTGGAATCTTATTTTGATCTGATGGCCAATATGTCGGTTCGCCGCTAGAAATCACGTTCATACCCATTTTACAAATTGTATTGTACAGAACGCGGCCTCTCGGGGTAATGAGACGTGACCCCCAGAATGTATGCTTGGCATTATAGTCCCCAGCTGCCAAAAACCGTGAGCCTAGTGATTCGTAGAATGTTTTGAATTGATTTCCAGTGATCTTAAATTTGCGGGGAGCATAAATAGACGAAATAACTATGTTCATATCAAATTCTTCTAAACATATTGTGGTTGCTTGAAGATAATCTTCACAAAGATCACACATGAGATAGTGTCTCAGTCGAGTTTTAATTAGAATGCCTGAGCCTCCACATGCCCTACCTCTGGGGTCTTTAGTGTCATAAAATGTGTAACCTCGAGTTGAGAATAAGCTTCGGGGAGTTAAATGCGTCTCAGAAACAAGCATTATATCAATCTGCTTGTTTCTAAGAAAATATTCAAGCTCGTCCTTTTGTTGGCGTAAGCCGTTTGCGTTCCAGTAACATATTTTTAGACTGTTCATGATTTGTTTAACAGAGTCTGCAGCAACATAGACTGCATACTCAACATCTCTTGCAACATATGGCTCATTCTATCCCTGAAATTTGTAATTGACTGAACTAGGGTTTCAATCGTTTTTTCAAGCCTACTAAAATTATGATTTTGACCGGATGGTTGTGTTCGAGGATTTTCTCCATTGAGTGTAGATTGATTATTTGAAGTCGGGTTACCAATTCTTGGGGTTTTGGGAGCTACGGGTCGTCCTCTTAAAACAGATGCAAAGGATTCAACACTTTGTCCGAGATTCGGAACATTTATCGGGGGTTGTTGATGGGTATTTGGAACGTCTAACGAGGGTTGTTGCTGGGTTCTGATTTATTGGTCAGTTTGAGCCTCCGTGTGAGTAATTTTTGGCCGACTATCATGGAAGCGCTTTTCCATTGTATAAACAGGGCAACCTCTGTAGTTTGCAGTGTGATTTTCACCACAATTACTGCACTTTTTAACTCTGGAGTCGGTTTTGGGTTTGTTGCAATCTTTAGAGTTATGCAGATCACCGCAAACAACGCAAACGGTAGGGTGCTTACAATAAGCTTTCGTGTGGCCAAATTCTTGGCAATTAGTACATTGCACGGGCCCATTTCTTTTGTGGGGCTCCTCAACTGTTATCCTACGATAAAGTAAATATTTTAATTTATATATTGGGTGAACTTCGTTTCTTTTTAGTTTTATGTCATTGGGTTCAAATTCAATACGAAATAGAGGTTGGGGTATTTTTTCTCTATTTCGAATATTGACAACAGTTTTAACTTTAAAGCCCTCTGATGTAAGCGCATCTTTTATTTCGATAGGATTAACGCTGGAGTCTACTCCCTTAATAACTGCTTGCAGCCCTTTACCGCTTTTCAACTGATAAGTAAAATAACTTTTATTTTCGGATTCGAAATGGGAAACCAGCTTTCTGTAATTTTGTTCGCTATATATTTGAATCTTCGTCTCGTGAATATTACCTTTTTTAATCGGAATGATGTGAAAGGATTTTTCACCGACAATGGAAATGAGGCTAACTACAAGCTCACTAGAACTCTTCTCTCTTAAAAAAATAGGTGGTGGTTTTAAACGACTTTCCAGTCGGTTCGGGTTCACTTGATTCTGAATCTAGTATCGCAAACCGATTACCTGATTCGTTGGTAGCTTCATGTTCTCTAACTTGCTTAGCAGGTTCTATAGATTTAGAGGACCTATGACTACGTTTTCTCTTGAGAACGGTCATGTACATATCAATGCCGGTTTGGACTGTACATTTTTTAGTAGAATCAACATTATTTTCAATGGTTGAATTTACTTTGCCTGTTTTTGGTATAGCGCCTTTTAAGGTGTCCTTTGCCGATTCATTTGTAGCAAGATGTAAGGCGCTAGATACTTTTCGATAATAATAAAAATTGTTTAAAATTAGCATGATCTCAAAATTAACCCAATAAAGGAATTAAAGGTTAAGAGGCATGAAATACGATTACCCCAGCTAGTTATATATGGTAGATTTGTTCTCAACCCTAACCTTCTACGCCATACATATAACCCACTCTTCATGCCATGTATACCACAGAGTAGGCAAGAACATAAAAAAATTATTAAAAGAAAATGCAATGACAATACAAATTGACCGATGGCAAGATGGTATGCCATGTAGGGTACAATTTGCCCACCCAACTGACCGCCTGTCAGACACCTAGACAGAAAGAATACCCGTGTTTAAAACTGTCCCTTATATGACATGACTATTTATACTTACGTAGACTCACATATTATTGTGGCTGTCATTCCCTTATAATTGAAAATTTAGAATTTCATTGTTTCAATTACGTATAACTCAAAGAGAATTTTATTAATAACCATTTTTAAAAATTAACAGAATTCTAAGCCTAACACTAATTATTAAAAAGAACATTACTTAAAGAATGTTTCAATAATACTAAACTAAATAGAGAAACTGCAAAATTTAATATAATTTTGTGTTAAAGTTACAAGTGGGAAACTTAATGAAATCGGACTGACTTAAAACCTAATGAAAAAGAGAATAATAAAATAATATAATGTTTAGTAGATCATTACTTACAAATCGTAGCTTGAAAAAAAAAATGTAGGTACTTATGTTTTATGTTTCACGATGTTCCAATTGATGGGCCCAGCATGGAATGTATGTATGTACGTATGTTGATCTAAATTTTGTTTGCAAAAAAAAAGAAAGAGCTTAATGATTTGTTTATAATGACTACACAACATAATTTGTAGATACTATAATACACTGTGTCACAAAATAATTAATTTTTATTACAATTGAATATAGTTCAGTAATAAGAAAATAAGTTGTTGAAAAAAAAAAAAATATTTTAATAATACATAAATGAGGTTTTAATTTAAATTAAAGCCCAATTAAGATATTTTTGCTGTACTTATTTTCTGAATTCATTTGATATTATAAAAAAAAATTCATTTAATTGTTTTGGAATATCATGAATACTAAGTAATTTGAAGTTTATTGATAAACGTTTTGAAAACTTAAATTATAATTTTTTTTGTTTTGGTTTTTCATAATAATTTATTTAAATTTTTAATTATTAATTACGATTTCATTATGAATTGTAGTAAATTTTGTAACTATTAATTTAAAGGTAATAAATTTAATTGAAATAAGAAAATAACTTGATTGATTTTAGTTTCATTGAATTAACAATTAAAAAAGAATTGTAAAGTAAATAATTTGAGCTTTCAGTTTTAATTTAGTACAATTTTAATTTAATTTTCAAAATATTGAAAAAAATTACAAACATATTTCGTTAAGAATTTAATCAAAAAAAAAAATTTATTAGATTTTACTCATAATTTCGTTTTAATAAATTTATGAATTTAAATAAAATGTGGTTAAATTAAACCAAATTGAGGCGAAGTTTACGAGATCTTGAATTCTCAATTTTTCTATTAACCTTTGTTTAATTTAAAGGTTGTATAAAGGTCATATAGACCTTGATAATCAAATATCACTTTCACGTAATTAATTAAATATGATTTTTAATATTAGCTAAGGCCAAACATTAAAAAAAATGTTGATTATATTCCATAAATTCCTGGTATTCGGTTCCGATTGAAGATCTTAAGGAATAACTTATAATGTACTTTACCAATTCTCGAGTTTACGGTTTGTTTTAGGCAAGTGGTCCCAATTCGTGTTAACAAATATTTCATCAATTGAAAACTTAAATTTTCTTGACACCTTTCTGGAGATCCACAAATTTACTTCCCGTAGCATAGGGGCTCCAGGAAAAATAGTATATTATAGGCATATAATTTCACTCCAACAGGTTACTCGGCAATGCGTGATTTCGAATAAAAGTATGACGCAATATCCCCTATTGGAACTGAGGTTACCTCGATGGCCAATGGTGTTCGAAAGTAACGATGCTAACTTGGATGTATAAGGTTCAGGAAACTTGTCACCAAGTAATTATCTTAATGACTTTAAAATGACTTTGATTTGACATTCAAATTTTGTCACTTAAAACTTTTATTTAATAAGCACTGATAAAAAATTTTAATCTTGCTGTTTACTGTACCACTTAATACTTTTTAATGATCTTATATCGAAGACAAAATTTTACAAGAGCCAATTCTTTGCAAACAAGTGGTAAATAATATACCAAAAATTACAATCATTTGCTATTTTTTTTTTTTTCTATTTGGTGGGAATAATTACTAGAATTTTAAATCGTATACATGAATATGAAAAAAAAAGACAAAATATAATACCTCATAAGGCAATAAAATTGAGATTCAATTTCAGAGCGCAGTATGTACATTATACAACATACACACTTACTTCTGCCTAGAAACAGTATTTTTTTTTTATCTCATGATAGAAATATGGGATAGTTACCTTTATACATTATACCAAATTGTAATCTCTTTTCAATTTTATAATTACCTATCTGTTTAAATAAAATTGAATAATAATTGTAGAAATTTCTACAAAAATAATTTCCTATTAACATAAATCGAAATCGTGAAAATATATGGGTAGATAATAAAAAAAAATGAAAAGAAATATACAAATCAGAATTACCGGAAAAAAAATCGTAACAAACCTGCTTCGTTCTTAGATACCTCATCGAATAACGAACAGGAAGCGTTTTTCCCTTTTTCTATCCTTGTTCCAAACTGGATTATAACAATTTTTATTATTGAGCAGGAGGTGTCACAGTGTGGCACGACCCACGAAAAGCCGGGCAAAAATTACAATTTTAGATCAGAAGTGTGATATCTGCCTACATACTTGCCATTCAAATCCTCCAGATCATACAAATTATTGCCGATCTTGTTCACAATTTTACATTTTAAAAATTTTGGCATAAACTTCTTATTTATTCTTTTAGACATATTGCTGATAATATGATTCTTCCTATAAACAATTTGGCCTTTCTGAAAACTTATGGGTCTAGTTCGAAGATTATACGTTTTACTTGCCTTATCATGGGCAAGATTCAAGTTATCACGAATTTTCTCCCTAACATTACTTAGTTTATCGATATTGTTTGAAATATTGAAATCTTCACCAGACAAGCAACGGAGTTTTTCCAAAATTGTGTATGTAGAGCCATGTTGCACCATATTTTGGCCAAAAACGGCATAATATGGTGAGCATTTTATAGAAGAATGAAAATCGCTACGTAAAATAGATAAAATCTGAGGTATATACCTATCCCAATTGCCATGGTCTTTATGATCCTGTAAAAAACATCTAATTTTCGTAATGATCTCTCGATTCGTACGCTCCGACGCATTAGATTGTGGTGCATAAAAGCCTGTGGTAATGTGCGTAATTTCATAAAGTTTAAAGAAATCTTTCATTTCCTTTGAAACGAACTGTTTAGCGTTGTCGCTGTGCACATACCTCGGAACACCAAATGTAGGGAAAACCTCTGATTGAAAAAACAATATTACGTTTGAAGATGTAGCTGCCCTCAATGGCTTTAAAAATATATATTTTGTTAAATGATCTAGACATACAAAAATTACTGTGTTCTTAGCCTTCGTGGAGGGGTAGGGGCCTAAAAAGTCACAATAAAATCGTTCGAATGGTCTACACGTTAAAAATTGGTTACCCATAGGGGGCTTAGAGATTTGGTTTGATGATTTTACCTCTTTACATTTATCGCATCTTTGTACGTAACATTTTATATCTTTTACCATCGTAGGCCAAAAATATTTTCGACGAACTCTAGCTAAGGTTTTGGCAAAACCACCATGACATGCCACAACTGAGTCGTGTGCAGATTTTATAACGTTTTCACTTAAAGATTTTGGTATCCAAAGACGCCATAATCCGTCTTCCTCATCTTCAGCCCCTTGCCTAAATTTGACACGTTTGTAAACTAAGTTGTCAATTAAACATATGTCAGGCAAGGAGTCTTTATTTTCTGACACGACTTTCCTAAGGTCCTCGTATTCATCCTGGTCAAATTCTAAAGATGTTAAATCAATCTCTAAAGGCACATCAGATAATGTAAGCTCCTCTACGTCCATTCGAGATAAACAGTCTGGGACCACGTTTAACGAGCCCTTTCTGTGCTCAATCTTGAAATCGTATCGTTGTAATTTAAGGCTCCAACGGGCCAAACGTCCGCTGAGGTCTTTTTGGGCCATAAGCCATCTCAACGAAGAGTGGTCGGTGATAATGCGGAAGGGCAACCCCTCAATGTATGGTCTAAATCTATGTACACAAACGATTGCGGCCATACACTCGAGTTCAGTGACCGTGTAATTTCTTTGGCACTTATTCAATTTTTGGGAAACAAACGCTATGGGGTGTTCTCTGCCCTGATCGTCGAGCTGAAAAAGAACACCGCCCACTCCAATTTTCGAGGCATCACATTGTATAACAAATTCTTTGGCAAAATCTGGTTGCGCTAGCACCGGAGCAGACGACAATGCTTCTTTAAGTTTTTCGAACGAAATTTTTGCTAAATCAGTTAGACGAAATGATGTCTGCGATTTTCTCAGACAATCTGTTAAGGGGCCCGCAAGATCTGCAAAGTTGCTAATAAATGACCTGTACCAATTTGCCATGCCAACGAATCTACGAACCTGTTTAGGGGTCTTAGGTAATGGAAAATTTCTGATAGAACTAACTTTTTCAGGATCTACTTTTAAACAGCCATTGCCGACTATATATCCCAAATAACGAATCTCTTTCTGGCAAAAAGAGCTTTTACTAACATTTATTGTTAGTTTCGCTGCTCTAAGACATGAAGCAACCTGCTTCAACAATTCCATATGGGACTCAAAGTCGGAGCTACAGACCAATAAGTCATCCAAATATATAAAAACATTTTCTCTTAATCGTGACGGTATGACACGGTCCATAAGCCGACTCATAGTTTGTGGACCATTGCATAGTCCAAATGGCATATATTTATAATGGTACAATGGCTTGCCTGGAATTACAAATGCTGTTTTTTCTTTGGATGCTTCAGTTAGTCTTATTTGCAGGAATGCATCCTTAAGATCAATGCCACTAATAAAAAATGTATCTTTTAATCTACTCAATAATCCACCTATGTGGGGTAAAGGATATGAGTCCTTTTTTGTCACTGCATTTAGCCTACGGGAGTCGATACATAATCGCACTTTTCCTGGCTTTCTCACTAATACTGCTGGCGAGCACCAGGGAGAGTTAGATTCTTCGATGACACCCATGCTCAAAAGTCGATCAATCTCTCTATATGCTTCTTCTTGCCTTGGAGGTGACAAGGGATAGTGCTTACACTTGATGGGAACTGCGTCCCCAGTATCAATATTGTGTTCTAATAAGTCAGTACACCCTAGACCCAGTTTTTCGTAAGAGGGAAATTCCAAAATGGTTTTTTCAAAAATGAGCTTCTGCTCTGGAGAAAGGTCGTGAAAGTTTCCACCTGTGTTTGAATCAGTTGGGGGTGCAATTTCAAGGGCAGATATGCAAGGAATAATTTCGGGGGCTAAAGCAAATTCTCGCCAAAAGTCAGTACCAAAGTAGGCTTCTTGGCTGAGAGTTGGGACTAAATAAAAATCGATAAGTCTAGTAACATCCTTAAAAAAAATTGGCAAGGTACAAAAACCAATAACTTTTTGATTTGAACCACCTGCAACTTTTACATGCGATTTGAAGGGCCTAAAAGAAATTTTATTTCTTTCTAAAAAAGATAAGCAATTTTTACCTAGAGCAGAAACATTTGCTCCCGAATCAAGCAGACCTAACAAAAATTCATCAAAAACTTTTACCTTCGCGTAAGGTCGATCGTCAGAGCCATGTAAAACAGTTGATTCTAAAATTTTGCGAAAATTGTTTCGTTTCTTAAAGCGTAGTCTACATTTCATCATTCTAATTGAAGGTTTAGTAAATGAAGAATGTGTTTGATTTGAAGTGTCTTGGCCAAAAGGTTGCTCTTTGTGTAAAATACGAAGGGTTTCCTCTGTTTGTGTGGAGATTTCATTAAAAGAAATCTCATTTAATTGTTTTGAATTTGAAAAAAGGTTTGAAATATGTGTTTTAGTGTCCAAGCTGGAACTTATTTTAAACTCGGGGTTTGTTGGGATGGACGAGTGTCCCCGGTAGCCAGTTCGCCCATTTTCGGGTTTCCCTGAAATACATGTTTGTTAGGACATTTAGGGGTCAAAACTCCCTTGTGTCCACACTTAAAACAAAATGGACTCCTAACTTCTTCGGAACAATAAATATATGAATGTCCCAAGGACATACAGTTCCAACATTGGATCTTCGAATAATCAAATTTTTCTCGTTTGGTTGACACTTTAAAGGCCTCAATCTGAGGGTCAATTATATCACAGTCCTCAGCTTCAGCAACAGGCATCTCTAATTCACTCACATTACGAGTTTGTCCTGAGTGTGGGTTCTGAAACCTGTTCTCCAGGAGAACCTTTTCGGCCTTTCGTGCTATATCTCTTAAATCGTTAAGGGATTGTGTGTCCGCACTAAATAGTAAAAATCGTAAATTTGAGTTTAAATTTCGCTTTATAATATCGATTAATGTATTGTCAGGTAATGGACTTTGAAGTCTCAAATTCATTGAAACAATGGCGGTATGAAAATCGTCGTAATTTTCTTTGTGTTGTTGCTTACGCAACGAAATCTGCATCATTATATCGTGGTCAGATTCCAAATGGCCGAATTGTTTTGTAATAGCTGTGCGAAGAATAGGGTAGGTAACACTCCGGTTTTGTCTGGTAAAATCCCAGTACCACTTCTCCGCTTTACCATCCAAAAGTACATGAAAATTGGATAATAAATGATTTTCGGAGCAATTAGAGCGAGCAGAAAGTGTTTCCACTTTAAAAAGAAAATCAGATACAGAACCAGAGCCATCATAGGATATTTTCCACTTCTGTAATTTAACGTTTGAATCATAGCTGTCTGCAGATCGACCTGAATTATTAAAGTTATTATTATTACCGGTTTCCCCGCGAGAATTTGAATTTAATGGAGAATGTTCGAATGCTCGTTGCCGCTGTGAACCTGAAAAACTTCCATTCCCTATCTGTGCAACGCTTTCCCTTAAAGAAGAAAGTTCCCTCCTAAATTCGTCTCGGGTATTTCTCATAGTCTGTTCCATTAAATTAACCAAAGCGTCTAAAGGTGAGATAGAGCCGGCCTCGTTACCAACACCTGTAGGTAAATTGTTTTCAGTATGCTGTGCTGTACCACGTGCGTTCAATAAGGCTGCAGCCTGATTCGCCAAGGGATCAAAGTTATTTTCCTCCATTATGCTTAAAATAGGAGAATTTGAAGGAAAGCTAGTTGAGCTTAATTGTGAGTTGTTAGAAACTGCAGACGAATTATCAGCCTGAGGGGTAAACTGGGCTTGCTGTATTCCAGCAGTAGTATTATTAATAGCGTTTTGCGTTGCGCTTTGTGTATTAGTTTCCGCAGATAAATTTTCAGAATTCAAAGTTTGATATACCTGCTGTGTACTTGAGTCTGTATTCAGACTAGGAGGAGAAAATACCAATTTTGGGTTACTAGAGGGGGGGTTTAATAAACTAGTGGCTGGAGAACTTTGCTCTTTATTTGGACTTGTATCCCCACCAATTGTAGTATCAAATGCTACTTGTTTATTAGATTTCGCGTTTTTACCAACAGGAGAATGTATTACTGGGGGTTTTCTAGGTCCCTGTCCTATATTATCCACCAATTTAATAGATATATTATTGCTAGGAGTAGAAGATCCTCTACCACGACCTCGATTGCTCACACGACCTCTATTTAAAGAATTATTACCAGGACTATTAGCCGATTTTTTCCCTATTGCACCTCGACTAGAACTTCTGGTTTCTTGACCACTCATAACTTAAAGAAAAATAGTAAAAGTATCAAAACAAGTTTGATATGAGTTCGAAATTATTACAAATAAATTAATGAACAATCATTTGATCTCCTTAACAGCAAAAAAAAAAAACAAAAAAAAATACTTATAAAAAAAAATGTTACCTTAGAAAAAACTATATAATAAAACTATTTAAAAAAAAATCTCATAAATAATTTGGGAATGACAAACCACAATAAATATAAATCACTCAAACAAACAGTTATGTCTATAAGAAAAGATGCAGCGTATTCCGCTTTTAAGCAAAATATCGGATCTACCTTTTCTTTTTTTTTTTTTTTTCTGTATAAAAAAAAACTTTTAATATTGTGATAAAATCATAAAACTGCAACACTAAAGACTTATCAAAGACTAATATGGACTTGAATCAAGATTTCACACAAAGTTCATGAATCATTCTGATGCAACTAAGACCAAAAAATTTTTTATTTAGGAACTCGGACTCTCAGACGATAACATGAGCTTGAATTTGGTTAAATAGTAAAATACAAATTCCAGAGGTAAGACAACTAGATTCAGACTAAATATGATCCAAATGAGTAGGACTTTTACGGTAAAAAATGTATTTGGTGGAATTAAAAACACTGAGAAGTTGTGCTATATTTTTCATTTAACCACAGAAGACTTTAAATTGCATTTCAAATTTTTTTCAATTAATAATATTAATATGATCAGACAATTGTAATTTAAAAATTGTCTAAAATTTAAATGATGGTAATATAATAAAGCTTTTTTGAGCTTTTTATCGTTGGGCGCCAATATGTAAGGCGCTAGATACTTTTCGAAATAATAAAAATTGTTTAAAATTAGCATGATCTCAAAATTAACCCAATAAAGGAATTAAAGGTTAAGAGGCATGAAATACGATTACCCCAGCTAGTTATATATGGTAGATTTGTTCTCAACCCTAACCTTCTACGCCATACATATAACCCACTCTTCATGCCATGTATACCACAGAGTAGGCAAGAACATAAAAAAATTATTAAAAGAAAATGCAATGACAATACAAATTGACCGATGGCAAGATGGTATGCCATGTAGGGTACAATTTGCCCACCCAACTGACCGCCTGTCAGACACCTAGACAGAAAGAATACCCGTGTTTAAAACTGTCCCTTATATGACATGACTATTTATACTTACGTAGACTCACATATTATTGTGGCTGTCATTCCCTTATAATTGAAAATTTAGAATTTCATTGTTTCAATTACGTATAACTCAAAGAGAATTTTATTAATAACCATTTTTAAAAATTAACAGAATTCTAAGCCTAACACTAATTATTAAAAAGAACATTACTTAAAGAATGTTTCAATAATACTAAACTAAATAGAGAAACTGCAAAATTTAATATAATTTTGTGTTAAAGTTACAAGTGGGAAACTTAATGAAATCGGACTGACTTAAAACCTAATGAAAAAGAGAATAATAAAATAATATAATGTTTAGTAGATCATTACTTACAAATCGTAGCTTGAAAAAAAAAATGTAGGTACTTATGTTTTATGTTTCACGATGTTCCAATTGATGGGCCCAGCATGGAATGTATGTATGTACGTATGTTGATCTAAATTTTGTTTGCAAAAAAAAAGAAAGAGCTTAATGATTTGTTTATAATGACTACACAACATAATTTGTAGATACTATAATACACTGTGTCACAAAATAATTAATTTTTATTACAATTGAATATAGTTCAGTAATAAGAAAATAAGTTGTTGAAAAAAAAAAAAATATTTTAATAATACATAAATGAGGTTTTAATTTAAATTAAAGCCCAATTAAGATATTTTTGCTGTACTTATTTTCTGAATTCATTTGATATTATAAAAAAAAATTCATTTAATTGTTTTGGAATATCATGAATACTAAGTAATTTGAAGTTTATTGATAAACGTTTTGAAAACTTAAATTATAATTTTTTTTTGTTTTGGTTTTTCATAATAATTTATTTAAATTTTTAATTATTAATTACGATTTCATTATGAATTGTAGTAAATTTTGTAACTATTAATTTAAAGGTAATAAATTTAATTGAAATAAGAAAATAACTTGATTGATTTTAGTTTCATTGAATTAACAATTAAAAAAGAATTGTAAAGTAAATAATTTGAGCTTTCAGTTTTAATTTAGTACAATTTTAATTTAATTTTCAAAATATTGAAAAAAATTACAAACATATTTCGTTAAGAATTTAATCAAAAAAAAAAAATTTATTAGATTTTACTCATAATTTCGTTTTAATAAATTTATGAATTTAAATAAAATGTGGTTAAATTAAACCAAATTGAGGCGAAGTTTACGAGATCTTGAATTCTCAATTTTTCTATTAACCTTTGTTTAATTTAAAGGTTGTATAAAGGTCATATAGACCTTGATAATCAAATATCACTTTCACGTAATTAATTAAATATGATTTTTAATATTAGCTAAGGCCAAACATTAAAAAAAAATGTTGATTATATTCCATAAATTCCTGGTATTCGGTTCCGATTGAAGATCTTAAGGAATAACTTATAATGTACTTTACCAATTCTCGAGTTTACGGTTTGTTTTAGGCAAGTGGTCCCAATTCGTGTTAACAAATATTTCATCAATTGAAAACTTAAATTTTCTTGACACCTTTCTGGAGATCCACAAATTTACTTCCCGTAGCATAGGGGCTCCAGGAAAAATAGTATATTATAGGCATATAATTTCACTCCAACAGGTTACTCGGCAATGCGTGATTTCGAATAAAAGTATGACGCAATATCCCCTATTGGAACTGAGGTTACCTCGATGGCCAATGGTGTTCGAAAGTAACGATGCTAACTTGGATGTATAAGGTTCAGGAAACTTGTCACCAAGTAATTATCTTAATGACTTTAAAATGACTTTGATTTGACATTCAAATTTTGTCACTTAAAACTTTTATTTAATAAGCACTGATAAAAAATTTTAATCTTGCTGTTTACTGTACCACTTAATACTTTTTAATGATCTTATATCGAAGACAAAATTTTACAAGAGCCAATTCTTTGCAAACAAGTGGTAAATAATATACCAAAAATTACAATCATTTGCTATTTTTTTTTTTTTCTATTTGGTGGGAATAATTACTAGAATTTTAAATCGTATACATGAATATGAAAAAAAAAGACAAAATATAATACCTCATAAGGCAATAAAATTGAGATTCAATTTCAGAGCGCAGTATGTACATTATACAACATACACACTTACTTCTGCCTAGAAACAGTATTTTTTTTTTATCTCATGATAGAAATATGGGATAGTTACCTTTATACATTATACCAAATTGTAATCTCTTTTCAATTTTATAATTACCTATCTGTTTAAATAAAATTGAATAATAATTGTAGAAATTTCTACAAAAATAATTTCCTATTAACATAAATCGAAATCGTGAAAATATATGGGTAGATAATAAAAAAAAATGAAAAGAAATATACAAATCAGAATTACCGGAAAAAAAATCGTAACAAACCTGCTTCGTTCTTAGATACCTCATCGAATAACGAACAGGAAGCGTTTTTCCCTTTTTCTATCCTTGTTCCAAACTGGATTATAACAATTTTTATTATTGAGCAGGAGGTGTCACAGTGTGGCACGACCCACGAAAAGCCGGGCAAAAATTACAATTTTAGATCAGAAGTGTGATATCTGCCTACATACTTGCCATTCAAATCCTCCAGATCATACAAATTATTGCCGATCTTGTTCACAATTTTACATTTTAAAAATTTTGGCATAAACTTCTTATTTATTCTTTTAGACATATTGCTGATAATATGATTCTTCCTATAAACAATTTGGCCTTTCTGAAAACTTATGGGTCTAGTTCGAAGATTATACGTTTTACTTGCCTTATCATGGGCAAGATTCAAGTTATCACGAATTTTCTCCCTAACATTACTTAGTTTATCGATATTGTTTGAAATATTGAAATCTTCACCAGACAAGCAACGGAGTTTTTCCAAAATTGTGTATGTAGAGCCATGTTGCACCATATTTTGGCCAAAAACGGCATAATATGGTGAGCATTTTATAGAAGAATGAAAATCGCTACGTAAAATAGATAAAATCTGAGGTATATACCTATCCCAATTGCCATGGTCTTTATGATCCTGTAAAAAACATCTAATTTTCGTAATGATCTCTCGATTCGTACGCTCCGACGCATTAGATTGTGGTGCATAAAAGCCTGTGGTAATGTGCGTAATTTCATAAAGTTTAAAGAAATCTTTCATTTCCTTTGAAACGAACTGTTTAGCGTTGTCGCTGTGCACATACCTCGGAACACCAAATGTAGGGAAAACCTCTGATTGAAAAAACAATATTACGTTTGAAGATGTAGCTGCCCTCAACGGCTTTAAAAATATATATTTTGTTAAATGATCTAGACATACAAAAATTACTGTGTTCTTAGCCTTCGTGGAGGGGTAGGGGCCTAAAAAGTCACAATAAAATCGTTCGAATGGTCTACACGTTAAAAATTGGTTACCCATAGGGGGCTTAGAGATTTGGTTTGATGATTTTACCTCTTTACATTTATCGCATCTTTGTACGTAACATTTTATATCTTTTACCATCGTAGGCCAAAAATATTTTCGACGAACTCTAGCTAAGGTTTTGGCAAAACCACCATGACATGCCACAACTGAGTCGTGTGCAGATTTTATAACGTTTTCACTTAAAGATTTTGGTATCCAAAGACGCCATAATCCGTCTTCCTCATCTTCAGCCCCTTGCCTAAATTTGACACGTTTGTAAACTAAGTTGTCAATTAAACATATGTCAGGCAAGGAGTCTTTATTTTCTGACACGACTTTCCTAAGGTCCTCGTATTCATCCTGGTCAAATTCTAAAGATGTTAAATCAATCTCTAAAGGCACATCAGATAATGTAAGCTCCTCTACGTCCATTCGAGATAAACAGTCTGGGACCACGTTTAACGAGCCCTTTCTGTGCTCAATCTTGAAATCGTATCGTTGTAATTTAAGGCTCCAACGGGCCAAACGTCCGCTGAGGTCTTTTTGGGCCATAAGCCATCTCAACGAAGAGTGGTCGGTGATAATGCGGAAGGGCAACCCCTCAATGTATGGTCTAAATCTATGTACACAAACGATTGCGGCCATACACTCGAGTTCAGTGACCGTGTAATTTCTTTGGCACTTATTCAATTTTTGGGAAACAAACGCTATGGGGTGTTCTCTGCCCTGATCGTCGAGCTGAAAAAGAACACCGCCCACTCCAATTTTCGAGGCATCACATTGTATAACAAATTCTTTGGCAAAATCTGGTTGCGCTAGCACCGGAGCAGACGACAATGCTTCTTTAAGTTTTTCGAACGAAATTTTTGCTAAATCAGTTAGACGAAATGATGTCTGCGATTTTCTCAGACAATCTGTTAAGGGGCCCGCAAGATCTGCAAAGTTGCTAATAAATGACCTGTACCAATTTGCCATGCCAACGAATCTACGAACCTGTTTAGGGGTCTTAGGTAATGGAAAATTTCTGATAGAACTAACTTTTTCAGGATCTACTTTTAAACAGCCATTGCCGACTATATATCCCAAATAACGAATCTCTTTTTGGCAAAAAGAGCTTTTACTAACATTTATTGTTAGTTTCGCTGCTCTAAGACATGAAGCAACCTGCTTCAACAATTCCATATGGGACTCAAAGTCGGAGCTACAGACCAATAAGTCATCCAAATATATAAAAACATTTTCTCTTAATCGTGACGGTATGACACGGTCCATAAGCCGACTCATAGTTTGTGGACCATTGCATAGTCCAAATGGCATATATTTATAATGGTACAATGGCTTGCCTGGAATTACAAATGCTGTTTTTTCTTTGGATGCTTCAGTTAGTCTTATTTGCAGGAATGCATCCTTAAGATCAATGCCACTAATAAAAAATGTATCTTTTAATCTACTCAATAATCCACCTATGTGGGGTAAAGGATATGAGTCCTTTTTTGTCACTGCATTTAGCCTACGGGAGTCGATACATAATCGCACTTTTCCTGGCTTTCTCACTAATACTGCTGGCGAGCACCAGGGAGAGTTAGATTCTTCGATGACACCCATGCTCAAAAGTCGATCAATCTCTCTATATGCTTCTTCTTGCCTTGGAGGTGACAAGGGATAGTGCTTACACTTGATGGGAACTGCGTCCCCAGTATCAATATTGTGTTCTAATAAGTCAGTACACCCTAGACCCAGTTTTTCGTAAGAGGGAAATTCCAAAATGGTTTTTTCAAAAATGAGCTTCTGCTCTGGAGAAAGGTCGTGAAAGTTTCCACCTGTGTTTGAATCAGTTGGGGGTGCAATTTCAAGGGCAGATATGCAAGGAATAATTTCGGGGGCTAAAGCAAATTCTCGCCAAAAGTCAGTACCAAAGTAGGCTTCTTGGCTGAGAGTTGGGACTAAATAAAAATCGATAAGTCTAGTAACATCCTTAAAAAAAATTGGCAAGGTACAAAAACCAATAACTTTTTGATTTGAACCACCTGCAACTTTTACATGCGATTTGAAGGGCCTAAAAGAAATTTTATTTCTTTCTAAAAAAGATAAGCAATTTTTACCTAGAGCAGAAACATTTGCTCCCGAATCAAGCAGACCTAACAAAAATTCATCAAAAACTTTTACCTTCGCGTAAGGTCGATCGTCAGAGCCATGTAAAACAGTTGATTCTAAAATTTTGCGAAAATTGTTTCGTTTCTTAAAGCGTAGTCTACATTTCATCATTCTAATTGAAGGTTTAGTAAATGAAGAATGTGTTTGATTTGAAGTGTCTTGGCCAAAAGGTTGCTCTTTGTGTAAAATACGAAGGGTTTCCTCTGTTTGTGTGGAGATTTCATTAAAAGAAATCTCATTTAATTGTTTTGAATTTGAAAAAAGGTTTGAAATATGTGTTTTAGTGTCCAAGCTGGAACTTATTTTAAACTCGGGGTTTGTTGGGATGGACGAGTGTCCCCGGTAGCCAGTTCGCCCATTTTCGGGTTTCCCTGAAATACATGTTTGTTAGGACATTTAGGGGTCAAAACTCCCTTGTGTCCACACTTAAAACAAAATGGACTCCTAACTTCTTCGGAACAATAAATATATGAATGTCCCAAGGACATACAGTTCCAACATTGGATCTTCGAATAATCAAATTTTTCTCGTTTGGTTGACACTTTAAAGGCCTCAATCTGAGGGTCAATTATATCACAGTCCTCAGCTTCAGCAACAGGCATCTCTAATTCACTCACATTACGAGTTTGTCCTGAGTGTGGGTTCTGAAACCTGTTCTCCAGGAGAACCTTTTCGGCCTTTCGTGCTATATCTCTTAAATCGTTAAGGGATTGTGTGTCCGCACTAAATAGTAAAAATCGTAAATTTGAGTTTAAATTTCGCTTTATAATATCGATTAATGTATTGTCAGGTAATGGACTTTGAAGTCTCAAATTCATTGAAACAATGGCGGTATGAAAATCGTCGTAATTTTCTTTGTGTTGTTGCTTACGCAACGAAATCTGCATCATTATATCGTGGTCAGATTCCAAATGGCCGAATTGTTTTGTAATAGCTGTGCGAAGAATAGGGTAGGTAACACTCCGGTTTTGTCTGGTAAAATCCCAGTACCACTTCTCCGCTTTACCATCCAAAAGTACATGAAAATTGGATAATAAATGATTTTCGGAGCAATTAGAGCGAGCAGAAAGTGTTTCCACTTTAAAAAGAAAATCAGATACAGAACCAGAGCCATCATAGGATATTTTCCACTTCTGTAATTTAACGTTTGAATCATAGCTGTCTGCAGATCGACCTGAATTATTAAAGTTATTATTATTACCGGTTTCCCCGCGAGAATTTGAATTTAATGGAGAATGTTCGAATGCTCGTTGCCGCTGTGAACCTGAAAAACTTCCATTCCCTATCTGTGCAACGCTTTCCCTTAAAGAAGAAAGTTCCCTCCTAAATTCGTCTCGGGTATTTCTCATAGTCTGTTCCATTAAATTAACCAAAGCGTCTAAAGGTGAGATAGAGCCGGCCTCGTTACCAACACCTGTAGGTAAATTGTTTTCAGTATGCTGTGCTGTACCACGTGCGTTCAATAAGGCTGCAGCCTGATTCGCCAAGGGATCAAAGTTATTTTCCTCCATTATGCTTAAAATAGGAGAATTTGAAGGAAAGCTAGTTGAGCTTAATTGTGAGTTGTTAGAAACTGCAGACGAATTATCAGCCTGAGGGGTAAACTGGGCTTGCTGTATTCCAGCAGTAGTATTATTAATAGCGTTTTGCGTTGCGCTTTGTGTATTAGTTTCCGCAGATAAATTTTCAGAATTCAAAGTTTGATATACCTGCTGTGTACTTGAGTCTGTATTCAGACTAGGAGGAGAAAATACCAATTTTGGGTTACTAGAGGGGGGGTTTAATAAACTAGTGGCTGGAGAACTTTGCTCTTTATTTGGACTTGTATCCCCACCAATTGTAGTATCAAATGCTACTTGTTTATTAGATTTCGCGTTTTTACCAACAGGAGAATGTATTACTGGGGGTTTTCTAGGTCCCTGTCCTATATTATCCACCAATTTAATAGATATATTATTGCTAGGAGTAGAAGATCCTCTACCACGACCTCGATTGCTCACACGACCTCTATTTAAAGAATTATTACCAGGACTATTAGCCGATTTTTTCCCTATTGCACCTCGACTAGAACTTCTGGTTTCTTGACCACTCATAACTTAAAGAAAAATAGTAAAAGTATCAAAACAAGTTTGATATGAGTTCGAAATTATTACAAATAAATTAATGAACAATCATTTGATCTCCTTAACAGCAAAAAAAAAAAACAAAAAAAATACTTATAAAAAAAAATGTTACCTTAGAAAAAACTATATAATAAAACTATTTAAAAAAAAATCTCATAAATAATTTGGGAATGACAAACCACAATAAATATAAATCACTCAAACAAACAGTTATGTCTATAAGAAAAGATGCAGCGTATTCCGCTTTTAAGCAAAATATCGGATCTACCTTTTCTTTTTTTTTTTTTTTCTGTATAAAAAAAAACTTTTAATATTGTGATAAAATCATAAAACTGCAACACTAAAGACTTATCAAAGACTAATATGGACTTGAATCAAGATTTCACACAAAGTTCATGAATCATTCTGATGCAACTAAGACCAAAAAATTTTTTATTTAGGAACTCGGACTCTCAGACGATAACATGAGCTTGAATTTGGTTAAATAGTAAAATACAAATTCCAGAGGTAAGACAACTAGATTCAGACTAAATATGATCCAAATGAGTAGGACTTTTACGGTAAAAAATGTATTTGGTGGAATTAAAAACACTGAGAAGTTGTGCTATATTTTTCATTTAACCACAGAAGACTTTAAATTGCATTTCAAATTTTTTTCAATTAATAATATTAATATGATCAGACAATTGTAATTTAAAAATTGTCTAAAATTTAAATGATGGTAATATAATAAAGCTTTTTTGAGCTTTTTATCGTTGGGCGCCAATATGTAAGGCGCTAGATACTTTTCGAAATAATAAAAATTGTTTAAAATTAGCATGATCTCAAAATTAACCCAATAAAGGAATTAAAGGTTAAGAGGCATGAAATACGATTACCCCAGCTAGTTATATATGGTAGATTTGTTCTCAACCCTAACCTTCTACGCCATACATATAACCCACTCTTCATGCCATGTATACCACAGAGTAGGCAAGAACATAAAAAAATTATTAAAAGAAAATGCAATGACAATACAAATTGACCGATGGCAAGATGGTATGCCATGTAGGGTACAATTTGCCCACCCAACTGACCGCCTGTCAGACACCTAGACAGAAAGAATACCCGTGTTTAAAACTGTCCCTTATATGACATGACTATTTATACTTACGTAGACTCACATATTATTGTGGCTGTCATTCCCTTATAATTGAAAATTTAGAATTTCATTGTTTCAATTACGTATAACTCAAAGAGAATTTTATTAATAACCATTTTTAAAAATTAACAGAATTCTAAGCCTAACACTAATTATTAAAAAGAACATTACTTAAAGAATGTTTCAATAATACTAAACTAAATAGAGAAACTGCAAAATTTAATATAATTTTGTGTTAAAGTTACAAGTGGGAAACTTAATGAAATCGGACTGACTTAAAACCTAATGAAAAAGAGAATAATAAAATAATATAATGTTTAGTAGATCATTACTTACAAATCGTAGCTTGAAAAAAAAAATGTAGGTACTTATGTTTTATGTTTCACGATGTTCCAATTGATGGGCCCAGCATGGAATGTATGTATGTACGTATGTTGATCTAAATTTTGTTTGCAAAAAAAAAGAAAGAGCTTAATGATTTGTTTATAATGACTACACAACATAATTTGTAGATACTATAATACACTGTGTCACAAAATAATTAATTTTTATTACAATTGAATATAGTTCAGTAATAAGAAAATAAGTTGTTGAAAAAAAAAAAAATATTTTAATAATACATAAATGAGGTTTTAATTTAAATTAAAGCCCAATTAAGATATTTTTGCTGTACTTATTTTCTGAATTCATTTGATATTATAAAAAAAAATTCATTTAATTGTTTTGGAATATCATGAATACTAAGTAATTTGAAGTTTATTGATAAACGTTTTGAAAACTTAAATTATAATTTTTTTTTGTTTTGGTTTTTCATAATAATTTATTTAAATTTTTAATTATTAATTACGATTTCATTATGAATTGTAGTAAATTTTGTAACTATTAATTTAAAGGTAATAAATTTAATTGAAATAAGAAAATAACTTGATTGATTTTAGTTTCATTGAATTAACAATTAAAAAAGAATTGTAAAGTAAATAATTTGAGCTTTCAGTTTTAATTTAGTACAATTTTAATTTAATTTTCAAAATATTGAAAAAAATTACAAACATATTTCGTTAAGAATTTAATCAAAAAAAAAAAATTTATTAGATTTTACTCATAATTTCGTTTTAATAAATTTATGAATTTAAATAAAATGTGGTTAAATTAAACCAAATTGAGGCGAAGTTTACGAGATCTTGAATTCTCAATTTTTCTATTAACCTTTGTTTAATTTAAAGGTTGTATAAAGGTCATATAGACCTTGATAATCAAATATCACTTTCACGTAATTAATTAAATATGATTTTTAATATTAGCTAAGGCCAAACATTAAAAAAAAATGTTGATTATATTCCATAAATTCCTGGTATTCGGTTCCGATTGAAGATCTTAAGGAATAACTTATAATGTACTTTACCAATTCTCGAGTTTACGGTTTGTTTTAGGCAAGTGGTCCCAATTCGTGTTAACAAATATTTCATCAATTGAAAACTTAAATTTTCTTGACACCTTTCTGGAGATCCACAAATTTACTTCCCGTAGCATAGGGGCTCCAGGAAAAATAGTATATTATAGGCATATAATTTCACTCCAACAGGTTACTCGGCAATGCGTGATTTCGAATAAAAGTATGACGCAATATCCCCTATTGGAACTGAGGTTACCTCGATGGCCAATGGTGTTCGAAAGTAACGATGCTAACTTGGATGTATAAGGTTCAGGAAACTTGTCACCAAGTAATTATCTTAATGACTTTAAAATGACTTTGATTTGACATTCAAATTTTGTCACTTAAAACTTTTATTTAATAAGCACTGATAAAAAATTTTAATCTTGCTGTTTACTGTACCACTTAATACTTTTTAATGATCTTATATCGAAGACAAAATTTTACAAGAGCCAATTCTTTGCAAACAAGTGGTAAATAATATACCAAAAATTACAATCATTTGCTATTTTTTTTTTTTTCTATTTGGTGGGAATAATTACTAGAATTTTAAATCGTATACATGAATATGAAAAAAAAAGACAAAATATAATACCTCATAAGGCAATAAAATTGAGATTCAATTTCAGAGCGCAGTATGTACATTATACAACATACACACTTACTTCTGCCTAGAAACAGTATTTTTTTTTTATCTCATGATAGAAATATGGGATAGTTACCTTTATACATTATACCAAATTGTAATCTCTTTTCAATTTTATAATTACCTATCTGTTTAAATAAAATTGAATAATAATTGTAGAAATTTCTACAAAAATAATTTCCTATTAACATAAATCGAAATCGTGAAAATATATGGGTAGATAATAAAAAAAAATGAAAAGAAATATACAAATCAGAATTACCGGAAAAAAAAATCGTAACAAAGATCATTGCTTTGTACAATATGTGTAATAGAATTTTTAAGAGTTTCACACGCTTGCTCTTTATTATTGTTAGTTTGTTTAATAATAGTAGTATTCTGTTTATTAGTGGGAGTAAAAGTAAAGAGTGAATTACATACTGACATACTAGGTAGGTTTGATGATTGTGTTGTTGTTGTTGCGGTTGAAATTGCTTGTGTTGTAATCGTTGAACTAGTGTTTGTACTAGCGGAGTAAAAAGGTACTGAAGGGGGGAACGAAAAATTATTTGTTGATGTAATTGGAGTTGTGCATTGAGAACTCCACGATAGGGGTGTGGTTTGCGCATGCGCAGAGAGAGAGTTTTTTGTGTAATTTGATGGAGATGCAATTTGCGCGGGGGAAATAGAATTATTTGTTGTTTGCACTGTTAAATTTGTCATTGTATTTAGCCCTTCATTAAGAGAGGGGGAGAGTGACCCACTGGCATTTCTTTTTTCTTTTTGCACTATTCTTTGTTTTTGTTCTGGTTTGTTAGTTTTATTTAAATGAAAAATTTAAATAAATTTTTTATTTTTCTTATATTCTTGACATAATCCATGTTACCGTAGCTAACTAAGTAAGCAGTAATACATTTTTAAATTTTAGATTTTTTCGAACTTTTTTTGTTTACATGCGCTAACACTAAAGTGAGGACTGTGGCCATATTTGAAGAGAATACGAAACCAGACCTTAAACGTTTTAAGGGTACTGAGTTATTGTTTCCGATGACATATTCCATGTGACCGTAACTACCTCAGGAGAGGGGTAATATTAATTTTTAAATTTTAGATTTTTTCGAACTTTTTTTTTTACATGCGCTAACACTAAAATTAGGACTGTTGCGATATTTGAAGAGAATACGAAACCAGACCTTATACGTTTTAAAGGTACTGAGTTATAGTTTCCGATGACATATTCCATGCGACCGTAACTAACTCAGGAGATGGGTAATATAAATTTTTACATTTTAGATTTTTTCGAAATTTTTTTTTTTACATGCGCTAACACTAAAAATAGGACTGTTGCGATATTTGAAGAGAATACGAAACCAGACCTTATACGTTTTAAAGGCACTGAGTTATAGTTTCCGATGACATATTACGTGCGACCGTAACTAACTCAGAAGAGGAGTAATAAATTTTAATATTTTAGATTTTTTCGAACTTTTTTTTTTTACATGCGCTAAAACTTAAAGGTACTGAGTTATAGTTTCCGATGACATATTCCATGTGACAGTAACTAACTCAGGAGAGCATTTAAAAATTTTAGATTTTTTCGAACTTTTTTTTTTACATGTGCTAACACTGAAATGAGGACTGTAGCCATATTTGAAGAGAATACGGAACCAGACCTTACAAATTTTAAAGGCACTAATTATAGTTTCAGATGACATATTCCATGTGACCGTAACTAACTCAGGAGAGGAGTAATACATTTTTAAATTTTAGATTTTTTCGAACTTTTTTTTTTACATGCGCTAACTTTAAAATGAGGACTGTGGCCATATTTGAAGAGAATACGAAACCAGACCATATACGTTTTAAAGGTACTGAGTTATAGTTTGCGATGACATAATCCATGTGACTGTAACTAACTCAGGAGAGGAGTAATAAATTTTAAAATTTTAGATTTTTTCGAACTTTTTTTTTTACATGCGCTAAGACTAAAATGAGGACTGTGGCCATATTTGAAGAGAATACGAAACCAGACCTTATAAGTTTTAAAGGCACTGAGCTGTAGTTTCAGATAACATATTCAATGTGACCGTAACTATCTCAGGAGAGGAGTACTAAATTTTAAAATTTTAGATTTAGAGGAGTAATAAATTTTAAAATTTTAGATTTTTTCGAACTTTTTTTACATGCGCTAACACTAAACTGAGGACTGTGGCCATATTTGAAGAGATTACGAGATATACGTTATAAAGGTACTGAGTTATAGTTTCCGATGACATATTCCATGTGACAGTAACTAACTCAGGACAGCATTTAAAAATTTTAGTTTTTTTCGAAGTTTTTTTTTTTACATGTGCTGACACTGAAATGAGGACTGTGGCCATATTTGAAGAGAATACGAAACCAGACCTTATAAGTTTTAAAGGCACTGAGTTATAGTTTCAGTTGACATAGTCCATGTGACCGTAACTATCTCAGGAGAGGAGTAATAAATTTTAAAATTTTAGATTTTTTCGAACTTTTTTTTTACATGCGCTAACACCAAAATGAGGACTGTGGCCATATTTGAAGAGAATACGAAACCAGACCTTATACGTTTTAAAGGTACTGAGTTATTGTTTCCGATGACATATTCCATGTGACCGTAACTAACTCAGGAGAGGGGTAATATAAATTTTTAAATTTTAGATTTTTTCGAACTTTTTTTTTTACATGCGCTAACACTAAAATTAGGACTGTTGCGATATACGTTTTAAAGGTACTGAATTATAGTTTCCGATGACATATTCCATGTGATAGTAACTAACTCAGAAGAGCATTTAAAAATTTTAGATTTTTTCAAACTTTTTTTTTTACATGTGCTAACACTAAAATGAGGACTGTGGCCATATTTGAAGAGAATATGAAACCAGACCTTATAAGTTTTAAAGGCACTGAATTATAGTTTTCGATGACATATTCCATGTGACCGTAACTAACTCAGGAGAGGAGTAATACATTTTTAAATTTTAGATTTTTTCGAACTTTTTTTGTTTACATGCGCTAACACTAAAATGGTGACTGTGGCCATATTTGAAGAGAATACAAAACCAGACCTTATACGTTTTAAAGGTACTGAGTTATAGTTTCTAATGACATATTTCATGTGACCGTAACTAACTCAGTTTAGTTAGGACCGCGAGACTTACGTGGCCCAACTACGACCTAGGGCGTTCAAACTCTCTCCTGAGCAGGAGCAGGAGGGATGTCTCGAGGCTGACGGCTGTTCTGACCGGTCACTGGCTGATTAATAGGCATGGCATTAGACTTGGGATTGTACGCGGTTCGCATTGTCGCAGCTGCGGCATACCGGGCGAGGAGGAGACTGTGGATCATCTTCTCTGCGATTGTCCTGCGCTGCAGAATATTCGACTCCCGATCTTGGGTGACCATATACTGGACAACTTCTCGGTAATGTCACGTGTGGGATTCGGTGATCTCATACGTTATCTTAACCGAACGGGGTGGGTCTAGTACTCCGGATACTAGTTCCTTACGGGTAGTCTCTTCAAAACGGAGTCGCTTTTTGACTCTACTTGATGCTCACGAGTAGCGTGAGCTGCCACTTAAACCAACCAACTCAGGGGAGGAGTAATAGATATAAAAATTTTAATTTTTTTCGAACTTTTTTTTTAAAGCTACTGAGTTATAGTTTCCAATGACATATTCCATGTGACCGTAACTAACTCAGGAGAGGAGTAATAAATTTTTAAATTCTAGATTTTTTCGAACTTTTTTGGTTACATGCGCGAAGACTAAAATGAGGACTGTGGTCATATTTGAAGAGAATACGAAACCAGACCTTATACGTTTTAAAGGTACTGAGTTATAGTTTCCGATGACATATTCCATGTGACAGTATCTAACTCAGGAGAGCATTTAAAAATTTTAGATTTTTTCGAACGTTTTTTTTACATGCGCTAACACTTTGTAATGGTTGGTGGACATTTAGATTCCCTACCTTCGGGTTTCTTTGCCGGCGTTTTAAACGCCACTGGCAATAAATGTTTTATTTCTGCCGGCACTAAAGAGCACCAAGGCAAAGCACTTTTTAAAGCGCTGTTGGTTTTTAAAAGTAAAAAAGAACAAGCCGATTGCTCGGCTGAGATGCTGTTTTAAACTTATCTTTTATTTCACATTTCGTCCTGCTTATAAACTAACATAACGGTACTTAAATCTAACTTATTCTATGTTCTATGTTTTAGTTTATTTATATCAGCTGTTATCAGTCACAGTATAATCAGCTGATATCATTCAGAACAAAAAGTAATTAATTAGTGATGTGAGTGGTTATCGATCCACTACACCCTCACCCTCTATTGAAAAATGATTTTTATATATATATAAAAATTATTTTTAAGACTTAAATTATTCTTACATAATTATAAATAATAAATAACAATAATAAATAACATAATTCATTCAATTATATTTCTTTAACATATTATTGTGATATTTTCTTAATTTACCTCCTACAGTAGTTTTGACTTAGCTGCACAACCAACTTCTGCACGAATTTTTGTTCAGGTAAGCCAAAAGCGCTGCTAACTCAAATTGGTTACCTGCCTTAAAGTGCAGGTAAACTAAATTGTTGAAAACTGCAAAGACCAGATATGATTTAATTTATTTTTATTAATTGTTTATTTCATACAATATAATTTATATAAAAAACAACAAAACGAAAATAAAAAAACATCCATAAAAAATTTTATAAGGTTTTTACATACAAATTTATGTAGGTACAAGCGTTAACTAACCAAACTAACTAAGTAAGCAAAACATAAGAGGCAGCTAACGGCGATCTTTTGTATGAAAATAATGTACAACTGCCAAAAACATGAGGCACTTATTTTAAATGCGCAGGTATACACAGTGCACTTAATGAAGGAAATTGCATACGTAATTTTGTAAAATAACAACGAAACCAAAATTTTGTGCAGTTATGTGAAAAGTGCACGTAAGTAAAAGGCAGTTAAATCAAAACTACTGTATATCTAAAATAGAATTAACTCCATGTCTATCTACTATCCTGTATGGCCCATGATATGGTGCCTGATTTTTCTTCCTGTTCATTAATCTTAATAGCACTAGCTCTCCTACTTCAAAATTAAGAGGTTTTATGCCCTCACAGCCTCTCACTCTACTAGCTTTAGCTATATCTAAATATTCTTTTGTTCTTTCTAAGGAAAATTTTAATCTTTGCTTCAATTCTTTTGCATAGTTTTCTATATTGTAACATTTTTCATTATTCCTAACTTCATCATTTGGCAGGTAAGGTAACTTCCCAAAGACTAGTTCATATGGCGTATAATTTGCATCTACGTGTGGCGTTGTATTGTACGCGAATGTAAAATATGGAATCCAATTATCCCATTCATTATCTTTACAAAAATTTAATAAAAATTCATTAAGTACCATATGATTTCGTTCTATAGAGCCCAAAGTCTCATGATGGTAAGGTGCGCTAAAAATTTGTTTAATATCTAATAAATTACATATCTCGTTTGTGAATTCAGTACCTTTATCTTATTGTAAGACTTTAAAATTACCCTATTTCACAATAAACTGCTCTACTAATGTTTTTGCCACAGTTTTTGCCTCCTTGGTCTCCATGGGACATGCTACCACGTATTTTGTTAATTCACATTGAATTGTAAGTATGTATCGATTGTAGTTTGACAAACGCAAAGGACCAACCGTATCGATTGCTACCACTTCAAAACTTGTACCTGGTGTGTCTGTTAAATCATGTTCTCTTTTGTATGTTTAGTCTGTTCATCTTACACTGTTTGCAGTTTAAAATGTATTGTTTTATCATTTTGCTCATATTCTTCCATATGTAGCGCTGCTTTAATTTCAAAACTGTCTTTCTGATACCTAAATGTCCTCCATGAGTAGAATTATGGTATTCATTAATAAGTTTCATCTGAGTTTTTTTGCAAAGTATTCTTTTTGGTTCATCATATAGTAGTATTTTCAAATTTGTTTTTGATTTTAATTGTAATTTGTTGTATAAATTTTTAAATTTTTCCATGGCCATGGTTTTAAATATTTCATCATTCTTCATCATGCATTTTTGATAACAGTTTCTCCAAAGTCAACTTTGTGCTCAATGGATTATCGCTGCATCTTGCTATGATTTCATTATCATTTATTTCTATTCAATTATCTCTAAAATTTTATGTGTATTTGAAACTTTTCTTTTTTTGAGTAAATCTGATATTGACGTACAGTCCCAGACGAAAAGTTGATCAGGCCTTTGCCCGGAAATGCACTGCGTACTATTTGTCGTGTCAGAGTTATTTGTATTTTCCAATTGTTTTTGCATATTTCTGGTTATTGCTAACACCTTTTTATCCGTTTCATCCCTATCTGGCATCATTGCTCTTAACGTGTCGCTATTTAAAACTATTCTTGATAATGCATCTGCATCTGCATCTGCATTCGTATTCATTTTCCCTTTTTTGTATTGTATTTCAAAATTATAATCGGATAAATCCATTCTAATTCGTGTCATTTTTGACGACGGGTTTCTGTGTGAAAACAGGGAAACTAAAGGCCTGTGGTCCGTGACCACGAAAAAGTCTCTGCCATATAGGTAAGGTCTAAAAGAATTAATTCCTCAATGAATAGCTAATAACTCTTTCTCTATTGTTGGTTTGTTTATGTCATGCTTTGATAAAGATTTGCTTGTATATGAAATTGGTAAATCTGAACCAATTTCGCAATGCGATAAAACTGCACCAAGAGCATAATTTGACGCATCTGTGGTTAAAATAAACGGTTTGTCAAAATCCGGGTATTGAAGTATTGGTGGCTTCATAAGTTTTTCTTTTAGTGTTTCGAACGATTTTTGGCATTCATTATCCCATTGAAAAGGTTTGTTTTTCTTTAAAAGTGCATTTCAATTTTTAGCTACGTCTGCAAATTTAGGTATAAACCGTCTATAGTAATTGCAAAAAGCAACAAATCTTCTTACTTCATCCGCATTTGTATGAACTGGATAGTTTTTTATTACATCATCCTTAGCCGGATCTATTCTAATTCCCTTATTGGTTATGAGGTGTCCAAGATATACTACCTCTGGTTTCAAAAAACTGCACTTGCCTGCATTTAAAATAAGGTTGTACTGTTTTAACCTTTGGAAAACGTTCTTTAAATTCTCGTTGTGGTGCTTTAGACTGCATCCAAATACAATAATGTCGTCCACATACAGAAAAGCTTCGGCATCTAAGCCGCTCAGCGCAATCGTTAACATTCGCTGAAAACTGTTTGAGGATATTTTTAACCCGAAAGGCAATCTCTTAAATTGGTAATGACCATTTCCTGTGGAAAATGCCGTCAACGGGCGGGAATTTTCATGTAACTTTATCTGGTGGAACGAACTGGTCATGTCAAGCGTTGAAAAATATTTGGCTCTGCCTAGTTTGTCGAGCACATCTTCTATTCTGGTCAACGGAAACTTGTCATTGACTATCTTTTCATTCAATTTTCGAAAATCTACCACGAGACGCCATTTCTTTGTATCATCTGCTGATTTTTTCGGTACGACTAGCAATGGTGAATTATATGGGCTAACTGAATTTTCAATTACGTTATCGGCTAATAATTGATCAACCTGGTTATTAATCTCCTCCATTTGAGATTGTGGAAGCCTATAATCTTAATATATAAAAACGTTGGTGCGTATGTTGGTACTCTAATAACTGTTGAACCACTAATGCTAGCGACTTCGTATTCATACCATATGTTCCTTTGGTTCTCCGATTTGCATAACTTTTTTTTGTACCCGATAGGTGGCGCTGGAGTCGAGATTTTCCCAAAAAATTTATTTACGGTCCAATTTAGCTCAAATTCGCAACATATATTATGTACATAAAACTAAAGTTGCTGACAAAGTTTTTCACCTGTAGGTGGCGCTGGTGTTAAAATATTCACGAAAACGTATATTTTTTTTCGGTCATATTCATAATATTATAAAATTCAATGTATTTAGGCACAGAACTAATTTTTAAACACAAATTTAGGCGTTTTATTTGCACATAAACATTAGCCATACATGGGAGTTATTATTTTTCGTCAATTTCCGTTTTATTTCCACATAAATATTAACCATTCATAGAAGTTATTATTTTTCGTATGATTTTATTATTATAATATAAGTAACACAAATACTATTGCCAAAAAATTTGAATTCAATTAAATTTTAATAACAAGAAAACTTTTTAAACAGAGTTATAAAAGACTACAACAGACTTTGTAAGGTCCAACAACGTGGACCGGGTCAGCTAGTTTTTTATATATACCGGTGTTGAATCTGTTATTTGTATTTGTTGTGAATAAAAATTATTCACACTAAGTTCTTCACCTGGCAGATGGAAAATATCTTGAAATTCCGTAAATTTTGATTAAAGATTTCTCTGCATATGGGTCATCACCCCCAACATCTTAACTTCTTAAAAGTGCAGCTAGCCTGTTACTATCTTCTTGACTCTCTTTTCTTGTAAAATATATGTCGTAGTTCCTTAATGGCTTTATCTTGCAATTTTCACCTTTAAAAATTACGCTCTTATCAGTAGTATTCAATATTTTAACATGTGCCACACCTTTTGCGGGTATCAAAGTATTTCCTAGAAATACCCCTTCGGCTAACTCTTCACTCAGCACAATGCTATCTTCATTCACTTCTACTTTAAGAGGAACGATTGCCTCTGACCTTGCTGGTACAACTACGTTTGTGTGATGAATTATCTTCGAATTCGTTTGCATGATAATCTCATGTTCATTTATAATAAAAGCAATAGTGTATGTTTCAAAATCTATTTTACTCATGTATTTTATCAAAATATCCCGTCCTATTATTCCATCGGTTAGGATTGGAAAATTATCCTCTACAATGTGGAAATTATGTTGAATAGTTTTCGTTGCAACTTTTAGATCTAACATTTTTGTACCTATACTATCTATAGCTTCTTCTGTTATCCCAGTTAATCTAACAGTATCTGTTGTGTCTATATTAGAAAACCTCTGTATTTTACATATTGAAATATCCGCTCCCGTATCTATCAAAAATCTTAAACTCTCATTACTATTACATCATTCTAAAATTATGTATGCGCTCACGTTGTTTGATATTTTGTAAATTCTTATCTTCTGTGCCATCGGGCAACTTCTGTCGTCACCCGGCCTTCCTAGTTTCCCTCATCGTCATTATAATGGTAAGACCTATACGTGTTATTGTTATTATTCCGTCCTCTACCATTTGAATTATTGCTGTTACCGCGGCTACCATTGAAGTTTCTATTGCTGTAATTGTTGTTTGCAAAATTGCCATTATTATCGTCTTTATTATTCCCATAATTGTTATTATTGTAATTGTTGAAACCTCTGTTACCTCTGTAATTGCTGCTTGTAACGTTGTTGTTTCTATAATTGTTGTTCGCACCAATATTGTTTCTGTAATTGTTGTATGCACTATTGTAACTTCTGTAATTGTTGTTTGGACCATTGTTGTTTCTGTAATTGTTGTTAGAACGGCTATTTACGCGAAATAAGTTTCTACTCTCTAACCCTAAATTTTTTTCTGCAGTCATGCATCTTTCTACTGCCTCATTTAACGTTGTTGGCATATTTGCTAATAAAATTGATTGATATTCAACATTTACTCCTTTCATAAATACATTTAGTGCTATACTGTCACTCATTTTGTAAATAGCATTTTGTAAATTACAAAGCTATTTATTTTGTAAATAGCTTTGTAAATTTTTAATATCAAAATTACTCATATGGTCTGAAAGTTCGGCAATTTTTCTCCTAAAATCAGATATGCTACTGTTATTCTGCTTTACTGCACCTAACTCTGTCAGAACCTGCTGAAGCGTTTTCGGGTTAGGGAAGGCGCTTTCTAAAGCTTTTTTTAAATCAATAAACGTTACCGGTCGGTTTGAACGACCTAAGATACTTCGCACCAGTGCTGTTAATTTAAAATTATAGACGTACTTAACGAATATTTCTCTGTCCTCTTCTCTTAGCAAATCATGTAACAACTCAGATTGAGTTATAAAATCTTCTAAGTGTTCATATGAATCTTTATAAACCTGTAGGTTTTTACCTACCATGCCAATATCAAAACTAGCCATTTTCGGTAAATTGCCTTCTTCCAAATCTATCTCAATACCTTTCTCCTTTATTTTTAAATTCTCAACTACCAAAACCAATTCTCTATGCATATTCTCAAATTCAGTTATTAGTGTACTATCTTCCTTATCTTCACTTTCCTTGGTTAACTCTTTTACATTCTGTTTCAAAAACGCTAATCTTTCTAATTTAATTTCCTTATATTTTTCCTCATAAACTATTCTTATTTTTTTTATATTTACTTTGAGCCTTTTTAACTTCTCAATCCATTCATTCAAAGATTCAATTTAAAAAAAAAAATACTAAAAAAAAAATATATATAAAAATATTTTTAACACAATCATTTTTTTTAGAGTACCAAAAATAATTATTAATAATAGCTTTGTTCAATTAAAAAAAAATTAAAAAAAAATACATAAAAATTTACTGCATTTTTACAATAATTTTTCTAAGTGTAAATAAAAATCAACCTGGTAATGCCATAGATTAAGTGATCAGCTAATCAATACAATACAACTCTATAATTCGTGACATTCACTCATCAGCTGATTGTGACTGCTTATTTTCTTTGGATTCTCTTTTATAGTTTTGTTTTACAAGTGTTAACAAAGTTTTAATTTTTAGTTTTTATTAAAACATGCTTTCTTTTTTCTTAACAAAAAAAATTCAAGTGATTTAATTTCAAGTGTGATAATTTTAGTTTAAATAAATGTTTAATAAATGCTTGTATATGTGATTTAAATTCTGATGAATTAATTGAAATAAATATTTTTTTATTTTCACATAATTATGTGTGTGTGTTTTTTTTTTATTTTAATACATTTTTTTTTTTTTTTAGTTTTTTGTTTTTAACAATGTTTTTCTTTAAATAATTATTTGTTTTTGTTGGCCTTCAATTCTGCCGTCAAGGTATCTATCTGTTGCCAAATTTCTGTGGCCCGTTCCCAAGATGGTGGATTATCGGATGAAACGCTGGCCTTAAGAGCAGCAAATTTTTTTTCTTAATTTGACTATACGGTCAGCTCGTCTTCTTTTAGGCTTTTGCGTCGGCGGGATCTCCGTTAGCTTCTCCTCTGCCCTGCGCTGCTGTCGCTTCAAATATTCCTCGATGGAAATTGGTTGGGGTTGCTGTTTTACTATAGCAGTTGCTGTGTTAGCCCTTTTCGCCGCTGCTTCTTCAGAGTTTGGCAGGATCGCCATGTAATGGTTGGTGGACATTTAGATTCCCTACCTTCGGGTTTCTTTGCCGGCGTTTTAAACGCCACTGGCAATAAATGTTTTATTTCTGCCGGCACTAAAGAGCGCCAAGGCAAATCACTTTTTAAAGCGCTGTTGGTTTTTAAAAGTAATTGAAGAGAATACGAAACCACACCTAATACATTTTAAAGGTACTGAGTTATAGTTTCCGATGACATATTCCATGTGACAGTAACTAACTCAGGAGCGCATTTACAAATTTTAGATTTTTTCGAACTTTTTTTTACATGCGCTAACACTAAAATGAGGACTGTGGCCATATTTGAAGAGAATACGAAACCAGACCTTATACATTTTAAAGGTACTGAGTTATAGTTTGCGATGACATAATCCATGTGACTGTAACTAACTCAGGAGAAGAGTAATAAATTTTAAAATTTTAGATTTTTTCGAACTTTTTTTACATGCGCTAACACTAAAATGAGGACTGTGGCCATATTTGAAGAGAATACGAAACCAGACCTTATACGTTTTAAAGGTACTGAGTTATTGTTTCCGATGACATATTCCATGTGACCGTAACTAACTCAGGAAAGGGGTAATATAAATTTTTAAATTTTAGATTTTTTCGAACTTTTTTTTTTACATGCGCTAACACTAAAATTAGGACTGTTGTGATATTTGAAGAGAATGCGAAACCAGACCTTATACGTTTTAAAGGTACTGAGTTATAGTTTCCGATGACATATTCCATGTGACAGTAACTAACTCAGGCGAGCATTTAAAAATTTTAGATTTTTTCGAACTTTTTTTTCACATGTGCTAACACTGAAATAAGTACTGTGGCCATATTTAAAGAGAATACGAAACCAGACATTATAAGTTTTAAAGGCACTGAGCTATAGTTTCAGATGACATATTCAGTGTGACCGTGACTATCTCAGGAGAGGTGTAATAAATTTTTAAATTTTAGATTTTTTCGAACTTTTTTTTTTACATGCGCTAACACTAAACTGAGGACTGTGGCCATATTTGAAGAGAATACGAAACCAGACCTTATACGTTTTAAAGGTACTGAGTTATTGTTTCCGATGTAATATTCCGTGTGACTGTAACTAACTCAGGAGAGGGGTAATATAAATTTTAGATTTTTTCGAACTTTTTTTGTTTACATGCGCTAACACTAAAGTGAGGACTGTGGCCATATTTGAAGAAAATACGAAACCAGACCTTATACGTTTTAAAGGTACTGAGTTATTGTTTCCGATGACATATTCCATGTGACCGTAACTAGCTCTGGAGAGGGGTAATATAAATTTTTAAATTTTAGATTTTTTCGAACTTTTTTTTTACATGCGCTAACACTAAAATTAGGACTGTTGCGATATTCGAAACCAGACCTTATACGTTTTAAAGGTACTGAGTTATTGTTTCCGATGACATATTCCATGTTACCGTAACTAACTCAGGAAAGGGGTAATATAAATTTTTAAATTTTAGATTTTTTCGAACTTTTTTTTTTACATGCGCTAACACTAAAATTAGGACTGTTGCGATATTTGAAGAGAATACGAAACCAGACCTTATACGTTTTAAAGGTACTGAGTTATAGTTTCCGATGACATATTCCATGTGACAGTAACTAACTCAGGAGAGCATTTAAAAATTTTAGATTTTTTCGAACTTTTTTTTTTACATGTGCTAACACTGAAATAAGTACTGTGGCCATATTTGAAGAGAATACGAAACCAGACCTTATACGTTTTTAAGGTACTGAGTTATTGTTTCCGATGTAATATTCCATGTGACCGTAACTACCTCAGGAGAGGGGTAATATTAATTTTTAAATTTTAGATTTTTTCGAACTTTGTTTTTTACATGCGCTAACACTAAAATTAGGACTGTTGCGATTTTTGAAGAGAATACGAAACCAGACCTTATACGTTTTAAAGGTACTGAGTTATTGTTTGCGATGACATAATCCATGTGACTGTAACAAACACAGGAGAGCATTTCAAAATTTTAGATTTTTTCGAATTTTTTTTTACATGCGCTAAAACTAAAATGAGGACTGTGGTCATATTTGAAGAGAATACGAAACCAGACCTTATACGTTTTAAAGGTACTGAGTTATAGTTTCCGATGACATATTCCATGTGACCGTAACTAACTCAGGAGAGGAGTAATAAATTTTAAAATTTTAGATTTTTTCGAACTTTTTTTTTTACATGCACTAAGACTAAAATGAGGACTGTGCCATATTTGAAGAGAATACGAAAGCAGACCCTATACGTTTTAAAGGTACTGAGTTATAGTTTCCGATGACATAATCCATGTGACTGTAACTAACTCAGGAGAGGAGTAATAAATTTTAAAATTTTAGATTTTTTCGAACTTTTGTTTTTTACATGCGCTAACACTAAACTGAGGACTGTGGCCATATTTGAAGAGAATACGAAACCAGACCTTATACGTTTTAAAGGTACTGAGTTATAGTTTCCGATTACGTATTACGTGCGACTGTAACTGACTCAGAAGAGGAGTAATAAATTTTAAAATTTTAGATTTCTTCGAACTTTTGTTTTTTACATGCGCTAACACTAAACTGAGGACTGTGGCCATATTTGAAGAGAATACGAAACCAGACCTTATACGTTTTAAAGGTACTGAGTTATTGTTTCCGATGTAATATTCCGTGTGACTGTAACTAACTCAGGAGAGGGGTAATATAAATTTTAGATTTTTTCGAACTTTTTTTGTTTACATGCGCTAACACTAAAGTGAGGACTGTGGCCATATTTGAAGAGAATACGAAACCAGACCTTATACGTTTTAAAGGTACTGAGTTATTGTTTCCGATGACATATTCCATGTGAACGTAACTAACTCAGGAAAGGGGTAATATAAATTTTTAAATTTTAGATTTTTTCGAACTTTTTTTTTTACATGCGCTAACACTAAAATTAGGACTGTTGCGATATTTGAAGAGAATACGAAACCAGACCTTATACGTTGTAAAGGTACTGAGTTATAGTTTCCGATTACGTATTACGTGCGACCGTAACTGACTCAGAAGAGGAGTAATACATTTTAAAATTTTAGATTTCTTCGAACTTTTGTTTTTTACATGCGCTAAAACTAAAATGAGGACTGTGGCCATATTTGAAGAGAATACGAAACCAGACCTTATACATTTTAAAGGTACTGAGTTATAGTTTCCGATGACATATTCTATGTGACAGTAACTAACTCAGGAGAGCATTTAAAAATTTTAGATTTTTAGGAACTTTTTTTTTTATATGCGCTAACACTAAAATGAGGACTGTGGCCATATTTGAAGAGAATACGAAACCAGACCTTATTCATTTTAAAGGCACTGAGTTATTGTTTCCGATGTAATATTCCATGTGACCGTAACTAACTCAGGAGAGGGGTAATATAAATTTTTAAATTTTAGATTTTTTCGAACTTTTTTTTACATGTGCTAACACTAAACTGAGGACTGTGGCCATATTTGAAGAGATTACGAAACCAGACCTATACGTTTTAAAGGTACTGAGTTATAGTTTCCGATGACATATTCCATGTGACAGTAACTAGCTCAGGAGAGCATTTAAAAATTTTAGATTTTTTCGAACTTTTTTTTTTACATGTGCTAACACTTAAATGAGGACTGTGGCCATATTTGAAGAGAATACGAAACCAGACCTTATAAGTTTTAAAGGCACTGAGTTATAGTTTCAGTTGACATAGTCCATGTGACCGTAACTATCTCAGGAGAGGAGTAATAAATTTTAAAATTTTAGATTTTTTCGAACTTTTTTTTACATGTGCTAACACCAAAATGAGGACTGTGGCCATAGTTAAAGAGGATACAAAACCAGACCTTATACGTTTTAAAGGTACTGAGTCATAGTTTGCGATGACATAATCCATGTGACTGTAACTAACTCAGGAGAAGAGTAATAAATTTTAAAGTTTTAGATTTTTCGAACTTTTTTTTACATGCGCTAACACTAAAATGAGGACTGTGGCCATGTTTGAAGAGAATACGAAACCAGACCTTATACGTTTTAAAGGTACTGAGTTATAGTTTCCGATGACATAATCCATCTGACTGTAACTATCTCAGGAGCGGAGTAATAAATTTTAAAATTTTAGATTTTTTCGAACTTTTTTTACATGCGCTTACACTAAAATAAGGACTGTGGCCAAATTTGAAGAGAATACGAAACCAGACCTTAAACGTTTTAAAGGTACTGAGTTATAATTTCCGATGACATATTCCATGTAATCGTAACTAACTCAGGAGAGGAGTAATAAATTTTAAAATTTTAGATTTTTTTCGAACTTTTTTTTTTACATGCGCTAACACTAAAATTAGGACTGTTGCGATATTTGAAGAGAATATGAAACCCGACCTTAAACGTTTTAAAGGTACTGTGTTATAATTTCCGATGACATTTTACGTGCGACCGTAACTAACTCAGAAGAGGAGTAATAAATTTTAATATTTTAGATTTTTTCGAACTTTTTTTTTTACATGCGCTAAAGCTAAAATGAGGACTGTGGCTATATTTGAAGAGAATACGAAACTAGGCCTTATACGTTTTAAAGGTACTGAGTTATTGTTTACGATGACATATTCCATGTGACAGTAACTAACTCAGGAGAGCATTTAAAAATTTTAGATTTTTTCGAACTTTTTTTTTTACATGTTCTAACACTGAAATGAGGACTGTGGCCATATTTGCAGAGAATATGAAACCAGACCTTATACGTTTTAAAGGTACTGAGTTATAGGAGTAATACATTTTTCAATTTTAGATTTTGAAGAGAATACGAAACTAGACCTTATACGTTTTAAAGGTACTGAGTTATTGTTTCCGATGACATATTCCATGTGACCGTAACTAACTCAGGAGAGGGGTAATATAAGTTTGTAAATTTTAGTTTTTTTGAACTTTTTTTTTTACATGCGCTAACACTAAAATTAGGACTGTTGCGATATTTAAAGAGAATATGAAACCCGACCTTAAACGTTTTAAAGGCACTGTGTTATAGTTTCCGATGACATTTTACGTGCGACCGTAACTAACTCAGAAGAGGAGTAATAAATTTTAAAATTTTAGATTTTTTCGAACTTTTTTTTTACATGCGCTAAAACTAAAATGAGGACTGTGGCCATATTTGAAGAGAATACGAAACTAGACCCTATACGTTTAAAGGTACTGAGTTATAGTTTCCGATGACATATTCCATGTGACAGTAACTAACTCAGGACAGCATTTAAAAATTTTAGATTTTTTCGAACTTTTTTTTTTACATGTTCTAACACTGAAATGAGGACTATGGCCATATATGCAGAGAATACGAAACCAGACCTTATACGTTTTAAAGTACTGAGTTATAGGAGTAATACATTTTTCAATTTTAGATTTTGAAGAGAATACGAAACTAGACCTTATACGTTTTAAAGGTACTGAGTTACTGTTTCCGATGACATATTCCATGTGACAGTAACTAACTCAGGAGAGCATTTAAAAATTTTAGATTTTTTCGAACTTTTTTTGTTACATGTGCTTACACTGAAATGTGGACTGTAGCCATATCTGAAGAGAATACGGAACTAGACCTTTCAACTTTTAAAGGAACTAATTATAGTTTCAGATGACATATTCCATGTGACCGTAACTAACTCAGGAGAGGAGTAATAAATTTTTAAATTTTAGATTTTTTCGAACTTTTTTTTTACATGCGCTAACACTAAACTGAGGACTGTGGCCATATTTGAAGAGAATACGAAACCAGACCTTATACGTTTTTAAGGTACTGAGTTATTGTTTCCGATGTAATATTCCATGTGACCGTAACTAACTCAGGAGAGGGGTAATATAAATTTTTAATTTTTAAATTTTAGATTTTTTCGAACTTTTTTTTACATGTGCTAACACTAAACTGAGGACTGTGGCCATATTTGAAGAGATTACGAAACCAGACCTATACGTTTTAAAGGTACTGAGTTATAGTTTCCGATGACATATTCCATGTGACAGTAACTAGCTCAGGAGAGCATTTAAAAATTTTAGATTTTTTCGAACTTTTTTTTTTACATGTGCTAAAACTTAAATGAGGACTGTGGCCATATTTGAAGAGAATACGAAACCAGACCTTATAAGTTTTAAAGGCACTGAGTTATAGTTTCAGTTGACATAGTCCATGTGACCGTAACTATTTCAGGAGAGGAGTAATAAATTTTAAAATTTTAGATTTTTTCGAACTTTTTTTTTACATGCGCTAACACCAAAATGAGGACTGTGGCCATAGTTAAAGAGGATACAAAACCAGACCTTATACGTTTTAAAGGTACTGAGTCATAGTTTGCGATGACATAATCCATGTGACTGTAACTAACTCAGGAGAAGAGTAATAAATTTTAAAATTTTAGATTTTTTCGAACTTTTTTTTACATGCGCTAACACTAAAATGAGGACTGTGGCCATATTTGAAGAGAATACGAAACCAGACCTTATACGTTTTAAAGGTACTGAGTTATAGTTTCCGATGACATAATCCATCTGACTGTAACTATCTCAGGAGCGGAGTAATAAATTTTAAAATTTTAGATTTTTTCGAACTTTTTTACATGCGCTTACACTAAAATAAGGACTGTGGCCAAATTTGAAGAGAATACGAAACCAGACCTTAAACGTTTTAAAGGTACTGAGTTATAATTTCCGATGACATATTCCATGTAACCGTAACTAACTCAGGAGAGGAGTAATAAATTTTAAAATTTTAGATTTTTTCGAACTTTTTTTTTTACATGCGCTAACACTAAAATTAGGACTGTTGCGATATTTGAAGAGAATATGAAACCCGACCTTAAACGTTTTAAAGGTACTGTGTTATAATTTCCGATAACATTTTACGTGCGACCGTAACTAACTCAGAAGAGGAGTAATAAATTTTAAAATTTTAGATTTTTTCGAACTTTTTTTTTACATGCGCTAAAGCTAAAATGAGGACTGTGGCCATATTTGAAGAGACTACGAAACTAGGCCTTATACGTTTTAAAGGTACTGAGTTATAGTTTCCGATTACGTATTACGTGCGACTGTAACTGACTCAGAAGAGGAGTAATAAATTTTAAAATTTTAGATTTCTTCGAACTTTTGTTTTTTACATGCGCTAACACTAAACTGAGGACTGTGGCCATATTTGAAGAGAATACGAAACCAGACCTTATACGTTTTAAAGGTACTGAGTTATTGTTTCCGATGTAATATTCCGTGTGACTGTAACTAACTCAGGAGAGGGGTAATATAAATTTTAGATTTTTTCGAACTTTTTTTGTTTACATGCGCTAACACTAAAGTGAGGACTGTGGCCATATTTGAAGAGAATACGAAACCAGACCTTATACGTTTTAAAGGTACTGAGTTATTGTTTCCGATGACATATTCCATGTGAACGTAACTAACTCAGGAAAGGGGTAATATAAATTTTTAAATTTTAGATTTTTTCGAACTTTTTTTTTACATGCGCTAACACTAAAATTAGGACTGTTGCGATATTTGAAGAGAATACGAAACCAGACCTTATACGTTGTAAAGGTACTGAGTTATAGTTTCCGATTACGTATTACGTGCGACCGTAACTGACTCAGAAGAGGAGTAATACATTTTAAAATTTTAGATTTCTTCGAACTTTTGTTTTTTACATGCGCTAAAACTAAAATGAGGACTGTGGCCATATTTGAAGAGAATACGAAACCAGACCTTATACATTTTAAAGGTACTGAGTTATAGTTTCCGATGACATATTCTATGTGACAGTAACTAACTCAGGAGAGCATTTAAAAATTTTAGATTTTTAGGAACTTTTTTTTTTATATGCGCTAACACTAAAATGAGGACTGTGGCCATATTTGAAGAGAATACGAAACCAGACCTTATTCATTTTAAAGGCACTGAGTTATAGTTTGCGATGACATAATCCATGTGACTGTAACTAACTCAGGAGAAGAGTAATAAATTTTAAAATTTTAGATTTTTTCGAACTTTTTTTTTTACATGCCCTAAGACTAAAATGAGGTACTGTAGCCATATTTGAAGAGAATACGAAACCATATACGTTTTAAAGGTACTGAGTTATTGTTTCCGATGACATATTCCATGTGACCGTAACTAACTCAGGAGAGGGGTAATATAAATTTTTAAATTTTAGTTTTTTTCGAACTTTTTTTTTTACATGCGCTAAAACTAAAATGAGGACTGTGGCCATATTTGAAGAGAATACGAAACTAGACCTTATACGTTTTAAAGGTACTGAGTTATAGTTTCCGATGACATATTCCATGTGACAGTAACTAACTCAGGAGAGCATTTAAAAATTTTAGATTTTTTCGAACTTTTTTTTTTACATTTTCTAACACTGAAATGAGGACTGTGGCCATATATGCAGAGAATACGAAACCAGACCTTATACGTTTTTAAGGTACTGAGTTATTGTTTCCGATGTAATATTCCATGTGACCGTAACTAACTCAGGAGAGGGGTAATATAAATTTTTAAATTTTAGATTTTTTCGAACTTTTTTTACATGTGCTAACACTAAACTGAGGACTGTGGCCATATTTGAAGAGATTACGAAACCAGACCTATACGTTTTAAAGGTACTGAGTTATAGTTTCCGATGACATATTCCATGTGACAGTAACTAGCTCAGGAGAGCATTTAAAAATTTTAGATTTTTTCGAACTTTTTTTTTACATGTGCTAACACTTAAATGAGGACTGTGGCCATATTTGAAGAGAATACGAAACCAGACCTTATAAGTTTTAAAGGCACTGAGTTATAGTTTCAGTTGACATAGTCCATGTGACCGTAACTATCTCAGGAGAGGAGTAATAAATTTTAAAATTTTAGATTTTTTCGAACTTTTTTTTTACATGTGCTAACACCAAAATGAGGACTGTGGCCATAGTTAAAGAGGATACAAAACCAGACCTTATACGTTTTAAAGGTACTGAGTCATAGTTTGCGATGACATAATCCATGTGACTGTAACTAACTCAGGAGAAGAGTAATAAATTTTAAAGTTTTAGATTTTTCGAACTTTTTTTTACATGCGCTAACACTAAAATGAGGACTGTGGCCATGTTTGAAGAGAATACGAAACCAGACCTTATACGTTTTAAAGGTACTGAGTTATAGTTTCCGATGACATAATCCATCTGACTGTAACTATCTCAGGAGCGGAGTAATAAATTTTAAAATTTTAGATTTTTTCGAACTTTTTTTACATGCGCTTACACTAAAATAAGGACTGTGGCCAAATTTGAAGAGAATACGAAACCAGACCTTAAACGTTTTAAAGGTACTGAGTTATAATTTCCGATGACATATTCCATGTAATCGTAACTAACTCAGGAGAGGAGTAATAAATTTTAAAATTTTAGATTTTTTTCGAACTTTTTTTTTTACATGCGCTAACACTAAAATTAGGACTGTTGCGATATTTGAAGAGAATATGAAACCCGACCTTAAACGTTTTAAAGGTACTGTGTTATAATTTCCGATGACATTTTACGTGCGACCGTAACTAACTCAGAAGAGGAGTAATAAATTTTAAAATTTTAGATTTTTTCGAACTTTTTTTTTTACATGCGCTAAAGCTAAAATGAGGACTGTGGCTATATTTGAAGAGAATACGAAACTAGGCCTTAAACGTTTTAAAGGTACTGAGTTATTGTTTACGATGACATATTCCATGTGACAGTAACTAACTCAGGAGAGCATTTAAAAATTTTAGATTTTTTCGAACTTTTTTTTTTACATGTTCTAACACTGAAATGAGGACTGTGGCCATATTTGCAGAGAATATGAAACCAGACCTTATACGTTTTAAAGGTACTGAGTTATAGGAGTAATACATTTTTCAATTTTAGATTTTGAAGAGAATACGAAACTAGACCTTATACGTTTTAAAGGTACTGAGTTATTGTTTCCGATGACATATTCCATGTGACGGTAACTAACTCAGGAGAGGGGTAATATAAGTTTGTAAATTTTAGTTTTTTTGAACTTTTTTTTTTACATGCGCTAACACTAAAATTAGGACTGTTGCGATATTTAAAGAGAATATGAAACCCGACCTTAAACGTTTAAAGGCACTGTGTTATAGTTTCCGATGACATTTTACGTGCGACCGTAACTAACTCAGAAGAGGAGTAATAAATTTTAAAATTTTAGATTTTTTCGAACTTTTTTTTTACATGCGCTAAAACTAAAATGAGGACTGTGGCCATATTTGAAGAGAATACGAAACTAGACCCTATACGTTTAAAGGTACTGAGTTATAGTTTCCGATGACATATTCCATGTGACAGTAACTAACTCAGGACAGCATTTAAAAATTTTAGATTTTTTCGAACTTTTTTTTTTACATGTTCTAACACTGAAATGAGGACTATGGCCATATATGCAGAGAATACGAAACCAGACCTTATACGTTTTAAAGTACTGAGTTATAGGAGTAATACATTTTTCAATTTTAGATTTTGAAGAGAATACGAAACTAGACCTTATACGTTTTAAAGGTACTGAGTTACTGTTTCCGATGACATATTCCATGTGACAGTAACTAACTCAGGAGAGCATTTAAAAATTTTAGATTTTTTCGAACTTTTTTTGTTACATGTGCTTACACTGAAATGTGGACTGTAGCCATATCTGAAGAGAATACGGAACTAGACCTTTCAACTTTTAAAGGAACTAATTATAGTTTCAGATGACATATTCCATGTGACCGTAACTAACTCAGGAGAGGAGTAATAAATTTTTAAATTTTAGATTTTTTCGAACTTTTTTTTACATGCGCTAACACTAAACTGAGGACTGTGGCCATATTTGAAGAGAATACGAAACCAGACCTTATACGTTTTTAAGGTACTGAGTTATTGTTTCCGATGTAATATTCCATGTGACCGTAACTAACTCAGGAGAGGGATAATATAAATTTTTAATTTTTAAATTTTAGATTTTTTCGAACTTTTTTTTACATGTGCTAACACTAAACTGAGGACTGTGGCCATATTTGAAGAGATTACGAAACCAGACCTATACGTTTTAAAGGTACTGAGTTATAGTTTCCGATGACATATTCCATGTGACAGTAACTAGCTCAGGAGAGCATTTAAAAATTTTAGATTTTTTCGAACTTTTTTTTTTACATGTGCTAACACTTAAATGAGGACTGTGGCCATATTTGAAGAGAATACGAAACCAGACCTTATAAGTTTTAAAGGCACTGAGTTATAGTTTCAGTTGACATAGTCCATGTGACCGTAACTATCTCAGGAGAGGAGTAATAAATTTTAAAATTTTAGATTTTTTCGAACTTTTTTTTTACATGCGCTAACACCAAAATGAGGACTGTGGCCATAGTTAAAGAGGATACAAAACCAGACCTTATACGTTTTAAAGGTACTGAGTCATAGTTTGCGATGACATAATCCATGTGACTGTAACTAACTCAGGAGAAGAGTAATAAATTTTAAAATTTTAGATTTTTTCGAACTTTTTTTTACATGCGCTAACACTAAAATGAGGACTGTGGCCATATTTGAAGAGAATACGAAACCAGACCTTATACGTTTTAAAGGTACTGAGTTATAGTTTCCGATGACATAATCCATCTGACTGTAACTATCTCAGGAGCGGAGTAATAAATTTTAAAATTTTAGATTTTTTCGAACTTTTTTTACATGCGCTTACACTAAAATAAGGACTGTGGCCAAATTTGAAGAGAATACGAAACCAGACCTTAAACGTTTTAAAGGTACTGAGTTATAATTTCCGATGACATATTCCATGTAACCGTAACTAACTCAGGAGAGGAGTAATAAATTTTAAAATTTTAGATTTTTTCGAACTTTTTTTTTTACATGCGCTAACACTAAAATTAGGACTGTTGCGATATTTGAAGAGAATATGAAACCCGACCTTAAACGTTTTAAAGGTACTGTGTTATAATTTCCGATAACATTTTACGTGCGACCGTAACTAACTCAGAAGAGGAGTAATAAATTTTAAAATTTTAGATTTTTTCGAACTTTTTTTTTTTACATGCGCTAAAGCTAAAATGAGGACTGTGGCCATATTTGAAGAGAATACGAAACTAGGCCTTATACGTTTTAAAGGTACTGAGTTATTGTTTACGATGACATATTCCATGTGACAGTAACTAACTCAGGAGAGCATTTTAAATTTTAGATTTTTTCAAACTTTTTTTGTTTACATGCGCTAGCACTAAAGTGAGGACTGTGGCCATATTTGAAGAGAATACTTGAAGAGAATACGAAACTAGACTGTTTAAACACATGTGAACCCACTTAATAACTATCGGTGTTAATATACACATTACTGAATCCGTTTAATAGTTTACTTCTACTTAATTCATGTTGTTTACCTTTATTTTGTTGGCTAAAAGGTAGAAAATATCAACAAGAAGATCATATTTCACATTGTAGTGGCAGCCAGTACCTTTGAGTCATTTTAGTCTGATTGGTCGATTTAACGTAAATTTTGTATTAAGCGTATTATATTACAACACACTTATTTTTAATTATTTGTTGACTAATCATTATTGTGTTATTAATTTTAGTATAAATACCCCAATAAAACTTTTAATTATTGTCAATAGTAAAAACTCGCTTTTTATTTATTGATGCATCATTACGTTCAAGTAACAAGTGCTTGAATGTAATATACCTACACCTGGAGAAATAGTACAGTTCAAATTTATGTGTTTGAATTGAGTCCTACTATTATCCATACAAACATTTGGTGACCCCGACCACTATTGAATTTTAAGCTTCCCCCCACCAGTGGTAAGGAGCTTGGAATTTTTTGGTGACAATTACTACGGTTTTAGACACTGTTTTAAGCTTCCCCCACCAGTGGTAAGGGGCTTTGAACAATCTAAAAATCTACACGCAGCCTACCCAGCAACATTGGTCTTCAGCGGTGATTTACAACACAGAATCGACCCATCGAACCATTGTCTTCATCGGAGGCTACAACAAGCGTCATACCATTGGCGCGACGAATTCATCATCAGTTCCACTAATCAAAATTTCTTTGGACATATACAACGGGCATCACAACATTGTGGCCAACAGTTCCTGGATTTAATCAACACCTCAGACAGCCAATTCCTGATCATATACAATGGCGACAGCAAACGCGTTATTGGACACCCTACAAAAAACAGGCGAAACAATTCAAGCAATAGTCCGAAATTTCAAAAAGGATTCTGCGGATAGAAAATCAAACGCAGAATTCTTTGAGGAACGGAGGAAACGATTATCAGAAGCCTGGGATGAGTTTGAGGGCAGGGATACAGAATTACGTATGCTTGACGAGGTTAAAACGCTAAAAACGGAGCATGATTATTTTACACAAGATTATTACTCCAAAATACAAGAGTTAGCAACCTCATATGTATCTATATTCACAAAAGAGGCTAATCGTCTAAGGGCATTGGCCCAACAAAAGTTACTAGAAACTAAAAATACTAGTACCGCATCAGTGGATCTGCAGGAGTCCCAGAAAAATCGCAGCTTGATCCAGAAAGCACAAAATGCAATGACACTGTTAAGCAAAGTATTAAGTGTAGTAACCACTACCAATGAATTACAACCACGCCAATTCTATGAATTCAACTTGGCACTGATCAACAAGTATTGGAACCAGATCCAGGACTTATACGACAAGATATGCGAGAATTTTGACGATGCATTAAATTCTGGTCTTGTCATCGACCATTACTATGAATTGAACGACAAGGTTCAAGAACAGTTAATCAACCTGTCCATAATGGCTGACAGGGTACAAAACATTGCTACAATTCAGACAACTCCTCCTCCAAATCAGTCAACGTCTCTATTACATTTGCCAAAAATTACCATACCAAAATTTGATGGCGACTATTTGAAGTGGAGACAATTTTTTGACTTATTCTCTGAAATGGTGGATAAACAGCCGATTCCCGCCATTCAGAAAATGTGGTATTTAAAAAGTAATGTGTCAGGAGAAGCTGAACATCTAATCAGCCAATTCATCCGAGACAAACTACACCACAGCATGGGAAACTCTACAGGATCGATACAACAACAGGAGAATTTTAGTGGCCAATCTAGTAGACAAAATCCTCAACCAACAGCCCGTGACGTCATCTATACAATCAATCAAGGCTATGCATGATACCACAAAGGAGTGCTTGTTGGCATTAAATAATTTGGGGATCGAAACATCTTCTTGGGATGCAATCCTTGTCCAATTATTGGTCAAAAAACTTGATAAGAATACTCATATTAGGTACATGCAGTCACTATCTAAACCAAGGGATGTGCCAGTTATAGCTGAGTTTTTATCATTCTTAGAAATTCAATTCCAATCTATGGAGGCAATCGTTCCAAAGGAAAAACAACCACATAAAGCGGTTTCAACAATTATTACGTCCAACGAACACAATTCATCAACTTGCAAATTCTGCAATAGAAGCGGCCATAAAAATTATAGCTGCCAAAAATTTCTCCAATTATCAGTAGCAGAACGACTTAACTGGGTACAACAACAAAGACTTTGCGTCATCTGTTTCTCGAATAACCACGCAGCAAAATACTGCAAATCAAGTAACTGCAGAAAATGTGGGAAAAGGCACAACACTTTGCTTCACTTGGAGAAAAGAGACAACAACCAAAAAGAGAAAAAACCCTCAAATTCCAATTCACAAAAGGCTTCTTCCTCAAATGTCGTAGCAGTTACCTCAGCAACAACCAACGTCGCTGTGGGCCCCCAGAGCTATGTTTTGCTAGCAACAGCAAAAGTAATAATTATAGCCTCAAATGGTGCATCAGATCAATTTAGAGCGGTATTGGATTCAGGATCACAGGTGAATATTGTATCGAAACGACTGTGCCAAAAATTGTACATTGCACCATCAGGAGCTTCTCTATGCCTAGACGGCGTTGGCGAAACCAAACGAAATTCAAAATATCGCACAAACATTCAAATGAAGTCCAGGGATCTAAGCTTCTCAACAAACGTAGAAGCATACGTACTCCCGAGTATAATTCCTGCACAACCAAATCAACATATTGACATCTCAGCTTGGGACATTCCCAACCACATTCATCTGGCAGATCCTCATTTTGAGCAACAAGAAAAAATAGAATTGCTATTGGGAGCAGAATTCTATTATAAATTGACTAGAAATGGGACGATACATCTCGCTGATGATCTCCCGACCTTACAAAATACAGCACTGGGCTGGATTGTAGGAGGTGCAATAGGAAAAAATCCCACTCCTAACCCCTTATGTGCACTCACATGTGCAATTTTTGGGAACAACACTTCCTCTCGTTGAATGATCTCATGTACACGGGCCCAACTGTCCATTATTATTATTTATTAATAGATTTTTCATTGTTACATATTCATATTAAGATAAGTTTCATGATTCTTAGAATCTATATTTGGCGTAACATTATAGTTGTATGCCAGATTGGCAATATTACTAGAATTATATAATTTTTTAAATGCAATATAAATTATAATTTTATTTGTTTTATATAAAATTAAAAAAAGGATTAATTTTTCTCAAAAATTGAATTCATTAATTATAATTTTTCTATATTTCAAACATGTGTCTATTGTATTGTACAAGTTGTAGAAATTGGAGCCATTTAGGATTAACAGCACTTCCTCTGAGTTAAGTTGAGTTTTACCAAAATAATTTCGTCTAAGTCCATTATATATTGGACAGTTTCCAATAAAGTGGAATGTATTTTCCAGTTCATTTAGGTTACAAAGTGAGCATATTCTAACTGTGTCGTTTCTGAAGCATCTAGCATTTATATCAAGTAAACCACCTCTCACTTTAACTAATAGGCCTGTAATGCGCGATGAAAAATTTGCCGCCAGGGATGGTGTGACATTATAATTTTGTTTTGAGTATAGATCATGAAATTGCGAATTTGTAGCTTTTAAAACATAATCCTCACGCTCTTTTGATTTTAAAAGATTTAAAATTGGTTTCCAATAAACGCATAATGGGGTATTAGCATTGTCTGGGGTAAATTCTACCATTTGACATATATTAGCCCACTCTTCCGCCCATAATACCTTTTGAGATATGATCTTATCAGCAAGGATTCGAGGTAATCTATGATGATTCATATTTAAAACTTTATTTATGTAATCAAAGTGTAATTTCAAAGTGGAAATAAATAATGAGTCAAATCCGGTTTCCAAATATAACATATAGTTCGGAGTTGAGTCTGGAAGGTATAACATCTTTTTGATAAAGAAACGGAACAGTTTTTCAACATCATCATATTTTTGATATCCCCATACTTGTGCCGCATAGAACATAATTGACCTGGAAGGTGCATGAAATATTTTTAATTTGTTGTCTTTTGAAATCTGAGGATGACTTATGTATTTAGACCACGTAGAGTTAATTGCTAGTCTTGAAGCAGATAGTTTGTTGTTTAAATGTTTTTTGAAGGACATGTTAAAAGCTATATCTATACCGAGATATTTGTAGCTGTTCACAATCTCTATATCTTCATCTCCAAAATGCCAGTTCAAGTTTGAAGAAATTCTTGTGCCAGTACGAAAAACTAGAATTTTTGATTTATCAAGGTTAGCTTTTAAGCTCCACGTTCTGCAGTAATTATATAAAGCGTCAATCATGAGTTGCAATCCATTTGGAGAATCAGATAAGATAACAATATCGTCAGCGTAGAGGAGAATTTTTACATTTATGTCGGCAACATTCACACCACCAGGTAACACATCTGCTAAGTCATTGATGTATAGTGAGAACAGTATGGGGGTTAGTATACACCCTTGTTTGACACCTAATCCAACTGTAAAAGACTCTGAGTAAGAGGTGCCATCCCAGATACGGCTTTCTGTATTCTCGTATAAGCACTGCAAAATTCTAATTATTTTTGACGACAGACCAAGACACGATAATTTGTAAAAAATACTATTTCTGGGGATCATGTCAAAAGCACACGAAAAGTCAACAAAGAAAGCAAAAGTATTTTTACCATTAAGCTTGTTGAGATTAACAATGTTTACCAGATTAAAGATATTGACGACTGTTGAGTAATGCTTTCTGAAACCGGCTTGATATTCATTTAGTATGTTATTATTATCAATCCATTCAGTAATTCTATTTAATAGAATAGAATTAAATATTTTACATAATGTGTCAATCAATGATAAACCACGGTAATTTGATGGCAGATTTGGATCTCCTTTTTTAAAAAGCGGAATTAAAATAGATCTTCGAAAGCTTGACGGTATTTTTTCTTGTAAAAATATTTTGTTAAAAAGAGATAATATTTCGTTAATAAAACAATTGGGAACGTTTTTATAAAATTCGTAGCTTATTCCATCTTCGCCAGGAGCTTTGTTTGTTTTTAAATTTTTAATAACTGAGTAGATTTCGCAAAATTCAAAAGGCGAATCCAAAATAGCATCTATATAATAGGGCATGGACCAATTTATTGTATTAATATCATCACAATTTTGCAGCATCGAGCTAAAGTGCAATAAAAAGTCATCAGCAGATAAGTTACCTTTAATTTTAGTAGAGCGAGCTTTCAGAGAATTTGAAAGCTTCCACCATTCACTGCTGCATTTTACTAAATTCAATTGGTTTAAGTTTTTATTATATAACTCTAGTTTTTTACTTCTACATAGATTAATATATTTCGATTTAGCTATATAATAACGAGATTTGTTTATAGTTGTGTGCTTTTTTCTATATAATCTTAGTCTCTTTAACATATTTTTTCTATAGCGTGCACACTGCCAATCAAACCATTTTTGACGGGGTTCAAAAACCTTTTTACTTGCACTTCTCCCATTAGCTTGCTTAATTTTGGCTTTTACTAATTCCACCATTTCATCCACAGATATATTATATTGCCTATTGACATTATTGTTATAATTGACCAGAGAATTAAGATTATCAGCATATCTAGAAGCCATTTTATCATTCCAGTGTAATTTTTGAAGGGAAGGATTTTTATTCCTGTTAGAAGCTGAGCAAAGGGACTTTATTGTTAAACATAGTGGCAAATGGTCGGAGTATGGTTTCATTGCAACAGAGAATGTATCAACATATTGAAGAAAACTATGAGAACAAATACCATAGTCAATAACAGTACTACCCCTTCCACCATAACAAGTGTATTCCCCTTGTACATCGTTTGCCGTCCTTCCATTAAGCACTATACCGCCGATATTTTCAATTAAATTTAATAATTTTCTTCCTTCTGAATTTAAATGTTTGTCTTTTGAAGATCTTACTTCACAGAAGTGAGGCAAATCTTGCAAAAAGTTACTGTCCAAAACTTGTGCATCACCGATTCTACCATTTAAATCTCCTAATATACAAAAATTTATGGGATTTAATTCGAGTAAAAATTCTTCAAGTTTTGCGAAATCATTTTTCCAATTCGAGCAGTTCAGATATCTTGGAATTAAGTAAAAAGTCGTTTCTTCAAATTTAGCAGTTAATATTGAGTTGTTGTAAATATTAGTAAACTTTAAAATATATTGTTTTTTCAATTCATTTCTAAATCCATATAAGCAGCCACCACTAGCACGGCCGGCACTGTGGGTTTTCTTAGCAGAGATCCAATGTAAGCAGTAATTTTTAAAAAAAGATGAAAAGTGATGTTGCCTTTCGGCTATTACATGGGTTTCAAAGAGGAAAAATGTATCAAATTTATTGACATAAGAGATAAAATTTCCAAAGTTTAAAGATTTTTCTAGATTTGCAACATTATACGATAATACATGACACAGTTTAAATTGCTATTGAGAAGAGGCATTTTCATTAGTTGAATCATCATTAAGTTTAGATTCCTTAACAGAAACGTCTACCGAGTAGTTACAATCAGTAAGCAAACAGTTTAAGTACTCTGCATTCTTATTTGTATTAGCCACTACTTTTCCTTTCTTGTCATTTATGAAAATACAAAATTCGCCAAGTCTTACCTTCTCTGATTTTTTAGTTTTCGAAATATTTTTGCTTAATTGCCGAAGGTTATAACGAACATTTTGTTCCTCCTCAGTGTAGTCTTTTTGAATGAATATCGATTTGCCCAACTGTCCAGAGTGAATTGTTTTCAATCCTACTACGTTTTCGAGTACCGAAATTTGTATTCACCACTGACATTGAAAAAATGTATCAACAAATACGACTTGATCCCGATAACCAACAATATCAAATAATAATTTGGAGAGAAGACCCAGGGTTGCCAATCAGCTATTACAAACTTAACACGGTAACTTATGGGACTCGAGCAGCACCTTATCTGGCCACAAGATGTTTAAGAAAAATCGCTGATAAAAAGGCTATAAATTATCCGTTCGGTTCTCACATGCTGAAAAATAACTTTTACGTAGATGACGGCCTTGGTGGTTCCGATAGTCTCAACATCGCGCTTGAGACACAAAGGGAACTTATACCGATTCTGAAAAAGCATGGGTTCAATCTAAAAAAGTGGTGTGCTAATCATCCACAATTGTTGAAGAATATTCCACCCGGTGATCAGGAGGTAGATTTAGATTTCAACGGTAACAACACTAACACCATAAAAACGTTAGGATTGTTATGGCTGCCTAAAACAGACCAGTTTTGTGTCAAGGTAAAAATTAATCATCTACAAACTGTTTCAAAACGTACAGCAACTTCAGATCTCTCAAGATTATTCGATCCTCTTGGACTACTAGCACCTGTAGTTGTCCAGGCAAAGATGTTTATTCAGCAGTTATTGCAATTAAAGTTAGACTGGGATGATCCATTGCCTAAGGACCTTCATAATATTTGGAGCAAATTCAGAAATGACCTAGACAGTTTGAACAACTTCAAGGTGCCTCGACATATATTCGGATGCCTCTGAAAAGGCGTTTGGTGCAGTGGCCTATATCCGGACCACACTTAAAGATCGAAGGGTCATTGTGCAGTTACTGTGTGCTGAGACGCGGGTTGCTCCACTAAAACAACAAACGACTAGAGTTATGCGCTGCAGTCATGGCTGCTCAACTGATGCACAGAATCAAAACAGATCTCCAGATAAAAAATCAACCTGTATTTCTATGGACTGACTCCGAAATAGTGCTATCATGGATAAACGCTCAATCTTCCTTGTATCACACTTTTGTTGCCAATCGAGTATCTAAAATACAATCACTATCGTTGCCTGATCAGTGGCGTGACGTCAGGTCAAAAGACAACCCAGCTGATATACTGTCCAGGGGTTTACCAGCACTAAAGCTTCCTGGATGCAGTTTATGGTTTTATGGACCACTTTTCCTCCACGGACGAGAAGAAATGTGGCCACCAAAATTTTCACAACAACTCCAAATTTCCAATGACATCGAGAAAAAGAAGACAACTAACATTTCAGCAATAAATGTCTCCAACGATGACTTCATGTACAAGATTCCACATAGAAATTCCTTCAAAACTCTGCAGCGGGTACTGGGATACATTCTCAGATTCATCAGAAACTTAAGGAAGAAAAAAGTAAGATCGCCCAACACATAAATCATTAACTCCGGCAGAGCTGGACGATGCACTGTTCTTAATCATCAAAACCATTCAGATGTCCGATTTTTCCCAGGAAATCAAGCAACTTCGGAAAAATAAGGAACTTGACAAAAAGAGTTCTATCATAAGTTTGTCCCCATTCTTAGATGAATTAAACATCCTACGAGTTGGAGGACGACTAGAGGCTTCATTATTATCATATGACGCAAAACACCCAATGCTGATTCCATATAATGATCCCCTAATAAAACTTCTATTCACAATGGTTCACGAGGAAAATAAACATTGCGGGCAACAGGCACTATTAAACACAATACGACAACGATTTTGGCCAATAAGAGGCAAAATTATGGCACGTTCAACTGTTCAAAAATGCATCAGATGTGCCAAGGCACGACCACAACTATGTCAACAAATTATGGACAATCTTCCACAGACTAGAGTTACTCCAGCACGACCCTTTATCAACGCTGGTGTCGACTATTGTGGTCCCTTTTGGATTCACTACAAGGTCAGAGGCAAACGACCAACAAAGGCATATATAGCCGTATTCTGTTGTTTCTCCACAAAAGCCGTTCACCTTGAATTAGTGTCTGACTTGTTAACGGATGCTTTTATTGGCGCCTTAAAACGCTTTATTGGCCGTCGAGGACGATGTCAAAATATTTACTCTGATAACGCCACCAATTTTATCGGAGCGAAAAATCAGCTGTCAGAACTAGCAGATAGCATTTATTCAAGCAAGGCCCAAGAATCAATTATCTCCACTTCCAGTTCAAAGGGAATACATTTTCATTTTATTCCGCCGAGAGCGCCACATTTTGGAGGTTTATGGGAAGCAGCTGTAAAATCTGCAAAAACTCTTCTACTTAAAAGTGTCGCGAATTCATCTTTAACACACGAGGAATTGGAGACAGTTATAGTGGAAATTGAGGCCATACTAAATTCGCGTCCACTAACACCCATGACAAATGATCCAGATAACCTTGAGGCCCTAACTCCTGGCCACTTTCTTATTGGCGAAGCACTTACATCACAAGTAGATAGCAGGGCAGAGCCAATAAATGCGTCAGGATTATCTCATTGGAAGCACGTAACCCAGCTTAAGCAAGAATTTTGGAAAAGATGGTCGACAGAATATTTGAACGAACTACAACAACGGTGTAAATGGCAAAAGCAATTTGATAATCTCAAAAGTGGCGACATGGTTATTATGAAAGAGGACAATATACCTATTATGAAATGGCCTTTGGGGAGAATAATTGAAGTTTACCCAGGTGATGACGGGGCAGCAAGAGTTGCTGACGTGAAAACTGCGTCAGGAGTCTTCAAGCGCCCAATCCATCGACTGGCTATATTACCTATACAAAAGGATCCAGAAGCACTTATTCCCACTAAAGACAGCACTGAGACTATCGACAATTCCACTCCTGACCCAACCGAAGAACCGAAAACAAAGAGAATCAAACTGCCAACAAACTCTCTAACCCTTGCACTACTCACGATACTATTATTATTACCACTCGCACTTGGTACTCCGGTCGAGAATAAGAAGTTTGGGTCAAAAGTCGGAATTCATTTTGAGCAAATCGGAACAGCAGCTATTTCAACTACCGAATGGAACCTAATTGTATACTATGATTTAGCTTCTTACTGGTCCGAAACATCAACTCTTATCAATGGGACAAGATCATTACAAACATTGTGTAAGATTATCAGAAGCAACTCATCATGTTTCGGTATTATTGAACATTTTCACCACATGGAGAGTGAGTTACAACTTGATAACCGACTACTACGAGTTAAAAGAGGAGCGTTGGATATTGTTGGTAATCTCGCCCATTCATTATTTGGCGTTCTGGACTCCGAATACGCCGAACAGATGTCAGAAACAATAAAACAAGTCAACGAAAATGAATCGTATTTGCTAAAATTGTTGAAGAATCAAACATCAATTATTGATTCTACAATTAACATCATTCGGCAGAATCAAATAACAACTAAGGCAAGATTTGAACAATTGGAGCAGGAAATTAAAACCTATTCAGACGATATAAACAACATCAACAATGTACTATTACAAGTACAACTAAATCAACTATTTAATTCAGCAGTTCTTGAATTAACCCTAATTGCAAACAACATAAAAAACATCCAATCATCAATCCTTGATACTCTCATGGATACACATCATGGAAAAATCAGTCCATGGCTTCTCACTCCAGAACAGTTACAGAGTGAAATTAATCAGATCACGCTCCATTCACCACCGTCAATGAATCTTCCAGTAACAGAAAAAACTGAATTGCTGCAACTATTCAAACTTATGAAAGTAAAGGGCAGGTTAACACAACAACACGCTGTTTTTAAAGTAACTCTACCATTGGTTGAACGTAAAAAATTCAAGATGTTTCACCTGATTCCTGTACCCAATATTATGAACAGTACAATGGTCGCCATTAAGCCAGGTACTACGGTTTTGGGCATATCTACATCCCATAAGCAATATATTCCATTTACAAGTTCAGAGTTAAGCGCCTGCGACACAATAGAACAAGGCGTGTTCATTTGCTCCAACATTCAAATGCGTTACAATTATGGCTCGGAAGTTTGTACATGTGAAATTAATTTATTCAACAACAAAACGACACCAACTTGTTTCCTGGAAAAAACTAATATCAGATGGATACCACTCAGCAAGGGAAATCAATGGATATATGCTACATCACCATCCTCAAGGGCCAAAGCTGTCTGCAACAGGGAAATCATTCCTATATCGCTAAAGGGCTCCGGTTTGCTAACGCTTGATCCAGAATGCATGCTCAAACAAGAGTTCGTCAATATGAACGGACGAAAGGATAAATCAGGCATGATGAGGCCTTCATACACAAGTCTTGGCAAAATTTCAGACTTATTATTACCAAAGAACACTACTATCCCCATAAACCACAATGAATCAAACTCAACAACCTTGGAGAGTGTATATGCCAAAAGGTCGCTAAAACAACATGATATCGCTGAGTTACCTAATAAATTGAAGATCCACCAGACGCACAGCTATACAATTGGCTACCAAGCACTTTTACTAAGCATCATTGCATTAATCATTTTGCTGTCAAAATGCAAATTAAATAAAAGTGCACAAAACTAACATCTAACTACATCAGTTAAATCAACTGAAGTAAACATTGAACTTCAACCATACATCAAGGAACACAAGATGACACCTATACCAATGCCTCGCCAGCAGTCCAAATTCACCCTTGATGTCTAGCAGCTGGAGGCGGGAACCGATCAATTCAATTTACTAACTTATATTTTTTCAAACATTTAAACAACAAACTTTTCCTTTTTTTTACTGATCAAACTAAGATGACCAAAATGACGCTTCAATTTTCTTTGTTGAACAGTCGTTCAACGCGGGGTAGAATGTTTAAACACATGTGAACCCACTTAATAACTATCGGTGTTAATATACACATTACTGAATCCGTTTAATATTTTACTTCTACTTAATTCATGTTGTTTACCTTTATTTTATTGGCTAAAAGGTAGAAAATATCAACAAGAAGATCATATTTCACATTGTAGTGGCAGCCAGTACCTTTGAGTCATTTTAGTCTGATTGGTCGATTTAACGTAAATTTTGTATTAAGCGTATTATATTACACCACACTTATTTATAATTATTTGTTGACTAATCATTATTGTGTTATTAATTTCAGTATAAATACCCCAATAAAACTTTTAATTATTGTCAATAGTAAAAACTCGCTTTTTATTTATTGATGCATCATTACGTTCAAGTAACAAGTGCTTGAATGTAATATACCTACACCTGGAGAAATAGTACAGTTCAAATTTATATGTTTGAATTGAGTCCTACTATTATCCATACAAACATAGACCTTATACGTTTTAAAGGCACTGAGTTATAGTTTCCGATGACATATTCCATGTGACCGTAACTAACTCAGGAGAGGAGTAATAAATTTTAAAATTTTAGATTTTTTCGAACTTTTTTTTACATGCCCTAACACTAAAATGAGGACTATGGCCATATCTGAAGAGAATACGAATCCAGACCTTATACATTTTAAAGGTACTGAGTTATTGTTTCCGATGACATATTCCATGTTACCGTAGCTAACTCAGGAGAGGAGTAATACATTTTTAAATTTTAGATTTTTTTGAACTTTTTTTGTTTACATGCGCTAACACTAAAGTGAGGCCTGTGGCCATGTTTGAAGAGAATACGAAACCAGACCTTATACGTTTTAAAGGTACTGGGTTATTGTTTCCGATGACATATTTCATGTGACCGTAACTAACTCAGGAGAGGGGTAATATAAATTTTTACATTTTAGATTTTTTCGAAATTTTTTTTTTACATGCGCTAACACTAAAAATAGGACTGTTGAGATATTTGAAGAGAATACGAAACCAGACCTTAACGTTTTAAAGGCACTGAGTTATAGTTTCCGATGACATATTACGTTCGACCGTAAAACTCAAATGAGGACTGTGGCCATATTTGAAGAGAATACGAAACTTAGACCTTATACAATTTAAAGGTACTGAGTTATACTTTTCGATGACATATTCCATGTGACAGAACTAACTCAGGAGAGCATTTAAAAATTTTAGATTTTTTCGAACTTTTTTTTTTACATGTGCTAACACTGAAATGAGGACTGTAGCCATATCTGAAGAGAATACGGAACCAGACCTTACAAATTTTAAAGGCACTAATTATAGTTTCAGATGACATATTCCATGTGACCGTAACTAATTTAGGAGAGGAGTAATAAATTTTTAAATTTTAGATTTTTTCGAACTTTTTTTTTTACATGCGCTAACATCAAAATGAGGACTGTGGCCATATTTGAAGAGAATACGAAACCAGACCATATACGTTTTAAGGGAACTGAGTTATAGTTTGCGATGACATATTCCATGTGACTGTAACTAACTCAGGAGAGGAGTAATAAATTTTAAAATTTTAGATTTTTTCGAACTTTTTTTTACATGCGCTAACACTAAACTGAGGACTGTGGCCATATTTGAAGAGATTACGAAACCAGACCTATACGTTTTAAAGGTACTGAGTTATAGTTTCCGATGACATATTCCATGTGACAGTAACTAACTCAGGAGAGCATTTAAAAATTTTGGATTTTTTCGAACTTTTTTTTTTACATGTGATAACACTGAAATGAGGACTGTGGCCATATTTGAAGAGAATACGAAACCAGACCTTATAAGTTTTAAAGGCACTGAGTTATAGTTTCAGGTGACATAGTCCATGTGACCGTAACTATCTCAGGAGAGGAGTAATACATTTTAAAATTTTAGATTTTTTCGAACTTTTTTTTTACATGCGCTAACACCAAAATGAGGACTGTGGCCATATTTGAAGAGAATACAAAACCAGACCTTAAACGTTTTAACGGTACTGAGTCATAGTTTGCGATGACATAAGCCATGTGACTGTAACTAACTCAGGAGAAGAGTAATAAATTTTAAAATTTTAGATTTTTTCGAACTTTTTTTTACATGCGCTAACACTAAAATGAGGACTGTGGCCATATTTATTATTATTATTATTATTATTTGTTTTTTTTTCATTATTAGAACCTTAAGAATAAAATTCTTTTGTGGTTCAATTGGGATTACATAAGTAAAGTCATTATTTAACACTTAAAGATAAGTAAATTATTTTTTAAAGTATAAAAGTCAGACAATAGTTTAACAAATTGACAAAAATATTTAGTGAACTGGCTTTATAGTTTAGAGGAGAGTAAAGGACTAAAACGATGAAGTAATCGAAAATGTTTTAAAGAAAAAGAGAAAAAGAAGGAGAAGGAAAATTAAAAGTATATTGTGAGCTAATTGTTGGAAGTTATATGTTCAAATAGGGATTTCTGGAAACTGTTTATTCCCGAAATAGGTTTAATGTTAATAGGTAGGTCATTCCATAACTTAATTGCGTTAACGAAAAAAAATCTGCTTGTATTGAGAAAGTTGTGTCTGGGTATTATTAAAGTAATGTATCTTGTAGATCTAGCAAATGTAAGTTTTTCAAACAGATAAGCAGGAGTCTTCTGATGCAAAAGCTTGTGCAAAAATATAAGGTTGCGCATACAAAGGTAGTCCTCTAAATCACAACCAAGGATCATATTTTTAAAAGATGATATACTATCAAACCGTGCTAGACCATATACATATGGCGTTGCATTTTTAAAAGACACCTGTAATTTGTGCATTGAGTGTGAATCTAATTTACTATACACCTCAGCTGAATAGGTTATCAGCGGAAGAATTAACAGAACAACAAGCTTTCGCTTAATTTCGACTGGTGTAAAGTAAGACGACATTCGCAGATTACGTAGTACAAGAAAAACATTAAGCACAACATTGTTTATGTGGTCTGTACATGAAAAGGTCGAGTTAATGTAAAATCCCAGATATTTTGCTCTGTCGACATACATCAGAGAGGTGGAACCAAGATATAATGTTGGAAAATAACTACGATCCAGTGTAAATTTACTGATTGGTAAAACGAAGGATTTCTTAGGGTTTAGTACCAAATTATTGGTTTCAGCCCAAGTTTTTATAGCATCTAAGTCCTCATTAAGTTTGTAACATAAGTCTTCTATCAAACCAAGGCGATTAGAAATATAAAGTTGAATATCATCAGCATAACCGTGAATTCGAGCATACTTGCAGACACTAAACACGTCATTAATAAAAATGCTAAATAACAGAGGACCTAGAACGGATCCTTGCGGTACACCAGAAGTTATACCTCTTAAACCAGATTGCATATTTCCTACAATCGCCTTCTGAGCACGCCCAGTCAAATAATTTTTCATAAGAAACAAAGCTGAATCAGTAAAACCAAAATAGTGCTTTAATTTTTGACAAAGAATAGCATGATTTACTTTGTCGAATGCCTTAGAAAAATCTAACAAACACATGAATGTCAAATTTCCCAAATCATACTCAGGTCTGACATCATCCATTACCTTTAAGGCGGCAGTGGTACAGCTATGAGCAGCACGGAATCCAGTTTGCAATGGAGATAAAAGTTTGTTCAGATTTAGATAAGATGTGATTTGCTCAGCCATAAGGGACTCAAAAACTTTAGCAAAAACTGAAAGAATACTTATCGGTCGGTAATCACTTGCGTTAACAGCAGTAGATACTTTTGCTATGGGAATCACTCTTCCTATTTTCCATAAATTGGGAAAGATGGACGTTGTTATGCAGTGATTAAATATATGCGTTAGTGGCCCAACAACATACGGCAGTATTAATTTCACAAACTTAATAGACACTCCATCCTCACCAATAGCATTAGAACGAATTTTCAAAACGTTCCTGATCACTTCAGCCTCAGACACCGTAGAAAACGTAAAGCTATTATTGCAATAAAGAGAGCTTTGAGGACTAAAATTATGGTTTCCCATTATAGCACTATCACAAAAAAAATCATTAAGTTCATTTGGGACTAACTTGCACTCAGATAAACTACTGGAATGAACACCTAAAGTCTTAATGTTTTTCCAGAGTTGGCCAGTAGGTAAATTCACGTTAAGTTTTTGAGCAAAATATGACTTTTTAGACTGTCTGACTAAAAGATTAGCATGATTTCTAGCTCTCTTATACGCAGCTCTATTTATATATGTTGGCTTTTTCTTCCAAACGCTATAGCAATGATTACGATTTTGAATAGATTGTTTTACACTTGTTGTGTACCAAGGGCAAGAACAATTTTTTATATAAAAACTACGTTCAGGTACATGACGATTATATACTTGCTGCAATGTAGTAAGAAAAACATCTAACTTTCCATCTACGGATGGTTGATACCAACAATCATTCCAGTTTAACCCCGAGAGCTCACCAAGTAATGACGGAAAATCAACTGAATTGTAATCTCTATATGTTATGCGCCTTAAATTTTCATCCTTGTCTAGGTTTATATTCAACGTGCAAAACAAAAGATCATGATCCGAGAGAAACGAAATCTGATCAAATAAAAGTAATAAGTTCGGATGTGAGAGAATAAACAAATCAAGTAAACTTGGACGAGAATTTGATGAAAAACGTGTGGGAAACTCATTATTAACAATAGTCATGCCAACGGAGCTGACAAGGTCAAGTAGTTCATCACTAACATTATCCACTAAAAACAAGTTAGCATTAAAGTCACCACAGGTGATAAAAAAGTCATAATCAATAGCATGGTTCTTAAAATCAATAAAAAAAGGCTCAAGTGTATGTGATCTATTGGGATTATAGACACATGACACTAAAACCTTAATATTATTGTCATAAATAACCACATTAATGAACTCAATATCAGAATCCTTTGACATATTAACAAATTTAGCCTTAAGATTTGATTTACAATATATGGCAACTCCGCCACCCTTCCTTTTCTTTCTACTATTTCGGAAGAGATTATACCCATTAATTGTATAATGACTATCCACTATATCATGATCAAACCACGTTTCTGTCACACAAATCACATCAACTTTAGAATTTTCAAATATAAATCGTGCATTATCCAACTTTAACCCATTTAAGCTTCTCGCATTAAAATTTACAACATTAAGGCCTGTTCGCTGTTTACACAGTATGTCCAACAAAGCAGAATGATTCCCGTTAACACGACTACCATTATTAATTGACATCATAAAAATGTAGAGAAAAAACAGTTTCGTTAATTTGAAGTAGCTTCCAAAAAATGTAGAAGAGAAATGAAAAAAGGAAACTATAGAGCCTTACAAGTTTACTACACATTTTTAAAAATTTTTTTTTTTTTTTTTTTTAAAAGAAATAAAAATATAAATATATTTGATACAAACAAAAAATTAAAAAAAAAAAAATTAAATAAATAATTATTAATTTAAAAAAGAAAATATATATATGTATAATAAAATTTAATTAAAAACCTCCAACGCCTTCTCATCAGGTATATGAACTGCTTCCGAACCTTTTTGGAGTCGAACAAAAACTTTTCCCCGTGCAGAGAACACACTAACAAATTTTCCTTCTTTTTTCTGCTTAGCAGCCACTTGAAGTATCTTCCTATTCACAAGATCCAAACTTTCATATATGCGGAACGAATTATCGTTATCAAAACCAGCTGCACGCATTGAGACAGCACCCTTAATAAGTTTCCGATATTCAGAAAACGATTTTAATGTACGATTTCTATCGAAAGGCGTATAGAACTTTACAATTACAGCAGTATTTTTATCTTTATCTTGGGTCTTTGGACGCACTCTAAAAATATCACGTACTTGTGGAGCCAAAAAGTTAATGTGGTGGCAAACTTGATTAAATATACTTTTTAAATTTTCAGATTTATCAAATTTAATTCCAAAAATAATTGCATCGGCAGAAATGTCCTTCACTGTATTATTTGTTTGCTTAGATTTTATTTCTTGTATTTCTTTTTTTAAAATTTCAATTTCACTACTCAGTTTATCAATAGTAGTTAACTCACTCTCAATTGATGCAATACGATCCTCAATATAATTTGCTCTTTCCTCAATAAGTTTAATTTCACTCTCTATTTTGTTTACAAGTTTTGTCTCAACTGCAGTTAGCTCAATACTTAAACGTTCAAACATTAGTTCAACATGATTTTGTAATCTTTCCTCCATTCCTTTCATTTCACTTAGCACAGATTTTAATGTCATCCAGTTTTTGGGTTTTAAGTGCAGGAGAAAAAAAAAGATTTTTGGAGATGTTAGAGGGGCTGTTTTTGCGTTTAGTAGCGGGGGAAGTCATTTATATGTTTAATTTACTTCTATTTTCTTTTGTGTGATGTTCGTTGATTCGTTTATTGTTTATGGTTGGTGTTAATAACAAGACAATTTTTATATTCCATAAAAACTATATGAAAACAATTGATTTAATATTTTTTTTTTAATAAGTTTATCACCAGGATTAACAGATTATTTTTTATTTTGTTTTTTTTTTTTTTTTTTTTTTAAATATTGTTAGAATATTTGAAGAGAATACGAAACCAGACCTATGCGTTTTAAAGGTACTGAGTTATAGTTTGCGATGACATAATCCATGTGACTGTAACTATCTCAGGAGAGGTGTAATAAATTTTAAAATTTTAGATTTTTTCGAACTTTTTTTACATGCGCTAACACTAAAATGAGGACTGTGGCCAAATTTGAAGAGAATACGAAACCAGACCTTATACGTTTTAAAGGCACTGAGTTATAGTTGCCGATGACATATTACGTGCGACCGTAACTAACTCAGAAGGGGAGTAATAAATTTTAAAATTTTACGAAACCAGACCTTATACGTTTTAAAGGTACTGAGTTATAGCTTGCGATGACATAATCCATGTGACTGTAACTAACTCAGGAGAGGAGTAATAAATTTTTAAATTTTAGATTTTTTCGAACTTTTTTTTTTACATGCGCTAACATCAAAATGAGGACTGTGGCCATATTTGAAGAGAATACGAAACCAGACCATATAAGTTTTAAAGGAACTGAGTTATAGTTTGCGATGACATATTCCATGTGACTGTAACTAACTCAGGAGAGGAGTAATAAATTTTAAATTTTAGATTTTTTCGAACTTTTTTTGTTTACATGCGCTAACACTAAAGTGAGGACTGTGGCCATATTTGAAGAGAATACGAAACCAGACCTTATACGTTTTAAAGGTACTGAGTTATAATTTCCGGTGACATATTCCATGTGACCGTAACTAACTCAGGAGAGGGGTAATATAAATTTTTAAATTTTAGATTTTTTCGAACTTTTTTTTTACATGCGCTAACACTAAAATTAGGACTTTTGCGATATTTGAAGAGAATGCGAAACCAGACTAATACCTTTTAAAGGTACTGAGTTATAGTTTCCGAAGACATATTACGTGCGACCGTAACTAACTCAGAAGAGGAGTAATAAATTTTAAAATTTTGCGATGACATAATCCATCTGACAGTAACTATATCAAGAGAGGAGTAATAAATTTTAAAATTTTAGATTTTTTCGAACTTTTTTTACATGCGCTAACACCAAAATAAGGACTGTGGCCAAATTTGAAGAGAATACGAAACCAGACCTTAAACGTTTTAAAGGTACTGAGTTATAATTTCCGATGACATATTCCATGTAACCGTAACTAACTCAGGAGAGGAGTAATAAAGTTTTAAATTTTAGATTTTTTCGAACTTTTTTTGTTTACATGCGCTAACACTGAAGTGAGGACTGTTGCGATATTTGAAGAGAATACGAAACCAGACCTTATACGTTTTAAAGGTACTGAGTTATAGTTCGCGATAACATAATCCAGCTGACTGTAACTATCTCAGGAGCGGAGTGATAAATTTTAAAATTTTAGATTTTTTCGAACTTTTTTTACATGCGCTAACACTAAAATTAGGACTGATGCGATATTTGAAGAGAATACGAAACCAGACCTAATGCCTTTTAAAGGTACTGAGTTATAGTTTCCGATGACATATTATGTGCGACTGTAACTAACTCAGAAGAGGAGTAATAAATTTTAAAATTTTTTACAGTTATATTAGTTTTTTGTTTTTATATACATCGAGATTATTTTTATGTTATTTTCAATTTATAGCGAGCTTTTAACCTCCGTATATTTACAAAAATAAAGCAAATCAAACATATTAGCTAGGTTGATACTAGTATTTCGATTTTAGATTTTTTCGAACTTTTTTTTTTATATGCGCTAAGACTAAAATGAGGACTGTGGCCATTTTTGAAGAGAATACGAAACCAGACCTTAAACGTTTTAAAGGTACTGAGTTATAATTTCCGATGACATATTCCATGTGACAGTAACTAACTCAGGAGAGCATTTAAAAATTTTAGATTTTTTAGAACTTTTTTTTTTACATGTGCTAACACTGAAATGAGGGCTGTGGCCATATTTGAAGAGAAAACGAAACCAGACCCTATAAGTTTTAAAGGCACTGAGTTATAGTTTCAGATGACATATTCCATGTGACTGTAACTATCTCAGGAGAGAAGTAATAAATTTTAAAATTTTAGATTTTTTCGAACTTTTTTTACATGCGCTATCACTAAAATGAGGACTGTGGCCATATTTGAAGAGAATACGAAACCAGACCTATACCTTTTAAAGGTACTGAGTTATAGTTTGCGATGACATAATCCATCTGACTGTAACTATCTCAGGAGAGGAGTAATAAATTTTAAAATTTTAGATTTTTTCGAACTTTTTTACATGCGCTAACACTAAAATAAGGACTGTGGCCAAATTTGAAGAGAATACGAAAACAGACCTTAAACGTTTTAAAGGTACTGAATTATAATTTCCGATGACATATTCCATGTAACCGTAACTAACTCAGGAGAGGAGTAATAAATTTTTAAATTTTAGATTTTTTCGAACTTTTTTTGTTTACATGCGCTAACACTAAAGTGAGGACTGTGGCCATATTTGAAGAGAATACGAAACCAGACCTTATACGTTTTAAAGGTACTGAGTTATAATTTCCGATGACATATTCCATGTGACAGTAACTAACTCAGGAGAGCATTTAAAAATTTTAGATTTTTTCGAACTTTTTTTTTTAAATTTGCTAACACTGAAATGAGGGCTGTGGCCAGACCCTATAAGTTTTAAAGGCACTGAGTTATAGTTTCAGATGACATATTCCATGTGACTGTAACTATCTCAGGAGAGAAGTAATAAATTTTAAAATTTTAGATTTTTTCGAACTTTTTTTACATGCGCTACCACTAAAATGAGGACTGTGGCCAAATTTGAGGAGAATACGAAACCAGACCTTAAACGTTTTAAAGGTACTGTGCTATAATTTCCGATGACATATGCCATGTAACCGTAACTAACTCAGGAGAGGAGTAATAAATTTTTAAATTTTAGATTTTTTCGAACTTTTTTTGTTTACATGCGCTAACGCTAAAGTGAGGACTGTGGTCATATTTGAAGAGAATACGAAACCAGACCTTATACGTTTCAAAGGTACTGAGTTATAATTTCCGATGACATATTCCATGTGACCGTAACTAACTCAGGAGAGGGGTAATATAAATTTTTAAATTTTAGATTTTTTCGAACTTTTTTTTTACATGCGCTAACACTAAAATTAGGACTTTTGCGATATTTGAAGAGAATGCGAAACCAGACCTAATACCTTTTAAAGGTACTGAGTTATAGTTTCCGATGACATATTACGTGCGACCGCAACTAACTCAGAAGAGGAGTAATAAATTTTAAAATTTTAGATTTTTTCGAACTTTTTTTTTTACATGCGCTAAGACTAAAATGAGGACTGTGGCCATATTTGAAGAGAATACGAAACCAGACCTTATGCGTTTTAAAGGTACTGAGCTGTAGTTTTCGATGACATATTCCATGTGACAGTAGCTAACTCAGGAGAGCATTTAAAAATTTTAGATTTTTTAGAACTTTTTTTTTACATGCGCTAACACCAAAATGAGGACTGTGGCAATATTTGAAGAGAATACAAAACCAGACCTTATACGTTTTAAAGGTACTGAGTCATAGTTTGCGATGACATAATGGGACTAATATACATTTTACATCTTACTTTTGTATAGTTTTTTAAATATCGCAAAAACTATACAAAAGCGAGGTGTGAAATGTTGATTTTCTAAAAGCCCAGAAAATTCCCTATCATTTAAAAATAAAAAAAAAAATATTTTTTATTTTTTGAAAAATTACAAGATAGATAAGACCCCTATATATTATGTAATTTTTGTTTTTCTTATCTATTTTGTAATTTTTTAAAAAAAAAAAAAATATTTTTTTTTTGAAAAATTACAAAATAGATACAAAAATTACAAATTAATAAGGGCTTACCTATTTTGTAATTTTTCAAAAAAAATAAAAATATTTTTTTTTTGTTTTTAAATGATAGGGAATTTTCTGGGCTTTCAGAAAATCAACATTTCACACCTCACTTTTGTATAGTTTTTGAGATATTTAAAAAAACGTAAATTTCCATTTTTTTAATTTTCTCAAAAACTATACAGAAGTAAGATGTAAAATGTAGATTGTCAGAAAGCCCAGGATATACCCTATCATTTAAAAATAAAAAAAAAATATTTTTTTTTTTTGAAAAATTACAAAATAGATAAGAAAAACAAAAATTACATAATATATAGGATCCTTATCTAGTAATTTTTCAAAAAAAAAAAAAAAATATTTTTTTTTTATTTTTAAATGATAGGGAATTTTCTGGGCTTTCAGAAAATCAATATTTCACAAATCACTTTTGTATAGTTTTTGCGATATTTAAAAAAATGTAA